>OU898279.1:123225150-123853900 GCA_918026665.1 Diabrotica balteata | reverse complement strand
GGGGTGGGGGAGGAGGGTGGGGGCTGGTGGTGGGGGGGATGGGGGGGGGTGGGGGGGTATGGGGGGTTGGGGGGGGGGGGGGGGGGGGGGGGGGAGGGGTGTGGGGGGTGGGGTGGGGGGGGGGGGGGGGTGGGGGAGGTGGGGGGGGGGGGGGATTGGGGGAGTGTGGGGGGGTGGGGTAGGTGTGAAGGGGGGTGGGTGGGTGGGGGGTTGAGGGGGTGATGGGTGGGGGGGGGGGGGGGGTGGGGTGTGGGGGGCGGGGGGGGGGGAGGGCGGGGGTGGGGGGGGTGGGGGGGTGGGGGGGGGGGGGGGGGGGGGGGGGCGGGGGGGGGGGGGGGGGTGGGGGGGGGGGGGGGGGGGGGGGGGGTGGGGAGGGGGGGGGGGGGTGTGTGAGGGGGGGGTGGGGTGGTGAGGGGGGGGAGGCGGGGGGGTGGGGGGGTAGGGGGGGGGGTGGGGGTGGGGGGGGAGGGGGGTGGGGGGGGGGGGGGGGGGGGGTGGGGGTGGGTGGGGGGGGGGGGGGGGGGGGTGATGGGTGTGGGGGGGGGGGGGGTGAGTGGGGGGGTGGGCGGGGGGGTGAGGTGGGGGGGGGGGGGTGGAGGAGGTAGGGGGGGGGGTGGGGTGGGGGGGGGGGGTGGTGGTGGGGGGGAGTGGAGGGGGGGGGGGGGGAGGGGGGGGGGGTGGAGGGGTGGGGTTGGGGGTGGGGGTGGGGGGGGAGTGGGGGGGGTGGGGGAGGGGGGGGGGGGGGGGGGTGGAGGGGGGGGGGGGTGGGGGGGGGGGGGGGGGAGGGGGGGGGGGGGGGGGGGGGGGGGGGTGGGGGGGGGGGGGGGGGGAGGGGGGGGGGGGTGGGGGGGGGGGGGGGGGGGGGGGGGTGGGGGGGGGGGTGGGGGGGGGGGGGGGGGGGGGGGGGGGGGTGGGGGGGGGGGGGGGGGGGGGGGGGGGGGGGGGGGGGGGGGGGGTGGGGGGGGGGGGGGGGGGTGGGGGGGGGGGGGGGGGGGGGGGGGGGGTGGGGGGGGGGTGGGGGGGGGGGGGGGGGGGGGGGGGGGGGGGAGGGGGGGGGGGGGGGGGGGGGGGGGGGGGGGTGGGGGGGGGGGGGGGGGGGGGGGGGTGGGGGGGGGGGGTGGGGGGGGGGGGGGGGGGGGGGGGGGGGGGTGGGGGGGGGGGGGGGGGGGAGGGGGGGGGGGGGGGTGGGGGGGGGGGGGGGTGGGGGGGGGGGGGGGGGGGGGGGGGGTGGGGGGGGGGGGGGTGGTGGGGGGGTGGGGTGGGGGGGGGTGGGGGGGGTGTGGTGGGGGGTGGTTTTTTGTTTTGTGTGGTTTGTTTAGTGGTGTGTGTTTTTTGTGGTGTTGTGTGTTTGGTTTTGTTTTTTGGTGGTGGGGTGTTGTTGGGGTGTTGTATTTTGTTGGTGGTGTATGTTGTGGTGTGTGGGTAGTTGGTTGTGTGGTGTTTGGTATGTGTGGGTTGTTGGGGGTTGTGGGTGGTTTTGTTGTTGGTTTTGGTTGTGTTGTGTGGTGTGGGTGGTTGGTGTGGGTGGTGGTGTGGGGGTGGGGGTTGGTTTGGTTGTGGGTGGTTTGTGTGGGTTGTGTGTTGTTGGTGTGTGGTGTTTGGGTGGTGTTGGGGTGGGGGATGGTGTGGGGTGGGGGTAGTGGGTGTGGGTGGTTGGTGGTGTGGGGGGGTGTGGGTGTGTTGGGGGGTGGGGGTTGGGGGGTGTGGGTGGGGGGAGGGGTGTGTTGGGGTGGTGTGGGGTGGTGTGGTGTCAGGGGGTGTGGGTGGGGTGGTGGTGTGGGGGGGGGGTTTTGGGTGGGGGGGTGTGGTTTGTGTGTTGTTTGTGTGTTTTGTTGTGTGTTTGCTGGGTGTGTGTTGTTGTGTGTTGTGGGTGTTTGGTTGTTGTGTTTGTTTTGTGGTTGGGTGTGTGTGTTTGGGTGGGTGGTGGTGGGAGTGTGTGGTGGGTGGTGGTTGTGGTGTTGTGTTGTTTGGTTGTGTGGTGGGGTGGTGGGGGGGGGGGGGGGTGTGTGGGGGTGGTAGTGGTGGGTGGGGGTGGGGTGTGAGGGGGGGGGGGGGGGGGGGGGGGTGGGGGTGGGGGGGGTGGGGGGGGGGGGAGGGTGGGGGGGGGGGGGGGGGGGGGTGGGGGGGGGGGGTGGGGGGGGGGGGGGGGGGGGGGGGGGGGGGGGGGGGGGGGGGGGTGGGGGGGGGGTGGGGGGGGGGGGGTGGGGTGGGGGGGGGGGGGGGGGGGGGGGGGGGGGGGGGGGGGGGGGTGGGGGGGGGGGGGGGGGGGGGGGGTGTGCTGTGGGGTGGGGGGGGGGGGTGGGGGTGGGGTGGGGGTGTGGTGGTGGTTGGTGGGGGGGGGTGTTGTGTTTTGGTGGTGGTGGGGGGTTGGGTTGTTTTTTTGGTTGGGGGTGTGGGGTGTGGTGTTGTGGGTGGGGGTGGGGGGGTGGGGGGTGGGGGGGGTGGGGGGGGGGGGGGGGGGGGGGGGGGGGGGGTGGGGGGGGGGGGGGGGGTGGGGGGGGGGGGGGGGGGGGGGGGGGGGGGGGGGGGGGGGGGGGGGGGGGGGGGGGGGGGGGGGGGGGGGGGGGGGGGGTTGGGGGGGGGGGGGGGGTGGGGGGGGGGGAGGGGGGGGGGGGGGGGGGGGGTGGTTTGTGGTTTTGGGGGTCACCTTGGGTGGGTGGGGAGTGAGGTGTTTGTTATCCTTGTTGAGGGGCCAGTGTTGTTTATCTTGAAATAAAAAAGAAAAAAAAAAATAAGGAATTATATATATTGTAAAAAAATCCATTCCGGAAAGCTTAGGGGTCTCGACACCAACAAAAAAAAAAAAAAAAAAAAAAAAAAATAAAAAAAAAAAAAAAACAAAAAAAAAAATGAGAAAAGTCAAATAAAAAAGAACACTTCCTCCAGTGCCCCCTCAAAAAAAGAAAAGAAAAAGAGTGAAGAAGGGGACAAAGAGGTTATCGATGGGTTGTTTTTTTCTTTTTTTTTATTTTTTTTTTTTTTTTTGTTTTAACGATCCCCATACCAGAGCCAACCAACTATATTCTCCTGACTCTGGGCAACCCTAAAATAAAATGGGTGTATTTTTTGATATTATATATATATATATATATTTTTATTATTTAGATATTATTATATATATATATAGTATATCATAAAACAGATGAAGGAAGAAAAAAAAGATATTAAAATAATAAGTAAAAAAAAAAAAGAGTAAGTTTGTAATTTATCAGATCATTCTTTCTCATACAAAAAACCTTACTAAATCCTTCATAATTACTTTTTATGTTTTCAAACTCTTATCCTAACACCATTAGGAAATTAGATTTTGGTTTAACTATATCCATATAAGCAGAAGTTAAGTTCACCTTCCATCGTGACTTTCCACAATGCTCGATCCTGGATGTCTTAAGTGAGAACCCGTCCTTCCGGATTCTCTATCTAATAAATATTTTTCTATTACCTATTTCATGTGATATCATCCCGGGGTTTATCAAGGTATTCTCTAAAAAAGCTTTGTTGAAAATTTAGCTTTGGGAATAAATAATTTAATAACATTTTTAATAACATTATTGTTTGCTCTGTAGATCAGCCCTTAACAATTAATAATTTTTTTTCGAAGGTGATTTATTTTTTTATAATATGATTATCGGGGACTCCCATTAGATTGGCTTAGTACTTAGTGGTCTACTCTTTCCTTGGGGGCACCTTCTTCTGTGGCTGCTTTTCATACATCGGCCAATAACATTCGCTATGTTTGTATGCATCGTAGGTCACTATCACAAATGTTGTGAGTCCGTCTTCACCCTGAACCGACTGGTGGTTTTAATTTGCCCCATACTGGTCCACTTGGTACATCTGCGGGCCTTGATCAAGGGGTCGAGTAGTTTATCGTCATGTACGCACTCGGCACCACCACACCACCCTGGTGTTTCTTTGTTTGACGTTTTTGTGTGGGATGGGGTTTGGGGGGGGTGGGGCAGGTTAGTGGGGGAATGATGGGGTTCGCGTGTCGGGGAGTATGGTTTTTTTTTGACACAGACAGTTGAGTGTGTGTGTCATCTGGCAGGTAGGGTTTGGGGCTGCTGTAATTGGTTTATTGTCTTTCTGATCTGTACTGTGCTCAGACGTTAGGAGGGGTAGGTGTGTGCGTGGTTTTGTTCCAGTACAGGTTGTTTGTTGTGGGGATGGTTTCAGGTTTATTTGAGGGTTTCTGTGACACTGGGCGGGGCGGGTGTGTCATTGTCGAGCATTGTAGATTTGTTGTTTGTTTGTATTTTTCTATGTATACTTATTTTCGTTTGGGTTAATATATTTAAGTTGTGCACTTTTTTGTATAATATTAATTTCCTTAACGTAAGTTGTTCCCCAGACTGGGATGGGAGCTATACTGCTTCGGGGTTCACATATTGTTCAGTGATCGAATGATTGTGGACATTTTTTTTATCAGTCAAGGGGTTGGGGGATGAGCTTGCTGTTAGGGGTTTTCATGGTTAATATAATAGGATTTCCGGGTTGTACTTGATTTTTGGGTGGGTGGGGGACAGTTCCTTGCGCACATTTTGTTTTGGTCGGAAGGTGTCTTGGGGTGGGTATGGGGGGGTGGGAGTTGGTTAACGGGGGCGGTTTAAGGGGCGGGGAGCAGGGGGGGGTTGGGATTTGGGTAAATGTAATGGGGAATTAGGGATATTTTTGTTACAGGGGGGGCTCTGTGGTTCTTTTTTTTATATACATCGGTGGGGGGGTAGTGGAGTTTGGGGGGGTTATGATGTTAGAGGTCATGGGGAGTTTTGTGTAGGGGTTGGGTTTTAGGGGGGGGTGGGAGTGATGGGGTTTCGGTTGGTGTTGGGGGTGGCGACGGGGTGCGGGGGGGGGGGGGGGGTGGGGGGATTGTTTTTTTTTTTGTTTCTGTTCTGAAGAATGTTGCCAATATATTTAATTTTTCGTGGGCCGGCGGGGTTATTTTCGGGTGGGCGGGGCGCTTTCGTTTTTTCGCGTGATTCGTATTATTGGGTGTATCTGGGTGTGGGGGGGCGGGCTATTGTTGGAGTGGGTAATTTAATTTGTTGGGAGGGGGTTGTGAGGTGTAGCGTGAGTGTGGTGTGTTGATGGTGTGTGTGTATGGGTTTTTGGTGGGCGGGGGTGGTTTTTTTTTTCGTTTTCTTTTTTATTTTTTTTTTGTTTTTTTTTGGGTGGGGGGTTTTTTTTTTATTTTGGCAGGCCGGCGGTTGGGGATTTCGGGTTGGTTTCTTTGGACGTGTTTCTGGGGGAGGGGGTGGGGGGGCGTCGGAACTTTGTGTGGGTTTTTATGTTTGCGGGTATTATTGGGTTATTGTGGGGGACGATTAGGTTGGGTGTGCAGGGACTGTGGGGGTGGGTGTTTGTGGGGGTGGATGTATTATGGAGTGGTGTTGGGTAGATGTGGGATATGGGGGAGGGGGGGGGGGGGTTGTGTGTGTGTATAGCGGTGTTGTGAATAGGGGGCTGGTTGGGTGTATTTTGGATTGGTTGAGTTTTGTGGGGGTGGGTGGGGATGGTGGGTGGTTGTTGTTGGTGGTTGTGGTGCTGGAATTTTGGTTTTGTTGGATCATGTAGTTTGGTCGACAGAGTTGGTGTTGGTTCTTGGTTTTCAGGTTTAAGGGGGGTAGCCGTTGTGGTTGTTGGTTTGTGTAGTCTGGGGTCGTGGAGGAGTGTGGGTGTGGGGGTTGGATTACTTTCACATTTTTCATAACGACGTGGGTTGGGAAAAGGGTTGTGGGGGTGTGGTTGTTTGGTTGGTGGGGATGTTGGTGGCTGGTGGGGGGGGTTTGCGGTGGGGTTGGGGTCGGTTGTGGTAATTGTTTGTTGTGGTAGGGGTTTGAGTGGGGGTTCTGGTGGTATTGCCTACGTTTGAGTGTCGTTGGTTTTTTTTGTTTTTAGTTGGAATGTGTACGCCACCACGTTTGGGGCAAGAAGTATATTGTATGACATCTTATTATGTTCGGCGTGCAAATTGAGGGGCGTGGCGGTATATTTGGGCGTAGTTCAATTTTCTGTATAAGCGTGGTGGGGGGTTCCGCGTAAGATGTGAGTGATTTGTGATTGTGTGTGGGGAGTTTAGGGGTTTTTTGGGGTGGGTATGTTGGGTTCGATGGGGGAGGGTAAAATATTTGGAGTGTTTTTGTTGGAACGCGAGGGAGGAGTGGGCGGGGGGGTTTATATGGGTAAAGTTTTGTATGTTTGTAGAAGAAGTCAGCTCTGGGGGTGTTTGGCTGGGGGTTGGGGGTGGGGGTAGGCGTGGGGGCGAGTTGGTCAGGCGAGTTATGGGGGTAGGGGGGGGCTTGTTGGCGGTCGAGTGGGGGGGGAGTGTGTTTTTAGCGGGGGACACGTTGGGGGTGGGGAGGGCTTTGTACTGGGGCTTTTTTTACGACGGGTCACCTAACATAGTGGTATAGGGCGACAATAAAATATCCCTCTAAGGACGAGTGTGACGTTTTCGTAACGTTCTAATCAAAAGCGATTTGTAGGCAAACTATTAAACTAATCTCATCGATGCCGAAAGTTACGAATTCGTAATATTACGCTTCATACTGAAACAGTCACTGCGACACACTCCGGCCAATTTTTCAACCGCATACTTCTCTAAACAGATTAGGATACAAGTTGACTGATGCTAACAGAAAACTGTAATTTTGATTTCGACAAAATCAGTGAATGTTTACCGGGAAGGAATCTGTAAAATAGTTATTAGCGGGAAAGTTATGTGTAGTATATGAATAGTTCATGCTTATCACTATAAACAGTCGTAAATTGAAGATTGAACACGTGTTGTAAACGTTACGATTTCGTTACGTTCGGCGTTATAGAGTCGATTAACTAAAATAGTTCAAAATGAATCCAGCTATGTTTTACGGACGAAAACGGCATCAAGCCATGTGATAGTGATGTAAGTATTTCTGATTCTGAAAATAAAAGTGATGAATGGGTAATAGAAGAGGACTTTGGTTCTGAAATTGAGGAAGATCTTAGTGATGGTGGTGAAGAAATAATAAACGAACAATATACGCGCAATAAGAATGAATATACTGATATAACAGAAAAAAAACAATACTGACATTGTTACTCCAATGTGAAACTACAGCTTACCAAAAGCTACTTCTATAAAAGACCCCATAGACTATTTTAGAATATATTTCGACGATAACTTTCTAAATTTGATTACTTACCAATCGAATTTATTTGCTGTCCAAACAAACCCCAATAAACCTCTGGGGCTGACAATAAAAGAGCTAGAACAATTTATGGGTACAATATTTTATATGTCTTTGATCAAACTACCAAAAACTCGATTATATTGGAGTTCTCAATTTGATATTGCTACAGTTCGTGAAATAATAAGTCGAGACAGATGGAAAACAATAAAAAAACATATACATTTCTCCGATAATACCAAAATTGATCCATCAAACTTAGATAAACTGTACAAGATTAGACCCTTAGTAGAACATTTGGGAGAGAAATTTCGAAATATTCCAAAGGAGCAGATGGTCGTGGTCGATGAGCAAATGGTTCCTTTCAAGGGTCATTCCGGGCTAAAACAGTACATGCCAAAAAAGCCTCACAAATGGGGCTACAAAATTTATGTGTTGGCTGGCTCCAGTGGTGTTGCGTACGATTTTGAAATATATACTGGAAAAATTTCCGCTACTCCAGGATACAATGATATTGGTTCCAGCGGCAATATTGTTGTAACACTCTGCAGAAGCATTCAACAAGACAATCACCTTCTTTATATCGATAATTGGTTTTCATCGATACCTCTTTTGAATGAGCTAGTTCAAAAGAAAATATATTGTCTAGGAACAGTCCGCTCAAACCGTCTTCCTAGGTGTCCTTTATTGTCAGACAAAATCCTGAAAACAAGAGGACGCGGATCGTTTTAGGAAATAGAGTTAAAAACTGATACTGTACCTTGCAGAATTATCAAATGGCACGACTCTCGTGCAGTATTACTTATTTCCAACTTTTCCTCTGCCAAACCTCTTGATACAATTAGAAGATGGGATAAAACAAGAAAAGATACTGTAGATGTTCAGTGCCCCACAGCAATTAGAACTTACAATAAATTCATGGGCGGAGTAAATCTTATGAAATCACTAATAGGTCTATACAGAATCACAATTAGATCGAAGAAATATTACCATCGTTTTTTATTCCATTTTGTGGATATGGCAGTTGTAAATTGTTGGCTTTTATATAGACGTGACTGCAATAATTTTGGTGTTCCAAAGAAAAACGAGCTGTCTCTGTTTGAGTTTAAGAGTCGCATAGCCGAAAGCCTAATGAAGCAAGGAAAGACACTGACAGTTACCAAAAAATTAGGACGTCCCAGCAGTAGCTCTATTGATGATCTTCAGGCAGCAAAAAAACACAAAAGTGCAGCTACAAAAATGATTCCTCAAAAGGATATTCGGCAGGATGAAATAGGACATTGGCCCGTTGTGAAAGATAAAAGAGGACGATGTCGAAAACCTGGTTGTAAAGCAGTTCCTGTGCATTATTGTGCAAAATTATCCAAAATTTTTAAAATTTTGGAAATTTCGTCCTTAGAGGGATATATTACAAATAGGTACAATTCAATAATATTACCAACCTTAATCTTATATGTAAACTTAACTATATACTACTTTTTATCTTTACATTATGTACAAATTTGATCCATTCCTTCTTATTTCTGTTATGTTGTTTCTCTTTTAGAGAAACTCTTTTGTAGAATATTTATTCTTTCTCTGTTGTAAGTTAACATGTCTTCCCCGATTTGGCCAACTATTTTATCTTTAAACTTTTTTCTTGTCCGAGCATTTAGATTTCCAACCGAATTATTTCTCTCACGAAGAGTTTTTTAAATAATACGCATTGATCTCTTACGTGAGCATCCTCAATTATGGAGTAAACTCTTGTAATGTTGACTTTCGTTACGTACCTAAAATGTGTGATGAAACATAACATACGAATGATAAATTATTTTTTTAACATATAGAAATACATAAATTTAGTTAAATAATACAACAAAAAAGAAACTTAAAATCAATTATCGATTATATACTCGTAATTAATTTAAAAAATACAAAGCTCAAGGTACAAGAAATTCGAGTATATTGAAGGAACACATATGGAGGTGATGACCACTTGGTCAAATATGTTCCCTTTGACTAGTCACGAAGGAAGAAGATGCGCAAGTGTAAATTAAATAAAACTCGTAAACCTTACACAACAAAAGCTAAAAATACTATACAAAAACGACTAGATAAAAAACTCATATATGGGAGCGTTGATAGTATAAAGGACCAGTACAACTATATAAACGAGTGTTTGAGATGTGCAGAAGAGGAACAAGCATTGAGTAAGTATAAAAAGACAGCATAGCATCACTCCTGTTGCCATCAAGTTTTTGTACTGCCTCATTGTTTTTTAAGACAGCAATATTCAATTGATCTTTAACAAACTTAAAAACTTTTGTCAGTGGAAACTATGGTTATATTCGTTTTGTTATCTTCTTCTTCTTTGGGTGCCGTGTCCGTATTCAGACGTTGGCCGTCATCATGCTTACAATTTCCTGAAACCTTTCTCTGTCGGCTGCTGCGCGAAATAATTCTTCTACTGTGAAACCACACCATTGTCTAATATTACGCAGCCATGAAAGTTTCTTTCGACCAATCCATCTCTTTCCTTCCACTTTTCCTTGTATTATAAGGCGAAGTAAATGGTATTTGGGTCCTCTAATTATATGGCCGAAGTATTCTGTTTTTCTCCTCTTTATGATGTTTATGAGCAGACGTTCTGAGTTGATCATTTGAAGAACATCTTCATTGGAAGTGTGCGAAACCCACGATATCTTTAGGATTCGTCTATAGCACCACATTTCGAATGCTTCTAACTTGTTTAGCATTGTGGTTTTTAACGTCCATGTCTCACAACCATACAATAGGATCGACCACACATAACATTTCAGGACCTTCTTACGAATGTTCATTGACAGGTTTCTGTTGCATAAAACTGGTTTCCAGGTCATAAAAGCCTTACGTGATATTTCGATCCTGGATATTATCTCTTCATCAGAGTCACAATTTACATTTAACCAGCTGCCAAGGTATTTGAAATGATTTACCCTTTCTATCTCTTCTCCATTAAGAGAAAGCAGACCTTGATCTATATGGATCTTTCCAACTGCCATCCACTTTGTCTTTGAAATGTTGATTTTTAGGCCTCTCCGATAACTTGCTTCACTGACTAGATTTAGTAATGTTTGGAGATCTTGTAAACTTTCTGCAAGAATGGCTGTATCGTCAGCGTATCTAATATTGTTGATTACTTCTCCACCTAGTCTTACTCCCTCTTGTCTGTCATCCAAAGCCTCCCTAAAGATTTCTTCAGAGTACAGATTAAAAAGAGTGGGTGACAAAACACAACCCTGCCGTACTCCACGTTTGATGGGTATTTTTTCAGTGGGACTGTCTCCAATTTGGATAGAGGCTACTTGATTGTAATATAAGTATTTCAGCAGTCTTATATCATAGTGGTCAAGTCCTGCTGCCCGTAGGCAGTCGAAAAGTGTATTGTGTTGGACTCTGTCGAACGCCTTCTCGAAGTCGATGAAACAAACATAAACATTCTTTCGGAATTCACAACTTTTTTGTAATAGAACGCGCATACAGAATAGTGCCTCTCTAGTTCCTAGACCGTTTCTAAATCCAAATTGCTTATCACCCATCTTACTTTCGCATAGAAGGAATACTCGGTTTTGTATAATTCGTAAGAGTATCTTCAGTGTGTGACTCATCAAACTGATTAGTCTAAAATCGCTGCATTTGGTGGGCCTGCTTTTCTTTGGTAATGTTATAAACAGTGACTCTAACCAATCATCTGGTATTTTTCCTTCGTTGTAAATTTTGTTGAAGAAAGTGGTTAAGCAGGCAATGCTTTCCTCATCCAAAAGTTTAAGTAGTTCGGCAGGGATTTGATCTGGTCCAGGTGCTTTATTGTTTTTGGCTTGCTGTATTGCCTTTTCGACTTCCGAATTCAGTATATTGGGACCTCTGTCCAACTGGTTGTCATAGGCAGTATTTGGAGCATTTTCCCTAGAAGCATCGTCAAAAAGGTCAGTGATGTATCTCTCCCATTCTTTGCACTGTTGTTCGTGATCACAAATTTTTCCGTCCGCGCTTTTAAGTATGTGAGCATTTTTCTGTTTTCTAATTCCGGCAGTATATTTAAGTTTCTTATGCAGGTTGAAGCTGTCATGCTTTTTTTGGAGGTCTTCTATTTCTTTACATAAATTCTCAAGCCAGGATTCTTTGGCTTGCTTAATTTTTCTTTTTATGCGTTTATTAATTTCACGATATTCGATAATATTTCTATTTTTGTGTTGCCGTCGAACTTCCATCAGATCTAGAATTTCTTGTGTCATCCACTCATTTTTTGCCAACATGGTAGGTGTTTTCAAAGACTCTTGTACGTTCTCTAAAATCGAGTTTTGAATGGCATACCAGCATTCGTTAATGGTTCTGTTTTCGTTTGGTATATTTGATATTCTGTGTATTTTACTATTTATTTGCTGTGTTATGTGTTCGCGCGTTTGAGGGTTTTTCAGGGGGTCGAGATATATCTTACAAGGCTTAGTTGGCTTTGTTAATTTCTTCAATTTAATTTGTATTTTGGAGCAGAGTAAATTGTGATTTGAGTTTATGTCAGCGCCGGGGTAAGTTTTTACATCTTTAATATTGTTTCGAAATCGGTGGTTTATTAGGATGTAGTCTATTTGATTCCGTACTATTCTGCCTTGATGTCCATCTTGAGGGGATTTCCACGTGTAAAGACGCCTTTTTGGAAGTTGAAACCAGGTATTTGTAATGGCGAAGTCATTTTCTTGGCAGAATTCTATTAGCCGTTCACCTCTTTGATTTCTGTCTCCCAAGCCAAACTTTCCGGTGATGCCCTGCGTCATCTTCTGTCCAACTTTAGCGTTAAAGTCACCCATAATTATTATTGCTTCGTGTTTCTTTGTTATTTTTAGCACTTCTTCTATTTGATGGTAGAATTCTTCAATATTCTGCTCATCTGCGTCAGCAGTGGTAGCATAAACTTGGATGATATTTATATTTACAGGTTTAGCATTCAGCTATATTACAATTACTCTGTCTGATATTGGGATGAAGTTAGTGACATACTTATTAATATGCTGTTTGATATTTATTGCTACTCCATTTCGATACGTATGGTCTTGATTTCCAGAAAAATAAACGGCGTAACCATTTGCACTGAAATTCCCTTTGTTTGGCCATCTTGTTTCACTCGCCCCCATGATAGTAATGTTTAATCTGTCCATTTCAGAGAGTAGATTTCTCAACTTACCGGCTTCATATAAGGTTGTTACATTCCATGTAGCCACTTTGTATGGATTCTTCATTTTCATCGTATGTCTAGTGATTTCCTCACAGGGATTTCGCTGGCTAGCGACCTGGGAAGCCCTGTGGTTTGATTGTTTATTCCTTCCCCTGCCGGATCTTGAGTTCCGCAGCCCATGATCAGTAGTATTCGTTACACTCATTGATTCCATGATAACTTTACTAGGGATCATAATGGGGTGGTTTCCCGTTGCCTTCCCCATCGCAGTATCACAGCCGCTTAACTCATAATGTGAGTGACGCCTGTGAGTATCTGGAATAAACCTACAGGATTTTTACTTCCCACAGCCTTAATCCAGTAATGACATTACTGCTGCCTAATGTCATATCCTCAGTTGATCCGCGGGTACTTATTTGGCAATGCCTTATTCGTACCTGTCCTGCATATCTGCAGGAACTTTCCCTATCAGCCATATGGGACGTGCCGTGTCGAGGTTGAGGACATCCCCCGCCCAGTCTGTCTTCCGTGAAGTACAGAAGAGCCCCTACTCAGTTCAGACCTCATCCTCCACGAAAGCTAGACCGACCACGGTCGTTTTGTTATACCAATACTTA
This sequence comes from Diabrotica balteata, assembly GCA_918026665.1. Taxonomy (NCBI): domain Eukaryota; kingdom Metazoa; phylum Arthropoda; class Insecta; order Coleoptera; family Chrysomelidae; genus Diabrotica; species Diabrotica balteata. The sequence continues at coordinate 123,840,923 of OU898279.1, read as the reverse complement.
ATCGTAATATCCAAAAGATAGGGAATTTAATCAATTTAATTCCATTTTTTTATCAATTTTTGTAAATATCATTTTAAATTTCAAAGGAACTAATGATGTCGGATGGTACTTTACAGCATTTAATATTATAAAGATTTAAAAATGTAAGCAATACCCCGCTTATTACAAGCAGCTGTGGATTTTTAAATTAATTAAACTGACCAAGTTAAAACGGCCAATTTTAAAATGTTCCCGCAAGAACATTTATCTTTATATAAAAATACATATTTACTACTTAGCATAAATTAAGTAACGACTAATAGTTACGATGGAGATTGCGTGTTTAAGATCAAATTTTAATTACGAAAGTATGCGCATTGATTCCTTGGTAATGTACCAGGTAAGGTGTTGCATTCTCGCTTTTGTCATGATTATTCATGGCATCTAATATTTGCGGTAAAGAAGGCTGTAATATTCAAATTTCAATACGAAATGTCTCATTTGTATGCCACCTTCATATATTACTTCTGTCATTATATTTCCTTAAGAATGAAGAACCATAAATATTTGTCTGATTAGGTATTGCATTAAAATTCACTTATAATTGAAAAAAAACTACACAGGCTAAAAGAGACGTGTATCCTCAATGATAAATTCATTGAGGATACATGTTTTTTAATAGCAATTAACACACCCACACACAATATTAGTACACCTAACAATAAACGTAATAGGAAACTCATACACACGCATACCTATGTATATATATATATATATATATATATATATATATATATATATATATATATATATATATATTTTCTTACATATATGTCAGGTTATATCGGTTATATCAGTTATATCAGTTATATATATATATATATATATATATATATATATATATATATATATATATATATATATTAAAACAATTCCGTTTTTTTCCGTTTTTTAGTCACTTAATTTCACCAATTGATTATCGGCTTCAGAAGTGCTCTACAAATTTATTAAAACAAAGAGATACCTACAAAAGAGATACAAATACAGCAAAATCACTTAAGATTCACAACGCTATTCCACCAAAAATTTATGGTTTACCTAAAACACACAAGGAGAACATACCTCTACGTCCTATCGTTTCCTGCATTCAATCACCCTTCAAAACTCTTTCAAAGTTCTTGAAAAACATTATCTCTAATGTTATAAATAAAATTTTTTATTATATTAAAGATTCCAATGATCTTATTTCTAAAATTAAAAACATTCACGTACCGGATAACTAGGTATATCGATGACTGTGTCTGTGCTATTTCAACAAATAAAACAATCGAAATTTTAGATATTTTTAACAGTTACCATTTAAAATTAAAGTTCACTATAGAAAGTAAACAAAATAATAAAATAAACTTTCTGGATATCACCTTAAATCGCAATAACAATACAGTTAAAACCATGTGGTTTACAAAAGAAAAATGGTCTTCACGATATCTTAACTACAATTCCCATCATCCATTTTCCCATAAGAAGTCTGCAATTATAAGTCTCGCTGATAAATCTATAAAACTAACAGATCCAGAATACAGACCAACTGCAATAAAAAAAGCAAAAAATGCCCTTCTGAAGAATGCATATCCCGAACATCTAATCGAAACTATTTTTAAATCAAGACTCAATAAATTTTATAACAATACAACTAACAACAAACTCAACAGTATCAAAACCACTTATACAACTCTTTCATATATAAAAGGTTTATCCGAACAACTAACAAATCTTTTAGCCAAACATAATATAACAGTGGCCCACAAAGGCATCAACCTCTTAAATAAATATTTCACAAAACTAAAAACACAAACTCCAAAACTTAAAAAATCACATGTTGTTTACAAGATACCATGTACTAGACGTGAAGGTGTCTATATCGGTCAAACCAGTCAACTGCTTCAATCCAGAATTCGTTCTCACAAATATGACAAGAATAACGTCACTGCACTCACAAAACATGAAAGCGGGAAGAAGCATAAATTTGATTTTGAAAACATCAAAATTTTAAGAACAGAAAAAAACAAAAAGAAGAGGGAGATATACGAATCAATAGAAATAAAAAGAAACACCAACGCAATAAATGACAAAAAGATACACAAAACCTAAATAAAATATATTTCAATCTGATTTAAACAATAATAATATAACATCATAAAAAGCTCTTAAAGTCATAACATATCTCCACCTTACCTTTTTCGAAAACATCAACGATACGCCCATATAAAAATAATTATATACTAATGACAGTAAACAATGAGATATCAGATATGAATTAATTACTATTAAACTGGGAATAAACCACAATTAAAGACAAAAAAAATCCGTCAGAAAAAAAATCATAGCATGTAATTCGTCTTTAAAAAGACAAACACATGACATGATGACAGTAAAATTCTCCTGTTAGTGATTCCACAGTAAATTATGAGGGAAAAACCAGGAAAAAAACCTTATAATACTATCCCGACATTGTAAGTATTTGTTCGTGAATTTAATTTACCTTCAACAAACATCAAAATTCTGATTTTATATGTTACGTTATTTAAAAAACATAAATGATGTATCCTCTATATGTTACTGACTTACTAATACTAGTATTTTCTTATTAATAACTTCCTCTTTCAATATTGGTAACCAGATCCTACTACATTCTGCCGAGGAATTTGCGACACAATTGGCCTCATTTAGCATAACTAGAGCCGCTTCTTTGATTTTTCTTTTTTTACCATCCGTTTCTTTTAGGACTGCATTTGAATTATTCCATTGAACCCTATGTTCATTATCCCATGCGTGTTTACAGATTTGAGATCTATCAAATTCTCTGTTTTTAATATAAGATTGATGTTCACTTATTCTAACATTTAATGGCCTTGATGATTCACCTAAATAAAACTGATCGCATTCACAAGATATTTTATAAATGCAATTCTTTGTCCTTTCTTGTTCATTGTTAGGTTTGGTTTTGGACAAAATAGATCTCAATGTGTTTGTTGTTTTGAATGTTGTTGAAATGTTGAATTTATTTAAATTTATTTAATTTATTTGAATTGTATATTCAGAACGCAAACAGTAAAAGAGTTGTTAACCACAAAAAAATAGCCAAAATTAAATACCTTGGTCACATTATGAGGAGGAATAGCAAAAGATATGGGTTGCTTCAATTAATTCTTCAAGGAAAAGTACAAGGAAAACGAGGACCAGGATGGCGAAGGATTTCCTGGTTGAAAAATCTACGTACGTGGTTCAACACAACATCCACAAATCTTTTCAGCGCAGCAGTTTGCAAAATACAGATTGCCATGATGGTCGCCTACATCCAAATCGGATAGATACTACAAGAAGAAGAAGTAGTTATTAAATAAATATTATCATTGTTCTCAGTATTTATTTTTTTTATAAATCAGTCTTTTTACCCAATTATCACAGTGTTCTCATGTGTAGGCGTCCTATTTTTCAAAAATAGAAAAGCTTTTCGAAAAAATTGCATAAATCGTAAATACATTTAAATAAGTCATATTTAAATTTTAAATTTTTAAGTTAACAAGTCTTTAGCAATTAATTTTTTTTTTCAACGTAATGAATAACGTAAATAATCCAAATGGATAACAAATACTGTTTAAACAGCAATTTTCTATTATTGTGTCGGGCAATTTTAAAAAGTACTGTAGATAGTACATAACATATTTACTTCATTTTCACAATTATACAAAAATTATTGCCATACAAAGTAATACAACGAAATTAGCATTTAAAAATATGTTAAAAGATAAACAGTGTCATAAACCGTGTAAGAAGGTGGCTACGAGATGATTCATTGGTATCCTCGGATATGAATATTTACGGCCTATCCGCTGCTACATAAGTTATCACGGATGTAACGACGCAACAGTCACGATACGATGAAGAATGTGATTTATAAATTCGCACGCCAGCGCCCAACAATCTGTCGTAACTAAAATATGAAAATCTTTCTTGAACTTATATCAGCTTTAAATGAGAATTTTAATATGAATATTTTAATCAGTTTAATAGAACTTAGCAAATATTAGGTTAAAAAACTAAAATATGTCAGATTGTTCAAAATTTGCAACAAACATAAAAATAATAAAATCAGCGAAAACTTTCCAGGATGATATCTCTTTGGGATATCACCTCCTGGAAGAATAAGATTAAAAAAAACAAGACCTCAAAAGATAAAACTCGATATCAATAGACCAAGGAATGAAATCATACGTCAAAAATAGAAAGAATAGATTTACTTTACAGCTAAGGCTACACACTGAAAAGGCCTTCATTAATCTTTTTATCTCCGAATACTTTCTCTGTTTACTCTGCGCTGACGGAAAAAAAATTCAAAACTTATTCCTAGGCTTGGCAGATAATAAATATAGGACGGCACGTTGAATAGAAGACGTAAAAAGGATGTAAGATAATCTTATCCTGTTGCGCGACAAAGTCAGGTATCTTTGGCGCATCTTATTCGCGGCTCAAACTTGCAAATCAACCCTTTCTTTTTCACTGCTTTTCCAAGGTACGTAACAAGCTGGTCGTGTCTCTTAATGTGACGCCAATGTAATGCGGGACACTTCTGCAAAACGTGACCTAGGCTCCCGTTAAATTCGCATCCCTTTCGACACTTTCGTTTATGTGGCGGATTTGAAGGAATGCCTCTAGTTGTTGGAAGCAGATTTTGTCGCAGTTGGATTGCCTTGACAATATCTCTTCCCGACCAGTAAGGTGGTGGATTGCTTATCCAGGCTGAGTTTTCGGAATTTAAAGAACCTTGGCGAATTCCGTTTCCACTATAGTTATCCTCAAGTTTCTGGCTCAATTCACGTGTGATAAATGCTGAATTACCTGAAGCTCTTCTGGTCCATTTAAGCATTTTCTCCCAGATACGTGACATGCATAGTAGACTGAGGGCTAAAAACGTCGAATCAGTAGCTGAGCTGATTAATTAGGTCAGTCTTCTTCTCATAATAGCCGGGAAGTGCATGGCCATAGTCATGACGCCCAGGCCACCCTCTTTTATGGGAGCGTGGGTGCGCATCTGCGCACGTACGATTAAGGGACAGAAACTTCCGAACGGCTATACCCACGGACCTGTAAAAGCCCTTCAACGTCTTCATGCTGATGATTGGACTCTGCAACTTGTTAATATACTTCGAAAGCAAGTATGTTTTTAGAACCAATAGTTTTTGCGCTGGTTTTAGCCCCGCTCGTTGAATACGATCGAGCTGTCTCTGTAGCTCGTTGAAGGCTACCCTGGTCTGCCCTAGAGCATTATACCTTCAGCCTAGCTATCCAACCAGTTCACTCGGTTGCAGCCGCCAAATCCTGTCGTTACCGACAGAAAAGAGAGAGCGAGTCACGCAGTAAGAGTGCTTTTTGCCACGGTTAAAATTTACCGTAATAGGTGCATTCTTACCAGCGTTTATCGACATTCCTCTCTTTTCGAAGAATTTGACAGCTGTCCGGAGCTGTTTGGTACCATCTTTGGCCTATTCGGATATCAAGATTAAATCATCAGCGTAGCCCAACACTGAGATCTTCCTGCCATCTGCAATTGGAAGGTCAGGTCCGCCTTCCTCAAGCTTGCATATCAGCTTATTGACCACCATATTGAAGAGGTAGGGTGACAAGGGATCTCCCTGTTTGATGCCTCTACACATATTGATGTTCATTGTCGACTAGCTTCCGGCTGCAAGCCTCGTACGACAATTCAGGTACGAATCCACCACATACCGCTTAAATGTAGCGTCTAACCCGAAGCGATTCATTGCCCGTTCTATATATAAGGCCTCTTCTTTATTCTTCGATTATCGCTTAAAGTGTCAGGTTGTTCAATAGAACGCCATCTACCTTCTGAAAGCCTATCTAAAGCTCGTGGAAATCTAGCACCGCAAGGCTTTTCCCTAGCAGAAGATGCAACACACTGATCATTACTAATAAAATAGCTATCGGACGCCAATTACCTACCTCCATTCAATCGCCACCCTTCGATATTAAAGTGGTCCTGCAATCCTTTATTACCTCAGAAGTAACACCAAGATGGAGCATTGTATTATAGAAGAAGACCAATTTCTGAATAGGTACCTTACACAGATCTCGGATATTAATGAAATCAGGACCGGTTGCTTGGGATTTCATGGTTTGTAAGACTCCGAGGATTTCCGCTTTTGTTACAGCATGGCTGATCAGTAGCAATTCCTTCTGATCTGTAATTGATTTATCAACTATCGGCGATCTTGATGAAAATATCGTCCGATATTCCCGTTCAACAGCTCTGATTTCAGGGTGTACATCGTTGCCAAAGAGGGGAGTGTCATCTATGATTGTCCAAGCCAAAGCGGATCTGTCGGTATGGTATCGTGTTTAAGTCAAACGGTATCGTTGAGTCCTTTGATGTCGTCTATTTTTGATAGCCGGGACGTTAGAAGCTTTTGAATTCTGGTGTTGTTTTGGTAGCTGTGACAAACTTTGTAGCGATATACTTATTTAAAATAGCCCTGACACACTCATGATGTCACTCAGCATTCGTGAATTGAGTATACCTATATAGTTGTTGTTCTGCTTCCGACCATCCGTTCTTGGAGTTGAAATAATCATTCATGTAAGAGGCAATCGTCTCACGGTCTCTCAACGGAACAGATTCATCAACTTCAGGGTCCAGCACATCAGCGGAAAGTGGGGTGTCGCTGTGCTGACCGGCGTTGTTAAGCCCGGAGGACGAGAGGATGTCCGATTCACCCTGAGCTGGTGCCCTCACCAGCGAGGGTTCTCCTTCCTAAGAGGCATAGTTAGCGAAAGTCTCTTCCACCCTGAAACTTTCGAGAAATTCCTTGTATTCCGGTTTGGCTGGAGGATATAGGATCTGTTGCTTGGTATTACCAGGAAAAATTTCCATTAAATACTTCAAAATGAACCGTCCTCACACCGGAATTCCTCTTGCCCCATACAGATGAGATTCTCGTCGGTGAATTAAGTCAGTTGTTTATAAAACTCAATCTTCGTCACTTGGGCAATTGCGAGAAAGAATTACGCAAGCATGTCGCGCTATTACTAGACCAACACTTGCCAAAGTTCGTGCAGAATTTAAAAATAGGCTGTATTATTTTTTACAAAACAACAGTACTCACTTTGAACAATTACTTAATTGACATTTTTAACAAATTTGTAATTTAACAGAAACCTTATTAAATTTTCCATTTCACTCAAAGTTTCAAAATTATTGCTTCACCCTGTATAATTATTATTTATACCGTTGGATAGCATTTTTTAGTCTTTTTAAAGATGTATCACAAGTAATTTGCAATTTAAACTTTTGTGGTTCTGTGGATGGAGCGTAGGGTTTGATGGGAGTTTTTAAGTCAGTTTAGTTCCTCCCTACTATCCTAGAAACGGTTTCAAGCATTTTTCGATATCAGCTTTTTTTTCGCGAGATATAGAACATTGTAAATTTTAAAATTGACACTTTGTATATCATTTATAACTATTATATAAATTTAATTTTAAATACACTGTCATTGGGTATATATATACCATTTGAAGATTTTTTAAAAAACTATAATATCTTGTTTTGAAGTTTTTATCATTTTAAAATAATTCTTACTTCCATCTTCCGCCTTCGGTAAATACTGGGTGAATTAAGTAGCTCAGTAAATGCCGATGCCGGTCCCAAGCCCGGATAAAGGAGCAGGGTTGAGGCCATGGGCTAGCAACTCGTCTCTTGTCAAAAGAAATTAATGCTAAAAATTTCGACCAAAAGCCTCGGAATACAAAGGATGGATCAACACAAAGACGACTAATGCAACGAAAAAGGAAAATGATATTGGCTACATGGAATGTACAAGGACTGAGAACCAAACAAGCAGAAGTATTCAAAGAATTAGCGGAAAGAAAAATAGATATATGTGTTCTCACAGAAACCAAGAAAAAGGGAAAAGGAAATGAAGAGATAGGAGAATATATACATATCTACAGCGGAGTGAGTAAAGATAACAGAGCTAAGAGGGGAGTCTCTATTGCCATTCGAAAAAATCTTAAAAACAACATTAAATCGTGGACTGAAATAAATGAACAACTACTAATACTGGAAATGAAAAAGAATGGGCACAATATCGTAATTGTCGGAGTATATGCCCCAAACGAAGATGCAAATCCAGAAAGTAAAGACGATTTCTACGACAATATGAATGAAATACTCTCTGAAGTTAAAGAAAACTGTGAAATCTTTATACTAGGAGATTTAAACGGCAGAGTAGGGACAGAAGAAAATAGCAGAGTTGTAGGAAGATATGGAGAACAAATAACAAATGACAACGGAATGCGTCTTAGAGATTTTTGTGAAATAATGTCTCTCAAAATTATGAATGGATTTTTTCAACATAGAGACATCCACAAATTTACATGGATACAACCTACTAGGAATCTGCGCCCGATAATCGACTTTGTAATCCAACGTCAAACTTCCCAGCTGAAAACAACTGACGTAAGAGTATACCGTGGATCAGAATGTGGATCCGACCATCATTTACTTATGGCCAATGTGATAGTTAACTATCGCAAAAACAATAACACTCAGGTACAGAATATAGAAAAGAGACAAAAAGTAACATCTCCTAAATATAACCTAGAAAGCTTAAAAGAAGATTCAACAAAATTTCTTTACAAATTACGACTGGCCACAAAATTACAAAATGTGGATCGAGAAAATATAACAGCGGAAGAATTATACCAACAACTTAAAAAGTACATTCATGAGGCTGCAAGTGAAGCTTTGGGGTATAAAGACAAACATGAAACAAAAAATCAAGAATGGTGGTCGGAGAATATGCAAACGTTAGTAAACAAGAAGAAAACTGCTTATCAGAAATGGATGTCAACGAGAAAGGAGGAAGATCACAAGGTATATACGAAATTAAATCGAGATGTAAAAAGAGAAGTAGTGAAAAGTAAAAATGAGATGTGGGATCGAAGATGTGCAGAGGTGGATAGGTATATGGGTGGAACAAGAGTTGGGCAAGCGTGGAAGGTGATAAAGTCTCTCCGGAGGGAAGGAAAGGAAAAATCTAACTTAAAATTAATAGATCTGAAACAGTGGAAACAGCATTATGAGGTCTTATTGACAGAGGATAGACGTAAATTCCAAGATATCGAAATGGAAGAAATATCTGAACATACACAAATAATTGAGATAACAACCGGAGAGTTAAGCGATGCCCTCAAAAGATCGAAAAACGGTAAAGCAGCAGGACCTGGAGACATCCCAATTGAGTTGGTAAAGTATGGACCAAAAATATTACACGAGATGATGGTTAAACTATTTAATAAATGCTTAAAAGGACAAAATATCCCTGATGATTGGAATGTTGGATACATCAGCTCAATATACAAAAAAGGGGATAAACGCAATTGCTCTAATTATAGAGGAATAACTGTTACTAGCTCAGTTGGGAGGTTGTACGGTCGAATAATAAAAAAACGAATTGAATCAGAATATGAAGACATAGAGGAACAAAATGGATTTCGGGCAGGAAGATCGTGCATTGATAATATATTCGTTCTGCAGCAGGTAATCGAAAAACGGAAGGCAAGGAATCTATCTACCCACCTATTGTTTGTAGATTTAGAGAAGGCATATGATACGGTACCTTTGAAAAAACTATTTTATACATTGACGAAAGTAGGTCTCAGTAGAGAGTATGTGGATGCTATCGCAAATATATACAAAAATGCAAGAAGTGTCGTTAAAGAAGGAAACTTTATATCTGAATCATTTCCAATAACCAAGGGGCTTAAACAAGGATGTTGTCTGTCTCCGACCCTGTTTAAAATATATATTCAATCATCGCTAGAGCAGTGGAGAAAACAAGTATCCGGAATGGGAATAGACATAGGCGGTGGTGAATGTCTAACAGCTTTATTTTTCGCAGATGATCAGGTAGTCGTAGCGAATGACGAGGAAGACATGGACTACATGTTTAGAAAACTAAAGAAAGAATATGAAAAATGGGGCCTCAATATGAATATGGCAAAGACAGAGTATCTTAAAATAGGAGATGGTGAAGAAGATCCAGAGTTAGAAATTAGAAACACAAAAACATGCAATGAATATAAATATCTCGGATCTATAATATCTAAAGAAGGCACTACCAAAAGAGACATCGAAAACAGAACACAGCAGGGAAAAAAAGTGGTAAACATTCTAAACTCTCTACTTTGGTCTAAAGATATTAGACAAGAAACGAAATTGACAATCTATCGAACCTTGGTAGAGCCTATTATGACTTATGGGGCAGAGGTTTGGCAGATAACGCAGAAGGATAGAAAAAGAATAGAAGTAGTAGAAATGGATTTTCTAAGGAGAGCGTGTGGTATATCCAAAAAAGATCACATCAGGAATGAAGATATTAGAAGGAGGACAAATACTGTATATTCCAGTGTAGATAGAATTGAAACGAGACAACTAGTGTGGTATGGTCACGTGAAACGAATGAATGAAGATAGATGGCCAAAGAAAGCTTTAAATTACATACCACAACAAAGAAGAAGAAGGGGAAGGCCTTCAGTTGCCTGGGAAGAAAATGTACGGCACATAATGAGAGATAGAGCCATCAGAGAAGACGAATGGATGGACAGAAAACGATGGCGGTCGAAATGCGAGAAACGGCAGAGGCTGTAGGAACCTCGCTTATATATATATATATATATATATATATATATATATATATATATATATATATATATATACTTCCATCTCTTAACAGTTGGTTGTTACCTCTCAGGGTAAAAGTGGTGTCAGAAAATTGTACGTTCCCTTACTAAATGTAGTCCTTTATAATCAACCTAGTGTCTTATTAATTATAATATAAGTTACTTAAATTATGTAACTTAACGGTCATCTGACCTTATCGTGTACCTAAAATATATAGACGTATCCTTTTGTTTTCATTTTTAAGTTGTCACAATTTTAGCTTTTGCACTGATGATGATCTGATAGGATCGATAATGTTTTAAAACATTATAAATCCATTTTGGACAGTTCTTAAAAGATTTAAGGATAAAATTTTATACCATTTTACGAAAAGAAGTTTTAACTTCATTGTTTTTCAAACTTTAACTAAGTTATACAGCCAACCACTATGAATTTCCCTTTTATATTTTATACTTGTTTTACGTTGTGGAATAAATTTTCTTGTGTATTTTCTTAACGATCTCGTTAAGAATAAAACCAAGTTATAAAAAGACGGATTTATAAAAGTTTTTATAAAATAGTCATTCAATCCACCAACTCTAATAGCAACTAAGAATTTTAACTATCAATAACCTCCATTTAGGTGATTAATTTAAAAGTCTTACAATGTAACCAATCTGTGGTCGGCATTTAATTTATCAAGGAAATGATTCTACAGATTGTAACGGTAATTTGTGGTTTAACAGTAATTTTAAGGTTACAAATCATGCCAATTTCATGAATGCATTCTTATTTTGCTGTAAAGGTTAAGTCTATTCTTGTCGGATAATCGTGGCTTGCACCTGTACTAAACGTAATTATATTATTAAGACGGACGTAATAATACCCTTATTATAAGTTTAAGATAAAGTGGTGATGTAAATCAGTATTTACGATATGAAGGATTAACCTAACAATGGTTTATAGCTCTAATTTTCTTAACTAGATTAGTAGTAAATTCTTTTTTTTTTGGTTAAGTATACTGTTTTCTATAGTCCTAACTTTTTCTTCTTATTATTACTGTTGTTTATAAGCATGTTCTTCTGCTTCTTCTTCTTTTTATATAGACATGAGTATGTCTGTTTTTTAATTTGAGTCCATTAAGTTGGTCTTCCCATTGATCTTCCTATTGGGAAATTGTCTCTCGCCATCTTTACTACTCTATTTGTTGTCATTAGGCTCTTATGATCGTTCCATTGCTCTTTTCTGTTTTTTACTCAGTTCTTGAAGTTTTTCACAAGGTATCTCGTATTTCTGTAATTCTAGCTCTATCCTATAGCCATTATTTTTGTCCTCTATGTATCAGGTCGTGTTTCTATCGCGTATTTCATTGTTGATCTGATAACTGTTTAGTAAATTCCAATTTTCATTTCTTTACAGATATGTTTATTTCTTCATATTGATTTATTTAGACAATATTTGGTTCTGTTTACTCTATTCATTTGATCTTTCACTTCTGTTTCAAGCCTTTCGTAGCTAGAAGTTAACATATTAAATTTTATGGCGGTTAGATTAAATTGGTGCAGCATACGTTTTAAATCATGTTCACTGTTCACATGTTCATAGCAGATTATTTTTAGCTGTTTTTCTCCCATTTGCTATCCTTTGTTCGTTCTTATTTTTTTTTATTTTATTCATAATCAGGTTGAATAATACAGGTGTTTGGGAAAGTATGTGCGAATTCTTATCATATTTTTACAGTTAATATTTTTTCTGTTACAGGACTCTAATGTGATCTAATTTAATGCTGCATTCTAATGGCCTTTTTAAAATATTATATTATTTCCTGTTATTTCGTAAAACTTAAACTGACTATCTCATTTATAATGTTGTAAGTACGGAGAATTTGGCTTTTTTTGTATTCGGTGTCACAAAGATTGAAACAAGTGGTTGATTTATGGCATAACCTACGAGCTGACCACCCAACGGTTAGAGGGTGGTTTGAGCCCTAACATGGACGTATAAACATAGATGGACACAGCAATAAGATACCTTTAACACACAATGTTTTGAAGCTTCCATAGAATGTGATGCTTCCGCAATGAGCATAAGCGTGCTTGAATTTTTACTCGCGGGTAATTATTTAGATTTTAAAAATTGGAAGTAGTAATAATGTATAAAAACACGTTTTAAAAAGGTACTAAACAGATCTTTTTTAATCAGATGATGTCTACTTACAATTTAAAAATGTCTACTAATTTCATGAACTTATATCTTATTCAATACATTAATGAACATGAATAAACCCAATGGTACGCCTATTAAAATGTAAACAAACACGCTTCCTCATTTCCTCATCTTAAATAATGTAAATTGTATGTACTTACAAATGAAATGAGAGATCGGGATGTAAATATTTCGTTTATTTTATTTCACTTTTCACAAATATCACTCAAAATACAGCCAAAATATCGAAAAACAACTTTTACTAAAAAGTAAACAAACATGGAACAGCATTTGAAGTTTGACGTAGATCCATAAGACAGAGAAATGTAAACAACCGTTGCCATTTATAAATAGTTTTCAGTGCTTCTACATATAAAATAATTGATTGATATCTATTATACGCTATTATTAAATGATAATGCACACTATGTGCACACTTTATATTTTGATTACAATTAAATATATTAATCTAACCAATAAATTATTATTTTGGTTTGATAGCACCTGTAGAGTATAAAATACGGAGTAATATTTTCAGCGACTCGCGAATAAGAAATTTTAAAACAAAACGTGACAACAATTGAAGGTGCTGAGAATGTGACCTATTCAAATAATTTTGACTTCACAATTTTATGTAAATAACTGAGTCCATCTGTGTTTATACGTCCATGTGCCCTAGTAATGATCTCAACACACTTCAAACCAAACAGTGAAAGAAAAGCAACGATTTCTCGTGCCTCCGAGGCAGGCGTCTTGACGTGGGCCAGCGACATTCCCTTGGCTAAGAATCTTACGGCATTAATATATTCAGAGGGTAAGTCTATGTTCTTAGTACAAAACAACAATAATGAGTAAACCAGGTTGATCTCATAATTTATTTACAATTTATAGTTGTATTTTCGCTAATTTTATGTACAAACAAATATTGCATTTTTCTTTATAATTATTTATCCAATATAATTTAACCAGCAACCTCTCAAGTTTAATCCTAAACAACAGGACTCAGGGAATTTACCTGTCTTATCCCATTGACAAATTTAATAGAGTCGGTTACTTTTTCTACTTTTACTTTTATTGTGTTGTTTTAATATACAGGGTGTCCCTTAAGTAATTGTGCAAAACGATACTGTAGAATCTACACTTAATGATATTAAGAATCATACAGGGTGTTAAAGTGGAAATTTAAAATTTTACTTTTCGTTATAATTTCATGTTTGTAAACATTTTTGTATAAAAATTAACAACTAGGTGCTGTTACGTATGTGCTTCAGTGCCTCAGGTCCAGATGAAATGTACGTAGAGATGCTAAATCTTATTACTGGAGAAAATCTTTAGACGTTAACACTATTACTTAACAAAATATATACTACTGAAATCTTTCCAGAAGACTGGCTTAGATCGACATTTATACCTATACCCAAGAAAAATAAAGCAAATAGATGCTCACAGTTCAAATTAATTAGCCTGATGAGACATTTTCTAAAAATTTTACTCAAAATTGTACATCAATGAATATACAAAGAATGGGAAAGAAACATGAGCGACAATCAATTTGGATTTTGTATGGGGCTTGGTACAAGGGAGGCATTATTTGGCCTCCAGATTTTACTACAAAAATAGCGAGATCAGCGAAAAAACGTGTTTCTCTGTTTTATCGACTACGAATAAGCGTTTTGATCGAGTAAAACACACAGCACTCATAGAAACCCTAACACAACATGGTATAGACCATAACAATGTAGCACTTATTAAAACACAATATTGGGATCAGATGGCGTCGATCAAAATAGACAATTGTCTTACAATAAAAAGAGGAGTTCGTCAGTGCTGTGTACTTTCTCCACTGTTATTTAATACATATTCAGAAAAGATCTTTCAAAATGCCCCCGAAAATATTGAAGAAGGAATAAAAATCAACGGAGAATACATAAACAACTTAAAACTCGCAGACGATACCATCATTATTGCGGACAGTGTTGAGGATTTACAACGACTTTTGAATGTCGTAACCAGAGAGGGAGATAGCTTGGGATAAATATGAACACAAATAAACAAAAGTAATGGCTGTTACACGTGTACCAAATGTCGACAATAATATTCGTATTTATAACAACATATAGAACCAGTACAAAGATTCCAGTATACTTGGTTATAACAAACGGATAACAAACACTCTGTCTTGTATAACGTCGATTTTTGATAACATCGAGTTCCTACATTTAATTCAAGGTCAGGTTAGCTCATGTCGGAAAGAAAGGCGTGTTAAGGTCAACTTCACAAAAAACTACGTAGTATGTCAAAATTTCAAACACAATTAGATAACTGAAATTATAATTTATCATTGGACGCCACCCCTTGTTTATTCTCGCAGGGGACGAGAAAAGATAAAAAAAATTAAGATATATAAAAAAATTTACAGCGAAATTACACTTTATTTCTCAGTAATAAAAAGAAACATTACTATAAACAAAGCAACTTTCTATCTTTTTAAATCAAGAATTGGTTGATAGAAACAAAAGAATTTATATATTATTCCCAAATTTCGAAATTCGTTTACATTTAAAAAAAATTATAGTAGTTATTTATTAACTAGGCAACATAGAAAAGTTAAATCTATTTATTAACTAAGCATAATAGAAAGGTTAAGTCTTTAAACAAAATTTAAAATATTTCACTATATTCTTGTCTCTGTGAATCCATAAATAATTCTCGCGTTCCTGATAGGGCTTAATAAAAAAAAGGTACAACCTTATTTATCCAATCACTGGGAACCAGGAAAAAAGGGACATACTCTGCTTCTCCTCATCCGTTGGTTATTTCGTCAAATATTTACTAATAAGAATCCATTTATATAATAGGTAATTATTGGAAACCATATATAGGGAAGTATTGGACCATAGGAAACTGTCTCAGTTAACTTAACATAATCAATGGACTTTAACCTCCCGGAAAAAGAGTCTGAAAATAATTATTCATCTGAAATATAGACAAGAAAAAGCTTTTCTTTGTAGCTTACCTCTAATCTAGAGACTCACTTCGAGAACGCGTCCTATCGGGTGGACGTTTGTAACAGGAAAGGAAGCGACGCTACTTCAACGGTTTTGAATTGGGGGCGTGATTGACAAGTTAATATCGTTCTCATCTATCGGATATGTTGGGAATTACCGTAGGAACCTTGAGTCGAATACAAGCGCCTGGCAGATAGGTGGGGTTAGTAGTTTTATTTAAAAAAAAAATAATCAAATTTATAATGAATTTTCTAAAACTTTTGAAACGGTTACAGTATAACCAAAGATTTGACCACAAGGACGAAATACGTGCTCGTGTAGAATATGCTAGGTCCGCATTTCAACGAATGAAAAATTCCTAATAAACTCTACTGTATCGTTGGACATCCAATACTAATTTGTAAAAAACATTTATTTATTCCATATTGCTATACGAAGTGGAAACATGGACTCTCCAAGTTACAACTATGAGGCGTATCGAAGCCTTGGAGATATGGGTTTTTCGAAGGATGCTGAAGATCTCTTGGACAGAGAACGTGACCAACAACGAGGTGACAAGAAAAATGGGTACTGAGAGAGAACTCCTAAATATTGTAAAAAACAGTAAAACGAGTTATCTAGGACATATTTACAAGAAGAGAAAAACACAACTTCCTACGACTTATAATGGAAGGGAAAGTGTAAAGAACAAGAGGTCCAGGAAGAAGAAAATGCTACTGGTTGAAGAATGTAAGAGACTGGACAGGCATGGACACACATTCGATACTAAGAACAGCTCAAGATAGGAGCAATTTGCTGTAGTTATAGCCAACCTTCAGTATGGAGAAGACCTTAAGAAGAAGAGGCGTTGGTATCTGTGAAGCTCTCTTTGCATTCAACATACTAATCCAGAGATGCTTGGATGTAAACCAAGATATGTACGTGTGTTTCATAGATTATAACAAGGCTTTCGGTATAGTTCACCACAAAGAGCTAACGTCCTCAAAACAAAAAAATTACAATACAATGACCTTCGAATTATAACAAATCTATATTATAAACAGCAGGCACACATACGAATTAATAAACACACATCAGAAGAGTTCGAAATTAAAAGATGAGTGCGACAGGGGTGTGTATTGTCACCACTACTATTCAATGCATACTCTAAAGAAATTATGAAAAGAGCACTTGAAGGAGAAACAGCAGGAATAAAGGTCAATGGAACACCAATTAACAACATACGATATGCGGACGATACTATCATAATAGCAGACAACCTCCAAGACCTCCAAAAGCTAATAAACAAGATAGTTTAGTATGGAGAAGAATATAATTATTAATAAACATGAAGAAAACTAAATTTATGAGGATATCAAAACCCAAAATAATGATGAAAGCCTGAAAATTAACGGTAAAACTTTAGAACAAGTTAAAAACTACAATTGTCTTGGCACAATAAATAATCACACAAACGAGTTCTCCAAAGAGATTAAAGTTTGAATAGAGAAAGCACGAACAAACTTCTATAAAATGAGAAAGGTGCTTTGTGCAAGAGAACTGAAATTAGACTTGAAAGTTAGGCTGGTAAGGTGTTATATTTTCTTGACTCTGCTTTACGGGATAGAAGCATCGACACTTAACGCGTCGACTACTAAAAAGTTTGAACCATAGGTGTATAGAAGAATCCTGAAGATATCATGGACCAAGCATGTAACAAACAACGAAGTCATGAGAATAGTCAACAAAAGAATGAAAATATTGGTAACCATCAAGACACGAAAACTGCAATATCTGGGGCATGTTATGCGTAATGAAAGATAAAACATATTTTAATTAATTATACAAGGGAAAATCCAGGGCAAGAGAAGTGTAGGAAGTAGAAGAATCTCATGGTTGCGTAGAACTTGAGGGAATGGTACGAATGTACATGAATCGAAGTATTCACGCTTCGCGGAGATGGTACGTAAAGCAGAATAAAATATACTACAAAATTGTTAACAATGGATTAAAAAATGTTTAGTAAGCCATTATAGAAGAAGAAAAACACAGTTTTCAAAAAAGCAGGCTATCAACGATAATGTTTCTATTCTAGAGAAAATTATCGAAAAAAGCGAATTTTTTACACTAATAAGGCATATTGCATTTACAGATTTGTGTATTATCGTTTGGTTTGCAGTTTAAAAGTTTTTATGATCTTTAAGAGTAGGTTGCTTAACAGGAATGTGAACATTATTATAAAATTAAGTTATTACCCAATAGGTACCCGTAATAAGAATGCGTTGCGAGTTAACAGGGAATCAATTAACCTGTCATGTCAAACAAGTAAAATACGAATCTCGCACGTAATGAACAATTTTCTATTATAGTAGTGTGTAATATATAATTAGCAATACATTTCAAACTTACAATTTTATAAATAATATTTAATAGCTGCAACAAATTTATAATAATCGTGGATTTAATACGTTGATTTGCATAGAGCAAAAACGAATATTTTGAAATAATACTGTGCTCACACATTTATTACACTGTGTACCTTTACAAATAGACAAATTTTATATCTAATATATAAAATTTCCCAATGTTAGTTACCGTACTCCTCCGAAACGGCTTTACCGATCTTTACCAAATTTTATATGCGCATTCAATAGGTCTGAGAATCGGCTACTATCTATTTTTCATACCCCTAAGTGATAAGGGTTGTTCACGCTTAATTTTTTTTTAATTTTTCGACGAAATTTTTTATTTTTGTTTTTTTTATAATGTTGCATTAAAAAATACATACAACCCTAAACTTTTACTTTTTTATCATCAACCCCTATTTTTTATGGCTATTTTAGTAATTTAATCATTTTTCATCTCGCTCGATAACTGATCAATTATAGTGTTTTTAACTGTACTTCGATTAAAAATCTAAAATGTTTTTTAAGAAAATAAACATTTATTTTTATTATTAAAGTTTAATCCTGATATATGCTTAGTGTTACCAATCTTAGATTCTTCAAATTTGCCGCACCTTTACTAGTGAGTGAAATGCCACACTATACCATAAACTGAAGCCGGTCTCCTGTTTCACTCACACAAGACTTCTCCCACTCCCTACACAGTTTTCGGCCATCCATGATTATTGTTTATGCATCAAGTGTAGTAGTAACGTTCACAATTATCAATTTTCTATTTCTGTGTAACTCTCATAATAACTATTAATTATTAATATTTTATTTATAATAATAAAATTATTAATTTTAAGTGTATTTGACACGATTGGATCAGTTAATGAAGTTTTATTAAAAACAAGTGTTTTACATAGAGGAAGTGGTCCGAATATGAGCCCCCCATTTGTTTTTTTTGTATAAATTTTTGAAAGTTACGAATAAATATCCAGTAAATTACACACTACAAGCTTAAAGGTTTACCTTATGGTATATTAAAAAGGCATTATCAAAAAAATTAAATTTAGGTGGAATTTGTGTCAACACTTAAATTATGTACAGATCTACTTTTGGATTAGACTGCGTGGAATATGGGCCCCCTAGTAAAATAATTGATAGGTATCTAACAATTTGAAAAAACATATATTTTTCAAATAAAAAAAACTGAAAATGAAAATGAAAATACATTTCAACTTAAAAACCACATATTACACGCAAAAGTCACAAATATATGCATCTTTTTCGGCACCTGAACATTGTTCGTGAGCCCATTGATTGCACATGAAGCATTGAATCCATAACTCTCCTCTCTGGTCATCGGAAAAGCGACCATCACAAAATAGGCATACTGCATCACAGCCGTCAGGAACAGATTTGCCAATTTCGTCGATATCCATATCTTCATCGTCTGGGACAAACTCGTGACTTTCATCCTCAGAGTCGCTGACTTTATTGTCTTTTGCTTGCTGTCTTTTTTTGTTAGTTGTCTTCTTTGCTTTTGATTTTGAAAAGACTTGTCGTTTGGTGCTTGCTTTCTTAGGCGTGTTGGTGCAGGATTTCTCTAACTCATCCTTGTAGGGGGAAGAGGTGATCACTTGCGATTTAGTTGATTTTCTTCCCCGAGTGGTATTTTTCTTTGTGACGGAAGGTACAGGTGAAATGTCAAATGGTGAGACCAATTTAACGGAATTTTCCATTCCTGGAACAGATGGTCTAGAGAAATTGGAATTTGACGGCGAAGATGTTGCCTGTGATTGTAATTTAGCTGTATCTTCCCAAAAAGAACATCCTGGCTGAGGTTCTGGGGTACCATGCTGGGGTTCTGTTGTGACAGGCCGCGCTTGAGGCGAGGCTTGAGACAAAATGTTGCAGTTTTTCTCAGCCTGAATTCGTTCAGATATAAAATCTGCTTCAGAAAAAATGTGACGGTTGAACGGATATATTCCCGTCGCCCTAAAACCACTAGCAGCTATTTCGGCACACTGTGATTTTAAAAAGGCTTTACCTAAAAGTTCTGCCAAGTCAAACTGTGTGAGGGCTCGTTGGTTAACACGAAGCCAATTTCTAATTTCCTCACTGTAATAAGCCTTGAAACTTCCCATGAATGTTTTATCAAGGGGTTGTAATTTATGAGTTGAGTGAGGCGGCAAAGAGATAATGGAAATATGATTTTCACGAGCTAGTCGAATAACTTCTAAGTTTCGTGTGTGGCTATAATGGCCATCTAACACTAGCAGAACTGGACATTCTTTTGTTGGTTTAACAAAATTTATGAAATGCCTCATCCAATCGGAAAACAAATTCTGTTGCACCCACCCACTTGGATGTACTGCGTAGATTGAACCTGGAGGAGCCCCTCGCATCAGCTGTTCGTTGCGATTTTTTCTCGGGAAAATTAACATGGGCGGTACAAATTGACCTCCAGCGCTCATTGCAGCTATAAACGTAACTAGTGAACCCCGTTCGGCTGAGGTAATTGAAGCAATTTGCCGTTTTCCTTTTCTTCCCACCACTGATGCCACCTTACTTTGAACAACTGTAAGCCCAGTCTCATCTACATTGTAAATTTGGTGAGGCGAAAATTTATTTTTTGAGTATTCACTCTGCAAATTGTCAAAAAATTGCTCCACATTTTCCTTATTGAAGCCTAATGCTCTAGCGAAGGAAGTTCCTGTTGGTCTTCGAATAGAAAGTACATTTTTGTGACGTAGTAAAAATGCATCCAACCAGCTTCTCCCCGCCACACCATTTTTAAATGGATGAGCTATTCCATTACGAACAGCTAAGACATATGCCATTTTTCTAATGTCCTTTCTTGTGAGACCATAGTAAGTAGCTTCCATGGACAAAACATATTGGACAAGTTCTTCCTCCAGTTCTTTTCCTAATGTTGTCTTTCTTCCTAGTTGAGTTTTAACTACGTCACTAATATTTAAATTACCTTCCTTTTGTTTTTTTAACAGTCTTTGAAGTGTAGATCGTGGCACGCTGAACTGTTTGCTTGCAGTTTTAAGACCCATTATTTTGTTATTAACACTGTCCATAGCCTTAACCATATCTTCACGTCTCCATGTTTGTCTTAAGTTCTTTGAAAAAAACTTCGGTTTGCTTCGTGGCATAATGAACTGCAAAAAAAACACTTTATTAAGACTTGGTCCGAATATGAGCTCTGTCCCATAATAGGACCACGGTAGGGGCCCATATTAACAACATTCCACCTGATTATTTAAAAGCATTCAATTTCTTCTCAATTCATTATTAGGTTAGTTTTTATGATGGAATATCAAATACTGATCACTTTTCTAACATACTAACACATCAACTCTCCAGTTTCAAACATAAACGTTGATAAATAGCACAAAAACACTTACCGTAAAATATTTGTTGAACTACACAAATAAACTTATGTCACCTGTTAGTACAGAGATATACACGAGACTGCGTGCATAAACAGAAAAATGTTTGGGGGTCTAGTAGAAGTATTTTAGTACGAAATTCATAGATGTCGCGACGTGCTCTAGTTGAAATATATTGGGGGCCCATAATAAGTGCAGGGCTCATATTCGGACCAACTTCCTCTAACATTAAAAGTACTCAACACGTGTCACGAGCTCCAACCAACAACGGCTTTTGTGTTGTAAGTATACTTTTTTTATATAATTATTTGAATTTTTTACAACTATTGTTTCAAATTTTTTTTCATAAAACTAATATTTTCGCTATAATCCTGGCCGTAATTATAATTATAACGTTTTCCATCATTAAGTAATTTCATTAATTCTATTTATATGTGTTTTGTAGAGTGAGCAATGCCAAGAAAACGCAAAAGGGCTGATTTGAGCCGTAATACAAGTAGGTCCAGAAGTATGAGAGATAAAAGATCCCAAAGAACCGAAGAACAAGTCCAGCAACAAAATGCTGATGCACGTGTGAGCATTCAGCAATTGCGTCAAGAACAATCAGAAGATACACGAACTGAGCGCAATGAAGTTATACGTTTAGAACAACGACAATCACGCCGTTTTACGGTTAATAGACGCAGAACAAATGACCAACAACGCCAACAGGTACATCGTGCATTTACATCTGATTCATTTTTGCGTCTAGCATTCCAGTACGAGCCCGATATTGAATATTATGCTCATTCAAAAGTGGTAATTGGTGCTATGGATAAGGAATGTCCGCATTGTGATGCTCTCAAATTCAAAAATGAGCCACCTGGGATGTGTCACGCGTCAGGAAAAGTGCAACTACCTGAAATTGAAACACCACCTGAACCATTGAATGGTTTACTTATCGGCACGGATCCAGATTATAACGTATTCCTTAAGTCAATTCGAACATTCAATTCCGCTTTCAAATGGGATGAATGTACTATGGCACACAAACATTCAATTGAGGCGTTAAACAGGACATTGAAAGATATTAAAAACAACGACAAACTATTTGGCGGCACTCTGTTGGTGCTTTCAGGTGATTTCAGACAAACACTTCCCGTCATTCCACGTTCAACATACGCTGATGAGATCAACGCTTGCTTAAAATCATCTCCATTGTGGCGTAATGTTGAAAAAGTACAGCTGAAAGTAAATATGCGCGTTCAAATGCTTCAAGATCCATCCGCTGAAACATTCTCAAATAACTCTTAGATATCGGTGATGGAAAAGTTGCTACAGATGAAACTGGATACGTAAAATTACCGACCGATTTCTGCACAATCGCTAATTCGCAAGATACTCTCATTGAACAAATATTTCCTGATGTACACACACAGTACATAAATCATGAGTGGCTTGCAGAAAGAGCTATTTTAGCAGCAAAAAATGCAGACGTCAACAATTTAAATTTGAAGATACAACAGTTGTTGCCAGGGAACTTGGTCTCATACAAATCTATTGATACAGTTTGCGATGCCAGCGAAGCTGTCAATTTTCCCACAGAATTTTTGAACTCACTGGATTTGCCAGGCATGCCACCGCATAATTTACAATTGAAAGCTGGATCTTCAATTATCTTGCATCGTAATTTAAACTCGCCACGGCTATGCAACCGTATGCGATTAGTCACTTGAAAATTGATAAAAAACGTTATCGAAGCCAGCATTTTAAATGGCAAGTTCAAAGGTGAAAATATATTAATACCACGGATTCCTATCGTACCTACAGATGTGCCAATTTAATTCAAACGAATTCAGTTTCCGATTAGATTGGCATTTGCAATAACAATCAACAAATCCCAAGGCCAAACGATGTCTATATTGTAGCATGCTCTCGAGTGGGTAAACCATCCAGTTTGTTTGTGCTCGCTAAAGATGGGCTAACAAAAAATATTGTTCACGCTATAGAATTAAGAGATTGATTTTGTTTGTTAGGGTTACTATCGTAATTAATATGTGATATGTAATTTTAAGTAATAAACTATAATAACTTGAAAATAATATTGTTTGGCGTTTGTTATTTTTATATTCCCTTATCGTTCATAGCGCTCCTCGCCCATTTCACGCATATACCACATACTTACACACTTATAATAAGTAAGGAACTTTTTGTCTACACTAGAATTTATCTAGAAACTAGAAATAATTTATAAGGCAAAACAGCGTTTGCCGGGTCAGCTAGTTACTAATAAAAATAATGCTCTATTATAACGAACAAAAGTCTTGTTTGAGTCTGTTCAGGATTTTTTTCTCTCATAGCTACAGTGCGTAAAATAATCATTTTTAATATCTTAGACGGAATAAATTCTAATAGGGCTGACTTAAAATAAGTACCCCATAATTGTATGCCGTATATCTAAACAGGCTTCAATCGTCATTTTTCTGGCGTTAGTATTATCGTAGCGTATTATTACAGAATCGGCTGCTTTGATTAGTCCTCTTCATCTTTTTTTTCTTCGGGTTTATAGAGGGGGATCTGGAATATTCACAAGACATCTCAGTCCAGGACGCCGCCTAACTGACCTTAGTGTAGGATTTGTATTTCGTACTCCCGGCCATAGTTTTCTAGATACTTTAAAATGCCCTCTCGTCGCAGAGTCTACGTCGAATGCCTACCTGCTAAACCAGACCCTCCTCAGCGATCGGAAGCGAAATGGCCGCTGTAAGGCCGGCATCACTTCCGAAGCCCTACCTTCATTTATTTATTCTCCATTAATCTACATCTACACTCCATTCATCAGCAATGTGGTTGCAGCAGTGATTTTTGTCTCGTTCCAGGTAGCGCGTAGAAGACCCTTATCGCTCCTAGTACGACATCATTCCCATACAGGCGTTTCCTTCTTTCCACTGTCTAACTCACGTATTCTAACTTATACAGTCTGACCGACTTTTTTAGCTTTAACTTCCAGCATCTTTCAATCCTAAATTTACCATTGGTCTAACTGTCTTTCTTCCTCTTCGTTCATTCCCTCAATCATTTCTCTCACTATAACAAAATTTGCACCTTTCTCTCTTTCCATTTTGTTCTTTTCTACTATTCATTGCAATCTAACATCGTATGTGTCATAGTGTCGAGTCCACAGTTATCTGTGTCAGCCTTTCCGAACCTAGAGAGGTAGGCCCTAAAACGCCCGTGTCCTGTTAGCAGCTGCGTCAGGAAATAATTCAGTCGCCTGTCGTCACAGTTCACCTAATCTCTTATGTTAGGGATCAGCATTTTCGTCCACTGTGCCACATTCTCGGTGTTGCATTATTTTTGCCATCTTTCAATTGACCAGTCCTCTTCACCTGGTTCGATGCAATGCGTCGTCTGACCTTGCATTGACGGTCTTCAAGTCTCTGATAAGCGCTTCGTTCAGAATTTAGCTACATCGCTATTATTTCTAGAATATTTTCGTCTCCACGCACGACATGTCCATACCAACTCAATCGATTTTTTTGTTTGGATCATTGTTTGCCTGACTTCTTTTTTGTTGCAGATATAAAGGCAGAATATACTCAACACCCACCGCAGTATTCATCCCCATTTCTATAACATGCATAGCCTTTTGTTATTCGCTGTATATTCTGCCTTGAGCAGATCGGGAATTCGACAATTGCACATGACGTTACATGGCGCCATTATAAACATTTTGCTATAATGCGAGATCGTCTGTTGACGGTTTTAAATCCACAGAAAAAAAAATCATTTAGATCTTGTAAATTAATTGATGAACACAGCAGTTTTATATTATTATACGTCTCTTTTTTGAATTGAAAGCTATTCCTTCTATATAGGTACGTCTACGTTGTGGTATATTGGAATCAGAGTCGATTTAAATAGTTAAACAAAGCTTTAGAAAATCTCCACTCCCATCTGTCCCTAACTTATAGATAATCATCGACAATCCAGGATTCTTTTGTAAACTCATTTAGACCAAAAATATCATTGCAACAAATTGCACTTTTCGAAATATTCTATCTGTTTTTATGTCATTTTCAAGATCAAAATATTTAATATCGAAATAATCATCAATTGAATGAATTTTTTCGAATAACTTTTTTTTCAAATCTTTTTCAGTTCTGCTGCCAGTAGCTTTACGTATTAAAGTTGCAAATTGTAGTGTTGTTGATTAAAAACTATACTTGTCGGTTTTCCCCGAATATTTGAGAGCGTCGTGGTATTAGTAGTTTTGATTTACATTTATCTAAGATATTTGCAACATTGAGCACAAATTGGGAGAAGTTACATTTGTTTAGTATGCCTCTGCTGACGACTGATAGACAAGAATTTCATCTATTATCCGAAATAAATTTTCTTGACGATGTTGGAACAATGGAATTACCTATAAAAAACCAAGAAACATAAATCGTTACAATCATACGAAACATAAATAATATTTGCATATAAGTATTTACACATTATTTAATTAAATTTACAGTCATTAATAAAAATCGGATAAAATTGGTGTTTAACTTGAAAATAAAAAAAATCTTTACAATGCCATATTTTTGACTTCATAGGAGCTTGAAACTTTTACCAAATTGGAAATTGAAGGTCTAATTATCTAGTTTTATAGTTTCCTTACTGCAAAATACTTTAATGCCGTAGAGATAAAGAAAATATTAAATTTTTAAGCATGATCCAATGTGAAATGGGCGATTTTGGTGATTTTACGAATAAAACTGTTTTTTTTTAAATTCCACACATCGACGATGTCACGACAGAAAGGCATAAGCGCCATTGACAGTTTTTTTCAGGAGACACAAAAAACGTTTAATATCGCTTAATATTTATTTTTTTACATTTTTTTGGCATTTTATTATTATTGAACTGAGGCATTTTGAGTTACCATATGTTAGTTATAAAACAATTATTATATTTATTTATTTAGCGTATGGCTACATCACAGGTTCATATAAATATAAATATATAAATATAAATTATATAAATTACAAACAACAGTAAATATAAAAATATTATTCTACAAACAAACATCTAGATTATAAATATATTCGATTGACTCTTTTGTAGCAGCCAGGAAATCTGAAGGGTTGCCATTATAGGATCTAATCGGGCATTCCTCTACCATGTGTTTTACTGTTTGCCTTTCGGCGCCGCAGTCGCAATTTGGTGATTGTATTTTTCCCCATCTAAAAAGTGAGTCGGAACATCTGCCACAGTTCGTCCTTATTCTATTGAGTGTGGTCCAAATTCGTCTCGGTTGGTTGAAGCCCTCAGGTTTGCTTGTAATACATGGCATGTTCCAGTTAGCTGGTGCAGCGTTATTCTCCCATTGTTCTCTCCACCGTTCAGTTACATTAAAGTTTTGATCTACTAGCCTTTTTGCTGTTTTTAGAGGCGGGTGTCTTGAACGGAGCCTATTTATGTCTCTGGCGGAAGTTCCGACATGGGAGCGGAGCTCAGGATCAGTATTGATTTTTGTAAATTCTCTGACAAGGGCATGTTCCCGGCGGATGGGTGGTGGAGCTATATGACTCAAAGCTGGTAACCAGTAAGTGGGCGTGGCCTTGATTGTGCCCGATATAGTTCGCATGGCTTGGTTGAGTTGGACATCAACACGGTGAGTATGTGGACTGTTTATCCATACTGGTGCACAGTATTCCGCTACGGGGTATACCAGTCCTAATGCTGTCGATCTAAGTGTGGGTGCTGAGGAGCCCCATGTAGTGCCGCAGAGCTTTTGCAGGATGTTGTTACGAGTTCGGAGTTTTGCAGCAGTCTTAGTAAGATGCTCTTTAAAGTTCAGCGTTCTGTCAAGTGTAACACCTAAGTATTTTGGGTGTTTATTATATTTAAGGAGTCTATCCCCAAAATTGATTTGAGGTTGATAGTTGGCCATCTTGTTATATAAATGGAAGCAGGACACTTCTGTCTTAGTTGGATTGGGTTGCAATCTCCATTTGCGGAAATAATTCCCTAGGGCATTTAAATCGTTTGTTAGAATGCGTTCAGTGACCTCGAATTCTTTATGACTTGCGGCAAGCGTCCAGTCGTCTGCGTATCCAAACTTTTTTGATGTGGTTTCTGGCATGTCTGCTATATAGAGGCTGAAAAGCAAGGGGCCAGCACGGATCCTTGTGGAAGTCCATTATTCAGTTTTCTTTGGGTACTAGTCTTGTCTCCCAATATAACTTTAAAGCATCTGTTGGATAGCATGGCGTTAATAACCTCAGTGGTCTTTCTGCATGGGATTATTCGCATTAATTTATATATTGCCCCTTGTCGCCACACAGTGTCATAAGCAGCAGATAGATCGATGAAGACAGCGGTTGTTTTTGATTGCTTTTGAAAGTTTGATTCCACATAATTGGTCAGGGCGAGTACCTGGTCTGTGCAGCTGCGGTTTGGCCGAAATCCTGCCTGTTCCACTGGTTAGTGTAGGAATATGGTTTTGCTGATTCTATTATACAACAGTGTTTCGAACAATTTGTACACCATACTTAAAAGTGCGATGGGGCGGTAGTTTTTCGGTGAATTATTACTTTTCCCTGGTTTTAAAATGGCGACGATTTTTGCATTTTTGAGTTGGTGGGGGACGTTTCCCGTTTGAACGATGTCAGAAAAGAATTCTGCGAGCCATTGCCTAGTGAATCTGCCGCTATGTTTGAGGAACTCAGCGTGAATGGCGTCGAAACCCGGCGCTTTTCCTGTTTTCATTTCATTTAGGGCTTGCGATATTTCTTCATGCGTAAATGGGTTGGAATATTCTGTTGACTGTACAAGACTAGATTTTGTGTCAATTTTGTTTACAATTATTATAAATATGAGATTATTTAACATTTTGGTGCTTACGCCTTTAATGTTAGGTTCTGTGGTGTTTAAGCCTCTTTGAAAAACGGTTACCATATTTGGAAAAAATATTTGATCAAAAATGTCGTTAGAACTTACGCTTTAATTTACGAATTATAACAAAAATGGAGAATAAATCTTTTCATTTTAAAGCCTAACAATTAAGTAAAAATAATACAAAAAAAAACAATACTTACACAATATATTTATGAATTTCTTAGAGTTATATTGGCATAAAAAATATCGTACAAAAATTAAGTTAATATAATTATCACGTTATATTAAGTATAACAAGAAAATATACTGAAAGATTATTCAAAAAACAACAAAAACTATTAAAACGTACCATTTTTTATGTGGAACCTTTATCCTTTCTAGGTACATGAATACCAATGTTATAATCTTTTTTGAAGTACTTTTTAAAAGTAGATATTTATTTAAAGGGGATGCCATTATTTTCATTTATTTTGATGGTGTACATTTTATAAAGATTTGAAATGCTTTTAGTATCTGCTGGTAGATACAATTTTTTAGTCGACCCTCGACAGTAGTGCGAGGGGACAGCAGGAAGACCCTCAATAAAATCTTTAAATACTAACATTTGTTCTGGAGTAATTTTAGGTTTAGGTTCATGTTTCCGGCTATTCTCACGGATAACTTCAATTCTTCCTTTAATAGCATACCGTACCAATGTTTAATATTTAGATTATTTTTAAAGAATTGTAAGCAAACCCGTTTTTGTATATCATTTGTCAAAAGAAACTATTGATAAGTTAAATTACGACATGAATCAGAAACTGTTCTTTTTCTCTTTACAGGTATGACATTAACGCAACCATCAATAAATTTTTCTTATCTATATTATTACCTAGGTTCCAAAATTTTTAAAAAGTACTATTTCTGTCCTCAGTGCTAAAGCTATTACATTGATTGACACATTTTTTGCCTAAACATGGATTAGGAAGCAAAACTTTTTCAGCAACGCGTTCGTTTTTATAATTACAATAACTTTCCCCAAGTTACGTAACTTTCAATGACGTAATAAAATACTTTCCTTTTTTTTCTCTTTTGTCCTTTACCTTCAGGTAGAGTGCTTTGAGATAAACTACTTGATGTTTTACTAGAAATTGAACCAGTTGATGAGCTAGAACTAATGCTGTCAATTTCAGTCTCATTTTTAAGAAATACTGTCAAGTATGATGAATCTGATTCGGAGTTTAAAGAATCATTATGTTGTATAACATCATTACAACCTATCTTATCATCAACTAATGAACTAAATACTCTTGCGGCATTATTATTACTATCATCAGTATCATCACTATCTGAGTAAGGTACAAGCTTTTTATCACAGGTTAATAAATCAGTCTCGTCTTCGGCAGTCTCATCAATATTTTAAAATAAACGGCTGTCAATATTTAAATTTGGACTTAAAGGAAAACTGAAATCCACACTAGCATCATCATATCATCTAGAAGAGAACTAGGCATTTGGAGTTTTTGTTCATGGTCTTTTAGTATAGGCTCTAAAAGATCATCATGCTTTAGCGCTTCATTGAGGACCTCATTTTCAGTGGAAAATGAACCATGGTTTTTATTATTTCCGCTGTATTCCTGCACATTGCTTTCCTGATTCTTCAAAATGGATTGCAATGCAAGATTTATTATTTTGTGCCCCGAGAAACCATTCTAAAAACCATTAAAAAAAAGAAGTAAGCGCCATTCAAATGTAAGTTTTTTTAAAATAATATTACTACCAACATATAACTTTAAAATAATAAAAAAGAAGACTATACAACAGAGTAAATATATATTTTATTAAGGTTCAAACCTTATTTAAGTCGGTTAAGTAGTAACTTTTCTATGGCAAATTTAAGTCATAGTGTATTTTAAATTGCCAAATGGCATTCTTATGGCATATTATAATTTCTCAAGATAAATAATCTAACTAAACGCTTAATAAAACATTAAATATAATTAATATTTCAAATTATTGTTTACCTTATTGATATAACCACGTTTTCAGACCCAAATCGTAAGCACCATCTTCCACTACGGATCTTGTCGCTTACTGATTTCGGTGTGTCATCTTTTAAGAAACTCGTTTGGCGGTTAGAAAATTCAAAGCTTGTTTTAGTTGAGTTGGATTTTTTTTACAGCTGCGTCTTTTTAATAGTAGATAGGACGTAAAATATATTTTATTTTGAAACCAAAACATAAATTTAGAAATTTTGGACGCTTATGCCTTTTTGTCGTGACGTCATTGACATGTGTTATTTAAATTTTAGCATAAAATATATCTAATAACATATCCAAACTGTAATATGTTTGTTATTGTAGCTTTTGATAAAACATGATTTAGAACTCACCGTGTATAATTTTGGACTCCTGTTGTTTCTGAAATGATCGATTTAAAAAAATCTGAACTTGCTAAATATAGAAAAACTATGTAGTGGAACATTCATAATTGTCTTTCGTTTGTTTATTCAAATGTATTTGTGTTTTTTTTTAAGATTTTGTAATTACCTTATATTATTTATTTTATGGGATTCCTATACGCAGTAATTACCTAACTGACCTTACAAAAGCCGCAGTGGACACCTACGTTTTGCATAAAGAACGAATAATTTTATTTTGAGTCCATCTTGCAACATTTCAATTAAAATTCAATAAAAAGCATCTTCTTTAATATAAATATCTCGATGGTTATTGGATTTTTATTACGTTAAGCTTCTTTACATACTAATACTGTGTTTACCACAAAGTTACCATTTCGACAGTGTTGAATTATACAATGTGTGGCAAAATTATGGAATACATTCATTTTTTCGAGAATAGGTGACTTTTGAAACAAATTAATACCTCCCTCTAAAAAGGTTGCAAACAGCAAAATCGTTTTTTACAGGAAGTGAAGAAAACAATAGAGACTTTCCCTGTTACAATAAAAAAAAATTATAATATGTTTATATGATGCTTATACATATTGTTAAAGATTGCTATCATTTTTTTATTTTTAAAATTTACTTTAATACTATTGGACAGTATTAAACTTTTTCAATCTAAAAACGTTACACATACCCATATGTAACGTTTTAACATTCAATCTAACTAATATTAATTATGTACTTGAAACGTTTTACAGCAGAACTCAGTTTACATTAAAGGATTATTACAGGAAAATAAATTCACGGTAAAATATAAGATTAAACAAATAGTTTATTAATATAAACAATACAAAAAATTTATGAAGTTTTTTTATTTCCAATTTTTAACTGTTTATCCTACACAATATTTGGATCTGTACTATCTAACGATTGATAAAAAGTTCTTTTAGGATAAAGGATTGGCAGATCGATAGGGCCAACTATGTTGTACACAGCTAATGAGGCAGTTTGGGATCTCTTTACTTTGGGTTTCTTTATTGTATTATAAACCATCCAGTTCTGCATTTGATTGTGGCATGTTCTTATACGAATGGCAGTTGGTTCGTCGTAATTAAACTGGATCCATCTTCTTTCACTAATCTTGATATCGGGATGTTTATAGATCTGCAGTTTAATCGACGACATATCCAAAAATTATCCTTCCATTCCACCACCAGAGAAAAATCCCAGTACCTTCTGCTCGATTACATATACAGGCAAAATAACAACAAAAATTGCCAAACACATAAAAAAGAAAGGAATAACACCAGCTTTCCGAACAAATAACAACCTAGGCAAATATATTAAAAATAACAAGAGCCAAAATAAAAAACACTTAAATAGTGGTGTGTACAAACTTCAATGTGGCGACTGCTCCAAAAACTTACATCGGTCAAACTGGTAGAAACTTTGATAAACGAATAGCAGAACATAAAAGGGCTTTCAAGAATAGAAAAACAGATTCGACATACGCACTTCACCTTCTAGATCATAATCATTCTTTTAATGACAAATTTAAAATTCTTCACATTCAAAATAAAGGCCTTAAGCTATCTTTGTTAGAATCTATGGAAATCAACAAATTAAAAAACACAGATATAATTCTGAATGACCAACTTGAGACAAACAGTTCTCCCCTCCTCAACCTATTTCATTAGAGACTATAAATTTGTAAACCCAAGCCAAAATAGATCACTTGAGAAAGGCAATCAGCCGAAACAGCTGTAGTGATAATATTTAAAATAAATTTTGTGGAAGTTTGAAAACAAAGTTTTCAGTGTTTTATTGTTACAAATACGTTTCATCTGACACAACTGAACTGGAAGAGAAGTTTAAGGATCCAGAATTCTTAAGACAGTTAGCTTTTATAACAGATCTAACTAATCATCTTAACATGTTAAACTTGAGTGTTCAAGGAAGAAACCAGACGGTTTCAGATTTGATCGGAATGATAAACGGATTCCGGAATAAGCTGAACGTGTTTAAACGTGCTTTGTAAAAGAACAACCTGACACACTTCCCTAGCTGTCTGCAAATAGCAGAAAAATTCAACGGTGAGGAAAATATTGAGTTTTCATCCTGCATTTCACAAATTAAACAAGTTATTGATGAATTCAATACATGATTTGAAGAAATTGAAACTCTCAAAAGCAGTGTAGTACTTTATAATAACCCTCTTGGAGCAACCATTGATGATCAACCACCCAACTTACAGCTTGAGTTATGTGATCTTTAAGCAGACATGTTCCTAATCACCAGACAAGAAAAGGGACCTGAAATTTTCAAATTACTGTCAAAGGAGAAATTCCCAAACCTGCGAGATTTTGGACTGAAAATGACGTCAATGTTCGGAAGCACATATACATGTGAAAGTGCCTTTTCCTTAATGAAATACATAAAAACTAAAAACAGAAGCAACCTTACCGATTCTTCCTTACGTCATCTTATGAGAGTGTCTACAACTGAACTCGAGGTGAACATTTATTCATTGGTAGACAAAGGTGATCAACCATCATAGTCCTCATACTAATTTGATACATCTTTATCGTTGCTTTTGCAATTTTATCTTGATTATTGAAAAGTGTTATCAATAAATTTTCCGTTTATAAAAAATGTAGTTAAGCAATAAAAGAAATAATACTCTTTTTTGTTTTAATTATTTTTATACCTTACTTTACTTTGTTATTACTTGTAACAAAGTTATTATATAGCCCGCGACAACATCAAAGGTTTTAGTTTTGGCCCTTGCGACATTGCAAGTTGGACACCCCTAAAACTATAGCAGCTATAGTTTCCTTCACTCGTTCAACTTTTCGAAAATGAGCTGAAATATATTGATCTGGTTCATACACAGTCTCATAATTTCGTAAAGCTTTTTCGATTCTTCCAAAATCTCTGTATGAATCTAAAAAAGATTGACCGACTTCTGGAAACCTATGATCTATCACTTTAAAGTAGCCTTGTTTTATCATGTAGTAATACAAATCAATAATATTACAGCTTTTATTCTGACCTGCATAAAAATCTCGCCAGACTATTAATAGTATATTACATAACGAGAGTTGTAAGAAGTTTATTACATGCGAGTAAAAAAGTTGCGCGCGAGCCGCATAGTGGCGAGCGCAGTAATTTTACAAGCATGTAATAAGCTTACAACTCAAGTTCTGTACTATACTTTTTCTACGATTATTTTCGTTTATAAAAATAAAAATTAAATTACCACTAGATTTACACTGAAATATTAATAATTTTTAATCTGTCAAAATAACGTCTGTTAATTCGTTTCCATGGTAACTCGACCAACTGACTTACGAGGCTTATGTGATATTACTCATTTTTATAAAACTGAAGCGTAATTTTTTTTATTACGTGCTAGTCATTACGTGTCAGTATCTGTTATGATGCATTTACTTAGTATCCAAATAGTAGGTAATATACAATTTACTATTAAGCGAGTAGAAAAATGTTTTTTTTATTACGACAACCAGTGTCAACTTCGACAAATCTTAGCAATGCACTCGCAACTTCGCAACTATCCCAGTCACCAACATTCTCCGTCCAAGTACAACAAACTGCCCTGTCTGATTTACTGTTGACAACATATATTCCAACAATATAAAACCAAGTTTGTCTTAAATAAAAAGCCTTATATGTAGATGTTTTGAGCAGTGGCATAGTCTGCAAATCCATAGTAATATACAGTACACTGTCATTTTGTGCTGGCTTCTTTCTGTCTCTTCGCATCGCTTCAACTGCGTCGTGATATTTTGCAATGTGTTCGTCAGTCTTACCTCCTGCATTGCATGTTGAACAAGTATGGCTCTTCGGGTAGCCAAATGCCAAATTAAACTGCGATACTAAAACTTCATTGTAGGATTTTTTTACAGTTGATGCATTTTGCCATGTCATGCCATTTTTGATGCAACTTATAATGACATCGACTTTTTTTCTTCCAATTTGGTACAAACCACAAAGACTCAATTTGCATGCTTAAAAACTGAAACCTTTCAGAGTAACATAATACCACGACGATTTGTGTTTTCTTGCATTTGCACGTACTCTAGCCACGTTACTCGAATAATAATTTTCTACTTATCTCTTATGATACTAACAGTATCAAAATACCTTTGGTTGTATCTTTATATGAATGTAACACGTACTTAGGTTGCTCTCCAAGACAGCATTGATCTGAGGACACTTATTTATACAATTTTTATAGGTTTGTTCCAACACAACGAAAAACCGTCACGTAACGGTTACGCTCCTGCGCACTAAACAAAATACGTTCCAACAAAATATAATCGTTCAGTCTTCGTCCTTTCGACCGTTCCAACAAAAATTGTGATCGCCCAGTGAAGGTTTCGTGACGATAATTTCAGTAATCTGGCAAATGCATGTACTGGTTGGGATGACTTGCGCACTAGGATTTTATTCTACTTCTTTAAATTTGTTGGGCCTAGATTAACTTAGATTTTATAGTAAAACAGAAAATTTGTTAAGAAAAAAGAAGAAGTTAGGTTAATGATTTTATCACGTGCTTCGATAAACTTGTTATTTGTTTATATATTTGTTTTCCGTTATTTATAACTTTATAAATATGACTGACGACGAAGGAATTGGCGATTTTTCTGATGATTATAGTAGTGAGGATGATTTGGAGCTATTAGCCGAACCTAGGGTGAAAAACCAGAATTATTTAGGTACATTGGTTATTTACCAATTTATGCAAGCAAGCTACTGTTTAATAATTAATTTTAGATGAAATTGTTCCGCAATATTCGGAGGAAGTTTTTTTTGAACACTTTCGTGTTTTAAAACAAGTAAGTTTAACATCCATAAATAAACTATGGATAATTGATATAACATTTTTATTGAACTCTGCAATATATTTCATTATTTCATGTTTGTTAAAAGGAATATTAACTACATACATTCTTCTTATGGTACTTTCTTTTATTGAATGTTGATAATAATCTTAGCATATGTTTATTTTGTGCAAGCTTCGTTGTTTTCAAACATAAGTTGCTTATTATTATGTAACATCCTATTTGTACAGTTCAGTTCTGTCTTTTCTGTCCTATCATTTCTTTTTTGTACATGGCGAAATATTTGTTCTAATTCCTTCAGCTTCTAGTTGTTGAACAATCTAGGAATTTGTGATGCAAAGAGTTCAAACATAGGTTGATTATTATTATAAAACATCCTATTTGTGCAGTTTGGCTTCTCTATAAATTCTGTTTTTATATACATAGTAAAATAATCGTAAATCATTTCATTTTTAATTTTTTTTATGTTTGTCCACAGTCATATCTCCACTCTAAAATGATATTATTCTGAAGCTATTTTCTTGTGGCTTCTTAAAGTAATTACTATTTTAATGGGAATAAGCCACAATTGAAGTTTAAAATAGGTCTATTAACGTTTGAATTTTCACTTCGGAAGTCATTCTCAAAATCATTTTGCAATCATTTTCACTTGATTATTCCCATTAAAATAGTAAAATGTTCTCTTAATAAACATCCAAATACAAAACTGACATATTGGTAGGTAAAAAAATTCTTTTAGTCAAAAAATTGTAATATATAGTTTAATAAACACAAATGTAACTTACAATTAACTACAATACAACTAAAACTAAATTAAAATATAAAAAATTAAACTAAAGTAATATACAAAACATTAAACTACAAGAAATACAAAACTAACCTTAAGTAATAATGTTGAACTACAACAAATGAAAAAAGAGGAAGACCAAAATAGACATAGGATGACATAATTATAAAGATATTGGAGAGAAGAGGAGTGAAATGTACAGACGCAAGGACATTGACACGAAAGCACACACATATAATTTATTTACTTAATATATCTAAAAGTTTCTCGAAAAGAGTATTTCGATATTCTATTAAGTTATTGCTCCTTTTCATTTGCTGTACCTTCTCTCCCTCAACACTTATCCTTTCCTCTTGATAATTTTTTCTATCAATTCGTACATTTTCCTTATTTGTTCTTCGTTTAAAGCTTTTATTTCTCTTGCGTTTCTTGGACATTGTTTTTATGGTTGTCATTGTTTCGACTTTAAACTCCTTTCTGTCTTCCTCATTTTCTTCATTTGTCTTCACCTCATGGTGTGTATCCACCTCTAACAGTAATCCTGGAATAATGTTTCGTCTCGACTGAAAGACCTCATTCATTTCTTTTTTATATTCGAAAAATATTCGTCCTCGTCCAGTTTGACTTTGGTTGTCTTTAAATTGTTTGTAGCCTCGTTCCAATACCCGCCATCTATTTAGGCAGTTATTTTGGGTTACATTACGTCCCATTTGATTTAAATCAGTAAATATTCTTTGCCATAACATTTTTTAATTTTTAAGCTCATAACTGCCCACCTTTTCTTTATATTTTGCGTATAGGTCAATTAAACCCCTTGACTCGTTACTGCTTCATTTATTTTCACTCGTACCCGTGTTATGTTGGGAAGTTCCTGGTAAGGAGATATATTCTGAAACGATAAAGTTATAATTAGTTCACTAATATAATTTCTGATTTAAGTATTAATAAATCATTAATATAATTTTGACTTACCAATTACTACGTTCTGAGTATTCTGAGACATTTTTATTGCATTTGTAATTTGTATCGTTGATAAAAATATCTAGTTAACCGCGTGTATAACAAAGACCAGTGTATAACCTGCAAATAAAACCGTATAGTATCCTGGTAGATTATGCACGGTATGCGTCAACCTGTCAAACAAAGTTGTCAGAAAATCGTTCCAACATCAGTTTCCAAATTACCGTCATAAGATGATACAAATGATGAACATGCGCATTAAAAACGGTATACCCGGTTCGCTATTCCCAGTCCGAACTGTCTAGTGATTTTAGTAATTATTTTTTTGCGAAGTTAGTTACTTTTTGACAGACTCGAAGTGGCTGGAAATTACTATACAACCAAGCATACGTGCTCTTAGTCAATATTAATGTAAACAAAAGTAAATAAAATAGAACTTTGCCGACAATCAATATTTATTTATTTACACCGTATAATGTATTGATAACAAATAATAAAATTATTTATTGTACAAAATAA
Organism: Diabrotica balteata; assembly: GCA_918026665.1. Taxonomy (NCBI): domain Eukaryota; kingdom Metazoa; phylum Arthropoda; class Insecta; order Coleoptera; family Chrysomelidae; genus Diabrotica; species Diabrotica balteata. The sequence continues at coordinate 123,802,836 of OU898279.1, read as the reverse complement.
AAAAAGTGGGAATAAATTCTACAAAATTAAAAAGTCAAAGTGAGGTTAAATAAGACACAGCAAGTTCCTTATGTTGTGACTAGGATGGAATCAATGATTAAAGATTAACAGTTCATTGGATAGCATTAACATAAACTGTTGTTTTATTATCTTACAAAATAAGTGTACTTCCATATGCTAAAAGCAAATATTAGTAATTTGACTAGGCAAATTCGTGGTTCAATAGTAATTTTTGCTCATTAGCATTTGAGGATGTTCAAATCTTCCACATATGGTGAATGAATTCAGTGTCCTGGCCGCAGTCTGCAGTCATATAAACCCAAACAAACAACAAAAACCTCCATGTAAGTATAAACAAGTTTATATTAAATTAGAAACAACTAATCTAAAAATATTAACTTTTAAAAAACATTTTATCATATTTATTAAGAAAAACTTACCAACGCATTAGCTGATGGAACAAATGGAAAACTTTGAATATCCATAATAATAAAATTTAAAATATAACTAACTAATTAACTGAATAGAACTAACAAAAGAATTAAACAAAGATAATAAAACAATAAAACTATATTAAATTAAATAAACAACGCGAATAATACAAATATTTACTACAATATTTTAAATTGTAACAATTCAAATATTAAATATACAGGGAAAATTTGATGGGTTTAGTATACACTTCCACTATTTAGAATAATTCTTCTTTTTTTCAAAGAAAGAAGTCTGCAATAGTAGTTTACTTGAGCTATTAATACTGAGAAGTAGGAATTGTTGTGTTGTAGGTTTCCGACAATGAGTCTGTCAAAAATAAATATGCCCTAGCCACAGAATAATAAACAAACAGAATACCCACTCTCCACGGAAAATTAAGTACGCGCATCTCCTCCGCGCAGACGTTCCGCCATGTTTTAGGAGGATTTTAAAGAAATTAGTGTTGTTTATGTGGTGTGCATGGAAAAATTAACCAGGTTTATTTGACTTACGGCAATCATAGACATACTATACAATTATATTAACATTGTTAAATATAATAACATAAATATAATATAATTAAACATAAATATAAACAATTACATAACCACACAAATCATATGTCTGTGTCCTCCTAAAACATGGCGCGCGTGCTGAAAAACTTCAAAGGCGGCATCTGAGAGTGGCCCTTCTGTTTGTTTATTATTCTGTGCCCTAGCTAAGCGAATAGACAATACAAGTAGTTTCGTGACGTTTTCCGGACCGTACAAAAATTGCGTGTTGGAACAAACCTTATAAATAATTCCACCTTAAAGAATAGTTTTACTTAGTAAATTAGATGTTTTAAAGTTACATTTACATGGGCTCGGATTTTTCATGTTATAACTGCTAATAAATACATCACATTACATATTAATTTTTTCGAAAATAAAGGTATTATGTACGTACCTATCACCTTCATGTACGAACATGATTAATTAAATATATTTTTTTAGTGTATATTAATGGAGTATGTTAGCATAACCCATTCTTATCGTCCTAAAGAGTAATTTATTGGCAATTTTTCGATTTTCGTGGGGTTCAAGTATCCATGATCTTTCATTAACTTAAATAACAAAATTTTTTGGTACATAACACCTTCAAGCCCTGACTTTTTCCGTACATATTGATTCTTTCAATGTTTTGAAAAGATCAGGATTAATTTGGAACGTAACACCTTCATTTTTGCAAAAATACCAACAAATTAAAAAATGTCACTTTACACCTTCATAAACATACGTCTTCAGTTATATTAATGTTTATTTAACTGAATATATAACTTTTCTCGAAAAAAAAAACTGAATTTATTTCATAATTTTTCTCCTTACTGTATATTGATACCTTTGGAATAGCTCGCTATATTGTAAGAAGGATTTAAATATTTATTATGTAAAGACACAGTTTAAATATTTATTGTTTTTCTAAAAAGAAATTTTAAAATTTAGCAATTCCAGAGATCAGAAGTCAAATACCGATCATATCGTGACCGAAAGAAATTTATAACCCACTCAAGTAATTAACGTAAAAATATTAAACTGCTAATATTGTAGTAACATCGTCTAGCCTTTGACAAAATAACAAACTAACAATGTAAGCATAAAAAAATATATTTTTCCTATTTCGAGAAAAAATGTTTTTAAAGAGCTTTTTAAAATTCATAAACTGAATGAAGATGATAATGGACACAAATAATCGATCTACAAATTGCGTATATTTATTTTAGTTCTTAGTCATCGGCAAATAAACAATTACATTAAATTTAAACAACATTTATTACTTTAATTAACTATAAACAACAAAAAACCATTTATATGCTAACATAACAGCAAAGAAACCAAAGAAATCTTACACATTTCTTTCTATTACCTATGTTAATATCTAGCTAAAGGTTAAATCTGTAGGAGTAGTTGACTTGGTTACATCAGACATGTCATTTTGGTAGTAATAACATATTTTGCAAAGGATTTACAAACATTGAAAAAGTGAATGACGTTTAATAATATTATTTGCCGCATAGTAGGTGTTTAACCGCAATGGAATGAAATTGGTGATACAAAAGATGATTAACACGTTAAATTTTTTAATGAACACGAATAACACACACTTAAGCGCAAATAACTATTTTGATTTATTAGCAAATAAACGTTAAGCAAATCCATAGAATATAATATTTATTATATAGAACACGAAAATAAATGCCACATATTTAAAAAAAGATTCCTTTTTCATAACTTGCAAAGAAAATCAAATAAAAACTTCCTTTCCTTTTTATACATTATGCAGGCCATTCACGTTCCGACTTGTGGTACCACTAAGTAGGACCACTAGTTGGATGTTCGTCTCCACTCACGCTCCGACTTTCTATCCAACTAGCGGTCCAACTTCAGTTCTAGGATGTATCGAATAAACACTATGCAAAATATAATTAGGAGGAGAAAAATGACAGCACTGTGCTTGTTATCTTTATATGTATGTTATGATAATTTAAAAATTAGGTTTAGTTTCTCTAGGTATTTGTCTAGGGCTGAACTAATTAATTTTTTCAACTCTTGATTTTTATGACTTTTTAAGATGTAGGAAAAAATTATAGTTTTTAAAGATTTGTATAGGTATAAAATCTATATTTTATTTGTTTTAAACTGGAGCTGGGATTTATTTTGTTGTGTGTGTGTCGTATATTTTTAATAGGAATAATTGTTCGTGCAATTGAAAGTTATTTTCTATTATTTTTTTGCGAACTACGGATCTTTTGCTACAACTATGATTTAATTTTCATTGTATGTTGATAATTCTTCCGTAGCCAATCCGGAGTATCGGAAATTTACCTGTATAGGAATGTCCGAAATAGATCTACAGAAAGGAAAATGATTTGCCCTAACAAAAAGGTAATTTTCGTGCAATTGAAAGTTTATTTTCTATTAAATATTTGCGAACTAGAGATCTTTGCGTAAAGTATTTCATAGAAATCTCATACGTAACAGGTGCCGAAAGTCAACTGACTGAGGAAATTTTCGATCCAACCTGTGATCCGACTTCCAACTTCACCATTCACGCTCCGACTTCGTCGCCAGTCGGAAGTCGGATCTTCAAGTCGTCCCACTAGTCGTACCACTAGTTGTCCAACTAATCCAACTAGCCCACTCACGGTCCGATTTCAGATCCAACTGCAGAAGTTGGACCACTAGTCGTACCACAAGTCGGAACGTGAATGGCCTGCATTAGATCTATGACTTATATTTAATGGATGATATTTTTTATGAGTTCAATGATCAGCTAAATTGTAAAGACTTTGGTAGTTTTCCTGCGGTGCTTCTTTCATTTGATTTCCTATGTCATACAATTTTTTGTCCCAATCTCCTTACATGTTAACTCCAAGTTCTTCTTTGTGTTCTTCCACATATAACTATGCTTAAAACCTTCTCTCAAATATAGACAGAGTTCAGATTAAACAGGGGCGGGTATAAGCCATAATCCTGTCTTAATCCTCGTCGCATCCATTGAGCATTGAGATCTAAAAATTTTTAGAGGTAAATGTCAATTTCATTTGGACCTGTTTTAGCCACGTGCTCATGCCAGACATAGCAGTAACCCTGATTATTTCAACATCATAAACTGTAATGTTATAGTAGAGTATTATGTTAGACAAAGGGGTAGCTAAATCCTTTTGAAGGTCAAAGCAAGCCACACATAAGCTCTTATCATTTAGTGCAAGCTGTTTGTCTATACCATTTTTCAAAGTAAAACACTTGCACGTCACGATTTATACAAAGTGACGTCACTTGCATTTAAAATTTCCAGAACATCAACCCTACAGTTCAAATTTTCCCAACACAGCTAATAATACGAAATCCATACGAAACTGCTCGATCTTTAGCTTTAGGTTTAGATAGGCGTCAACATGGTGTAGTAATCAGAAAAATATAATCATCATTATACTGTAGACTAAGTCTAATATTCCACAAAATAATAATTTCAATTAAATATATTAGACAACTGTACGCAACTGAAAAGTAAATACATCAAATTTTATTGACAGTTTAGCGTGTGTCAAAAGTGTATAAAATGCTGCCGCTTTTTTAGAGTAGGAATTTTGTTTATGTTTTGATTTCTCACACAATTTGATCATAATATAATGTATATTAATAAATTATATTTATAAATACATATTAAATTTAGAATAATAGCTTTAAAATCTAATTATTGTTGTGTATTGTGATTGTGATATGCCAAAACAAATAAATAGTGTAGAAAGCTGATAATCTTTAATATAAGATAGATTATTTTGAACAAGAAATAATGGCGGGACATTTTTTATTAAAGCCCTAAAAGAGCTAAGTTTAAAATTTAAAATATATAATTTTGTATTAAAATGTTTTCTTATGTATTTACTTACAAACTATTCTGATGTTTTGGCAACGCTGTGGGGTTCTGACGACGTAAATCTTGAATGACGTGCAAGCTTTTTTATATGAATAATGCTATATGTGTATTAAGTTTATAATATTGGAATCCTAATCTTAATTTTTTATATGGGACTCGTATTTTTTGAGCAATTTTGCTCCTTTGTTGCTCTAAAAACCTAATATTGAACTTTTCATTGAAAATATGTCTATAGTGACGTGACGTAGCAGCTGTAGTGATGTTATTTTGTTTAAAATACTCGTTGTCTAATTGGTACATTTTCTAATTATTTGGCCTTTTCTCAAGATACATCTTCGATGTATGCTTACGCGTATTAGAAAGGTACTACAGAAAACTGATTTAGGTGATTTTTTACTTTATTTATAGTTGTTGTAATAGTTTATGCGGTCTGTTAGTGTGTTTTCCACGTTTATCTTTCTGTAATTATCCACCATCCTTCAGTTTTCCTAATTCTGCAGTGGCCCAAGTTTTAGAAACATTAAGGGTTTCCAAAGGCATTGTTTTGCAAACACTCTCTTTTTCATTGCGGATGTAGAACTAATATTTTCGAGAGTAATCGATTCGATACCATTGTTCTGCACTAAGAGTTACTTATCTTTTGGCAACCTTTCTCACATGAGAAGCAATAACATCTTACTTTCTCGTATGATCTCTTAACTTTCAAAACTCTTTTAAAAAAGACTTATATTCTCGTATGATCTCTTAACTTTCAAAACTCATTTAAAAAAGACTTATATCTTCTCTAGATATTTTGGTAGCACATTTTTGTCCACATATGTTTGCACATAGTGCATCTATATGTCTTTCTTTAATGTTAATACCTTATCGATTTTCATGTTCAAGTCCCAGATTTAAACTAGCTTTAGATTTTTCATCCAACCACTTAGTAACGTTTTTAATTATTTTCCTACTTACTCTCTCTATATTGCCCCAGTTTCTTCTCTTTCTATCTGCGGTTGCCTTAGTTATATTCTTATTAAGTTCAATTATTACTGCAAAAATGTATTTCTCTTCGATCGTAATATAATCTGGTTTAGTATCAGAGTCTGCATAAAATGGTTTCTCATCGTTTCTAAATTTACTGAAATTAAACACAAAAGAGGTAAATACATAATATTTTTTATACAGAATTTAAACCTCACTTGTCTTTTTCTATTTGCTTGCTTGTACAATAGGTACAGCAATATATTTACCTTTAAAAATAATTAGGTTTTTACTTTGTTGTTAATATTTTAAATTAAGTTGGTTATGAATTTAAATCAACATAACGAGAAGAAATATCTGTTTCAGGGTTTTTATACACGTTCTTAGCTAATTCCAATATTAACTCGCTACTGGAACACATTATGGCAGTTATAACAAAACTAAACTAAAACAGTATCGCCTCGGATAACAACGAAGACTATTGTATCTCAGAATGATGATTTTCTACGTTTGTTAATAAATCGGAGATACCACAAAACGCATAAACGCAATATTGGTTGCATAACTATATTTACTAACAAACAATTTCTTCCTGATGAAGAGATCATTATGTTTTATTGTTTTACGCTAGTAATTCAAAAAGAGGAATATTTTAGTTACATTTTATGTTGGACCAGTCGAATAGATAACTGATTATCACAGTAATTCATTAGCTTCAGACAGAGATGTTTTATTTCAATATTTTCCAACGTGTTATTTTATATTTTGATGTTTTAACTAAAATCTATTATGTTTATTTCTCTGTTTTTATATTTCATGAGAACTTTTCTAATCGAGTCAATATTTTCCATTACATATTCGTTATATATAATATTACACATATATACGTAAAGCCGAATTGTGTATTACCTTAATTTTATTTAGCAATACATTACTGGCTGATCCATAAAATATACTTCCGTAATCAAAAATGGAGCGGATATACGCTCTGTAGAATAATAAATTTACATCTACATCAGCACCCCACCACGTTTTATTAATCGATTTAAGGAAATTTATTCCCTTGTTGCATTTGTTTAACATATCCTCAATATGATCCTTCCAAGTCAAATGTTTGTCAAGTGTCTATATATATATATATATATATATATATATATATATATATATATATATATATATATATATATGTTTATATATTTATTTACGTATATGTTTAGGTGCTATGAAGTCCACACCAATTCAACCCTTGTATTTGGAAGCCTTGGAACCACCTTTAAATATCAGACGAAACTTCCTGTCCGAAAAATTTCTGGTAAAGACATATATAAAAAATCAATCCTTATACACAAAGATCTTGACTTTGAATTGCTATGATTTGTCTACTAAATACTGGGAAAAAAAGAAATCGCCTTTAGTCTGCGAAGCTCTGCAACATAATATGGAAGCATTAAAAGAGATAGATAAAGCTACGTATACACTTCAAAACATTTCATATGCAACATATTGTGCAAATACAGATATCATGGTACCAAAATATAGTGACAATATACACATAAACAGACAGATTATTCACTGAATATTATCAGAATTCAAAAACTCCGTCGTTATATATACTGATGCTTCCAAATCATCAAACGGCACTGGATGTGCTTTTTTTGTCCCGTTGGAACGAATAGAACACACATTTAAGTTAAACTCCCAGACCTCTATTTTTACAGCGGAAGCTTTTGCAATATATGAGGCCTTACTTTATGCAACAGAAAGTAGCTCGGATCATATAGTGATATTATCAGATTCTTTATCAGTTTTGACCTCTATTGGGAAACCGGGATTGCCAAATACGTACAGTTGCCCTTATATTTACAAAATTAAGGATATCAAACAAAAGTTAGTAACAAGGGGCAAAAATGTGGTCTTTGTTTGGATTAAAGCACATATAGGTTTGGAAAATAATGAACATGTAGACCAATTAGCAAAGAAAAGTATTTTATCTGGTAGAGAAACTTCGTATAAAATCACGGCTTGCGACTTTCTGGCTTTCTTAAAAATAAGATTATATCAAAGGTGGGATAATATATGGAAGGAATATTCCATTGTTAGCCCAAATAGATACACTTCTCTTCAAACAGATATTCCTAAAACACCTTGGTATAAGTCTTTTAATGTACCTAGAAAATATGTTACCACGATCATTAGACTGAGATTTGGACATGCTTGTTACCCCAAACATTTATTTAAACTCAAGGTTTTAGATAATGATCGATGTGAATTTTGTACAGAAGAAGGAAACCTAGATCATATATTTTTCAGTTGCCCCAGAAATACTATAATTTCAGCAAGATTAATAAATAACTTACATAAATACAATATATTAGCCCCTTGGAACCTTCAGTACTTATTATCACTAGACTCGAGACCAGTGTATGATTCCTTAGTTATGTTTTTAAAGGATAGTAAAATAACCATGTAAATAATTATGCATTAGTTAATAAAGTAACCTTTGTTTCTTACCCAATTGTCAAATTCCCCTCTTACCGTGGCCTAGTGTTGTATGTCTTAAAAAAAATGCCTTGATGGGCCCCTAGGCGAGAAGAGAGTGACCCTGTTTACCTGTTCTTTGTTTTGTATATTTATTAATATAAACTCAGACAACTTTTTTTTTACCATGTTGAGTCTGGCTGAATGACTAAAAGTCTATGCCAATAAAAAAAAAAAAATTACACATATAAAAAATAAAAATTATTAGTACATACTTTAATCCCTGCCTCTCCCATTTCTTTTAGGAGTTCATCTGTTATTCTATATTCACTTACTGCTTTTTTTATTTTAGATTTTTATTGCCTCCTCTACTTTTAATTTTAGTATTTGCAGTTCTTTGTATATTCTTCTTCATCTTATTATTGTCTGGGTATTTTAGGTATAGTATTTCAGAGAGTTGTTTCCATACCGCTGTGGGTTTGATATGGCATTTCCACTATTATCTTTGATGATATGGACGGTAGTTTAAACTCTCTCGCTATATGTTTTAGTTTTGAGAAAATTTTTCTAAAATCTTGGTGATCAGCATATTCTTCTAGTTGGGCACATATGTTTTTAATATAATTATGTTTGTCTCTTCTGTAGAAATGTTTTATAGTTTTATTAACTATGTCTTTCTCAATTTCTTTTTTAATCAATTCAATAAGCCGCTTCTAAATTTTGGGCCGCATCTAAATCTTCGTTGTTCTACAACATTGACGCATATCTGCGTATAAAACTATAATAATAAAATTTAGTTAAAAATATATCAGAAACAACCACAAAACAGAACCCATATTTAACTTTTTCTTTGTTTACTAGTTTAATAAAAAATGTTAATAATCCTTGATGTTGAGAACTGTTGCAGGACTTGGAGAATTCTATCAAATGATTATATAGGTTATTTGATCAGAGAGCGAATTAACTAGAGAGAAAACTACATAATTAAAAATATTGCAGTAATAATATTATTCTGTTTTATACATTTTGCAGTACATATCGCAAATAAAAAAAGTAAAACCACGAAAGTGCTATTTTAAGATAATAAAGATTGATTTATTGAAACCTACAATCTGCAAATTTATTATAATTTAACCTACAAATCATTTGATTGTTTCGCAAATATCCAAGACCTTTGTTTGATAGAGGATTATAATTAAACTTCATAACACTTATTGCGAAACAAAAAGGCATCTATTTTAAAAGTACCCATATGAATAGCCTCGAAAAATGCCAACATTTAAATTCGATATAATGGAATCAGCACATTCTTGCATAATTTTTATCATTAGGAATCGAGATTCACAACGTGATCATTTTTTTATCATCCATTATAATAGTCGGACACGATTTGAAATAACACAAGATTTAAACGTGCTCTCTCTGAGCTACGCTTGAACTATATTGAAGGCTAAGCAGTCGCAGCTTATTTTATACATTTATATGGAATATAATGCAGCTTATTATTTTATCAAGAAAAGCGCAGTGTGAAAGAAAATTTCAGAGTTTTCCAGTTTCAGAGTTTTTATCGTAATATAATATCTTATAAAAGTTAAAAACTGCAAAACAAACTCGATTATTACTAAAGTTCATTTTATTAGGCAATAAGACACTGAAAAAATTGTTAAAAAAACCTTCTTTAACTCTTCCACAAATTTTTATTATAGTTAATTTTCACTACAGCTATTTCGGGAGAGTGCCTTTCTCAAGTGAACTATTTTTGTTGTGTCCAAAACTTTATACTCTTTAACCTTCGGAGTACGAAGACTGGGTCAAGCGTGACCCGAAATTCACTTATTTCTTAATATTTCATGAAATAATTTTTTTACAAATCTGATTGTTCGTAAGTTCTCCTTATTTGTTTCAATCTATTTTTTCGTGTATCATTCGTGAACATGCAAATTGCAGTTTTTCCTCTACGTAAAATCTATGATGTCTGGTCAGTCCGGACTAAGAAAAGTCAAAATATTGAGACATGCATGGATGCCTTCAATTTATTTTTTTCTGATAGTATAATGTCAATGATTCTTGAGTATACCAATAAGAGAGCTATTGAGTTCATAGCTGCGTATAACAATAAGAACGAGAAAAAAATAAAGGATTGGATTGAAGTTGGTCTAGTCGAACTGCGTGCTTTTTTTGGTATACTTATATTATGTGGAAGGTTCAGAGAGTCCCATGAGAAGGTGCATAATTTATGGTCCAATACAAACAATGCATTTACGCGTCCTATATAAAGCATCTCTAAGCCAGGATAGATTTATAAGTATTTTGAAGCATATTCGCTTTGATAATTTGGAAACGAGAGCAGAAAGAAGAGAACGAGATAAATTAGCTCCTATTCGAGAAATCGCTGATCTATTTACCCAAAATTGTAGGGAATCATACGAACCATCTGCTTTTGGTACTATTGACGAGCAGCTTATAGATTTTAGGGGACGTTGTCCATTTCTGATTTATATACCAAGTAAACCAAAGAAATACGGTATAAAGGCTTGGACCCTATGTGACGCTGAAAATTTTTATTGCTGTAACTTTGAGATATATACTGGAAAGATTGGTGATCAATCTGAACGTAACCAAGGCCCAAGAATTGTCAAAACACTTGCAGAACATTGGTATAGGTCTGGTCGAAATATTACAACTGATAACTTTTTTACCGATATTGCTTTATCTGAAGAACTGTTAACCAAAAATTTAACTCTTTTGGGTACTATCAGAAAAAATAGGAAGAGTTTACCCAAATCATTGCTTAAATTGACAGAAAAACATTACCTTAGTTTCATATGTAACCAAGCCTAATAAGTTTGTTGTATTATTATCGACCTTACACAATGAACATGAAATTTCTGATGAAAACCAAAAATTTAAACCAAAGATTATTTTGGATTACAACAAAACCAAAAGTGGAGTCGATATTTTAGATAAATTGATCAGAGAGTACACATGTAAAAGAGCAACAAGAAGATGGCCCTTACGTATATTTTTCAACTTTTTGGATATTGCGTGCTACAATGCTTTCGTTCTCTGGAATACGAAAAATCCTGAATGGAACAGCCAAGTAAATATAAAACATCGCAGAAAACTATTTCTGGAGGAGCTTGGAAACAATTAACCTCGCCCAATATAAAACGAAGAGCGGAAGCAATACAAGAAGAACCCATCGGATACTCTAAATCCGTAATCGCTGCAATAGAGACCATCGGTGTTAGTGTAAAAAAGCAAATCGAAGGGCCGAAATCTGCAACAAAACGAGGTCGTTGTTATTCTTTTTGGATTAGTCACAATAAATAATCAAAAAGGTGTGACATGTGTAAAAGATTTGTTTATAATACTCATTCAAAACGCGAAGAAGTCCATATTGTCAAATAATGCAACTACTGCCAAAAAGACCAGGATGGTGAACCATCTTAAAAAATTTAAATACAAAAATTTGGGATCATAATTTTTATGTTTTTTTGTTCTTTTTTGTTGAATTAAAGATACTGTTTTTTAATACTGACTATTTAAAACATCCTTATAAATAGAATGAGAATGGATCACGCTTGACCCATCTTCGTAATCTAAGTAAGTCAAATAATCTCCGTACTCCGAAGGTTAACTAAATGAGTAAAGGAGAGAACAACTAAAGTTAATCATTTAGAAATATATCTGTATTTTTTAATTTGGTAATTTCCATAGATTCGAATAATGATAGCTTAAGGCCTTTATTTTGAACGTGAGGAATTTGACATTAGTTAATAAAAGAATGATTAGGATCTAGAAGGTAAAGTGTGTAAATAGAATCTGTTATTCTATTCGTAAAATAGTTTCGAAACACAATTCAGATTTCTGCTTTTATCTGTGCTTTCTAAAAATTGCAAAGCAAAACAGACGTTGATAAAGGTGTTAAAAGAGACGTGGGGAATCTAAAATTTGCATTCCACGACACATCTTTTCAACTAAGCAGAAATCCTTAGCGAATTGGTTTCTTGTACTCGTACAGAGTAAATCCGAAAAAAGTGAAAAAGACAGCAAATATTTGATTTCACGCAAACAGCGCCTTTGTATCTGTTGATACGTATTTCGACCTAATAGGTCTCATCAGAACAGTTATTCAAAGGTGTTCTCAACGTGAAAGATCAATATTTCCTGTCTTTTAAGAAGCAACAATAACATGGCTTCGAATACGGACGCACTAGCGACATCTAATTTAACAATCGTAAAATAGTTTCGAAACACAATTCAGATTTCTGCTTTTATCTGTGCTTTCTAAAAATTGCAAAGCAAAACAGACGTTGATAAAGGTGTTAAAAGAGACGTGGGGAATCTAAAATTTGCATTCCACGACACATCTTTTCAACTAAGCAGAAATCCTTAGCGAATTGGTTTCTTGTACTCGTACAGAGTAAATCCGAAAAAAGTGAAAAAGACAGCAAATATTTGATTTCACGCAAACAGCGCCTTTGTATCTGTTGATACGTATTTCGACCTAATAGGTCTCATCAGAACAGTTATTCAAAGGTGTTCTCAACGTGAAAGATCAATATTTCCTGTCTTTTAAGAAGCAACAATAACATGGCTTCGAATACGGACGCACTAGCGACATCTAATTTAACAATCGTAAAATAGTTTCGAAACACAATTCAGATTTCTGCTTTTATCTGTGCTTTCTAAAAATTGCAAAGCAAAACAGACGTTGATAAAGGTGTTAAAAGAGACGTGGGGAATCTAAAATTTGCATTCCACGACACATCTTTTCAACTAAGCAGAAATCCTTAGCGAATTGGTTTCTTGTACTCGTACAGAGTAAATCCGAAAAAAGTGAAAAAGACAGCAAATATTTGATTTCACGCAAACAGCGCCTTTGTATCTGTTGATACGTATTTCGACCTAATAGGTCTCATCAGAACAGTTATTCAAAGGTGTTCTCAACGTGAAAGATCAATATTTTAACACCTTTATCAACGTCTGTTTTGCTTTGCAATTTTTAGAAAGCACAGATAAAAGCAGAAATCTGAATTGTGTTTCGAAACTATTTTACGATTGTTAAATTAGATGTCGCTAGTGCGTCCGTATTCGAAGCCATGTTATTGTTGCTTCTTAAAAGACAGGAAATATTGATCTTTCACGTTGAGAACACCTTTGAATAACTGTTCTGATGAGACCTATTAGGTCGAAATACGTATCAACAGATACAAAGGCGCTGTTTGCGTGAAATCAAATATTTGCTGTCTTTTTCACTTTTTTCGGATTTACTCTGTACGAGTACAAGAAACCAATTCGCTAAGGATTTCTGCTTAGTTGAAAAGATGTGTCGTGGAATGCAAATTTTAGATTCCCCACGTCTCTTTTAACACCTTTATCAACGTCTGTTTTGCTTTGCAATTTTTAGAAAGCACAGATAAAAGCAGAAATCTGAATTGTGTTTCGAAACTATTTTACGATTGTTAAATTAGATGTCGCTAGTGCGTCCGTATTCGAAGCCATGTTATTGTTGCTTCTTAAAAGACAGGAAATATTGATCTTTCACGTTGAGAACACCTTTGAATAACTGTTCTGATGAGACCTATTAGGTCGAAATACGTATCAACAGATACAAAGGCGCTGTTTGCGTGAAATCAAATATTTGCTGTCTTTTTCACTTTTTTCGGATTTACTCTGTACGAGTACAAGAAACCAATTCGCTAAGGATTTCTGCTTAGTTGAAAAGATGTGTCGTGGAATGCAAATTTTAGATTCCCCACGTCTCTTTTAACACCTTTATCAACGTCTGTTTTGCTTTGCAATTTTTAGAAAGCACAGATAAAAGCAGAAATCTGAATTGTGTTTCGAAACTATTTTACGATTGTTAAATTAGATGTCGCTAGTGCGTCCGTATTCGAAGCCATGTTATTGTTGCTTCTTAAAAGACAGGAAATATTGATCTTTCACGTTGAGAACACCTTTGAATAACTGTTCTGATGAGACCTATTAGGTCGAAATACGTATCAACAGATACAAAGGCGCTGTTTGCGTGAAATCAAATATTTGCTGTCTTTTTCACTTTTTTCGGATTTACTCTGTACGAGTACAAGAAACCAATTCGCTAAGGATTTCTGCTTAGTTGAAAAGATGTGTCGTGGAATGCAAATTTTAGATTCCCCACGTCTCTTTTAACACCTTTATCAACGTCTGTTTTGCTTTGCAATTTTTAGAAAGCACAGATAAAAGCAGAAATCTGAATTGTGTTTCGAAACTATTTTACGATTGTTAAATTAGATGTCGCTAGTGCGTCCGTATTCGAAGCCATGTTATTGTTGCTTCTTAAAAGACAGGAAATATTGATCTTTCACGTTGAGAACACCTTTGAATAACTGTTCTGATGAGACCTATTAGGTCGAAATACGTATCAACAATACAAAGGCGCTGTTTGCGTGAAATCAAATATTTGCTGTCTTTTTCACTGTTATTCTATTATTGAAAGCTTATTTCTGTTCTGCCAACCGTTTTTTAAAGGTTCTACCCTTTTGACCCATGTAAGTTTTTGGGCAGTCGCCACATATAAGTAGTTTATATATCCCACTGTGTAAGTGCTTTTTTTCGTTCTTGTTGTTCTTAATATATTTGCTTAGGCCGATCGTCCTTTGGATGAGTTTTCGTCCGAATTGCGTCAGAAATCGGACGAAGAAGTGCGAATCAGCCCGTTTCATTAAAACCTAGTAAAGCTCGTACACTGCGTCCGAACTGCTTTGTACCAATTCGGACGAAAACATGCGATGTGCGATCTATCCAAAACAAATGGGATAGTTTGCATTTGTTAGGACGAATTGATAGTCGATTTGTATCAGACCAAGATGGATGTTGAAAAATTAATCACTTTAATTTATGAAAAAAAGTCTCTTGGGCTATGACCGACAAATCATATCATATGAGAAACATAAATTAAAAATTATGGCAAGAAGTGACAGTTGAAATGAATACATACTACGGGTAAGTTAGATCAAATTTGGTATATTTGCAAACAAACAACAAATTTTCTTTTTTTTTATAATGTAGCAAAAGCATATAAGGCTCAGTGAAATCCTTAATGTATTTGAAAATTTTATTGATTTAAAATTAGGCAATATACAATTCTTGAGATGAAAAAAAATTAAATTTATCTCCAATATGATAAGCTGTTTGTTAGATTAACTTTAAATAATTTTAAATAAAAAAATTAGACTGGACAAATAAAGAAAAGGATACAGTTGGCTTGGGTAACCTTCGGAAAACTTTCCTATATACTAAAAAATAAAAAATACCCTGAATATTTAAACATAAGAGTCTTCAACCAATGTATACTTCCTGTTCTCACATGTGGTTCTCAAACTTGGAAGTTTACAAAGGAAAACATGGAAAAAATAGCAAAGACCCAAAGAGCCATGGAAAGACAAATGCTGAATATCAGGCTATCAGATAAGAAAATAAATACTTGGATCCGCAACAAAACAAAAATGACAGATATATCAACGCAGATAGCAAAACTTAAGTATAAGTTCGCTAGACATACCATAAGACAGAAAGGCGACAGATGGAATAAGATGATTATACACTGGAGACCATATAGTTACAAACGAAAAAGAGGAAGGCCACAAATGAGATGGTCAGATGACTTGAAAAAACACGCAGGCCCGAAGTGGATACAAACTGCCTACAATAGAGAGACGTGGAAGAAGGAAGAGGAGGCCTATGTCCAAAATTGGACAGCAAGGGCAGTATAGATAGAGATAAATAGATCATAAGCTGAACTGATGCCTCTGTTCCTGTTTCACCCAAAGTTCCAAATCTTCCCGTTTTTGAATGTGTTTGTTTCGGGATTTGCTCGAATGTACATGCTACTTGCTGCTCTTCTCTATCACTTATAATGTTATATTAATCTGCCAATAAGTTTATTGGCAGATTCGGGAGTTACTTTAATTGATTTTTGTAATAATCCCCAATTACTACTCATAATTCTGAATCACCATTCAACAACTTGTCTTGCTCGAGACAAACGCTCATTAAAAATTATTTCTGAAGGTCCTGATTTTGATACTGGAAAAGGTCTCAATAAATAAGTTTCGAGAGGATAAGCTTCATCTTCCAAAAGAACATGAGGTATTTTAATATTTTGATATAAGGTTAAATGCTCAAACAAATGAACTTTGATCAAATGAAAAGCAAATATCGAGCACAGTTTTATTAATTAAATATTGCCCGAGTACTTTCGCTTCCTAGAGCATCTTCAGGGGCATTTCGTCAATTTTGGCCTATCCAACAATCAAGGAACGTCATAAACATAAAATTGTACAGTACACTACACTACGCAAAGACAAACAGTTTAAAATTTTTTAAAATAGGCAAAGCTACATTATAGTCGGCAACAGGAGAGAGAACTTACCTTAAAGTCACACTCAATCGTTCTTCTGGTAAAATGGTCTCACGGAAATTCGAAATTTTTTTATTGGTTCTCTTATTGCATCTAAAATATAACTAAATGTATTCTGATTCATGCGATAGTACTCAAAAAACTTTTTTTCGTCCTTCTTCAGACCGTCATATAAATGATGAAATTCTCCGAATTCTTTTGGTTGTGCTAATATGTTATTAACACTACACTTTTTTCTTTTTATTTTAATCGCCGTCAAGATAACTATTTTTCAAAAGAAAATGATCCATATTATTAATAAATTATTATAGTACTCTTATATAAAAATAATTCGGACAAAAACGCATCTAAAGGAGGACCGGGTGTAAGTTGTTGTTTGTTTTGAAAGCTGGCGTTATTCCTTTCTTTTTTATGTGTTGGCTATTTGGGTGTAAGGTAAAGTCACCTAATACCGACCCATACAAAAATAACACCTATTACCGATCCAAATGATTAATACGAAATATTAAGCTTTGTGGATGAAAGGAACGTTGTATTGTCACAATTTCAGTCTACTCGCCAAAATCACGTGAATAATTTATTAGTGTCTAGAACGAAAGTACCCGAATTGATGCCATTCGAATTAGTTTATGGTCAGATTTCGTAGAGTGTAGGTTACGTGCGCTTGTGATTCATTAAAGGGGTAAGTACACAAATAAAGAAATTAAGCATAAAATTCAAGTAGATATTTTTATATATTTATTATAAAGTTTGAAGACATTTCCATACATGTTGTCTATACTATAATGTAGTAATTTTTCGAAGATTTGCAGTATTTAATGAAAAAATCGTAAAAATATATTGAGTCGGTAATAGGTATAGATATTTCTAATACCGACCTAAGGTCGGTATTAGGTTTGAAAACCTTTATTTTATTAATCTATTATTTTGCTTTGCCATGTAGTTGCACCGTGATTGTTCATTTCTTAAGTACATATACTATTAAGTCGACGTTTTTTTCAATTTTCGACCCATGATTTATGTTATGAGTAACCTAATATTCTAAAAATTTCTTTGTCTGGAGCGACAAACATGTTAATATTTTAATAAGTCCAAACCCCTGGATAATGTAGTTAATATAGATATTACTTTTGGTATATTTAATTATGGTAATTGTTAAAATCTTTAATTAACAAGAAGAAGGCGTTTCAGTCATTTGTCTCAAGTTTTACACAGTCGGTATTAGGATAAGTGCGACCATATTGAAATCAATTTACCGACCTATTGGGTCGATAATAGCAAATGCCATTAGCCTAATACCGACGCATTAAAAAAGGTGTTCGTTATTAAGTCAGACATTGCACTCATTAAAACCGTCTGCTATTTTTAATTAATTATATATTTCTTTTCAGGCATTATGGCACCAAAAATACGTGTACAATATTCAAAAGAAAAATTGTCTAGCGCCTTGGAAGCTATAAAAAATGGGATGTCAGTTTACGAGACATCTAAAAGATTCGGATTGCCAAAGACCACTTTACGGGATAAACGTTCAGGAAGATTTAAAAATCCCAAGTGTGGAGTGCAACCTGTGCTTGCTGCCAATGAAGAAAAGTGTGTTGTGGATTGGATTCTTTATTTGGCGCAACAAGGGTTCCCTGACACAAAATCCCAATTAATACACACAGTAGCTAATTTAATTAAAAACTTGGACCGACAAAATCCATTTAAAGATGGTATTCCGGGAAATCACTGGTTTCAAAAATTCATGGAAAGACATCCTGAAGTTAGTACAAGAGTGTCCCAAAATCTTACCGCAAGTAGGAGTAATTTCAGTGAGCAAAGTATTAGAGAGTGGTTCAGAAAGGTTGGGGATTATTTCACGAGCAACAATCTTATGAATATTTTTGAGGATGGATCCCGAATATTTAACTGCGATGAGACAGCTTTCTTTTTATGTCCCAAGGAGAAGCAAGTCTTAGCAAGAAGAGGAACAAAGCTGGTGTATAATAGAATAGCTAATGATGAAAAAGAGTGTTTGACAGTATTGGCTAATGTATCAGCAAATGGTTCACTTGCTCCACCAATGATATTATTCCCATATAAAAGACTTCCGAAGCATATTCCAAAAACTGTGCCACAAGGTTGGGGTTTAGGGTATACAGAAAGCGGCTGGATGAGTATGGAAGCTTTTTATGAATATATTGCGAATTGTTTTTATCCATGGCTCGAAAAACATAGAGTGCAGCTTCCGATTGTATTATTCCTCGATGGATACACCTCCCACATATCTCTAGCGCTAAGTGAATTTTGCAAGGAGAAAGGTATAATATTGGTGGCATTATTGCCAAATTCGACCCACGTTCTGCAGCCTCTAGACGTAGCTGTATTTAGACCGGTGAAAGCAACATGGCGAAACGTGGTACATGATTTCAGGCTTAATCATGAAATGGCCAAAATTAAACGAACAGACTTCTCAGGTTTAGTCAAGATTTGTTTCGACAAATGTTTAAAAGAAGATACAATAAAAAATGGATTTAAATGTTGTGGACTCTTTCCATTTAATTCATCAAAGGTTCAATACAACAAACTCTTCAAGACCAAAACCAAAATAGCAGAACATTCAACAGGGACTTTCGAAATTTCTAACAAAGATCAAAATAATCAAGAAACTCAAGAATATAAACAATTCAAACAGCAATTCGAAAATCGTTTGGGCCCTGAAACACTTTGTTCTTTCAAATCATCTGGCAGCTCTTGGCAAGGAGACTCTACTTTCGAAAAATTATTTGTGTATTGGAAATCTCTAGATGATAAAAATTTAGATGCAGACCTGGATAACAGAAATGAAGACTTACAAATTACTCTAAATGACAACATTCATTAATAATATTTCCAGTATTGCGGACTTTAATGAAGATAACTGGGATGTTCTTGACTTCGAAGTCCAGGAAAATGGGAATCTCGCTATGTGTAGGTTCAATTCCTCCACTAGTGATGATTCATAGGAACTAGTCTCAGACAAAACGAATAAGATTGTTCTGGAAATTCACCCTGTTGTTAACACTAATAATTTAGAACATGGTGATAATTTTGATGTGAATGAATGCAAAGATTACGATAGTATAGCAAAAACGCCTCAAAAGCTTGTTACACGCTCTGAGACTAACTTTGAAACGACAGATTTAAAACTGGTGCTAGAAAGTCCCCAGAGAACACAAAATGACATTTTTGAACAACTAAGCAAAGGAGATACTGAACAATTACCTTCAAATACACACGTATCTCCTCTACAGCACACGGAAAACCAACAACAACCAGAACAACAAAATTATAAAGACAACGGCATTAATGCAAACTCCACAGTCCATTTTTTTTAGTTTAATTTCATATATTTTATTTGTTTTACTTAATATAATAAACACTTTTTTATAGTCAGGGGTGTTTTACTAAATATAGACAATGTTGATAACATCTGTTATCCCACAATCGGTAATAGGTTATAAAAAATCGGTAATAGGAAAAAATATTACTATTAGGTCGGTATTAGGAAAATTTGCTCTTTTTTGATTTAGTATTTTTTCTTAGCAATAAAAATTGAAATTTGGAAAAATAATTTAATTATTTGGAAACGTAATATAGTTATCTTCACATAAATTCTACGAGATTTTTGTAACCATAAAAATATAAAAATAATCCAACGAAATATTGAACTTTCCTTAACTGGTGCGGTAATAGGTGACTTTACCTTATGGCTATTTTTGATGATATCTGGCCTGTATATGTAATTGAGCAGAAAGTACTTGAGTTGAGTTTTTTCTCTATTGATGGAAATACTAATTTCAAGGCTTTCTTATGCAGTTTTTGGTTTAAAATTATATTTATGGTCTGTTAGTTGTAGCCATTGTTTTCTGCTATTTGTCTAATGATATTCAATTATATCTCGAACTTGTTTTTTGACATGGAATTTTATTAATCTATGTAACATGCTATGATCGGCTGCCAATTTATATTGTATAGGATGAGATGATGAATTGTGTAAAGTCGTGTCAGTATGGGTAGGTTTTTGAAAACTTACGTTTGTTTTCAAGTCTCATAATGTTCAAATCTAGAAAATTAATGGATTGATTCTATTCTGTTTTTATGGTTAATTCAATTTGACTATGGAGTGAATTATTATAAGATAAGAGTTGGTTAAGTTGTCTGTTATTTGCTACAATGCATACCAGTATATCGTCTATGCATTTCCACCAATATAAAAACTGTTTAATTACGGGATGTTTTGAAATATTCGTTTCTAAATAATCCATAAAAATATCTGATATTAATGGGCTTAGAGAATTGCCCATTATAATAAGTCCTGGACTGCTATTTGTGTATATTTGATTATTAAATTCAAAGTAGCCCTGGTTTATGCAAATTTCAAACGGATGTCAAATTTCAGATGTATTGATTGGATTTGTAATATTATGGTCTAAAAAATTTTTAACTAGAACAAAAGTTTTTGTAGGAGGAATACTAGAAAAAAGATTTTTTGCGTCAAATGAAATTAATCTTGAATTGTTGGGTAATTGTAGATGTTTTATTGTAATAACTAAGTGGTTCTATTGTGTTTTTTACAGTAAATTTAGGTGAAAATTTAGTTTCACTAATACA
This sequence comes from Diabrotica balteata, assembly GCA_918026665.1. Taxonomy (NCBI): domain Eukaryota; kingdom Metazoa; phylum Arthropoda; class Insecta; order Coleoptera; family Chrysomelidae; genus Diabrotica; species Diabrotica balteata. Next base: position 123,781,457 of record OU898279.1, on the reverse strand, counting down.
ATCTCTAAAGTTTTTTTGAAATTTTATATGAGGAGCTGTATAAAAATATCCTACTGGTCTTATTGGGTGGTCAAGTTTGTGGAGCTTAATAAAATAGTCCAGTTTAGATGCTTGTGGTACCATCAAATTGATGTATATTTCTGTTTTGTTTATTTTAATTTTTCTACCAGTCTGTTGTTCGTCTCCAGTCTAACACCATTTGTTTTTGATACTTTTCTGTCAGATATTTGTTTATTAGTTATAATATTTTGATTTCTTAGTAATTCTATTATTTTGTTGTTCTATTCTAGTTTATGTAGTAGCAATAGTAGTGTTGATTTTCTCTGCTTTTGCAAATACTATGGAGTCTTCTAATGATTAACTTTTAATTGAAATATATATTTGGTTCTTTTTGTAACAGGACTCTTTAGTTTCACTACACATATCGGTAATGGATTTTGCAATGACAGTTTCTTCTACATTGCTGGCAGTTTTGTTTATTACTTAGTTAGGCACGTGGTAAACTGAGACACGGTTGGTCACGCGGTCTACAATCGTAGACCATTTTATTTATATTAATATTAAAGATAAAAGTTTCATAGTTTCAATAATAATACTGCATTATGTATATTTGTTGAATTATTGTTAATAATACTGACCAGTTTTTATAACATAATGTTTACTTATTTCTTTACTAGACAATAAAAAGACTACTCCATACAGTTTAAAGTTTTTATTGGCCATTAAAAGTATTTTGTTTTAATAGTGTAAATTTGACAAAAGAAGAATTATTGTACCTAAAAATACTTAGAGCAAAATCGCCCAAAATCACATAAATAAAAGTACTGTTAAAAAATTGTATATGACTTGGAGACTACAGACAACATCACATTTTTAGTCACTAAACCATTAATTCTTTTTTTTTTTTTTAGAAAATAAATCGCACCGACCAAATGGCCATTAGCGAAAAATTAATGGATTACATTATGTACAATTACTGCATTACAATTTGGTTTATTATTAAATATTGTGGTACTTATTAATGTCTTTCAAGAAGTTCAAAGTATTTTTAAAGTTACAGTCTGCACCTAGAGCTTCTAGAAGTGTTCCTGGTATCTTGTTGTTACTTCGTTGTTGATTGTAGAGGGGACATTCACATAGTATGTGCCTTATTGTTAGTGTCGTATTAGCACGTGTTCGCACTTTTTAATTGGGTAATCATGTGTTAACCTAGTATGTCCGAGTCTGAGGCGCGTTACTATTATGTCTTGGCTTCTTGACGTAGGTAACACATTCCATGCCTCTATGCTGGGTTTCACTTGTTTTAATTTTGAATTCGACACATTCCATTTATTTTTCCACGCACTTAAGATTGATTTTTTTATATAAGCTTTTATATCCGTTGATACCGATGTGTTTACGATTTCGGAAACGTCACTCACTATCGCGTCTTTCGCACTATGGTCAGCAGTTTCGTTGCCTTTTATTCCTATATGGGATGGAATCCAGATGAAATTTATCTCATTATGATTAATATAAGCCTGAAGAAGGACCGTTTTAATTTTTTTTAAAAGCGGGTTTTTTGGATACAGTTGTCGGATGCTTTGTATGGCACTAAGTGAGTCTGATAAGATAATATATTTGCAGTTTGTTGTCAGATTGATTAGTTCTATGGCGCGATAGAGAGCATACAGTTCAGCTGTATAGATAGTACTAACATTAGATAGTTTGAATTTAAGGACCTTCTCTGGAGTTACTACAGACGCTCTCACACCTTCGGATGATTTTGAACCATCAGTGTATATCTGGGTATGATTATTATAACGACTAAGGATTTTTCTAAATTTCATGTGGTTTTTGCATGCAAACACTCCACACTTCACGCAAGACTTTCTAGAATACCTGTGGTCGCACGGGCGGTTGAGGGGGATTATTTTCTATGTTCAGCAGAGATTAAGCTTGCTTCCTCATTTCAGTTGGCAACCGAGAAATTGTTGATCTAACTTCAATTTGTGGTCAGATTAATTCCCAAGCACACCCTTTAAGAAGGTCACTGCGTTTTATTTTCTATTTGGGATGATTAGCCTTATACACGCAGAAGGCGTTTATGCCAGAAATATTCAATAAATTGTAAAACACAACCATTGGCCAACGGCGTGTATTTCTTGCGACGTTGAAATTCTGACACAATTGATCTACCATATCCACGCCGATTTTGGTGTTACTATAATCGGTTATCATTACGGGCTTTCTATTATCTCTAGTATCTTCATCTATAATACCATCATTGTGCATGGAGGATATCAATACCACCGACATACTTTTCTTTGGGACATATTACACCCTGGTACAATAAGCTTAGAAACAAAAAAACGACTTTAGTTTTTAATTTTTCTGGGGCAGAAACTCTTGAGGAACTTCTGGTCTGCTTTTTCTTACAGTACCCAAATATGTAAGTTTTTTCTTCCGTAAACTGTTGACCAATGATAAACTGCTAAATCAGTTGTCTGCCGTAATATTACGACTGGTAAATTTATGATATTTAGTCGGCAATTTCACGACCATTCTTCCCTACAGATGGATTAACAAAACGTCGAAAAAGTTACGTATCTTAAGTATCTGGGACGTACGTACCAAGTAGATCCAAGTAAAGGGAATAAAAAATGCAGAATTGAAGCAGCTCTCATGAAGTTTCTAAAAGACATTTTTAGGGGGACCTAATATGACACCAAAAGAAGGTGTCATAAATTAAAAAACAAACTTTTATAAAAGGAAAAAAACTGCTTCTGTCCTGGTGGTATTTCTCTGTATTTTAGTAATAGGCTAAGTATAGGTGTGTGAATCTTTATTCTAATTAATTCGTAGAACTCTCCAAATTTCCATCAATAACAAACAATAAATGTGACCTATAAGATATCTAAAAACTAATTTATATAAATGAATATTTACATAAATTTAAAGCACTATTAAATAAATTTTTATACCAGATAATTATCCAATAAATATTGAATATACCTTGTACGTTTGTATATTAGGTTGCATATCTCCTAGTAGCTTTAGATCAACTTTATTTTTTACCTCTCCAGTCGATGAATAAATAAATTGGGGATTAGTCCTGAATGGGGAAAACTAAAATCATAACAAAAGTCGAATAGTATATCAGAAAATCATACACATTGATATTGTCTATCCCTTTATAAGTAATACATTTCAAGTTGACTAAGTTGAGAGTAGTTTGTTCTTATCAGTTTTTAAGTCTATAATGATTTTTACTTTTAGCTAAGCCGACATGAACTATCTGGTGTTGTAAATAATTATTCTGATCGGCCGGTTTGTATATTTTTGGTTGACTTAGTCTGGAAGTTTCAAAGGTAGCTGGCATAATGATAATTCTGCAAATAATGTTACTTGCAATGCCTGAGGTGTGGTTAATTTTTTGGTGGAAACTTTAAATTAGGTATCTTTAGTAGTAGGTACTCTAAGTTATAACATTTCTTGCTTTATTGTCCTTTTATTCATTTTGTCCAATAGTTCTGTCCAAACCTTGTTTTTATTATGAATTGTAAAAATTTTGTTGCTACTTTTTAATTTATCTAATTCGGTATGCAGATTATCGACAGTATCGTTCAATTAAATAAGTCTACTGATCGAATTTTTTGGATTTAGGTTTAATTACTGTGCAAAACTAGACAATAATTAGGACATTATCGTTTAAAGTATGATCATTAAGGTAACGTTAATATCCAGAACCATTATGGGTGCGAGAAAAAACAGTCTAGCCTCAACTGAAGTTGGTGAATGATCTTGCATCAGAGATTTATATTAATTTGTCATATTACTTATAACACTTCTTTTGCTGATGTGCGTGAAGTTCGCTTTAAAAGTTACTAGTTTTTTAACTATGAATTTTAACTAAGATTGATGAGTTTTACTTTGGTTACTTTGATACCACTTTACATACAAAAAAAAACAGTCAATATGAAACCAAGAAAATGGCCAACTGCCACATGTCAATTTCACAGATTTAACTTTTCCTCGCTTCTTTTTTGACAATAATTAAATATAATTTTATAAAGGTAATAATTGGACTCCGTCTATTTAGGAAATTAATTCTGTTTTGGGAACAGTATTTTTTTGTGTATGTTAGTCATAAATGATTTCGTTTAATGTTTCAAAATTTTTCGCATCACTTTTTAAGATCTAATACGTTCTCTGTCTTACATATTTTTTAAACCTTTGTGTCGAGTATGTCAAACCATATTTTACATTGAGCACTAGTGAGCACCCATATCAAATATTTGTTAGTCCCGTCGGGACAACGTGGGAAGTTCACCGTAGCTTATGCACAATTTTTTTGGTGCCACACTGCTAATTTATAATCCAATAATATTAACAAACAGTTTGTGAAATTGCATCATACTGTTGTTGAATTATTTGAAATAGAATAGCTGTAGGTATTTTTTAATAAAAAAATTTTATAAAAAAAAATTTTATAAAAAAGACAGCAAATATTTGATTTCACGCAAACAGCGCCTTTGTATCTGTTGATACGTATTTCGACCTAATAGGTCTCATCAGAACAGTTATTCATAGGTTTTCTCAACGTGAAAGATCAATATTTTCTGTCTTTTAAGAAGCAACACTAAAATGGCTTCGATATGGACGCAATAGATTAAAGCGAAATCTGAATTGTGTTTCGAAACTATTTACGGATTTATTATCAGATGTCGCTATTGCGTCCATATCGAAGCCATTTTAGTGTTGCTTCTTAAAAGACAGAAAATATTGATCTTTCACGTTGAGAACACCTATGAATAACTGTTCTGATGAGACCTATTAGGTCGAAATACGTATCAACAGATACATAGGCGCTGTTTGCGTGAAATCAAATATTTGCTGTCTTTTTCATTTTATTCGGATCTACTCTGTACGAGTACAAGAAACCAATTCGCTAAGGATTTCTGCTTAGTTGAAAAGACATGTCGTGGAATGCAAATTTTAGATTCCCCATGTCTCTTTTAACACCTTCATCAACGTCTGTTTTGCTTTGCAATTTTTAGAAAGCACAGATTAAAGCGGAAATCTGAATTGTGTTTCGAAACTATTTTACGAATTTAAAAAAAATTTTATTAAAAAACCTTTATAAAAGGTATATATTTAAAAAGTCGGTCAGATAGCTCAGCGGGCTGTGCGGCTGCCTCTCATTCGCTTTACTGTCGAATGGTTTAGTGGATGTGGGATCGAGCCCAAGCTCGGTGTACAGAAAACAAAAAGTCTAACGCAGCAGTTTAAAATTCTAGATGAATCTGCGGCTTAGACTAGGATATGCTGGGATCTGATCGGCCTATGGTGGAGCAGTACGGCAAGAGATAAGGGCTTGTGGCTTGGTGATACTCCTCCATAGATCCCTACCGGACAGGCGTAACGCCTAAAAAAAAAACCGGGTATATATATATATATATATATATAATATATATATAATATATATATATATATATATATATATATTTAAAAACCCTAAAGGGCTAATTATACAAAACGTTTTTGGAATCCATATTCCATCATCAGTGTCCTAGAAAATATATAACCACTTAATTAAAAAGAACATGAGATTGAAATGTTGACTAAGGTTAATGCAAAGTATGGTTAATACTTACTAGTAGTACATGAATGTAGCCACTAAATATATGGGTAAAAACCCGTTAACAAATAATTGGTTACACTTGGTTTACAGTATTTCTTATATTATGTTAAGATGTTAAAGCTACCGTTGGATAAGGTAACATGGCGACATATGACTCCACGTTAGAGTTGCTAGTCCTGAAACGATGTGTCTACGAGGACTGTATGGAAGCAACTGATTGGAATGATAATGTTGACAAGTTAGGATGGACTTTGTAAAAGAGCAGTCAATATAACTGTATGCGTCTACTTAAGACAAAAGCCAACGTTATTTAAAATTGTTAAAGTAAAGTAAATTAATATAGCAGTATCAACCATCATTGTTGTTATTTGTAAAAGAAAAACATCATTGTAAAAGAAAACAAGGCAAAGAACCGATATAAATCCTCGGAACCAGACGGAACCTTAGATGACGAACCACGCAAAGAAAAGGAATACGAGAAGGAAAATAAGCACACAATCAGATTAGCAACATGAAACATTACTTCTTTTAACAACAAAGACCAAGAGATAATAGAAGAACTGATAAACAAACACATAGACATTTGTGCAATCCAAGAAATCAAGAAGAAATGTAAAGGCCAAAGCGACTTTAACCAATATTTTTTAGCATACAATAAAGTGAAGAAAGAAGAACTAGCACAAGCAGGCGTAGGTATACTTGTCCATAAAACCTAAAGACGAACGAGAGGCATTCTACGAACAATTGCAAACCATTCTGGATAAAATACCTGATGAAGAACCCTTAATTCTAAGAAGAATGGGAAAGATACCTGACGAAACTATTTAAAGCACAGGAGAATAATAATTAACACAATAACGTACCTGCATTAAGACACGAAATAGAAATAGGTTTTCAGAAAGTAAAAATGGCTATAAATTCACTCAAAAATAGAAAGTCACCAGAACCAGATAGAATAACCAACGAGCTTCTAAAATATGGAGACGAAAGTATAACCCTACAGATAACAAATCTTACACAAAAGCTAATATTGCACTGTAAGATACCAGACTCATTGAGAAACAGCATAACGATACCAATGTTCAAGAAAGAAGATAAAGATGACCCCAACAATTATAGAAGTATAAATCTACTGAACACAGCACTTAAGCTTATCACAAAAGTCCTAACCAACAAAATCAGTAAACTAACAACTTTACCAGATGAAAAATAAGGATTCAGATCCGGAAGATCCTGCGTTGACGCCATATTTGTGCGGAGACAAACCACAGAAAAGGCCATCGAGTACAATAAACCAGCATATCTATGTTTTATAGATCTGACAAAGGCTTTCGATCGCATTAAAATCGAAGACGTCTTACACGTACTGTATAAAAGAAACATACCAATAATATTATACAAACCATCGAAAACATCTACTTCCATAATCGAATACAGGCAAAAATAAATGGAAAACTAACACAGTGCATACCAGTACAAAGCGGAGTCAGACAGGGTGACTCGTTAACTCCACTTCTCTTTAATATAATAATGGACGAAATAATATAAGCAGTACGTAAAGGTCATGACTACAGAATAGGGAACAAACAAATCCAAATATTATGTTATGCAGACGACGCGCATTAATCGCCGAGACAGAAAACGAGCTCCAAAGATTAACACACGTCTTCAATACAACAGCCAAGAAATACAATATGATAATATCAGCAGAAAAAAACCAAATGTATGACAACATCTAAATACCCACTACGATGTAAAATCGAAATTGATGGAAAAATAATAAAGCAGGAAGCAAGGTTTAGATATCTGGGAATAGATATAACTAGTTACGGAGATGTTGAAAAAGAAGTACGACAACAAAGCTTAACAGAAAGTAAAGCGGCGGGATCTCTTAAAAACACAATCTGAAAGAACAAACACCTAAGACAAAATACAAAAACCAAAATCTATAAAGCAGCAATTAGACCTATATTAACATACACGGCGGAGACGAGACCTGACACATCTAAAACCAGACGACTACTAGAAACAACAAAGATGAAAGTACTTGATGTAGATACAACGAATATCACGGAAAAGTTTGCAAAAAACGTGCAATGTAAAAGATATCAATGAATGGGTGATAAAACGAAAACAGGAGTGAAACAAACACAATTTAGTTCAACCTTATGTTGAAAATCTGTTCAATTAGTTGAATGTTGTGTGTATAAATTATTCGCACCAAGAAACACACATGGTGCGACAATTTAAACAATTTAGGAGGCTATTATTGAAGAAGAAATAGGCTTTAAAGCATATATACAAAAAGGAAGAATAAGAAGAAGAAGAAGTCTTACTCTCTTGTATCGAGTTTGTAGGGTTTGACAAAGACAAACTGTATGAGTCGCTGTAGCAGAGATAGAGCATCGAGCTCTCCCAGACAGAAACGAGTTCTTAATTGTCTCATTCCGACATCAAGGTTTGCACTAGCTAAGCGCAGTCACATCATTGTCACCAGAGCTACCTCTTTGACATATATGTCTAGAGGCGTGATGCCAATGACCAACTCCATTGCAGCAGTTAGTATTGTTTTCATGACACCTGTTATATTTATGCAAGCCATACGCTGAATATGGTTTAGTTTGTTTATCGCTGTTGCCTGCAGCACTTTTGGTACCCAACCAATAGCTTCGTTAGTTAGCATTAGCCCAATTACAGCAGCGGATACCCAATAGATGACCCTGGGCGAAAGGCTCTAGGTGCGTCCAACCGTTGGTCGACATTGCTCATGAGAAATATATGCTCTTCTAGCTCTACCATCTAAGTCTAAGTTCCATTTTGGTGAATGGATTTAGTGTCCGCAGTCATTTAAACACAAACAATAAACTTCCTGTCAAAGGTAATACCAAGGTACTTCACGTCATCAGAAAAGTTTAGACGGTAGTTTAGAATCCTTAGAGGTATTAAGCCCGTAATTTTCCTTTTTTATTGAAGAGGACCATCTCTGCCTTCTTAGGATTTATAAATAGTGAGTGTTCTTTGCACGATGTTTCTATTAGTCGGAGAGCAACTTGTAATCTCTCACATAGTGTGTGTTATCAAACTTACCGCTTTGCAGGACAGCAATAGTGCCTGCATAGGCTATTGTGTAGAAACCGTTGCTGCTAGTTGGTTAACCAGGGTGTCTAAAACTATATTCCAGAGGAGATGTAATAGCATCCCTCCCTGCGAACACCCCTTCGTAATCATGCCTCTAACAGAAACGTCTCCTACATTTATGCTTTTTGCTATATTACAGAGCATACTGAATATCTGAACCATAAAAAAAAATCTAAAAACTTGTATGCACGGCCTACTAAGGAAGCAATAATGCTGGTCCTTTAGGACCAACATGGCAGCCAACGTGTTAAATAAAAAATTATAAAGTCAGAATTAACCATTGTATATAACAAAATTAATATCGGAACACCTTTTGTAGTTTAGCATTTTATCCTAAATATTTATTATGAATAAAGAGATATACAAATATAACTTTTTTTTAACAACCAATAACATACTATAGAAAATTACTACACAATTAATTATTTATATTTAAGTTGTTCATTTCTCACTTTGTCTATTATATACAAAATAACGTACAAAAGTAAACTAATGAATTCTTACAGTGTTTTTATTGCTTTTATTAAAAATATCACATTCTAAATATTTTATATTACTCTTCACTGTTTATTAAAATACATACTAATTTAAAAATCAAGGTCTCCTTGGTTTACCCGATCCATCATCGTCTTCTTCTGGATGCGCCGCATTCCACTCCAGCGATCTAAGAATTTCTATAGGTATTGGAGGAGCTACGGGCAGGTGAGCACCATTAGGTTGGAATCCATTTTCATTCGCAATATACGAAACTTGAATGGGAGAACCATCTGGAGCAGTGTACTGGAAATTTCCTTGGGCTTCTTCTATGGGCTCTTGTGAGTTTGCGTTTTTGGTTTGACCTATTTCTTGCGCCGAAATGCCGTTATCTGATTGGAAGCTACAAAAAAATATCCATTATATTATCGAAAGGTTAATATTATTAGAAATTAACGTAAATAAAAAAGTACAATTCCTCTACGTGGATCTGTGATTGTTTCATTAAATTCGAGACGACAATAATTCGAGTGCAATATGATACACTTTTCGATGGCCTGCAGGCAGTAAGACTATGAAATGAAATAAATATAAAAAGAGGAGTGAGACAAGGCTGTATATTGTCGCCTTTACTTTTTAACTTATATTCGGAGGAAATATTTAAGGAAGCCTTAATGGAGACAACCGAAGGTATTATTGTGAATGGAGTAACCGTCAACAATATTAGATATGCCGACGATACCTTAGTGCTTGCTAATTGCGGAGAAGACCTTCAAAATCTAATGAACAAAATAAAACAGACTTATGATCAGTATGGATTAAAACTAAACATTAAGAAAACTAAATATGTGATAGTTAGCAAACAAAATTATATACAGGAAGACGGTATAAAAGTCGGAGATGCCATACTGAACAGAGTAAAGAAACTCGTGTATCTCGGCAGTAATATCAATGAGAGCTGGGATCCAACCATAGAAATTAAAAGCCTAATAGAATAAGCTCGAGCTGCCTTTGTAAAAATGAGAAAACGTACTTTGCAGTTACGATCTTAGCATTGACCTTAGAGTTCGAATGACATCTTGCTACATCTTTCCTGTCCTGCTGTATGGAGTGGAAGCGTGGACTTTAACTGAGGATCCTTAAACGCTTGACAGCCTTTGAGATGTGGGTGTACAGACGACTACTGAAAATAAGCTGGGTCGACAGATTTAGAAATGAGGAGGTCCTTGGACGGCTCAACCAAACAACACAACTCGTCAATATAATAAAGAAACGCAAGCTGGAATACTTCGGTCACATTATGAGACACTCTGAAAAATATGATCTTTTACATCTGATCATTCAGGCAAAGATCCAAGGTAATCGTGCTCCTGGTAGAAGAAGAACATCATGGCTGAAAAATCGAAGGCAATGGTATGGAAAATCAACTACACCGTTATTTAGAGCTGCTGTCGATAAGGCACGATAGCGAATATGGTAGCCAACATGATATCCAACGATCGATAACGGTCATGGAACTAGAAGAAGAAGAAGAAGTAAGACTATGTAGTACTATACCAGTACGATACAAGACCGCTATAATACGTACAATCAATACACACAAATATATTACAATCAAGCAGATAAATAAGTACATTACATTGCGCTAATAATTGGTATGAGACTGATTCCGACATCTGACTGCAACTGCTGCACGGCAGAACGTCAGTGGCTGTGCCGCCGACGGCAGACGACACACTTGAACAAATACAGTACTGCCGTTAGCAGTCATGAGTAAAACGAAGAACGTGATTGATCTAGTGTCTAAGTATCCCTAATTATTTAACTACGAAAATGCGAATTATAAAAATGCAGGTCTCAAACAAAATATTTGGAGAGGAGATCGCCCAAAAAGTGAAAAAAATCTTTTGATCAATGTTTCATAAGAACCTTCTTCTGTTCTAGTTAAGTAACAACAATTGAGTTGTTATCAACAGGTCCTCGAATACACTTCGTCTCAGGACCATTTTACCTATGTAGGGTCATACGTCGCCATGTTACCAATTCCAACGGTAACTTAAACATCATAATTTGTAACCACATATAATGTAAAACAACTGTAAATTAATATCATTTAAAGGGTTTTGACCCATATATTTTGGTGGCTCATAGCATGTATACCTCGTTTACACTGATGATGGATTTAACAATCCGAAAACGTTTTGTAACATATTTGTGATAGCCCGTTTGGGCATTTTATTATATACCTTTTATAAAGGATTTGAAATAAATTTTTTGTAATATATGGTATACAGCCAGCTACAGGAACTTAGTTTCCTAGTGGAAAACTTGAATACTTAGGCCACCTGATGAGAGGACAAAAGTACATGTTCCTACAAAATATAATGCAAGGAAAAATCCAAGGACGCAGAAATCCAGGCCGTAGAAGAATTTCCTGCATGAGAAATTTAAGCGAGTGGTTTGGCTGTACCACTAAACGAATTATTCAAAATATCAGTTAAAAAATTAGAATCGCTATAATGATATCCAATCTCCGATAGGAGAGGCACTCAAAGAAGAAGAAAAACTGTAGTATTTGAACTGGTATTAAATCAATGCCTAGGGATTTATTTCTCTTGAGCGATTTTATTGAATCTTTGACTACAACAAGTAAGATGTTGTATTCTCTAGGGTAGTCAGAGGGCCATTGATTTTCTGCTGGCACCTCGTTATTTTTATATAGCTTGCCACAGTATTTTCGCCATATTTCCAATATTTCGTTAGTATCAGTCTTGAGATTACTTTTCGTAAATATGCTTCACAGTCTTTTTCAGCCTGGATTATCTTATCTAATAATCTATCGCACATACATTAACTGGCGAATTTAGAAGTGGTAGATAGATTTGTATGCTTGGGTTCCCTGATAACCAACAATGGCGATTACTCCTCAGAATACAAGCAAAGACTAGCAATCATATCATGTTTATCATATGTCTATATTACTAGTGTTTGTTATTTTGTTCTACATGTGTTGTAATTGCCATACGATAAACAAAAATAAATTTATTTAATATTAGGTAGTTGTGTGGTTCCAGCATATTATTTTGCGCAGCAGCCGATAGAAAAATGGTTTCAGGAAATTGTAAAAATTTTATGGCCTATATCAGAATATGGATACGGCACCTCAGGAAACTCTGTAAATTTGAATTTGAGACAACAGTCGGTAAGTACTCTTTATCAACATAAAGAACTACTTTTTTTTTAATTTTTATCCTGTTTCTATGTTTTTGGTTTCAAAAATAGGTCTGGCCTAATACATGTCAACCATTTTCAATTTGACTAATAACATAATTTTCGTAATAGATGATGCGTTTGCCTTATAATCCTTTTAGTTTTCTTTCAAGCTTTCCTGTATGTTTCTTTGGTTTGCACCGCCATATTTTATAAGTCATTCTGATATATCAATGTTTGTTTTTAGTTTGCATATTTTACTTGTTGACTTTATTTCAGTTCATTTCATTTTACGTAGTAATATTTGCGGTTTCTCATTTTCTTTTCCTTGTGTATTATCTGTTTTGTAGGTTGTTACACCAGATATTAATTTAAGTGTAAATTTTAATTTGTAATTTTTCAGTTCAATGCCTATTATATCAAAATTAATATATTTATTGTACATATAAGCACGTTTTTTATTTTCTCCTAGTTTTCTACAATTTTATAAAAGAGACATTGTTTAATATATCGAAGCTTCACTTATTGTGGTAGAAAATTGGAATAAAATAAATAAATCGAAAAAAATGTAAAGTACATTATTTAAATTATGTTACCTCCATTTATAAGATCCATCAGTGTTAACATCAGCGTCTCCACTAATAATTCTAGCATTTCCATCAGGACTGCTACCAGATGATAAAGGAATTGGGGGTCTACCTCTTCCTTGGCATAGCACAAATGGAATTCCAACAGTTAGTAAAATCTAAAAAAGTAGAAGTAATGTATTAAAATTCGTATACCTGTTCTTACTTTAATGAATATTAGTTATGTGCCTCTAAATTTAAAATAGGTGTTTAGTGTCTGATAGTATTGTTTAGTCGTAAGATGAATATATAACACAAATATTATCGAACAATACTGCCACCCGATTACCTAGAATAATGTGACCAGATGTTGTCAATTCATTTATCCATTAGATTGGAAGCTACGGATATGACCGTTGTTGTAACCTATTTTTTTAAATGTTATAAATTATTGTATTTTCATACACAATATATTTATATACAAAAGAAAAAAATTAAACTACCTAAATGAAACACTTAAATATATAGAAAACCACAACAGAGAGCAAGAATTCAAAGCATTCTAGAAGAAAGGTAACATCAACAGAAAAGAATTCAAGGCAACTACAAGACAATGCAAAAGTCAGAGTGGCGACGTATTAACAACATGGAAAGATGTATTGAATAGATCGGTGGAATACTTTAACCAGGCACTTAATATAGAGGCAGAAGAAAAAAACCTGGAAAAGGAAAGAGATACAAGGTAAGGGAAACAGTCAGCCAAGTACCAGGCTGGTATCAGGGTGGTGAATGGACAATTCATCAGATTACAACTCAGAAACAAATTTTGAAAAAAAAACACTGGAATATGGCATTAATACTCATCACATATTTATAGACTACAAAGCAGCCTACGACTTTGTGAATAGAAGAGAAATGTTCAAAGCAATGAAAGAGCTAGGAATATCAAATCAGTTGGTAAATTTAACAAAACTTACTCTTAAAAAAGTTGAATGTAGAATACGAATTCAGGGGAACTGTCTGAACCTTTAAAACAAATAATGGGCTGCGCCAGGGAGACCTACTCTCCTGTATACTGTTCAATCTGGCTCTGGAAAAAGTAATACGTACATCACAAATCACAACCACTGGTTCAATATATAATAAATCAGTGCAAATCCTGGCCTATGCTGATGATATCAATATCGTTGGAAGAACGGAAAACGCTGTACAGAAGGCATATGTAGCATTAAAGAATTAGCTACAAAAATGGATTTAATAATAAACACCAACAAAACGAAGTATATAAAATAAGCACCAACCACAAATCCTACGACCACTTGTTATAGAAAACGACGTCATCGAAGCAGTGAACGAATTTGTATACCTGGAGCGCTCCTTAACACTGAAAATAATACTACACAGAGATAAACCGCAGAATTTGCACGGCCAACAGATGCTATTTTGGGCTCAATCTCTCCTTAAATCCACAATTATATCGAGAAATACAAAAATAAAACTCTACAAAACAATAATACGCCAGTCCTAACATATGGTTCAGAGACCTGGACTCTAACAAAAATAATGAAAACATGTTAGGATGTTTCGAAAGAAAAGTACTAAGGCGAATCTATGGAGCAGTGAATGACAATGGAGTGTGGAGAAGACGATACAACTTCGAACTTTATAGAATATACCAGGAACCTGATATCGTAAAACATATTAAGATAGGACATCTGAGGTGGATACGGTATGTAATTCGGATGGAACAAAATGACTCAGCTAGAGAAACGCTCCTTTATAGACCCATTGGCCAGAGAAGAAGAGAAAGACCCAGACAAGGTTCTTGATAACATTGATAAAAACATGAGAAATATGGAAATACGTGGTTGGCGAAGAAAGGAGATGGATAGGACAACTGGATAGAAATTGTTAAGAAGGCTAGGACTCATGCAGGGTTGTAAAGACAGAATGATGATGAGGATGATATAATTTATTGTTCACTTCGGTAATTATATTGCTCACAGTGATGTGCATTTTATTTTAAACTACAGTTGCTTCAAGTTATATTTAGACCGTAGTTAAAGCACCAGACAAAAAGAAACACAGAAATATTCTTATCCTGTCTTGTAGGTCACACCTTATAACCTACAACCCTTATAAATATGAATTACATACAAAAATTTGGGACAGAGTATGTTTGTATTGGAACAAAAAGCAGATAAAAGTATTTAAATACTATATAAGACAGAAAAAGTACTGAGAAAAACATCTTTTCGTATATAATCAATTAAATATTATTTATTTCCTTATTTATTTATTTATTCACAGGATGTCTTTATTTTGACAAAAATCTAACAAAAATAAAACATTCTAATCATAAAAAAAATACAAAAACCAATATCCTAATATCCCAATGGTCTTTGTTAAGCATTTACCTGAGAATGCAGACAATCATCTACTTAATATATTTAAAATTATTTGGACAGAACAGACATTTTTCCAACACCATGGAGGAAATCTATTTTAATACCAATATTAAATCCAAATACTCCAAAATATATCCTGGGTCTTACAGACCAATTGCACTTATACCGCATGCAAACTATTATAATAAATGGTAAACCGTCGCCTTAAAGGACACTTAAAGATAGAAAAAATATTATTTCAAAATAGTCGTTTTCGGGAAAATAAGTCAACTCTAGACAATGTTATAGACCTAGAAAGCAGTATACATTAAGCAATCTCCCTTAATCAAAAATGCATTGCAATGTTAGTCGATATTGAAAGACCCTTTAATATAGCCTGCATCAATGTCTCACCAGATTACTGTACGATTTAAAAATTAAAGTACACTGCCTTGCATTTACAAAAAAAAACTTCTTACATAATAGGTATAATATGCAATTTCGAGTAAATGGTAACTTGTCGTCAAAAATGGAATTAGAAAATGGGATTTCTCAGAAATCTGATATAAGTCAAATAATACCTATTGAAACTGTCATGTGATAGCGCTTATATCTCTTTACGTATATTAATAAACTAAGATAAAATGTAGTGTCCTTTTGTCATTAGCCTTGTATGTTTTTTCTATAGTTGTATAATCCTCATCCCATATTCTTTCATTTAACGCATTACATGCTCCAATTGGACAAACAACAACAGAGATATGATGTAATGCCAACGCTGGAGTTGTCATTACGGACAGACAGACAAAATAAGCCAAATATATATTGATGTTTATTTTACAGATAATACATTTAAAACCCTATCTCCAAAATTAATTACTATTTAACTGGGAATAAGATACAATTAAAGGTAAAAATACGTTTATTAACGTTTCAATTTCCACTTCGGAAATCGTTCTCAAAATACAAACAAAATAGAATGTTTGTATTTTGAGAACGATTTCCGAAGTGGAAACTGAAACGTCAATAAACGTATTTTTATCTTTAATTGTGGCTTATTCCCAGTTAATTAGTAATTAATTTAAAATGCCACAAGAAAATAGCTTCAGAACAATACTATCTCCAAATGATCAATAATTTTTTTTGTTATTTCCAATATTTAATATTTGTTTAATTTTATATAGAAACAATAACTAAGTTTATTGCAAGAGTTTGTCTGTTGGTCAGCCATTTTTTAGCAGGTAAAGCTTTTTGTAAACAAACATTTTATGTTAGATTAGTAATATAAATAACAGTAAAGTGTATATAAATAATAATTAGGATAAAAAATACCAACGTAAGTCTAGTTGTTAAAAAAAAGTAATAAAGAAGAAGTTGACTCAATTATCAAATCAATTTTTTATTATATTACTATTATGATCCCTGTACAAAAAGAAACTACGAAGCGGTGTCGTTATGTAGAATGTAAGAGTGATAAACGCTCTAAATCATTAGACAATATATATATATATATATATATATATATATAATATATATATATATATATATATTTCGACCGTCATCATTTTCTGTCCATCCATTCGTCTTCTTTGATCTTCCCAGGCAACTGACGGCCTTTCCCTTCCTCTTCTTTGGTTTGTTGTCGTATGTAATTTAAAGCTTTCTTTGGCAATCTATCTTCATTCATTCGCTTCACGTGATCATACTATACTAGTTGTCTCGTTTCAGTTCTGTCTACACTCAAATATTTAGTATTTGTCCTTCTTCTAATATCTTCGATTCCTGATATGATCTTTTTTGGATACACTGCACGCTCTCCTTAGAAAATCCCTTTCTGCTACTTCTATTTTTTTATTATTATTTTCGTGATTTTCTAAACTTCTGCCCCAAAAGTCAAATAGGCTCTACCAAGGTTCGATAGATTATCAATTTTGTTTCTTGTCTAATATCTCTAGACCATAGTAGAGGGTTTAAAATGTTTACCTTTTTTATTGCCCACTGCGTTTTGTTTTCGATGTTTCTTTTGGTAGTGCCTTCTTTAGATGATCCTGAATATTTATACTCATTGCATGTTTTTGTGTTTCTAATTTTTAACTCTGAATCTTCTTTATCATCTCCTATTCAAGGAAACTCTATCTTTGACATATTAATACTGAGGCCCTATTTCTTATATTCTTTCTAAAGCTTTCTAAACATATAGTTCATGTCTTCTTTATCATTCGCTACGACTACCTGATCATCTGCGAAAAATAAAGTTTTTAGACATTTACCACCGCCTATGTCTATTCCGGATACTTGTTTTCTCCACTGATGATTGAATATATATAAATATATATATATAATATATATATTATATATATATATTATATA
Organism: Diabrotica balteata; assembly: GCA_918026665.1. Classification (NCBI taxonomy): domain Eukaryota; kingdom Metazoa; phylum Arthropoda; class Insecta; order Coleoptera; family Chrysomelidae; genus Diabrotica; species Diabrotica balteata. Next base: position 123,763,689 of record OU898279.1, on the reverse strand, counting down.
ACACTGTTTTTGATGGGTTGGAGTCAATAAAAGGGGCTATTTGTTGACTATTTTTTACTCGAGCTTTCAATTGTGATTACAATTTTTATCAAGAGCTTCTAAAAAATACAAAATGTCTTACAAAGTTGAACTAGAAATAAAAAATTTTTTGTTAACTCACCAAATAAAATTAGTTTTTTATATAAAACTACTGCTTACATAATAAATACAAAAAATATTAATAAAAAAATGCCTTATTCTAATAAATGTTTCTCTGAAAAATTTAGATGAAGTTCATCTAAATTTTCAGAGAAACATTTATTAGAATAAGGCATTTTTTTATTATTAATATTTTTTGTATTTATTATGTAAGCAGTAGTTTTATATAAAAAACTAATTTTATTTGGTGAGTTAACAAAAAATTTTTTATTTCTAGTTCAACTTTGTAAGACATTTTGTATTTTTTAGAAGCTCTTGATAAAAATTGTAATCACAATTGAAAGCTCGAGTAAAAAATAGTCAACAAATAGCCCCTTTTATTGACTCCAACCCATCAAAAACAGTGTTATATTTTTTCCAAACGAGTCACAAGTACTTCTTGTTTCTTACTCTTATATATATTATATATATATATATATATATATATATATATATATATATATATATATATATATATATATATATATATATAACATATGTATAGGTAAAAAAAAATTATCGAGAGTAAATTGTATCGAGACCTGAAGATGCTTTGCATATTGTAGAAAGCGAAACAGTAGAAAGCGAAATTGTATAAGCATATTGTGGTCGTCTAGATAGTTAAATTAAACTGATTGTGAGTAAGTTTTATTTATTATTTCTTTTACCTACTTGAAATGGACTCACACAAGCAACACATTCATGATTTTTCATGACATGATATATATATATATATATATATTATATAATATATATATTATATATATATATATATAAATATATATATATATATATATATATATATATATATATAAAATTGTACATAAGGTCGGAGATAGGCAACATCCTTGTTTAAGCCTTTTTTGTTATTGGAAATGATTCAGATATAAAGTCTCCTTCTATAACGACACTTCTTGCATTTTTGTATATATTTGCGGTAGCATCCACATACTGTCTACTGACACATGTTTTCGTCGTTTGAAACAGTTTTTTTAAAGGTACCGTATCGTATGTCTTCTCTAAATCTACAAATAGGTGGGTGGATAGATTTCTTGCCTTCCGTTTTTTGATTACCTATTCTTTTTGTTCTTCTATGTCTTCGTATTCTTAATCTATGCTTTCTTTTACTATTCGATCGTACAACCTCCCCACTAAGCTGACAACAGTTATTTCCTATAATTAAAGCATTTGCGTTTATCCCCTTTCTTGAATATTGAACTGATGTATCCAACACTCCTATCATCAGGAATATTTTGTCTTTTTCAGCATTTGTTAAATAGTTGAACCAATATCTCATGTAATATTTTTGGTCCATACTTTACCAACTCTTTACTCTGCTGCTTTACTGTTTTTCGATATTTTGAGGGCGCCGCTTAACTCTCTGGTTGTTATCTCAATTATTTGTATCCATTTTTTCTATTTCAATCTCTTGGAATTTATATCAATCCTGTGTAAGTAGGACCTCATAATGGCGTTTCCACTGTTTCAGATCTATTAACTGTAAGTTAGTTTTTTTACTTTCCTTCCCTTTTTTCCTTATTTAGTAAAAAAAAATTATTAAATAAATATTTCTTTATATTATAGTTTATTTTTATGAACGAGAGAGTAATTAGCATAATTTTAACTGGTACCTCCGACCACTCCATGGGCGTGCTCAAGATTAATTGAAAAATTACTTTGAATAATTGTAAAAAATAAATGAATTATTTCAGTGTTATAAAGTGTTATGTGTATGTAAACAAAAGTGACCTCTTTTATCACACACTATATTAGAACTGACTGGCCTACATTAAAAAGGGTTTTAAAAAATTCACATTTTTTTTAATTTTTAAAAATTACAAAAGAGAAAAAGAGTTTTTAAAACCGTCTAAGGTATGTTAAATAGATGAATAAAAATATTAATATAAAACTTACAGCTACTTGTTACAAATCCAAATCAGATTCAGAAGATGAACTTTCAGAACCAAGATTTATAATAACTGGCTCGATCATTTTATCAGTAATATTGTCCAGCTTCCACATTTTTTCCTCTTCTTTAATAGTGTGATTTACTGCCTTTTCCCAGTTTTCAGGTTTTACATTATTTACGGCCTCCAAAAACAACTGTTTAACATCATGAATTTTAAAAGTGGTATTTTTTCTTGAAACTTCACTCTTTATCTGTGCCCATACCAGTTCAATCGGGTTTAATTCACAATGATATGGTGGGGATCTAAGTACTGTCATTCCACGATTTTTGGCAATTTCATCAATTTCGTATTTTTTAAATTTTTCTTTATGAAGGGCACACAACGAATAAAGTTCCTTTCTTATAGATCCGGGATGGTACGTAATATTTTTTGAACTCAGCCAATTCTGCAAGTCTTTTTTTAACCACTTGGTTGTGGGCAGTCCTTCTATAAGTCTGGAGTGATAACTTGCATTATCCATTACTATTACACAGTTCTTAGGAAGAAGATCTATCATTTGTTCGAACCATTCTTGAAAGACATCAGCGTTCATGTCTTCATGGTAGTCACCGGTACGAGTTGATTCAAAAGTTAATAAACCACCTTCAACAAAACCGTCTGAACTGCCAATGTGTACTATTATCAGCCTGCGTCCCTTTCCTGATGGTGGGTTTAAACCAGTAGATAAGTTATTTACAAAAGCGTGCCTTTGACTTGTAACAGTTTCATCCTGCCAAAATTTATTTGGTGTATGACCCTCGTTGATCCATGTTTCATCAAGATAAAATATTTTTCTTTTTTGGTTTCTCATTTCCTTTATGGTTCTTAGAAAATGTCTTCTCCATATGACAATATCGCTTCTTTCTAATAAAATAGACTTTCTGGGATTCTTTTTCCAGCGGAAGCCTATTTCTTTTAAAAGTTTCCATAACGTACTTCGACTCATTTCTGGGTAATCCTTATCATCTCGAACTGAGACAAGAACTTTATCCAATGTTGGAAATTCTTGTCTAAAGAAGAATTCATGCACTTTCCGTCGAAGTCCTTCTTTAAAATGATATTCTATTTGAAATTTTGGTTTCCCTGGAGCATTACGTGGCATTTGAAAACTACCACATTTCTCTTCTTTAATAACTCTGTAAATCGTAGATTTCCCAACACCAAGTGTACTGCTAACTAACTCAACGGTCTCATCAACACTTTCACATAAACGTTTGTCTGTAAATGATTTAAAACAATTAAATATTAATGTTTTTTCATTAACTGTTAAAGGACCAATTTTTCGGCGTTTACACGGCACTTCCAAATTTTCCATAACACTAGTATACACAATAAACTGCACCTTGCAACTGAAGTACCTACTTTTAGTGAACTGTTAAGAATTTTGAATACGCCACTTGGACCTTCCTACAAAATGGAAAAACCCACTATCACATTTTCTGTGGAATAAGTTTAGAAGGTAATTATCTAGTCAATTACTGTCGTAGATTCCTGGAATTAAAGAATTAAATGTTTGATTGTTGAAACCCTTACTTCGTGGAATGCACTCATTTCAGATAAAATAAAACGTTTTATTTTATCTAAAGAATTAAACTTTATTTTGCAAATAGGTAGGTACTTATTAAACTTTTATTGGTTATATATAACCAATAAAATAAACATCTTACATTTCTTGCAAATTCATTAGTACCTGTTAACCTCCATCACTCCGACACTGGCAACCTTATTTAGGGATTAGTAACCCTCACAACTATTGTATTCTATTCTGCTCCAACCTTTATACCTGGTGGTCATACTCAATTTAAAATTGTTTTCCTATATACTTCTGTAAACTTGTTGACAAATATCTGTTTTTCATTGAGTCACCCGTATCAACAGTTTAGGGATTTGCATACATAATTTATTGTTTTATTACTCTCTCATACATAAAAATTCAATATAAACCAGTGGTAGAGGATATATAATATATAACGGCATTCTACGAAGACGAAGAAGGGAATGTATAATATATATTATACGTCATTTGTCTGAAAAATTTTAAGATTCGATACTGAAGAACGATATATTGAAACCAAAAGAAAATGAGTGTAGGCATGGGCTGTAATAAAGTTAGTAACAATATGCACTGATAACACCTATTTCCAGTCCAATTTCTTTATGATCTCAATTATCTCTATTATTAGCAGATATATTCCTGGAAGAACTAAAAAAAATATTGTGTACAAACATAACCAAAACTCAAAGTATTGGCAACCAAAGCCTACTACTAAAAAGAAGTCAATATAATACACTAACCCATAATATATCAACGCATATTACACAAACAAATAATAGAAAAACATACAAAATAACCAGAATTTGATATCCTTAGAACATAAACCATCAGATTTTTTTCAACTAAAAGTCTGGCTATTGCCTACAAGATCAAGGCCAAGTGATCACCCGTCAGTCTTAAAACCATAACTAACCTAACATTTTGGTTATATTTTTCGCATAATTTTTAAAATAATATTTTTTGAAAACATTTTCCGGAGTGGAAATAGAAACATCAAACGCAGTTAAAAATGTAATTTTGATTATAATCAGTTGTGTCTTTACCCCACATAAACATAATATTTAACTTACATATGCACAAGAAAACAGTTTCAGAACCTTTTAAAACAAATAAGTCGTTAACCATTTTGATAAAAAAAAGATTAAAGGTCGAAATATAGGCTGGTTAAAGAAACTTTATTTACAATAATGACAACAAAAGAGTTTATTTTAGGGAAATTCAAAGAATGTATGATGTAGATTTGCAAACATATTATTATTACATGAACGGTTAATTGAGTATAATTTTAATTTTATATGCAGTGACACCTCTCAGATGACATTGTATTGGCCCAAGTTAAAGATTAAAGAGGTTAGGTAGCAAAGAACATGCATTGTTCAAAAACATAAGACTGGTGTGGCATACGTGATGTCACTAAAACAGACCAGAAGAGGATCCGAAGAAAAATTCCTGTACGTCCTTCAACAAGCATAAACACATATACGCTACATAGTATACGGTAACAGAAAAAGAAGAAGAATAAATAGTATTTAAAGTAAATTTTAAACAAATTCTTGTAGCATAGCATACGGTAGCAGAAAAAGAAGAAGAATAAATAGTATTTAAAGTAAATTTTAAACAAATTCTTGTAATATATTGTAAAAATCTACTCAAACTTTTCCTGACTTATATAATAATGACTGTTTTATCGCAAGAATGATCATTAAAGAATGGTAAACACATACTTTTTAAAAATAAATAAATTATTTATTGTCTTATAGGTAATAATTAATTATTTATTTTCTTACTCTACAAGATTTCAACTTTCACATAATAAATGTTAATATTAAATAACAATAAAATGGTCAAGAAATTTGTGACAAAAAATATTGTTATATTTTAAAATAAACTAAAACATTTGTATAATCGTAAAATCTTTTCGACTCACCAAAAGTTTCATCTTATTGTTGAACTGTACACGAACGACTCTAGTGTCTGAGAAAAGTACAATGGCATTTATAGGACTTGCACAACGAGAAAGAGGAATTACCATCCTTAAAGTTCTTTGGAGATGTAAATCTTTGTAATTAACGGTCAGCTATACTGATGATCATTATGTCTTGTAAAACGAGCGCAGATGTAATAAATATAAGAAAAAAATAATATAGAAGATATTGATATAATCAACGATATTATTTATATCGATATAATTTTATTGTCAATTAGTTACAATCGTTTGATATAACTTTTTGCTTAAGCTCAAGTAAATATTGTTTTGAAAAAATATTGTTTACTATTTGCAAAATATAAATATACAGATTGCATTATTATTTTAAAGACCAATGTTACTGTTTGTATAATGAGTGCAATTTTCATTATATAAATTAATTGGACTATTTCTTTGAGCTCTGATTTTTATAATGGTTCAGCAATTTCTGAATATGTTTAGAATAATAATAAAAATAAAAATAAAAAATAAAAATGTTTATTGCCCTAATAATATTGGTTGCCCTCTGGCATTGCCTGATGTTGATTTTTCTTCCTCTCAGATTCCTGGTTTTCTGTCGTTGACTTTATGGCTTCTTCTTCTGTAGGACTTATTTGTAGCATCGTACTACTTTCCTGTTTGGCTCTCTTCAGCAACCACCCGGCTAGCCCCTGATCAGATGGTTGTAACGTTATAAACGTCACATCTCTATTAATTTATATTTAAATAATTATTTCATTTTAATTTCTTTATTAATTTATTAATTTCTTTTAATAAATTAATAAAAAATTAGTTTAATTTTTAATATTTTTATTTAAAAAGTTACTTACCTACTTACTTACTAGCCAACGCCCACCCTTGGCATGTTAGACATATTTTTATTTAAAAAGTTACTTACTTACTTACTAGCCAACGCCCACCCTTGGCATGTTAGCCATTTGGTGGCGCGCTGACCAGTATAGACGATCCGTTTCTCGTAGGCGATCTTCATCCTCCTCGGGTGGGTCTGTTTTCAGGGCTGGGCACTCTGGAAGGTGAGCAGCATCCATCTGGGGCTGATCACATAGTGGACAGTTGTCATTTTCGCGGACGCCGATGCGATGTAGATGGGAGGCCAGGTAGTCATGCCCCGTAGTTGTTCTGAACACGGCTACACTAATGGTCTCGGCAAGTGCGAGGTTGGTGACTCTATTAGGTGGGCTCAAGATTTTCCAGCACCGGCTTGTATTTGCTGCTCTTTTATCTTCGCTTTGATTCCTCTTCTAATGGTGGACTTTGCTGATGTGTACGATTGGAAGCTAGGGGGCTGTGGAAGAGTAGTGCCTTCTTTTGCAAGTTCATCCGCCGCTTCATTTCCTTCAACACCGACATGACTATGGATCCATTGTAGAGTAATCAGCCACCCTTTTTCCATCAAGTTCGATAGTTGGACGCGGCAAGATATTGTTTTGGCACAGTCGGTGTATCGATTTGTCGACAGGGCGAGGATTGCGGCTTGGCAGTCGATGAAGAAGGCAACTTTTTGGGGTGTTGGAAATTCTCAAGATTTTTTGCAGCTTCGTGTATAGCAGCAATTTCGCCGTCGTAGTTGGTGAGAGGGGCACCCACAGCTATAGAGCCTTTGAAGAACGTTGAGACATATCCTGCTCCTGTTCTTCCCAAGTCCGGCATCGAGGATCCATCGCAGTAGATGTGGAGCCACTCATGTGCTGGGTACTTGGTGTGTATCGTCTCTAGGGCGGCTTTCCTTAGGGCAATGTCTGACGATAAGTGCTTCGGGTCGTTATGGTTTTCAAGCAGTAATTCTGTGTTTGGTAGACAGCGGGCCAGTGTGGTTTGCGCTGGGAAGGGGGCGGCTTCCGACAGGACAATGTGGTATTTTTCCATGATTTGGTTTGCTACTGTAAGCGGAGTGGTTTGTGTTTTAAGACGTGAGGCTGCTTGTCTATATTCGTCCCATTTTTGTGGAAGTATTCGTCTTTGCCTTTGCCAGAAGGTTAACGCGTGTTGCTCTCGCATTGTATTGGTTCAATACCGGTCTGGACTTCCATTGATGTAATCGGTGTTGATTTTGGAGCACCGGTGATGGACGCGAAGGGCAGTGTTCTGGGCGACTTCAAGCTTGAGGTGGTGTTTGTACTCGCAGTTATTGTAGCTTCACTCCCATATTCTAATATTGGCCAGACATAGGTTTTGTATGTTGCTTTATTTAAAAAGTAGTTGTCACCTTTTGTTTTCCTTTTCTTCCTCTAGCTTTATTTTCTCTCTCTTTCTGTCCTTAGAATAAATATTTGCCCTCTCTCTTTCTGTTTTGTGTTGGCAGACAAGCTAGTTTCATAAAATAGCAACATCCTAATACATCTGTGCTAACTTCATTTAGTTGAAAAAGACTGTAAGACTTGTACACACTTCTAAATAGGTCTAACTGGTAAGCTGGTTTTGTATGTTTTCAATAAAATTGATAGTGTGTAAAATAATTTAATAATTAAGCTAAGTATACTTTCGACATAATAAATGTCATCATCAGAGCTATCCTAAAATAACGTTAAGTTAAGTAAATTTTTTATATAAAATACAATGATAGAAAAAACTTACGTCAATTAGGCAATAAATACTTCATAGAAGGAAAATTGTGCACAAACGACATATTAAAATTCAAAGATCGGGCTCTGTAGGCCACAGATCTTGGGTCTAACCCTTATACATATGTATAATTCACATTTAAAAAGTTTTTATAAAAACATGGTTACCACATACAGTAACGACAACAGCTGTCTTTGACTTACATTTTTGAAGTAAAATGAAAATGAAATAGGAAGCTCGGATATACGGAAATAAATCCTAGAGCGACCTCTGTATTTAAATTATTAATTAAAAATTGAAAATGTCTAAAATGACGTCTGAAGGTTATTGATTATTAATTTTAGCTACTGTAGAATTTTAAATTTAAATATTTTAAATTGATTAGTTAACGTGAAGATTTAAATATACATTTATCAAAATTATCAAAAAACAAAACTTTAAAGTTTGACCAAATAGAAGAAAGTAGATGAAAACCAACCAAGGAGAAGTATCATTTGCTAAGTTAAGAGTTCAACAGCTATTATTGATTATCGATATTATTAATAAAATAAATAATGAAGAAGAAAATATCAAACATTCTCTATGTAGATGAAATCAATGAAAGAAAGTATAAGAAATTCTCTCTTTTAAATCTCTTTTTTAAAAATAAGGGTCAAAGCTTGATCAAATGATGGTTAATTTTATACTAAGTGTATTATTAAAGAAACTTCTTAAAGATTGGATCAAACTTACAATTTAAGTTAATTTGAGTGTTGACACAATTCTGAGGATTCCTTTTCATTTCTCTACTGATTTCAAGATCTTCTAGTAAATTCATTTTTATATAATTATTATTGGGTATACTGTGTAGGATCTTACTATCTCTATGAGGACTAAAGCCATGCTTTGAAGCATGTATATGATTCCCAAAACTAGATTTATCAATCTTAGACAGATGTTCTTTGATGCGTATATCCAAAGGTCGCATTGTTCTACCCACATAGGTCACCTGGCATATACGCATCAAAGAACATCTGTCTAAGATTGATAAATCTAGTTTTGGGAATCATATACATGCTTCAAAGCATGGCTTTAGTCCTCATAGAGATAGTAAGATCCTACACAGTATACCCAATAATAATTATATAAAAATGAATTTACTAGAAGATCTTGAAATCAGTAGAGAAATGAAAAGGAATCCTCAGAATTGTGTCAACACTCAAATTAACTTAAATTGTAAGTTTGATCCAATCTTTAAGAAGTTTCTTTAATAATACACTTAGTATAAAAATTAACCATCATTTGATCAAGCTTTGACCCTTATTTTTAAAAAAGAGATTTAAAAGAGAGAATTTCTTATACTTTCTTTCATTGATTTCATCTACATAGAGAATGTTTGATATTTTCTTCTTCATTATTTATTTTATTAATAATATCGATAATCAATAATAGCTGTTGAACTCTTAACTTAGCAAATGATACTTCTCCTTGGTTGGTTTTCATCTACTTTCTTCTATTTGGTCAAACTTTAAAGTTTTGTTTTTTGATAATTTTGATAAATGTATATTTAAATCTTCACGTTAACTAATCAATTTAAAATATTTAAATTTAAAATTCTACAGTAGCTAAAATTAATAATCAATAACCTTCAGACGTCATTTTAGACATTTTCAATTTTTAATTAATAATTTAAATACAGAGGTCGCTCTAGGATTTATTTCCGTATATCCGAGCTTCCTATTTCATTTTCATTTTACTTCAAAAATGTAAGTCAAAGACAGCTGTTGTCGTTACTGTATGTGGTAACCATGTTTTTATAAAAACTTTTTAAATGTGAATTATACATATGTATAAGGGTTAGACCCAAGATCTGTGGCCTACAGAGCCCGATCTTTGAATTTTAATATGTCGTTTGTGCACAATTGTCCTTCTATGAAGTATTTATTGCCTAATTGACGTAAGTTTTTTCTATCATTGTATTTTATATAAAAAATTTACTTAACTTAACGTTATTTTAGGATAGCTCTGATGATGACATTTATTATGTCGAAAGTATACTTAGCTTAATTATTAAACTATTTTACACACTATCAATTTTATTGAAAACATACAAAACCAGCTTACCAGTTAGACCTAACTTCATTTAGTCTCCCACTTTTTGCCAAAACAACTTTTCTAACGTGGTGGGATTATGTTTTGCTTTTTTTAAGATTTATAAAAGAAGGCAAAAATTATTATAATACTTATTTTATGGTCTACAAATTCTCTTGGGGTAAGTACTTTCATTGTGATATTTATTCTATAATTCTGACCTAATTTCCAATATTTGTAACCTTACTTTCTTTCGAAAGCACATTTTTTTCTCTTTTCTGATATATGCATTAGGACTCTTTAACAGAATTTAACTAAGTAGTAACCATCATATTTCATTTTATCCTTGCCATACGCTATTTGTTCAATTGTAATTTTGTAAGATTGCAAGGAAGTTAAACCTTTCTTCTTGATGTGTCTCTAATGCAAGCTGTTCCTTATGTTTTAGTTTATTGGAAATATTGACAACTATTGGGCATTTTATTGGGCTTATTGACAGCCTATTGGATTTATTGGGTTTATAGACCACACTTAAAATAATGAGGACAATTTATTGGACTTAATCAGAACATACACCCACATGTGACTGCAGCTCTCAAAAACTACAACATTCAATTGGAGGACCTAGCAGCTAGAACACACAAGTAGCCCATCGATCGAAGCAATAAGTAACACTTATTAAATGTTAAGCTTTGGCAGGGTTAATTATTGTTTTTTATTCTTTTTAATAAATATGTTTAGTTAAAATTTGTCTTATTTGCTATCAACTAAGAACTCAAGTTCAATCCCTAGTTTAAGACAAGACGAACTCACCCTTGAGATATTGAGCTAGGCAAGGTATAGACGATAAGCTCCCATGGTTGATTGAGGTATTATTTTTACAATGGTACTTCAATTCTCTTTGGTAGTCTTATCGTTACATGGTCGATCAGTATATGGGTTTGTCTTAACATCATCTGGATCCTATTTTTCGCGAAGATGTCCCTGGTCTTTAGAAGTCTTCTTGTAATTTGGTGGAAGAAGTACCTGGTCCTCTTTCTCAGCCACCTTCCTCAGTGGTGTATACAGTGTAGCCATTCTTTGATGGTTTCATTGGATATTCTTTCTTCCCACGTTGATCCGTCTATTATCCTGCAGCATGCTGTTTCTGTGGCTTTTTCAGTTGCTCTCCACTGTTGATCTCCAAACTGGAACTGCATATAGTATCACCAATCTAACGTAGGCTTGGCATAACTGAAACTTTCTTGGCCTTCATTAGTGGACTGAAAATATAAGGGAGTATTAGATTTTTAGCAAAATTAGCTTTTACCTTGTTTTTTTGTATATGCAACTCGGAGTTTAGTCTTCTGTCAAGGTGGACTCCTAGGTACTTGACCGAATCTCCTAATTGAACCCTTGCTATCTACTGATATTTCTTGCACTAGTGGGTTGTTTTCAGTTAATTTTGATCTTCGATTTATCGGTGTATTTCGTGATTTTTCAACGGTGATTTCCTATGTTTCTGATGATTCTTCTGTCATCAAGGAACTGAAATATATTTCAGGTGTTTTAACTTGAAAAATACGAACTAAGAAACATGGAAAAAATTCTTCGTTTTTTGAAACATATATGAGGGGATTTCAATATATTACACATACAAGGGGATTTCAATATACACCAAAGAACCAATGAAATCGAAAATGCTACAAAACAAATCATCAAACCGTTGGTGGAACTAATAAATTTAATATTTAAAACTTGTGAATGTCGAGACAAATTTAAGAAAACAGTTGTAATTTCTATATACAAGAAAGGAGATAAACTACAGACCTATCTCACTAATTACCACTTAAACAAAAATCTTTAAAAAATGTCTAAATCAGATTAACATCTTTCTTTGATAGACACAACATATTATCGTCATCGCAGTTTGGATTCCCTAAAGGTTTATCGACATATGATAATAGCCAACCTACTACTTATGTGTTTCTAGACCTGCCAAAAGTATTCGATACTATGAGCTATCCAAAACTACTAGAAGCACTAGAAAATAGTGGAATACGTGGCACTGCTCATAATTTACTAAAGTCTTACTTGGACAACAGACAACAAATTGTTGGAATAAATAACATTAACAGCAATAAACTTCACTTAGGATGCGGTGTACCTCAAGGTACAGTATTATTAACACTACTATTTAATATCCATGCCAACGTCCTATATCTCATACTGGGAAGATAGTAGTTTGCAATGACGACACGATGACACTGCAATTTTATATAGCGCAGACAATTGGCAATATTTAAAAAATAAAAATAAACTTAATATGCTTAAACTAATAAAACGGTTTAATTATAAAGGTTTAACAATTAATTGTAAAGAAACGTTTTTTGTTTCTCTTTGCAGTTACAAAGTAACCCTACCTTCTTAAACTTCTAGAACAATTAATGACACAAAGAAAGACACAATTTAATAAAATCAAGTAACACTATAAAATATCTTGGAATAAAAATCGACTTTCATTTAAGATGGGATGTCCGGATGGATGAAGTAACAAAGTGTTTGAGAGCTTTAATTCAAAAGTTTAAATTTCTCAAATCTAAAATAGATTTAAAATATTTAAAAATGTTATAATATGCACTAGTTGAGTCTAGAATAAGATATGGAGTTCTTAGTTAGGGGTGTACAAAAAACTTATTTAAAGAAAGTAGAAGAAAAAATAAAAGGCAGCGCGGCCTGGGTAGACGACAAATGACCTGGCTGCGCAACATCAAAGATTGGACAGGATTAGACTTTTAAAGTTTAATAAGGAAAGCCCCAAATAGGGAAGACTTTGCAGAGGTCATCGCCAACCTTCGCTAAGAAGACGGCACCCAAAGAAGAAGAAAAAAAGTCCACATATTACAAAAAAATATTGAAAATAATAATTAATAAAAAAATGTCATACTTCTTTCTTTTATTATTCTGTGATACTAACATAATGGATTTGAGGCAACTTTATATGTATTCATTGATACTGTATACATACAATCATAAGCATATTTTGTGTACCTTACCTCATCACTACAGGACTCGCATTAAAACCAGTCAACATGTTCAATTAAGAAATATAAAAAAATTGATAGAATAAAGAGCTGCTATGTATATTGATCCAAAAATATTTAATCATTTGCCCAACATATACAACATATTATATTAATACTATTTATTATTTTCTTTATAGTGAAAAGTGTGAAGGTTCACCGGTTAAATCGATTAAGTATCAGGGAATCTGGTTGTCGGAAGGACTAACATTCAAAGTACACATCCAAAAGACGGTAGAGAAGGCGAACAGAAATCTGGAGGCGTTGATACGGATACCAAACATTGAAGGCCCAGGTAGCACCAAAAGAAAAGTGCTAAATGGAGTTTTCCAGTCGGTCATAACCTACGCTGCCCCATGTGGTGTACCGTACTAAACACTGGAGGCTTCGGAAAGGCGAATGCTCCTCAGGGTATCTAGCGCATATAGGAGAGTTTCCAATGAGGCTCTATATGTCATTGGAGCGGTGATGCCGATCGTTTTTTTATGCAAAGAGCGAGCGAGGCTGTATGCAAAGAGGATAAATGTAAACATAGATGAGAATGAAAGAGAAAGAACAATAGTAGAGTGGTAGAGAAAATGGGCGAATTATAGACGGAAAGGCAAGGTGGACGAAGGAACTTATTCCCGATCTGAGACCGTGGTGGGAATGTAAGTTCAGGAAACTAGACTACTTCCTGACGCAGTTTCTGACCGGATATAGTAGATTTGGTACCTTCACAAATAGAATAGGCAAATCTGCCCCGGCAGACTGTACTATTTGTGGGGTACCGGACGCTCCCGCCCACATTTTTAACTGCCAGAGATGGGAAAATGAGAGGGGGGATTTCGAGAGTGTCAATGGGTTTCGGCTGGATAAAATAAACATTGTAATCATAATGTTGAGAGGAGAGAAATAATGAAAAGAAGTATACTGTCTGATTTCTAGGGCGATGAAGAAAAAGGAGCAGGAGGACAGAGGAGGAAATTGAGCCAGGGATCTAAAATTTATGGTTAATATTATTTATTAGTTTATGGCCTAACGTCTGAAACATTGTCTGATTTACGGTAATAGGTATGGTTATTTATAAATTTTTTAGTTTTTTATTTTAGTTGTTCATTGAGTGGCAAGACCAACTCTCTGGAACGATGGTTAAGGTTTAAGCCGGAATACGATTATTCCGGTACTACCCTAGGATCTTCTAGCCTAGTATCCTACTTGACCGAAAGATGCCGGGGTGTCTTGTTCCCTGACGTAGAGATTCAAAAAAGGTTTCCCCTACTGTTGCCTGTCAGAATTCAATGGATACCTTCTTAGGCTCTTACTGGAATTTTGGAAGACGGCGTTTAAAAAAAATACTCTTTATTTACTAAATATGGTAAAATCTATACATACATTTTTCGCTGTGACTAATTAATAATGATCAACATTAAAAAAAGAATATTCGTAAACAGTACGGACCTCTTTGTCAGCAGTATTAATGATAATATTTGTTTGTCTTTCCATACTATATTCCGCCCCCATATATTAAAATATGGAATCTTGGAGTAAATTTTTATAGTAATTTTTCTACTTTTCTATAGGAATTAAGTTGCTTAAGAAGTTAAAGTGTATTTATAAATATCTTTATGCTGGAATTGGGTATTCATTATTTTTAACCCAAAAAGTTAACAATTAAGCTTAAACTCAATTAAGCTGTCTCCTGAACAAAATCATGAAAAAAGTGGAAAACTTTTTTTCTTTTACGCTCTTGATATTGAAACCGCATGTCGTTAACATTTTTCTTATATATAAACAGCTTTTCTGGTGCTACCATATTCACAATCTTCAAATCCTAACCAGTGTATTATATTTTTTCATTAAAAATTCAAAACTTATTGCTATAAATCAAGGAATTATTGCGATAATTTGATACTGGATCTTAACAATTACCTCCCGGTAATAGATACTTTCATTGTACTAATTTATATAAGAGTGCTCAATGGTACTTGCGAAGAACATATAAATATGGGTGTATAAAATGTCAAAGTCAGTAACTCTAAGTGATTGAAGCAAGATGAGGACTGCCGTAAGTTATTTGCAATTATTATTAGCTTTAGGCAAGAAGTGGGTTAGAAGTATTGTGAGAAATTTCGAGAGGGTTGGGCATCACGACGCGACAAAAGGTGAATTCCGATTAAAATAAAAATGTTTAAGATACATCCATTTAAATACTATTATATTAATTTGTATAATATCGTTTTTTCATTATAAATATTGTATTCAGTTTTAAATAAACCCCTAAAATAATAAAACTATAAAGCAAATTTTGGCATTTCGGCAGCTAATTCGGAAACTGTTTACAAAATATGAATTTTATAATATTTTCATAAAATATTATATCTTTAGAATATTTTCGTATAATTATACTATTCTTTTGAAATCTCAGATATTTCTTTTTAAACGTTTAGAGCTCTTTTTGTTTTCATGTAATTTTTTATCTCATTTTCTTTAATTTATTGGTAGATTTTCTAGTGGTAGATGGCAGGAATTCCAAGTTACACAATTTAGAATCTAACGATCTAAAATCAGTTAAATTTCAAAGTTTTGAGCAAGTTCCGTTTTTTATTTTTTTGCTACTATGTTTATTTTTAAAATTGGGATTAGATTTTTAGTTTTTGTAGATAAATGATTGGCATTTTATATGGCCGAATTTTTTTGAGAAAATGGTTATGTTTTGTATACGTCTTTAAGACTTATCGTCTGTCTACGTACACATTCATACGTTTTAAGCCTTTAAAAACGAATAAAGTTTTTTTTAAAAATTATAAAATTATTGTTAAACTTATCTTAAATACATCTTAAAATCAGAATAAAATTTAGTACAAAAAGCTGCATGGCCCTTAGTAAAAGTATTAGATTTTTGTAGATTCTTTCATACTTATACTTAATTAATGTTATTAATGTTTTAACTTTTTAAGTCTTTATAATCTACCTTTAGATATTCATATTTTGTATATTATCCAAATTGTTTTGCAATAAACGTTACTATTTGGGTTTTTTTTTGCAAATTCTGTAGTTTCAGTGTCTCTATTTTTTTTTTTCGTAATTTCGTGTAGTAGGTATGTATTTTTTTTTTTTTTTTTTATTTTTTTTATTAAATTTGCAAATTTACAATCTGCTATTACAAGCTATTAGTAAATGTGATTATTGCAAATACATGAGAGGAGAAATTATCCATTGATAACACTCCCAATACTAACACTAACAAATTAAATTAATGTATGATTATAATTTAAAACTAAAATTGAGATGAAAAGTAAAATTAAAATTAAAATTAGTGTATAAAGTCTGTTGGCCACTGTCTCTTCAATCTTCGTCTGACTTCTGGTTGGAGGTGTAGTTGTCTTGCTTCCTCGTTGGGGTGGGTTGGCAGATGTTCTAAATAATTTCTTGTTAGTCTGCTGATTTCGTCTTCAACGAACGGTATACCAGAGTCATCATGCAGAGTTTTGTTACTAACGTACCACGGCGCGTTGAAAATCATTCTGAGTATTTTGGATTGGATTCTCTGAATGATTTTGGTATTAGAAGGCTTTGCACAGCCCCATAGTTGCACTCCATATGTCCATATAGGCTTTATTATGCACTTATACAATAGAAGTTTATTATCTGTTGATAACTGTGATTTTCGGCCTATTAGCCAATTCATTTGACGTATTTTCATGTTGATTTGGTTCTTTTTGGCCAATATGTGTGCTTTCCAAGTGAGTTTTTGATCAAGTGTCATTCCCAGGTATTTGACTTCTGTTTTTACTGGTAGTAGTATATTGTTCAGTCTGATTCTCGGACATATGATGTTCCTATTGGTGAATGTAATTTGATTAGACTTATTATGGTTAACTTTGATTTTCCATCTATTCATCCAGTCTTGTACTAGGTTCAGGTGTATTTGAAGGTTTCTTGATGCTACTTGGGGGTCATCATCGATGGATATTATGGCGGTGTCATCTGCGAACATGGCTACTGTGGTCGTATTTGTTGTTGGGATATCAGCAGTGTATATGAGGTACAGGAGGGGACCCAGGACACTTCCTTGAGGGACACCGGATTTTATGGGATAGTAATGAGAGGTTTCTGTAAGGAATTTGACTTGAAAGTAACGTTCTGTGAGGTATGATTTTAAAAGAAGATAGTGAGGGGTGGGAAAGGATGACTTAAGTTTATATAGGAGGCCGTCATGCCAAACACGGTCGAAGGCTTGTTCTATATCCAGGAAGGCAGCAGTGCAAATTTTTTTCTCTTCGAGGCATACATTAATGTTTTTTACAATCCTATGGCACTGTTGTAGAGTTGAATGGGCTTCGCGGAAACCAAACTGGTGGTTTGGAATCACTGAATTAATTTCGATGTCTTCTGAGATTCTTTGGAGCAGAAGTCTTTCAAAGATTTTTGACATTATTGGAAGTAAGCTGATTGGTCTATATGAAGTAACATTATTTGGTGGTTTATTTGGTTTACTTATCATAATTATTTGTGCAAACTTCCAATTAATCGGGTAGTAGGCTAATCTTATGATACTATTATATATCATTGTTAGTAGGACAATTGCTTTTCTCGGTAATTTTTTTAATATTAGCCCGGTGATCATGTCGAAGCCTGGTGCTTTGTAGTTATTGCATCTAGAAATTTGTTCTTTTACATTATTAGGAGTAAAGAATTTGATTGGTAGCATCATTGGGCATGGAGTGTCTAAAAAGTTTTTAACTTGTTCTTCGTCATTATGGTTATTAAGTTCAGGTGCACCAAAAACGTGTGAGAGATGTGCAGCAAAGATTGATGCCTTTTCTTGTTCAGTTTTTCCCCAGCTTCCATCGTCTTTCCTTAGAGGTGGTATGTGCTGTGTAGGCCTCTTGAATGATTTCGTTGCTTTCCAGATGCTGTGGTCTTCTTTTGACAGGCTGTCGATGAATAGTTCAAATGTATCATTCCTCGCGTCTTGTAGAGCAGTTTTAAGTTGCCGTGTTAATCTATTGTATTCATTTTTGTCTATAGGATTGCGACTTCTTTGCCATATGCGCCTGGCTCTTCTTTTTTGTGCTACAAGACGTTTTATATACACGGGTATATTGGTGTCACTTGGTTCTTTGTCATTCTGAGGGGGTGTAGCTATTTCTGCGGCTGCATGTATAGTTTGGGTGAGAATAAGCACAGCGTTATCGATATCGTCTGGTTGCTTTAATCTTATATTTAAATTTAAATTTTCATTTATGTAAGACTCGAATACATTCCAGTTGGTCTTTAATGTTGTTAACTTAGGGATATGCGGACGTTTTATAATTTGCGTAGATAGTGTTACAATTATGGGAGTATGGTCGGTGGACAGATCCCAGGATGGTTGTATGTCAAAATAATTTAAGGCCATGTTATGAAGGATAAAGAAGTCAAGTAGATCTGGGATTTTGTTTGGATCTGATGGCCAGTAGGTGGGTTGCCCTGTAGATAAGTAAGAGCTGTTTGTATTAGCTATGGCTTGCCTAAGATTTCTTCCCTTTGTCGTACATAGTCTCGACCCCCAGTCTGTATGCTTGGCATTCCAGTCACCTCCAATCAAGAATTTGTTTGATAGCTGTTTAAAGAAGTCTTCATATTCTGCTGTGGAGATATTATGCCTTGGAGGGCTGTACATTGCCGCGATGTTAAAAGACTGTGGTTGAGAACTGATACAGATTACTGCAGCTTGTATTTTTTCCGTCTGATACATTGTTTCCTCATAGTGTGGTATGGTGTTACGTATAATAATAGCAGCGCCACCGTGTGCTGTTCCATCAGGATGGTTGGTGTTGTAAATAGAGTAATGAGGGATCTTGAACATCGTTCTGTCAGTGAAATGGGTTTCCGATATGAGTAGAACATCAATTTTGTTATGTTCAAGAAAGTTAGTAACTTCTGTGTTATGGTTGCCTAGGCCGTTGGCATTCCATTGTGCAATTCGTAGTGACTTAAGTTCCATTACTGAGTTTATTTATTACTGTGGAAAGCATGTTTAAGATCACGCTATTTTGATTTATTAGTTGTGAAAACATAGATTTGAATTCGTTAAGGAAACTCTTCATCATCTCTCCAATGTCATTGTGTGTATTGCTTCCATGTGTTCCACTTGTTACTTGAGCGTAAGTTGCTTGATTTTGGTTGTATGAGTTCGTATTATTATGGACATCATTTACAATTGTTCCACCTGTTGCTTGTGTGTAAGTCGCGTGATTTTGATTGCTTAAGTTCGGATTATTCTGTACTGTATTTCTGTTATATGGCAGTTGATTGTTCGCTGGAGTGTGCGATGATATTCCTCTTGCTCTGTTTCTACTGCTAATTAACTCTTTATATACTAGGCATCCTTTGTAATTTGCAGTGTGTGCTCCATTGCAGAGAGCGCATATGGCAGGTGTGTCTTTAGGTTTTTTACAATCGGCTGACATATGGTTGCCTCCACATTTGACACAGCGATAAGGTCTATTACAGTATGTCTTAGAGTGTCCATACAATTGGCATCTGGTACACTGGACAATATTATTCTTTTTATACGGTGGCTCAATAACTATTTTCGCGTTGTTTATAAATTGAATTTCATATATTTTTTTATTATTTTGATTAGGTTCTATATCGACGTAGAACATCATTAGAGGGTCCTTACTTACTCTATGTTTTATATTTACAATATTGCGTACTAAATGCCCATGTTTTTCTATTTCACTTTTTATTATATTAATGGGCACTGTATGATGTAGATTACGAATTACAACTCTGTATGCTCTATCCTCTTTCATCTGGTACGTATGATGCACAATTTTTTTGCTGTTTAAATGTCTTACTAGTTTTCGGTATGTTTCAGAGTCCCGGGAATTTATTTTTATTGTGTTGTTTTTTAATGCTGTACAATAGAATGTCTCTGTTTTTGCTACTTCCGATAGATTATTAACCATTTTATTGTATTCAGTAACACCATATATAAAAATTGGTGGGGGTTTATTGGTTGCTGGAGTTTTGTTGGTATTTTCTGTACTGTTATTGTTGTCGTTTTCGTTTTCATTTTGTAGAATCTGAAATTTATTGCTGGTTACTACCGTGTCTTCGTTTTCTGTTGGTGTCGGAGGATTAATTTTACGTTTTTTGTTACTATGTTGTATAGTTTGCCATTCGTGGATGTCCGATGACTCAATGTCGCTGATTTCCTCTGAAGATTCTTCACTTTGTAATGTATGTGTCATCTCAATAGAATCATAAGCTTCATTTAGAGGTGTAGATAATGTGGGATTTATTGTAGGATTGTATTGACAGTTTGAGGAAGATTGTAATAGTACTTGGTTAGGAACATAATATATTGTTGTTGGTGGATTGTTTAAAATTTGTGCTGAATTTGGTTGTGAATTTTGTGCAAAAAGGACATTTGGGCATTCTGGTTGAATTTGTTGTTGCTGATATTGAGTATTTATAGGTTGACCATTAACAGTAGCAGTATGAAAAGGAACACTCACCGATAAATCTGGTGGAGCACTCATTTTAATTGTTAAAACTGTATATTTTAATTTTTAAATAGTTTATAAATAGTATATCCACTTGATACACGATAATGACGGTAAAAACGCGGCCGGAGCCCGTTTTTAATCACACTGTAAACTTTCGCCTAATTTGTATCGATGCGATGTTTGCAGGTCGAGAGTCAAATGAATACTAGTAGGTATGTATACTGTAATATTTAATTTGTTTGGGCTTCCTAGTTGAATATTCAATTTACATTAGCATATTTATTCTTCTTCTTAATTTTTTGATTTCTAATTCAGATATAACCTAACCTTTTTTTGTTTTGAAGCTATTATCTTGTGCAACTTAATACAATTTAATATTTTACTGGAAATTGACCACAATTTTAGTTTAAAACACATATATTAGGACGTTTTAATTTCTACTTTGGAAATTGTTATTAAAATCAAATTACACAAATTTTGTTTTTGTTACTCCATCATCATTCTATTTACTTTTGTCCCTAGGTGGGGTCGGCTTCCTTAAATTTTCCGCAAGTTTCTATCTTGTCATATAAATGTCAATCTCTCTTACCACCATATCATGTGTAAGCGTCATCCAAAGTATCCCTTGGTTCTTCTTTCCTACTCGTCCCAGGAACCTGCAGAGTCTTTGCAATTTAGCAATACTTTGTATTATATGATTGTCTCGACATAACATAACCAAACCATCGTCATCTCTGCTCGGCTATTGAACTGACAAATATTTAGTTCCGTCGATCATATTATATCTGTATGGCTGATTTATACAGATTTGGAATTTATTTTACGGAACATAGAATTTTTATAACAATTTAAGGATTAGCTGATTTGCAAATAGCCAGTGTAAATTTCAATACAACATCGCGATGTTTTATAATTAATTCATTTGTTCGACTGGATTCCCTCTCCATTTTTCGACTACTGCGCAAACGATCATTGCCAAACTTCGTTGATTATTTTTTCCCGTAGTAGATCAGTACATTTTCGACAGTTTTGTACACAACCAACCGATTGAAATTTTTTAATAATACGAATAATAGTTGATTGTGTTGGTATTGGTCTGTCTTCATAGGCACAAGTAAACAAATTTATGTCACGATACGAGTTGCCCCAAAATACCATTTTAAATTTTGTACTTTTTCTTCGTTTGTATACATGGTTTATGGCTAGAAACACTACCTTAATTTTAGCTTATGGCGTTATAATGAGCAGCAAAGGTATTTGATTTGCTCGACAAGTGATATTCCTTGGGACTGTTGCCAAATCGGTGCTGCACAAATCGACGGATATCATTCCAAACCATTCACAAAGCTTTCGCAACCAAGAAATTCTTCTACGTACCATATATCCTTGTCCGGCGAACTTTCCTTGGATTATAAGTTGTGGGATCTTATATCTTATGCCCCTCTAGACGTGATCAAAAAACTTAAGTGTGCTCCTCCTTAGTAAATAAATTTCAGGTTGAATATTCATTCCAGTAATAGAAGCTTATTTCAAAGACATATGAACATCTTTCGAAGATCCAGAGTTTGTTCCTCTGTAAGAGATTTTTCTGGTATTGATCCAAAAAACGTCTTTGTCAGTTTACATATCAGCTTTTTATTAAACCACTTTCCCATGAAATATTTTTTTGCTAATGATACCAGGGGCTTCATGGTTATGTTTTTCTTAATAATTTATTCATTACTTTGTTAAGACTATATCTCACCATTTTTAGTATAGCCTTATTACATCCTTCGATATTTCGACATTAAAATATATTTACAGTGTACCTATGCGAATTCTTCTTCTTAAAGTGCCCTCTCCTCAATGGAGGTTAACTACTACAATTTTAAACTCTTCTATATCTTCAGCTGTTGGTATTAGCTGTTCAAAATTTAGCCCTGTCCATTGTCGGATGTTTCTGAGCCACGATAGTCTTTTCCTTCCTAGGCATCTCTTTCCCTCGATTTTTCCTTTCACTATAAATTGGGCATATTGGTACTTGTTTTTTCTCAGTATATGGCCTAGGTATGATGTTTTTCTAACTTTTACTATGTTAAAAAGTTCTCTTTCCTTGCCTATTCTATACAGCACTTCTACGTTTGAGGTTTGCGATGTCCATAAAATTTTGAGTATTCTCCGGTAGATCCACGTTTCAAAGGCCTCCAATTTATTTACGTTTGATGTTTTAATGGTCCACGTTTCAACTGCATATATAAGAGTCGACCAGACGTAGCATTTTGATAAACGTAGTCGAATTTCGAGTTTTATTCGAGAATCACAAAGCAGTTTTTTTTATTTTTTCGAAAGATTTTCTAGCCTGTTCTATTCTCGATCTTATTTCTAGATCAGGATTTAGGCTGCTATCGATCCAACATCCCAGGTACTTAAATCTATTGACCTGTTCTAAAATGTGCCCATTTATTGTGCAAGGTTGAGGTACGTTTTGGTTTTTTCGGATTGACATCACTTTGGTTTTTTTAATGTTTATTTTCATACCAAATTGCTCACAGGTCGAGTTGGTCTTGTCGATGAGTCGTTGTAGACCTAAGTCGGAATCCGCAATTAACACTGTATCATCGGCGTATCTGATACTGTTGATATTTACGCCATTCACATTGACTCCATCCTTGGAATCCTCCAATGCTTCTTTAAATAGAAACTCGGAGTAAAGATTAAACAGCAGAGGCGACAGAACACATCCTTGTCTAACTCCCCTTCTAATTTCAACTTCTGCGGATGTGGAACCTTCGATCCTTACTCTGGCGTTTTGGTTCCAGTACAAGTTTTTTAAGAATTCGATGTCTTTTCCATCTAAACCGACTTCTTGCAAACGTTCTAATAGTAGGTCGTGTCTTACTCTATCAAATGCTTTTTCGAAGTCTATAAAGCATATAAATATATCTTTCTGTTGGTCGTAGCATTTTTGGGCGAGAACTAGTAAACTGAACAGGGCTTCCCTCGTTCCCATGCCGGCTCTGAATCCAAACTGATCGTCTCCGATGATTGTTTTGCACTTTCTATAGATACGATTATGTACGATTTTTAGTAGGACTTTTACTGCATGACTCATAAGGCTTATCAGACGGAACTCATTGCAGTGTTGTGGGTTTGGCTTTTTTGGTAGTGGGATGAATATTGACTCCAGCCAATCTTGGGGTATTTTACCTGTATCATAAATGCGATTGAATAAAAGGACAAATATTTCGATATTTTCTTCGCTGATTAATTTTAACGTTTCTGGGTATATTCCGTCTGGACCTGGGCTTTTATTTATTAATAGATGATTAATTGCATTTATGAGTTCAGATTTCAGAATGTTGGCCCTTCGTTGTTATTTTCCAATTTTGGTTCTTCTCGTATGTCGTGAAAAAGAATTTTAATATAGTTTTCCCATTCTTTTAGTTTATCTTCCGTTGATTTTAGCAGTTTGCCATCCGTTTTGAGCATGGTGTGAAAAGTCGTTCTCTTGGTAGTCGATGTAAACTCTTTTACCGTTTTATGTAAATTAAAAAAAGCGTGCCGTTGTTGCAGTTCTTCTATTTCAACGCATTTTGTTTCCAGGTATTTCTCTTTTGCTTCGGTTATTTTTTTTTTGAATTTTTCTATTTAGTCTTTTGTATTCTCCGTCCTTGTCATTGTTTCCTTTAGATTATCTTCGTTTGTTTATTAATTGTAAAATATTATCTGTCATCCATTCCTGTTTGTTTTTTCTAGATGTTACTTTTAGATGTTTTTCTGTTACATTGTTCATTTGTTCTTTAATAGTTTTCCACAAAACGTTTATGTCATCGTACTCGCTAATTCTATTGTGGTTGATATTTCCCAAATTTTTGTTTACTGTACTTTATTTACTAATCCTCCTTAATAACAGGATTATGATCGGAATTGATGTTAGTTCCAGGATATGTTTTTGCACTGATGATTGCATTGTGATATCTTTTGCTGACCAATATGTAATCTATTTGGTTACGGATTACTCTGTTTTTATTGTGTTGTGCTGAAGTGCAAGTGTACAATCTGCGAGGGTGTAATTTAAACCACGTATTTGTCGCTACCATGTTGTGTTGTTGGCAGAATTCGGTCATTCTCTCTCCCCTGTCATTCCTTGCTCCAAGTCCGAAGTCTCCGATCAATCCAGAAACTTTTCCTCTACCTAACTTAGAATTAAAGTCACCTAAGATAAATGCTAGGTCTCGTTTTTTGGTCATCTTTATAAGTTTTTCTACGTCAGCATACGACGCTTCTAGGTCTTCTATGGGCTTATCGGTCGTAGGGGCATAAGTTTGAATGATGGTAATATATGCGAATAAGTAATTCCAAATTAAATTAGGAAGGATATGTACCATTTGTTTGGATAAATTGCCTACAAATCTTAATATAGGCGTATTACTTTTCAGATAATAATATTAATAATATACGTATCCTCTGCATTGGCTGCCCAAGGTCCAATTCGAGAGAAAGACATTATACCAATAATAAGTCAAGATCGACAATTTAATTTTGATGGAACATTTCGCTCATCATATAAAACTGGAAATGGTATAACTGTAGAAGAGGAAGGCTTCTTAAAAAATGCTGGTAAGTAAATCTAAAGCATTTGAAGGGTACAGGGGAAAAACAGGCAAGTCACATTTTATGATTTTAAGATAAATCAATTTTAAAGTTCAAAACGCTATAAACACTAAAGTTTTTAAAGTTAGAATTTGTTTTTTTACCATTATATTTTTAAACTATCTGAGATCCTTAGGTTAAAAACTGAAAACATTAAAAAAATTTTTTTAATAGAAAAATCAAGAAGGTATTCAAAGTTCTGACTTAGCCCGTTTTTTCCCTCAATATATAACAATTTTGTTTTTTTTTAAGTATATTTTTATTGTATAAACAATTTTACGTCTACAACAATAGTAAAACTAAAAAATGAATAGATCCATTATTATAAGAAAATAACAAGATTGTTTCGATTATTTTAAAAGGATTTTTCATCTAACAAAATAAAAAATGTCCCCCATATTCTTATAAGTAATTGTGCACCAGTGGGGTAAAATAATCCTGAGCTTTCAGTTTTTCCACAGAACTTTTTCAAACTTTCCAAGTTTTTGCGCCGAAATTGGTATTTGACCTGAAGTAAAAAAAATAATAGTAAAACTACATAACAGTCTATGAATACAACTTTATCTGAGTAAGATATTTCAGGAAGAAGAAACTGGTTGTTACTCTTCAAATTTTTGATAAAGGTAGGTTTTCTATCGATTACAATTGCTGAGTTCCATGCCCCATTATACGTGTTTTTATACTCAATTAAACTAGGATGTTCTTTTGAAACTTTTAATTGTTTTATTGATTGAATTGGAAAGTTAGCTTTTTTTTGTAAAGTTTATTTACATGTTCGGTCCACTTTCGAAAGATATGTTGATTGTCTTCTGAAAGATGTTCCACTACAAAGGGTAAAGTTTTGTGCTTGAGAGATTGAACGAGATCGCATAATTCCTTCACTGTTTAAATTCTGGCTTTTTGATTATTGATTGCCATATTCTTATTATTCTTTATATAAGAATGACCTCTTATAGGAAAAGTTACTCTAATAGAATCAAACCTATTTTGATGGTGAACAGGATTATGCAAATGGTGTAATTTTTGTTTTGCCCAGGGCAGGAGTCACAGAAAAATTTCCAGTTCTCTTATGTTTAAATCACAATCATTATATACGAAATGATTCAGTGAAGAATAGTGATGTGAGTTGTAAAATTACATAACTTACGTTACATAAATTACACGTAACTTACGGTAATATTACATGATACCCGTAACTTAATGTAATTTATGTAATTTTTGGAATTTACGTAATTTATGAAATTTAACGTAACTTATGATAAATTTACATAAATTACCGTAATTTATGTAATTACTGGTAAAATTACATATATTATGGCAACTTATGCGCGCGCAATTGTCGTAAGTGCGGTGCGCCGGTGCCGGCGCGCGCGAACCAGTGGGTGCTATTACGCTCGTCGCTCGTTAGTCGTTCCTTAGTCTGAGTCAGGCAGGTTATGTTTACATTTCTGTTATTGTATGTGTAATGTGTATGTATAAGTTAGTTTTCGACTGTTCTTTCTCTATTCATTCACGCAGCGTTGGTTACTTTACATTTATTTATAAGGAAGCACAGAAACTATAAGGTAAGAAATATATTATTTCTACAAACAGCAAAACACGTGCCGGTGATGTCCATAGCAACCTTAGATTGGGAAACACAGGGGCGGGCCTATCGCATATCGACTGTACGTTAAATCTAACGCGCGTCATTTTATATGTGGCTACAGTACTTAATTCTGAATTCGGTTTACCAAGTTTTATTCGATTTTTTAGATTAGTTTACTGTACAATAACTATAAGAATGATAGGAGCAACGGGGTACTTGTGCATGTAGCATGTGTAATTGAATTACACTGACATAACTTACTAAATAAAAAATTTTGATAACGTTGAGGGCAAAATAATGTAGTTGTCCGATCCAGTATTCTGCTTATTCGAATTTCATTAAATTGTTACACAGATTCAATTTTAATCTTTCTTCTATTTAAGGATGCCTAACAATTTTTTATGCCCTCGTGCCCATCAAATACTTTGAAAAATAATGTTTTTTCCCTTCTTAATGTTTAAGTCTACCTGAATATTTTTTTTAGGTCATAAAACATGGTGAAACGTAAGACAGATATCTGGCTTTATTTTGAAGTGTTACCTGCGGGTTCTTCTAATCAAAAGACCATAAATGTGAGGTGTAAATTTTGCAAGAGTGTACATGCAAAAAATGCTACAAGAATGAAATCTCATCTTCAACAATGCACTTATGTGCCGCATATGATAAAACTTAAATTCAATATTTTAACTCCAAAGTCAAAGGGGAATCACTCTAAATTTCCATTTGAAACATCCATGAAAAAGATCACATCGGCAAAATTGGATAACGATAACACTGATGCTGCTTGTACATCATCAACGGTTTCCACAGCATCAACATCTGCTTCTGATAACATTCATGTGGAAACACCTGTTTGCACAAAAATCAACAGAATACAATCATTTTGTGATCGAATGACACACGAACAAAATAACGAATTGAATATTTTGCTTGCTAGAGCTATTTACACCAGTTCAGCACCACATTCAATTACCGAGAATGAAGATTGGAAATTGTTTTTTAAAAAAATTAGACCTTCATACACCTTACCATCGAGATATATGTTATCAAATCGTCTCCTGACCGAAGAGTACGAGCGAGTTGAAGTTCAAGTTAATGATAAAATTAAGCAAGCTGACAATTTATCATTGCAATGCGATGGTTGGTCCAACTTGCGAAATGAAAGTGTAATTAATTTCATTGTTACAACACCCGAACCGTTATTTGTCAAATCAGTACTAACAAAAGCAGAGAAGCATACCGCAGAATATATAACAAAATTAATGGTTGAAGTTCTGGAGGAGTATGGACCTAAAAAATTTTTCGCTATTGTGACTGATAACGCAAAGAATATGAGGAAGGCTGTGAGACAATGTGAAGAGATGTATCCCCATCTTGTATCATACGGCTGTTTAGCGCACACATTACATTTATTGTGCAGCGATATTTTGAAATTATCTTCAATAGAGACACATTTGTCACATATTATACATATCGTTAAAACTATTAACCAGTGTCAAGTACTGAGAGCTCAATTCACAGAAATAAGAAATGAGATGAAGTGTGGAGTGTCTCTTAGCCTACCTGTAAAAACAAGATGGGGTTCACATGTAAAATGTCTTCAAGATCTGACTAAATGCAAGTCCGTCCTACAACGTCTAGCAATATCTCCAGATAAAACAATTCAAGATAGAATACGCAGCGCAAAAGCAAATTTACTTGATGAAGGATTCTGGATAAATTCTAGCGCTCTTGTTGAATTGCTTAAGCCAATTACTGAAGCAATAACACGTCTTGAAGGAGATTCTTCGTCAATTCATTTGGTTTGTGAAACTTTCGCGAAAATCGGTAGTAACATATCTACTCATTTAGAATGCGTGAAACTAACGGATTGCGAAAAAACAGAAGCGATGGATAAATTTATATCAAGGAAGGAATACGCCCTTCAACCGATCCATTTTGCCGCAGACTTACTAAACCCTCGGTCTGTTGGTGCAAATTTATCATCAGCCGAAAGGATTGAAGCGATGAAATACATTACTACTATGTCAACCACGACCACGATAGAGATTGGTGATGAAGGAGTGTCAAAGATTACTGAGGATTTAGGAAACTATTTAGCTAAAACAGACTTTTTTGGCGAAACATTTTTATGGAACATACTCGATAATGTCTCTTTGGTTACATGGTGGAAAGGATTTTGTGGACATTCATGCCTCTCCAAAGTTGCAGTCAGGATATTGACAATGCCGTGCACTTCTGCGGCAACAGAGAGAAGCTTTAGCTCCCAGAGCAGCATTCATACGAAGAGAAGAAATCGCCTAACAACTCAAAGGGCAGCAAATTTAAATTATATACAATATAATTCAAAATTGCTGAAACGTTCACGACAACATCACATACAAAGTCAATATCCTATAGAAGAGACTGTACAGAACAACGTTTCGATAGAAGGTAGAAACTTACAGAAGGAGATAGAAGTAATTGAAAACCATATTTCCGAAGAGGAAGAATTAGACGAGGTAATTTTAAATTTAGGCATTTTTTAGATATGTGATATGTGCATGTGATATATGCAGTTTGCTTCTTTTCCGATTTTCCAATGCATTCCACCGTTTTCGAATAAAAAATTATAAATCTTATGTTTTCAGACAATATCATCATGGCATTCAAATACAACAGGAAATGGAAATTCCGACGATGATTTTAATTTTGCTGACTTTGCAATGACCGATGATGAAATTGATCAAAGAATGGAAACTAGGGAACAGAGACCAGCACGCATTTTGAGACAAAGCAAAGTGAACATTTTAGAAAACGTCTTAATGAAATCGGTAAATTAGTGTAAACACATACATATTTATTGTTTATATTCCAAAATTATCAATTTCAGGGTAAAGGCACAGAACAACCCCAAAAAAAAACGGAAGTCGAGAAGGATACTTCAGATGCCGAAAACAAGGTAGTTAGATCTGTATATATTATATTATAAACCCATTATTTTTACTCTCTATGTTTACACTTTCCTATTTAATTTCAGGATGCAGTTCTGGATTTGCCGGAGATAAAAAAAATTACACAAGGCTCATTGGAAGAGCAAACAATTGAAACTTCGACGTTTTATAACAAGAAGGTCTCCAGTTGTCTGCGAAAAAGGAAGTTGTGATTTATAAAAGCCGCTTAAAACAAAACTAAAGAACCTATGTTTTCATTTCTTTATTATTTGTATGTATTTCTTATCCACTTTTCTTTATTTCATAAGTATGTAGTTACTTTGTGTTTATTATATTCAATATGAATGCAAACAATTGATTTTTTAATACAATGAACATAAATTACATAAGTTACATAAATTACATCTGGTTTGTAATTTTTGGGTAATTTTACACGTGTAACTTACAATTTCTGAAATTACACGTAATTTCACATCGCTAGTGAAGAAGCAACATCATCACTACCTTTTTTAGCAATAGACAATAACTGTCTGGTTTTTTGTTACCAATCTACTGATAAGAAAGCAATTAATACTGCTGAAAACATGGACGTCGTCCATGCTGAAAAGCTCTAGGGTTTTTTTTTACTTTTACACTTTATAGTTTCACTCGAGTAGTCTTCTTGTTCAAGCTCCGTTCCTATCAAAGATTTTAAATCATTCTAGCTATTCTAATTTTGTTGGTTACGTGTCTGATTAATTCACAATATGCAGAATACTTGAGTAGTACTAACAGTCTAAGTATTATTTTATTTTATCTGCAGCTTTTAATAAAGGGTTGCAACCTTATTTTGTGATTTCTATAAGTATGGTGTCTGGTGATAGTTATTTTTTAATTTATTGCACGCTGAGTGTTCAATAGATTAAAAATTGTATTGCACACTAATTGTACCATGATTTTAATGCTTGTTTCGTTAGTGTGTAAGAATTTTCATATTCCTTCTCTATGTCTAAATTAAATTAATTTCTGCTTTAACTTAATAATTAACAAAATTCTCTAGTACCTGCTGACTTTTTTTTGTCTAGATATTTCTTATAATTTAAGAGAGGAATAAATATTTTAAGTAGTGGAGTATAAACATGATATCTTATAAATAATACTAGAGATCTTATTTCTTAAGTTATTATATACTATTTTTTTCTGCTTTCCAGGAAACAAAGACACTGAGTCAGAGCAAGTACAAGGCGCCTTTCAATACACAGCACCAGATGGCTCCCCAATTCAGGTAACTTATGTAGCAGACGAAAATGGTTTCCGGGCTCAAGGACCTCATCTTCCAGTACCTCCAGTTGACGATAAAACACCACCACCCATACCATTGGCTATCTTAAAATCACTTGAATATAATGCGGCACATCCAGAAGAAAATGATGATGGACAAGGAAAGAATATTGCACCACCACGTCCACCACGAAGATTTTAGTTTGTTTTATTTAAATTATTTTAATGCAATTTTCTGCATAAATTAAAAAATAATATCTGAATGTTGTTAAATAAATAATTCTTAACAAAAATTTTAAGTTTTATTTAGATATGTATGGCAGCATTTTGTAGAAGCTCGTGTAGTTTTTGAGTTGTTTTTTAAATAAATATGACATTGTTGAATCTAAGAATCAATTCAAGATTAAAAACTAAATTTGCGAGTAATACTGTGAACTATTGGGCAATTTCACAATTCCAGCGGTATCAATATTTCATTTGATTTTGGACTAAAGTACTTTATTAGAGTTTCATTTTTTCATTATGATGTCTTTGTAGGTAAATTTATTATTTATTCAGCTGTTATCAAAATTACATTTTATACTAATTTGTTTTAACGTTTAACTCACATTCCGGAAATTGTTATCAAACAAATTTATAAATTAACAAACATGTAAATAGTTACCAAATGGCGATTTGTGTTTGACATTTGCCAATTTGTCCAAAGTGGAAATAAAAACGTCTAAACAAATGTAAAATGCAAGTATCTATTGTTATTATTGATATAAATATAATATTTAACTTAAACATGCTACAGGAAAACTGTTTCTGAACCCCTTTTCCCAGATTTGGATTACTATTATTGCAGTATTGGTAAGTGGCTTCCTACAATTAATGCTTATCCTAAATTAATTTCAAGTCCAATTAAGTCCACACGTGAGTCATTGAAAGATGATTCGTATTACCTAAAAACTGTAATGTCATTTTACGTCTTTACCATCTCATAGACACAACAATCAGCTAATTTCTACTATCGAAATATCTATATATGATATATTATGTATATGGTGTTATAAGCGTCTTTAGAAATTAAAAAAGAAGTTAGACAAGGATGTGTGCTGTCACCAACGCTATTTAATTTTTATTCGGAAGAAATTATGAAAAAAACATTGGAGGAAGAAGAGATTTCGATAAAAGTTAACGGCCAACCAATTAATAATATCAAATACGCAGATGATACTGTTTTGATGGCGGAGACAGTAGAAGACCTGCAAGCCATTTTATAATATTTAGTCACAGCTAGTGAAGAAAAAGGGTTAACAATGAATGTCAAGAAGACGAAATTCATGAGTATTTAACAAAAACAAAGATTGAATGCAAATCTGTAAATTCAAAATAACAAAATCGAACGGGTGAACAAATATAAATACTTGGGAATAAGTGTTAATAACAACAATGGTATCACAGAAGAAATAAAAACTAGAATTGGAAAGGCTCGAGCTGCTTTTGTTAATATGAAGGACATTCTGGGAAGTCATGACATTAACCTAAACTTGAAAATGGGATTGGTAAGATGCTACATCATTTCGATACTGCTGTACGGAGGATAGACTTGGACTTCAAATGAGTGCAATATTGATAAACTAGAGGCCTTCGAAATGTAATATAGGAATAAATATAAGAAGAATTTTGAAAATACCTTGGACAGACAAAATAACAAATAGTGTAGTTCTTCGAAGAATGAACAAAGAACGGGAGCTGTTGATCACCATCAAGACAAGAAAGCTGGAATATTTTGGTCATGTGATGAGAGGGAAAAAGTACCGATTGCTCCAGTTAATTATCCAAGGAAAGATTCAGGGCAAACGAAGCATGGGTAGACGATGTATATCTTGGCTGCGCAATTTAGAGACTGGTTTCAGTGCACATCTAACCAATTATTTAAAGCAACAGCTTCAAAGATACGAATAGCAGTGATGATTACCAAACTCCGTAGCGGAAAGGGCACTTGATGAAGAAGAAATTCACCCCGACTGTTTCCCCAATCAAGTCTTATTCCTGATTTTGTAAATTGTAGTCTTAGTCAACAAGCCAACATTCACCGTAACATTTTTGTTTCAGCTACCTGTGAGCGCATAGAAACGTAATATAACTAGTTAATGCACCTGAACCGCTAGTATGCTGTAAAAGTCCGAACGTTTCAAAGTATAAGCGGTCTCAAAGTACAAGGATCTCCCCTACATCTTGCATAGTTGAATCGAACTGTACAGCAGGGTTAGTTTTAGTTTCCTATTTATATAGTTAGGGGTTACCACATTGCAGCAATATAATTATTTCGGATATCGAAATAAAGCGCGCTACTGATTTTATTAACTTTTCTCTAAATATAATCACGCGATTTCTTAAATTCATTTGAAAATCTAGTATCTTGATTTCGCCACATTATCAAACTAATTTAGGAGACAGTTGACTTTGGAAACGTTTTAAAATATTGTAAAATCTCGATATTTACTAATTTTAAATCTTTATATGCTCATAATACTCATTATTATCGTGTCCTACATACTGGGAGACACTAAAAACTCTACAATGTTGGTAATTTAATTACTAAAATCAGTAAATTTATGGACAACTACATTTTAGATTTTGCAATTCGACATAAAGTTATAAGATAAACATGTACTTATAATAATTTTCATTTATTTACCCTTGAGTATAAAATATATTTTAAACCTAACGGCACATACATACCATAAGTTCATAAATAAACTGTTCATTCCAATAAATACATTTTAATGTAAAATCACCAAAACTATTGCGTGATGTTTTTGTTTCAAAACAGTTTTATGGATTTTTTCTTGTTTCAGTTTTTAGCATATTATAGTTGACTGAATTGGTATAATAAAACATTGACCTCAAATACATAATCAGTTTGATTATTTCTGTACCACTTAATATTTGTTTTTATTATCGTAGAAAAATATAGGAAACAGTTGCCCAAAACGGGCACGCTATAGTGTATTTTTAGTGATTTAGTGTATATCTCGTTGTTAAGAGTCATATCTTGTTGTTAAGACAAAATAGTCGCCTTTTTCATTTTTTTTATACATACGTCATGGGCCCAACCAGAGAATCATAAGCACTAAATACTTCTTCCCTTAAAAGCAAAAAATCTCACTGCAAAATATGCAAACCTCATTACTATTCCCTTCTTCGGGTGAAAAAGACTCGTTCTGGTTTTCGAACTTTATTTTCTTAAATTTTGACCCACCAGAGTTTGACTTACTTCAAGCTCTTGCCTGTATATTATATTTACTAATATTAATAAACTAAATTTAAATACAGGTGTATACGATCCTGTAATATCTGACCATTTAGCTATATTTGCGATAATTATGAGTTAAACAAATTTGTTTACAATTATTCGCTCCGTGCGTGACTGATGCGACACCTACCGACTTCATCTGACAATTTTGGAGTCCCAATTTTCAGATTAAATATATGACATATGTTTGACATTGTTAAATACATGCGAAATTGACAATTATTAATAAATTAGTTTTTTAAGTATATTTTTTCAGTTTATGTACAAAATAAATGTAGTATTAAAGTTTGAGTTTCTCAAAATTCATCATAATATATCTTTTCAACTCCAAACGGAAAAGAAAGCGAAAAATCTAGTACTGGCAAATCAAGTTTTTCACGCAAAAGAGCATATAATTAAAAACAATAATAGTAAAAGTTATGATATAAAAGCTAAAGTCATCTGCAGTTAGCTTGAAGCCTTATGAAATATGATTCAAGGTAAATTATTTAAATTGTTCCTATTCCAATTGCATAAAAATGAAATTATATGATATTTACTTTTTCATATTAATAGCACGAATTCATCTTTTTCTTTTCTCTAATTTATATGTAATCTTTGGGAACCTATAAAAACTACACTCACTGTTTTTGCTATTATTATCACAATTAAATACGCAACATGTATTTGCACACATTTTTGATAAAACTTATGCGTAAAAATATTTTGTCCAATATTCCAATTTTGTCATATTTCGCCGCTACGCACGCTGACATCGTTTCAATGTACCCCTACCATGGTCATGTACGGAGCGAATAGAAAATACTAAAAAAAGATTCATTAATGAAAAAAATTTTAAGAACTCTGTGGAAAAAATTATATTCAAAGATTGGACTGTGTTTAACGATATCCACTGTAATTCAATCAAAATGACAAAGCTATTTATGAGATACACGTGTGAAGAATACAGCATTTGTTTTCCTTTAACAGGTTGACTGCCAGGCGGTCGTATACGACCGATAGTTCAATAAGTGCTGCATGCCACGGCGGTCGTATACGACTGATTTGATACGGTCTGTGCTATAGTTCCTGTTTTGCTAGAGATCGTGTAGACAAGCAAAATTATTGCAGTATTCGACTATTGTGGCATACAGTCGTCGTATATACATATCAGTTTTCATTTTGGCTGAATAGGGGGACTAAAATGATATCGAAATTTTGACATATTTTTATTTCGAGTAAAAAATAAAAAACTATAAAAAATATCCATTACATACTGAAATACATACAAAAGTTAAAAAAGAACACAAAACAAATTGAAAATTATTGGTTATTTAGAGTGTTTGTTGAAACAATCTAAACAAAGGTGTGGCTGACCTTCACAAGTGTCACAGTAAGTTACTACTTTTTTGACCTGATTTTTTGTTATGTTTCCCCGAATCTTCTCTTTATAACAACCTTTACAGTATTTCTTTATTTTATCACATGGTCCTCCTTTTTTCACCAAAGTATGAGTTTCTCTTTTATCCTTCCACTTCAAAACGCACATGCCTCTCTCGTTTTCCAACCCAAACGTTTTCCCTGTTTTCAATTTTTTATTTATTACTTCTTTTGGGTTTCCACGACGATTTGATCTTAGCGTCTCCATATAGTGAGTTTCCTTGTCAAGTAAAATGTTAGCTAACTCTAGGCTTATATAGTAGTTATCAGCTACTATCGTACGTCCCGAATTCAAAAGGGTTTCTGATAGGTTAATCACTACATTTGTTGGTACAGAAGCGTTACCTTCATTTTTCTCCTTACCTGCTTAAATCCTTATATTCCACGTGTAGCCATTGTCACTACAAAGCTTAAAAAACTTAACTCCATACTTATGCGTCTTTTGCGGTATGTACTGTTTCATTACTAGCCGACCTTGGAAAGGAATAACAGACTCATCAATACAGAATATACGCCCTGGTGTATAAACTGCTTGAAAGTTTTTAATAATATTATCTAGCAATAGTTTGACTTTGTGAAGGCGGTCACCATCTGGACACGAGGTATTATCGGATAAGTGCCACATTCTTAGAAGGAGCTGAAATCGGTTTCTAGGCATAATTTTCGGAACCATACAATTTTTGTAGAAATTGTCAGTATTTGTCAATAGAAGGCAGCCTCACAAGTCCCATATAAGCTACAAGGCCAATAAATTGTATTAATTCTTTACTGGTGGTTGGAACCCATCGATGAAGTCTAGATTCGTTACTGATATCATCAGTATCGCACAAAATCTGAGTCGCATACAAGTTAGTTTGATTAACCATCTTATCTCTGATTTCATCGTCTACGAAAATTCGAAAACAATTATAGGGGGACAATTTTTTTATAAGAGCTGCAGCGTAATTTGCCTGTAATCTAGCTTCCGCAGAATAGTTGAAAATTGTGTAGGTACGTAGGTACTTCAAACAGTAATCATATGCAATAATTTACATTTGAAAATATAATAGGAATATATGATATGAAAATATGAAAATTATATCTTACCTGAACGTTCATTGCTTTCCAAAACCATACCAACCATCATTTTACCGCGACTTCCCATTTTATTTCAAGAAATAATAATTGTTTTTACTATTATCTAACTCTAAAAATAACACGAGCACAATTAACTTACTTGTCTTAATAAAACTCAAACCTCTACTGATACAATATTGGTCAAAACAACCACTCAACAAAATAATACTCGACAAGTCTCATCATGAACAGAACAACCGCCCGACCGACCGCTTGGCACCAGGTATGCCGCCTACGCCCCGGCGCGGCGGTCGTATTCCGCTGACCCTATTTTTTCAAAAATTGGGAGTAATAAATGAAATTTGTGAAATATTAGTAATGGAAGTATTTAAGTTGCACTTTTTTTAACTCGGCACCATGGACTTTTTTAAACATTTTTATTTGGCAGTCAACCTGTTAAAGAACGTGAATAGCAGAAAACTCTTCCCTACTACATAGCTATCATCCTACTATATCGGTACTAGATATAGATTGTCCAGGAATACTACTTAACAAAAAAAAAAGTTTAAATTATTTCTACGATTCATGAGACAAATCTTTCTAATTTTGGATGAAAAAAAAACAAATTTGATGAAGATCTTATACTATTAGTTTTAGTTTTTGTGACAAAACAGATATAATACATAGTCCTTTAACATTGAGAAATAAAACATATTTTTTGAGCTAGGGTAACAGGTATAGTTGTTGGCCGGTCACTAGTGATTGGCTACTTATATAACCACAAATATAACGAAATAAATTTAAATGCATTTAAATTTGCCAACATTGCTGTAGATTTAGTCTAGCTATCATCTCTCTCAGTTAATATTATCTAGTCGTTACGGCGTGTTTTGTTTAAAGCTTAACATGTTCATCCAGTTTTAAGAGTTTTTTAAAGAATTTGTTAAGGAAGGCTATTCACGAGGTGAGTTATCTTGGCTCATAGTATGATGTATTTGGGTATATAATGATTAGCCTACCGGCCAATTACTATAACTACTTCAAATTAAAATATTTATTATAATTTAGACTGTTTTAGCCTAGTTTGGTCCAAAATAAGATATTTTAAACATTTTTTCTTATTTTTTAAGGCAATAACCACTGGTTGGCCGACTACCAATCACTAAACCACAGGGTGGCCAATAACTGTAATGTGTAATAAGAATATTTTTTGTCCGGATTTGTATTTATAAAATTACAATTGTTTTCGTTGTTATAAAATTAGTGCTAATGTGGACATATGAATAAAATTTGGAACGTCCGTATTGTAGCTAACATTATTACTAAAAAATGATTTTTATTTTTAGAATCAAAAATGCCAAATATCCGGAAAGATAAAACGTATCTCAAACAATATACAGAACAAGATCTTCAGTCTGCTTTTCAGGCCATTAAAAATGTCATGAGCCAACGAAAAGCCGTTGAACAATTTAATGTGCCAAGAGCAACATTGCAGTTTAGAAAAAATGTAATGATATAACTTCCCTTGGTGCCAAGCCTATTCTTTGTCAAGAATAACAATTTCTATAACTTTTCTATAACATGTCAAGACAAAGGTTTTCCAGTAAGAGTAAAAGATATACAAGACTCGGTTAAAGGTTTTTTTGACGCAAATTCACGTGCTAATCCTTTTACTGACAATCGATCCGGAAGAGGTTGGTATAGATCCTTTTTAAAGCGACACCTAGATTTAAGTGAGGGAACTCCAGAAGCAGTAACGGCAGCAAGTTCAGTTGTGTCTATAAAAAATGTACAAAAATGTTTCACCCGTGTTCAAAAATACTTGAATCATAAAGGTTATATTGATATTCTTCAAGACCCTTCACGTGTTTTAAATGGAGATGAAACCTGCTTACTCTTGTGTCCCAAAAATAAACGAGTGTTGGCTGTAAATGGAACGCAAAAATGTATATCAAATAGAGCATCACTATAAAGTTAATTTGACGGTTATGTTTACTTTTGCAGCATCTGGAGAAATAACAATACCAATGATTTAGCCTATTTTAAATTCCGTTCCACGAGAATGGGGCATATAATGTAATGATACGGGATAGATGAAGAATGAAAACTTCTATGAATACATGGTAAACGTCTTATATAAGTACCTAGTTGCAAAACTCACGAATTTTTCAGTCATTTTGTTTGTTCATGGACATAAAACTCACTAAAACATTCAAACCAGTAAATTATGTTCAAAGTTACAAATTATTTTAGTGGCTCTATACCCCAATGGACAGGTGGAATCACAAATTATATACAAGATACCTCTATCATCACAGAAACCCATATATCTTCAGATATTACACTTAACCCTGTAGGTGGCAATGAAATCATATGCAACTTTCAAGATATTCGTGTTATTACAGAAGAAAATCTAGTTTCGGATTTTCGAATTCAACTTTCAGAAAACGTTGATATTACATATAATATATAAAAGATGTCACAGAAGATACAATGGCAGAAGATAAGCAATCGACATTCAATAATCTGAGTTTAGTTAATCAAGACAACTGATTATCTAAAGAAATTGACACCATCAATTAGCAAATTCTTTTTTGGCCAAAAACAGAAAGAAAGTTGCCTGTTCGTGCTCACTTCTTCAGATAGTCAAAATGCAGAGGCGTAAAATTGAAGCGAATTGACGCAAAATTAAACAATAAAAGTCAAAACACAGGGAAATCAAGATAGAAGTAATAAATAAAATTGCCACAAGAGTCAATTCCGTCAGCAAAAAATGTCAAATTATTGTGAAGAATAAAGAAACTGTTACAGTAAATACAGTTGATATTTCAGATACCAATATTTTGAAAGCAGACACACTTATTGATCAAACAATTAAAAGTACTACTTTGAAAAGTGGACTTAGCGTACATATACCAGATATTTTTGTCCTCAAAAAAAAACAAGAATTGACACGAACACAATTTTCTGATTCTGTATAGGAAACCGTTAGTCTGCCCACAATTGATAACATATTTTTTGATGTCTGCAACAATATCAATTTATCAAATTTGAAGAATACATCGCAAAGCAAATGTACAAATTTGGAAACCAGCAAAGAAAAATGTGCTGGTGAGTCGGCTAAAAGAAATTTATTTTTTGAAACTGAGGGATATCCATGAAAAAATACAAATTCTCTCAGATATAACGGTGAAACAATCAGACGACACCAACTCATCTGTAAATAACCTTTTGTATATAGGATTGTGTTATTCTTGTTCCTATAATATATCTAAATCAAAAGTTGGAATAAAATGTATATTTTGTGTTCGAGGCTACCATATTGGTACTTGTGCAAAGAAAAAACAAGAAATTGAAAACTTAAATAGTTTTGTGTGCCTTACCAGCACGAACAAAAAAAGAAAACTTACGAATGTTGTGAATGGCCAATGACTGTAATTCTATATGCTAATAACTATGTTTCTATGGCCAATAACTGTGTAATTCTGTAAGTTTTCAAATTTGTGTTTATTTTTAATATACATTATTATTTCTGATTAAAATAACCTGAGTTTTTATAAAATCTGATGTTTCATTACTATTAAAAAACCCTTACAAAATATTTCACTTTAAAAGATACCAATTTACAATTTTAATTCAATTGGCAATTCCTTAAGTGGCCAATCACTCTACCCGTTACCCTAGTAAGGATTCTTTTGAATGCTTTTCAGTGAGAGCTTTATGCAAAAAGTCCTAAATTAATAAGCAAATATTCGGGACACTATTCTCCTTCATTGGATCTGCACATCGGCGATCAATTATATTGTAGCTTATAAGAACCATATGTTTATTATTAATATTATTTTTTTTTCAAGTAAATATTTTATTTCAATTACTTTT
The DNA here is from genome assembly GCA_918026665.1 of Diabrotica balteata. NCBI lineage: Eukaryota > Metazoa > Arthropoda > Insecta > Coleoptera > Chrysomelidae > Diabrotica > Diabrotica balteata. The sequence continues at coordinate 123,722,772 of OU898279.1, read as the reverse complement.
GGATTTAATTTTGTTAACTTTCTGTTTTATTTTACTATTGTCTTCTAAAAATAATGGACGCTCAACTTTATATTAATTAAATAGCCTGTATAATCATAATTCTACCTACAATAAGTTATACCTTGCTCTAAAATTTGTCTATATGTTGGTATTTCGGTTCGTCAGTGTTAAATTTAATTCAAAGAAGTTATAGTGGATCAGGTCATGAAGTTGGGGTACCGACATTTTAAAAATGATGTTCACCCTATCCTTCATGCTATGGCATGCTGGGTGAGTCATACAGTCTGTAGTAAACACCCCGAGGTATGAGCGGGAGCACAAAGTGTATTAATACTCATCAAACGAACCTCAGACTTAAATAAAGGCTTTACAACTAATCAATAAACCATCATAGTATTCTTTGATATAACCAAGATGTACGGCACGGTTTGACGGTTTAATATTGTATCAAAATTACACAAGTGGGAAATCAGGGGGAATATGCTAAGATTCATAAAAAAGTTTCTTTAGTCAACAGCTTTCTCTATTCCCTATCTCTATCGCGTCGATAATTTTACTTCAACAAAAAAAAAAATAAGAAAAACGGAACACGTCAGGGATCAGATAAGCATAATTCTCTGTCTCGTGGCTATCAACAATATACTGCATTACTGCTTTCCGCTAGTTAAGGGAAGACCTTATGCTGACGATCTAGTTCTATTTGCAAAGTGCAAGAATATAAGACTGAGTCAAAAACAGAATCTATTTTTAAACTAGGTATATAGTCCACGTCAGTAGATTCTCCCCACTAAAAACAAGATGCATGCGTTTATCCAGACTTAGGTAGCATGGTAAACCAATCATCCAGACAAATTATTTGTACTTTATTAAAATTATTTGATCTTCTTTGATCAGCACTTGTGTTTAAGTTTTCTTCCCTTATACAAATAAGCCCATGCTCTGTCTTTTTTACCAATCATGAACCATGTATTCTTTTAAATCGAACGTATTCAAGAACATTTTCTTGCAGACTCTCCTTTTTCATTAGTTTTGTACCTTAAATTATAGTAATAGGTTTCACTTCTTCTTGGTAGTCTTCACACTTCGATAACCTTTTTGTTTTTGTGTATTCCATGTTACCTGTTATGTATGCCTTCTTGTCTTGCCAGTCCATCCTTACCTATTAAGTCATTAATTATTTCTTGTACAGAATTTTTTTCAGCATATAATAACCTACGTGGTTTATAATAAAATTTAACATAATTTGGATTTACAACAATTTTCATTTCACATTTAGTCATAGGTTCATTAGGTCTTTCTGGATTTACATAATCAGTCATAAAAATATCAACTAACTTTTGTCGATCTAAATTATTGAAATTAGGATTGATATCAATATTAATTTCATTTTTATCACATAGTCAACATGTAAAATAATATCATTGTCAATATTTGTTTTCAATATCTTTAGAAGAAATCTCTACTTTATTCCCTGAAGAAGATACGGTAAGGCTGTCATTCTGCATAAAATCTGAACCTAACAGACATTTTTATGGCATGGTTTCGTTTGGTACAACATAAATGAGTACCTAAATCAATAAGTATCTCATTAACTTTCATTTTAAACAACACAAAACCCAAAATTTCTAATTTATTTTGGTAAATACCCTGAAAAGTTTTCTCATGAATATCAGAAAACTCAAAATTGAAAGATTTTACAGTATCTAAAGTTATTAAGGATATAGAACTACCTGAATCTACAATAGGATGAATGTAAATAGAAATTTTGTCATTCAAAAGACAAATTTGCAATATATACCCACTTGTATTATGCTGTTCCACAAAAAGTGCAGTGTTACTTTCTACCTTGACTGGATTCATCCTGGACTCATTCTTGAGAGCCAATATTTCTTTGGTGATCCATTACTTTACACATACAACATGAACCCTTCTATCTAGCTGGTTTAGTACATTGAACTGCCGAATGTCCCATCTCATTACAGTTGTAACATCTAATAGATTTGCTTCGTGTAGCTGGATTATTATGGTCATAGTTTGAATGTTCACTTTTTGTATTATAGTTTTACTTTGCATTAGATTTCTCCCTTCTATCGGTTATTCTACCTTTTCGAGCACTAACAATTCTTTCATAACTCACGATGTCTTGATACAGGGTGTTTTCATCACGATGCTCTTTTGTCATAATAAAATTACTTAATTCCTTATCTCAAAAACCACTGGCAATTTGTTCTTTTGTTTCTTCAAATGGCAGTTCGAGTGATTTGCATGGAAAAACTTTCATGTGGAAATAAATGAAAACATTCTCATTTGGACTTTGAGTACACTCTTGCATCTTTCTCCATAAATCTGTCTTATTTTGTGAAACAGAAACATATTTCGAAAAGCTGTTTTGAATTTGGACCAATCTGTGATTTCTTCGTTTCGGTCTATAAACCAGAACTTTGCAACACCTTCGAGATTGCTTTTGGCTGTTTTGTATATAAATGCATCTGGCCAATTATGGAGTACCGTTGTCGACTCCACTTGCTTTAACCATACCGGAAGCACCTTCACCATTAAATTTTTCAATAGTTTTAGATAAATATGAATGAATAAATTAACAAGGTTTACCATATTATCATGATTCGGATTCGGATTGGCGCCGGGGCTATTAACTTCGGGTGATAACACAGGTGGTGGTGTATCAGGTAAGTTATTTTTGATGATATCCATAACGAAGCAAAAAAACATATAATTTCCTTCTGTCCTAACAAATACGGGGAGAATATAAGTATAACCCCACACCTGATTCTGTAGAAAGGATGTCTTCAATTTCTTAAGAAATAAAAATAAAACACCAACATTATTTCGACTTCATATCTCACAGTCTTCTTTTCATCTATCATCTGTTAGCTGTCATTACACCTTGGCAACCTTGACAGAACATCAAATTTTAAATTAAAAAAAGGCGGTAATAATAAGAAGCGTACACAATGAATTTATTTTGGGAAAATTATAGGGTGGCCACTTTTTTTGCCATTCATAGTGTGTATACAAGTCAAATGTGTATCAATTTTTTCATTAATAATACATAACACTCATATCCACTGTTTTTTATTTCGTAAAATAATTACTAAACAAATGTTATTGAAATAAAATTCTTTATATCCTTTCTATTATTTGATTTATCATCTTGCTTCATAATAGAAAAAAATCATATTAAGCTATTATTAACATTTAAAAGATAGAATATACCACATTAAGCACGTACATCGTACTTGATTAATTTAATAACATTAGAAGAATATCATTTGCAACGGTGAGGCAGATCTTTGTTGGCCTTGAACTCTTCTTCGTAAATTACTGTTACTTTCATTTGAATCAGGTTCATTGTTGCCAGTTCGCGACTTGTTTTAATTGTGATTCCATACGAAATAATTAACTATCAACGATTTGGATTTTCTTGAATTTATTTTTATTTGGTATTGAAAAATTCGAGGAAATGTTATGAAAAATATATGGCTGTTAGAATCATATTAGGAAATAGAGCGCTCTCTGAATATGACTCCCTGACGACGCTACATAAATTAAAATTACTCTTAAAGACAGGTAAAACAAAGGTATGTAAAACAATAATATGTCCCATAATAACGTATGGAAATGAAACATGGATACTGAACTAACTTTTACATAAGATGTCTTTTTCAGATAAAGAGGCATTATCATTATCATCAATTTCAATATCATCAAGTTTCCAGAATGTTTCTTTCTCTACTATAACATGTCTTGTATATTTTTGCCAATTGTCACATGAAATTTTTGATATAAAGTCAGATAATAGTTGACTGGCACCTTAAAGTTTAAATTTTGTATTATTTCCCGCGACATATCCATTTATTTGAGCCATAATAGTAATATAACGTTAAGTTTGTCGTAATAAGTAATAGCAACAATTTAACTCCATGTTCTTTTGCTTGTTCATTTACACTAAATGTCTTATTTTAGTGAATTTTATTGCATAACTGCAATAACTTTTATTTTGGGTAATTCATCTGCTGGCACAATTTCTTTGGTTATAGTGTATTTTTATGTAAGAGAGAGTAATAAAACAATAAATTATGTATGCAAATCCCTAAACAGTTGATACGGGTGACTCAATGAAAAACAGATATTTGTCAACAAGTTTACAGAAGTATATAGGAAAACAATTTTAAATTGAGTATGACCACCAGGTATAAAGGTTGGAGCAGAATAGAATACAATAGTTGTGAGGGTTACTAATCCCTAAATAAGGTTGCCAGTGTCGGAGTGATGGAGGTTAACAGGTACTAATGAATTTGCAAGAAATGTAAGATGTTTATTTTATTGGTTATATATAACCAATAAAAGTTTAATAAGTACCTACCTATTTGCAAAATAAAGTTTAATTCTTTAGATAAAATAAAACGTTTTATTTTATCTGAAATGAGTGCATTCCACGAAGTAAGGGTTTCAAAAATCAAACATTTAATTCTTTAATTTCAGGAATCTACGACAGTAATTGACTAGATAATTACCTTCTAAACTTATTCCACAGAAAATGTGATAGTGGGTTTTTCCATTTTGTAGGAAGGTCCAAGTGGCGTATTCAAAATTCTTAACAGTTCACTAAAAGTAGGTACTTCAGTTGCAAGGTGCAGTTTATTGTGTATACTAGTGTTATGGAAAATTTGGAAGTGCCGTGTAAACGCCGAAAAATTGGTCCATTAACAGTTAATGAAAAAACATTAATATTTAATTGTTTTAAATCATTTACAGACAAACGTTTATGTGAAAGTGTTGATGAGACCGTTGAGTTAGTTAGCAGTACACTTGGTGTTGGGAAATCTACGATTTACAGAGTTATTAAAGAAGAGAAATGTGGTAGTTTTCAAATGCCACGTAATGCTCCAGGGAAACCAAAATTTCAAATAGAATATCATTTTAAGAAGGACTTCGACGGAAAGTGCATGAATTCTTCTTTAAACAAGAATTTCCAACATTGGATAAAGTTCTTGTCTCAGTTCGAGATGATAAGGATTACCCAGAAATGAGTCGAAGTACGTTATGGAAACTTTTAAAAGAAATAGGATTCCGCTGGAAAAAGAATCCCAGAAAGTCTATTTTATTAGAAAGAAGCGATATTGTCATATGGAGAAGACATTTTCTAAGAACCATAAAGGAAATGAGAAACCAAAAAAGAAAAATATTTTATCTTGATGAAACATGGATCAACGAGGGTCATACACCAAATAAATTTTGGCAGGATGAAACTGTTACAAGTCAAAGGCACGCTTTTGTAAATAACTTATCTACTGGTTTAAACCCACCATCAGGAAAGGGACGCAGGCTGATAATAGTACACATTGGCAGTTCAGACGGTTTTGTTGAAGGTGGTTTATTAACTTTTGAATCAACTCGTACCGGTAACTACCATGAAGACATGAACGCTGATGTCTTTCAAGAATGGTTCGAACAAATGATAGATCTTCTTCCTAAGAACTGTGTAATAGTAATGGATAATGCAAGTTATCACTCCAGACTTATAGAAGGACTGCCCACAACCAAGTGGTTAAAAAAAGACTTGCAGAATTGGCTGAGTTCAAAAAATATTACGTACCATCCCGGATCTATAAGAAAGGAACTTTATTCGTTGTGTGCCCTTCATAAAGAAAAATTTAAAAAATACGAAATTGATGAAATTGCCAAAAATCGTGGAATGACAGTACTTAGATCCCCACCATATCATTGTGAATTAAACCCGATTGAACTGGTATGGGCACAGATAAAGAGTGAAGTTTCAAGAAAAAATACCACTTTTAAAATTCACGATGTTAAACAGTTGTTTTTGGAGGCCGTAAATAATGTAAAACCTAAAAACTGGGAAAAGGCAGTAAATCACACTATTAAAGAAGAGGAAAAAATGTGGAAGCTAGACAATATTACTGATAAAATGATCGAGCCAGTATATAAATCTTGGTTCTGAAAGTTCATCTTCTGAATCTGATTTGGATTTGTAACAAGTAGCTGTAAGTTTTATATTAATATTTTTATTCATCTATTTAACATACCTTAGACGGTTTTAAAAACTCTTTTTCTCTTTTGTAATTTTTAAAAATTAAAAAAAAATGTGAATTTTTTAAAACCCTTTTTAATGTAGGCCAGTCAGTTCTAATATAGTGTGTGATAAAAGAGGTCACTTTTGTTTACATACACATAACACTTTATAACACTGAAATAATTCATTTATTTTTTACAATTATTCAAAGTAATTTTTCAATTAATCTTGAGCACGCCCATGGAGTGGTCGAAGGTACCAGTTAAAATTATGCTAATTACTCTCTCGTTCATAAAAATAAACTATAGAAAATATCCCAAAGTTCTTGCTCTCTTCATGTTCCTTTAATCCTGAATGGTAACTGGCATTGTTCATGACTATTACAGAATTGTTCGGTATAACTGAAATTTTCCTTAAAAGTATCAGCAGTCATTTAGATAAACCTTCTATAAAGTCCTGAAGAGTAATTGTAAAAAGTGTATATTGCCAATTTTTTGTACAAAATGCCCTTAATTTATCCATGTTTCGCATGCAAATAATCGCCTTCATTAATGTCTTTAGGTTATTCCACGAATATACGACTGTTTTAGATTATTGCGATAACGAATATTATACTGTCCAAGTAAAAGTATAAAAGTAAATTGATCTAATTATTATTCCAATAAAAAAGATCTACTGTTAGGATGACATTTAAACTAAAATTATTTCAATTAGTAGATGTTCAGATAAACGCAAAATGTATCGTACGCAAACGGTTCTACAAATAAATACAATGACGTCTATATGCCAAATGTGTTCATCAGACATTTGGGTTGGATTTCCGTAAAATGTAAACACCAAAGAGGCGGCTATGACGAGTTTTTTTGATATTACAGTATTTTATTACTTTATTAGGTACTACAACTATAATAAAAAGAAATATACTATTTTAAATATAATTGAAAAGAAATTGGCGGAATCATGGTTTAGAAACTAGAAAAAGAATCTAATATTTTACTGTGTTAGTTAGTTTGGAATCGGAGAATAAGTAAGTTTTTTTGTTTTTTAACACTAATTTAATATTCGACTGAATAAATTACACTATTTAATCACTTAAATATTGTTACACTTCGTTTAAATCACTTAATTCAAAAACCAACTTCTATACAATACTAAACTCAATGATAGTAATTATATACTTCAAAATCTGAATTACAACTGTTCTATGAACTATCAATTCTATATTTATATCATGACTTCATATTTAAGGTTTATATCTATGATTAACAGTATTTAAAAAATGGGGAGAATTTACTATTCACCCCATGTTACATTTTATAATATACAATTCAGCACATTCGACCATTTAAATCGACATTTAATGCGAATTTCAGACAGTCGTATATTCGTGGAATGGAGTATACTAAAAGTTTATCCAAAGTAGGAATCTTTTTTTTTAAATAAAATGAACTTTTCTTCGAAATTATTGTTTCACAGTATTGTCCATATGAATGGGTTTTCTCCCTGTTGACGTTTTAGGTGCTTCTGTAATACTTCCACTATTTCGTTGGTTTAATAGTTTCTTCTCCAACTCCTATAATAACTAAACAATTAGAATCTATAGTCCGAACAATACTTATAAAATGCTCATTCACAAGAGCATAATGTATATTTAACACTTAAATTTTCACTGGCATGGTTAAATAAAATTTTAATTTTACAGGAGTAAAATTAGAGTTTTGTGACATTTTTACTACACAAGTTAATTTATTAATATCGCTTTTTATTATAAAACTAACAATTCTGCGTGTTATAATTACAGAAATTAACAAGCACAACCTGTAATTCTTAACTTAAATGATTTACAATCTGCAATACCTTTTGTTGCTTTGAAATTTGAATCCTTTTTAAGAAAGTTGAATACTTGTAAATTTATCCTCACCTTTTTGGAAATTGTAAATATTTTGTACACGCAGAAATAATGTACTTATGTAAATTTTTGATTAAACTAACTACAAAATTCAAGACAAGATTTGAAATAAATTGTTATGTTTGTATGGTGGTAAATTTTATATAAAACCCAAAATTGCTGTATCACACCAGTCTTTTTTTGGCCGTGGTACAAACTTAGGTTTAAGTCGCAAAATATTTAGTCAAAAATAGCATATGATAATTTTTCCGGATTGTTATTATTACAATAACAATAACACAGCTATTTCGTATAGCAAAAAACAAAACCATCATAGCCAGAATGCTCGCCAACGTTTGGAACCAACAGGTACCCTAAGAAAAAGATTATTACAGTGTTTTAAATACTCTCTATATATTTAATTGAGCTTTGGTCTGAAAAATTTTCTCTTAATAGTTTTTCTTTGTGTCATTGCGACGATATTGAGAGACCATCTTAGGTAGCATGTTAAACCAATCATCCAGACAAGTTATTTTTCCTTTATTAAAATTATTTGATCTTCTTTGATCAGCACTTGTGTTTAAGTTTTCTTCCCTTATATATATATATATATATAAATATATATATATATATATATATATATATATATATATATATATATAAATATATATATAAGCCCAAGTCTTTTTAAACCAATCAAGAACCGTGTCATCTGCGTAAGTTGATGTGATGATATCATTGCTCGTAGGTAGACAACCAACTTAAAACAATAAAATTTTTAGACTTATAGTGGAAGATTCACAGACAATCTCTAAGCCTTGTAGAGACAAGATAACACGAGACAGATGGCTAAGGACATATATTAAAATGAAACTAAAAAGAGTACTAAATACAACGTTCTGAAAAAGACCCAATGCTAGGTCAGTTGGACACCCAGGAAGAAGATAAAGGGATGCAGTACCAAATGATCTACATAACATAGTACGCAAATTGCTGCAATAGATCAGCAAGTGTGGAGGAAAATAGTAAACGTGGTACAACTTAGAGTTGTAGAATAATGAAAGAAGGAGAACACTGGTAAAAAGATTAATGGAAATGTGAAAATCAAGGAAAAAAAAAGAGAGCAAGAAAGAAGTGACTGGACCAAATAGACGAATATGGAATAAAAAGAGGAAAACCATAAAGGAGATGAAGGCATTAGCAAAGCATAGAAGAAAGTTAAAAAATGGGTAAATGATAAACAGGGCTGACAATTCGACACCTAAAAGTTTATGGAAGGCAGAAGATGAAGAAAAATAAGTATGTTATTACTAAATATACAATTAAACACACGTACACGTACAGGAACTGTGGCAACGTCGATATTTACTTATTCATCCGATTCATTCTCTAATAATGCAAAGTAGGTGTATTGTATAATTTAACATTGTGTAAAACGGTACAGACATTCTTTTCTATAGGCTATCTATAGATACGGACGCCCTCGATTATTTGAGACTGTGATGGTATTTGACTCTCGCTTTTGTTATGAGATAAAATTTAAGGCAACACCTCACCTATGAAAGCGAATTTTTATTTTGTAGCTACCTTTGTAGCACTGTTTCGGTCACGAGTGGGCGACTATGGGGTCAAAGACGTGAAAATTGCAATCATTATGTTCTAGAATTAGAATTAGAACATTTTGATCACGAACAAACTTTATTTACACAACAAGTTTGTATTGAATAATATTTTTTAAGTTTTAGAGAAATTATTTTAACACAATTATGATATTTAATTTAGTTCTTCTTCTTAAGTTCCATCTTCAATCGAAGATTGGAAATCTTCTTGACGATGTGGACCCTCTTGATTGCCGCTCTAAATAGTTCTGCACTCCACCTATTACATTAAAACCACCTTAAGTTCTTAAGCCAGAATATTCTTCGTCTTCCCACATTTCTCTTTCCCCGAATTTTGTCTGTTGTAATAATGAGTATTTTACCCTCTCATTACATGTCCTAAGTACTTAAGTTTTTTCCTTTTGATAGATAAAAGTTAGTTTAAAATAAAATGCAAAGAAAATCTTTTAGAAATGGGCGTTTTAATGCACATAAAAGGCAAATATCGGGCACAGTATTAATTTAATCTTGCCCAAGTACTTTCGATCTAAACGAAACAAAAAACGTTTTTTCATAATTAATTGTTAAACCTTTACAATTACACCGTTTTAATAATTTGAGCACATCTAATTTAATTTTATTCTTTAAATGTTCCCAACTGTTTGCGCTATATAAAATTGCAGTGTCATCGGCAAAACTTACTAGCTTCCCCACAGTATTGATATTATTTATAGATCGTTGACATGGATCGGGTAGCGGGTAGGTACTCTTCCACAATCCCAGTGGAGGATAGACTTACTTCAGGGATGCGATCCTGCCCTACGCGAGCCTTGATTCTCTCTCAACTCCTGTGGAGAGAAATCATGTCCTAACCCCATTCCTACCCAATACCTACTATCCTACCAATTTCCCAAACCAACTCACCAACCCGCCTGGCAAGCGTGGTGTTTAAATGCCAAAACCCCCTCAGCATGAACAGACATTCAAGAAAACGGCCCTCAGTCCCCGGCAGCTCGCTAGTTCCCGACCAAGGTAGCGGTAGGACTCACGGACAGCGGGTAGAGGGTGCGAAGAATCCCCGGGATGTAAGAGGCTACCAAGAACGACGAACGTTGCACATAATTACGTATAATGTAAGAACTTTATCTAAGGATGAAAAAATGACAGAACTGGAGGAAGAACTCAAACATGTGAAATGGGATATTATAGGAATTAGCGAAGTCAAAAGAAGAGGTGAAGATCAGGTCAAACTAAAATCAGGAAACATATTCCACTATAAAGGGGAAACGGAATCGACAACTGGAGGAATAGGTTTATTAGTACACAAAAAATTACAGAAAAATATACAGAGCATTGACTGCATTTCCCCAAGAGTTATGTATATAAATCTAAGACTAAATAAGAGATACAATCTGAAAATAATCCAGGTATACGCCCCCACCAGCGATTACGAAGATGAAATTGTCGAAGCCTTCTATGAGGAAATCGAAAGAGCAAAAAAGCAGGAACCGGCTCATTACAATCTGATAATGGGAGATTTTAACGGGAAACTCGGAAGGAAAAAAGACGAACAAGAAGTGGCAATCGGAGATTTTGGAATCGGAGTAAGAAACGAAAGAGGCGAAATGCTTACCAACTTTCTACTGCAACACAAACTGTATGCAATGAACACCTTTTTTAAGAAGAAACAGAATAGAAAATGGACGTGGGCTAGTCCAGACGAAAGAACTAAGAGCGAATATGATTATATAATAACAGACAAAAAGCAAATTATTCAAGATGTCACTGTACTCAATAAACTATCAGTAGGAAGCGACCACAGACCAGTAAGAGCTAGAGTAACGATAAATCTACAAAAAGAAAGAGCAAAGATGATAAACAGTTGCAAACGCATAGTTTGGAATTCACCAAATCATCCAGAAGCATACATAAGAAATATAGCCGAAACTTTACAGAGTAATAATCCCAAACCTCTAAGTATCGACGATCACAATAAATTAATAACAGACTCAGTTAGAAACGCACAACTCAAATTTTGCAAGAAAAATGACACCAAAAGTGAAAAGATTAGCAAAGATACAAGGGCTCTCATGGAAATACGACGAAACCTAAGCGAGAACGAAAAGGGAAACAAAGAAGAATATAAAAAACTAAATAAAAGAATTTCAGCGGAAATTAGAAAAGATGTAAGAAGATATAATACTAATGTAATTACTCAAACAGTAGAAGAGAACAAAGGTTTAAAGATAATGAAAAGAAAACTTACGCAAAGTAAAAAAGAAATATACAAGCTGAGAGATAAAGACGGAAAGGCAACAACAGATAAACAAAATATTCTGAAAATAACTAGAGAATTTTATAAAGACCTCTATACCAGCCAAAGACCACAAGACAATTTCCCGACACGAGTAAAGACTCTCATAAATCAGGGATCGGAAATACTTTTACCCATTACTGTGTCAGAAGTAAGAGCAGCTTTAAAGGAAATGAAGAACCATCGATCGCCTGGTGATGATGGACTCGTTATCGAGGCAATAAAAGCAGGTGGAGAAATTTTATTAAAATCAGTAAGCGAACTGTTTAATAAATGCTTACATGCGGGTACGATTCCAAAAGACTGGAACAATGCAGTAATAGTCTTGTTACACAAAAAAGGCGATATTACTAAATTAGAACATTATAGACCCATCAGCCTCTTGACACATATGTACAAACTCAAAGATCTTAATAGAAAAGTGCATCGAGTACAACATACCACTGGTTCTTGCATTTGTCGATTACGAGAAGGCTTTTGATTCTGTAGAGTTTTAAACAATACTGGAAGCCCTAAATAAAAGCCCAATAGATTACAGGTACACGACACTAATCAAAAACATCTATCAGAACGCTACATCAAGTATACGACTGCACGAAGACACAGAAAAATTCAGCTTAGGTCGAGGAGTTAGACAAGGAGACAATATTACACCAAAATTGTTCATGGCAGGTCTGGAGTCAATATTTAAGGGTACTCAATGGCAAGATATGGGCATCAATATAGATGGAGAAAGATTAAATCACCTAAGGTTTGCAGATGATGTTGTAATAATCGCAGATAACTTACATGATAGAGTTTCTATGATGCATTCGCTTAAAAGTCTGTCTGAAAGAGCAGGATTAAAGATAAACTTTGAGAAAACTAAAATTATAACAAATCTCGTAAGGAGTGGAAATATTACTATTGACAATTATACCATACAACAAACAGACACTTACAAATATCTGGGACACGAAATCAAAATAAGCGGAGACAATCAAACACATAAAATACATAGGCGAATAGCGAGAGGCTAACATGGGCAGCATTTGGCAAATTAAGCCATATTCTAAAAAGTTCATTTCCCATGTGTCTCAAGCGAAAGGTTTATAACCAATGTGTTTTACCTGTACAAACTTAGAGTTACACAACGAGCCATGGAACGTGCAATGCTGAACGTGAGCCTTTGAGACCACATAACAAACCAACACAACACAAAGAACCACGACGCTTAAGTGGAACTGGGCAGGGCACTTAGCCAGAACACAAGATGGACGGTGGACAAGACGTATTATGGAATGGAGGCCCAGAAATTATAAAAGAAGCCGAGGACGACCACCGACTAGATGGACCGATGATCATTAAACGTGTAGCGGGAAACTGGCTACAAGCGGCCCAGTGTAGAGAACACTGGAAAGAACTGAGGGAGGCCTATGTCCAGCAGTGGACGCGATTGGCTGATTGATGTTGACATGGATATTAAATAGTAGTCGTCCTAAATTTGTATCTTGAAGTGAAGTTTATGACTGTTAATATTATTTTTTCTAAAAATTTGTTGTCTGTTTTTTAAGTGAGTCTTCAGTAAATTATGAGCAGAGCCGCGTATTCTACTATGTTCTAGTACTTCTGGTAGTTTTAGATATCCAATTGAGGTATTCTTTAGCACGTTCGTTAGTAATACCCGTAATAATATTAATAAGAATGTACCTGAGTAGTACATCGCACGCTAACCGTTCTTGTTTTTGTTGTTCTAAATAATGTTTTTAATCTTGAAGCAATTCCTCCACATCACCAGATGGTGAACGATAAATAACTAAGATTTTTTTTATTATTTTCTAATTGAATAAATAATTCGATTGCTTGAGAATGCGCAATCATTACATTTTTATGCGAAAATTTAATATATATATATATATATATATATAATATATATATATATATATATATATATAATATATATAATAAATTAAACATGTATATATATATATATATATATATATATGTTTAATTTATTATATATATATATATATATATAATATATATATATATATATATATATATATATGTATATAAGAAAAAAGAAGTGACTCGATTGGAAAAAATATAAAACTGTTTTGGATGGGTTGGAGTCAATAAAAGGGGCTATTTGTTGACTATTTTTTACTCGAGCTTTCAATTGTGATTACAATTATTATCAAGAGCTTCTAAAAAATACAAAATATCTTACAAAGTTGAACTAGAAATAAAAAAAAAATTGTTAAGTCACCAAATAATTGAATTTGTAAACAAAAATTAAATAGCTACAAATCAGCCTCAATGTCATAAATACCAACTTAAAAATTTTTATTTTTGACATATTGTCAAAAATAAATTTTTGTTTAAAAAATTCTTTTTTGTTTAGTAACAAAAAAGAAGAAGATTTATTCACCATTGATAGATGCCTGAAAAAATGTAACAAATATATGGAAAATTAAAAATGTGATATTTTACTGATTGCATATATAAATTACATAGAAATAATATAATTATAAATTTTGCTTAGATTTTGAATTTCTGATCTTTTGTTTAAATTATTATCACTTTTGCTAAAACAAACCATTTCCAAAAAAGTTCTTTTAAATTTATTACTTTCACTACATAAAATTTTAATATTATCAAAATCCATAATATGGTCTTTGTCTATTACATGCTCTGCCAAAACAAGATGGTTTCTTAATTCTGCAATCACTTTTGTGAGAAATAATGCGATTTGAGAGATGTCTTTTGAGTTTCTCCAACATACTCAGCTTCACATTGAGTACAAACAATGCTGTATACTAATTGTAATGCTGTATAAACATTTGTTTGATCTAATTTGTCTATAGAATATTTAGTTTTGGAATATAAAGATGAAATGGTTTTGAAGTTCTTTGTTGCTATTTTTATATTGTCAATAACCTTTAGTGTTTGTATTAATTTAGGAGTTAATGATGGTATAAAAGGTAGTGAATGATAATATGTTCTGATTGTTGGATACAGTGTTTTGAGATTTAGCAAAAAATGGTGTTAAGTTATTTATATTTAATAAATTAGAAAAAAGCATCATATGTAGCATATCTGCAGGATAAGAGTTTTCAATTAAAATATTGTTTAACAAATGAAGATCTTGTTGTAGATAGTCTGGATAAGAAAGTTTTAAAACACGTTCCTTTAATCCTGTTATAAGGTTTAACTTTTTTTTTTGTTTATAACCTTGAAAACATTGACCTTTTAATTTTCCTCTGAACTATTTGCAGCGTTTATACGTTATAGCTGTCAATGTCAAAGTTACAGTACCATAGGTCATCACAGATACCATACATTCGTCAAATGTTTTACGTTTTAAAGAAATTGGTATACCGCTTTTAAAGATGTCTTTGAGATTTTCATAGGCTGCCCATGCTAGGTTTATTCGTCTTCGCAGTTTGCATGTTTGGTTATCTCTTGTGATCTTTATTTCTTGTTCAAGTTATATGTACTTTTCGACCAGCTCTACTTCGTTGTCTACAATGTTGATATATTTGCTAGGTACTAGTTTTGTCTTGAATTTTGTTTTGGAGATGGTTATTTTAAGACCCACACTGGTACACATTAAAGTTTATGTAACATTGTACATATCTCCTGGAGGTTGTCCAAGAACAAAACTACGTCGTCTCAAATGTTTAAATTTGTTAATCTTCTACCGTCAATATTCAAGCCATTCTCTTTCCAGTTAAGTTTTTTACAAGCATATTCTAGTACAGCGGTAAACAGTTTAGGCGATAAGGTATTACCCTGTCGGACTCCTCTGCAGACTGGGATATGATTCGTGTTTTTATGTAGTTTCACCGACATAGTTCTTGTATGTGTCGTAAATTAACCTTGTATATCGATAGTTGAATGCTTGTAGTGCTTTCGGGATTTTGTTAAATTCTACTGTGTTAAAGGCTTTATGGAAATCTTCAAAAGCCAGAACGAGTGGTCTATTGTATTTGATAGTCTTTTCTATTACCGTTTTAGTGCGCTGTAGGTTATCATTTGTTTCAAATCCGATACGAAATCCCGCTTGCTCAATGGTCTGGTATAAATTAAGATTTTTTTCAAGACAAGTCGTTACTATTCTGATAAGGAGTTTGTATAGGTGACTAAGAAGACTTATAGGTCTGTAGTTTCCTAAATTCATGGGAATCTCTTTTTTGTACAATAGAATTACCTCAGCATTATGCCATTTGTCGAATATATGACTGTTCAAAAGACACATGTTAACGTATTCGTATCTTTTCTTGCTCGAGGTTGTGAGCTCATACTTATATCTGGGATCATTAATCACAAACACAGGGTCATTACAAGAAGAGATTAAACGTAGATCTGATCTAGCAAAAGTTGCCACAGCAAAAATGACCAAAATATGGAAGGACTGTCAAATTTCAAGAGCGATAAAGATGAGGTTGATCAACTGCTTAATATTCCCAATACTGACCTACGGATGTGAATCTTGGACTCTGAGACAATCGGAGAGAAGAAAGATAGACGCCACTGAAATGTTCTGTTGGAGACGAATGTTACGAATTCCTTGGACCGACCGCAGAACAAATAATTCAATTTTAAGAGAGCTAAAAGTTAGCCAACGACTCTCTAGTAAAGTCCATCTCCAACAATTAAAATATTTTGGACATGTTATGAGAGCAAACACAGAAAACATGGAAAGACTCATAATACAAGGAAAGGTAGAAGGCCGAAGATCACGAGGAAGATCCCCAACAAGATGGATAGATCAAATTACAGGAATATGCCAAAGACCTATGCATGAATTAAAAGAAATGACCAGAGACAGAGATCTCTGGAGACGGACAATACACGACATCACGTCGACCACTACACTCCCCCTGGGGGGTCAGGATTGAAGAAAAAGAGAGAGAGAGATCTTTTCTTAGGGCTAGTTTTATTTCGTCGATTGTGATTTCCGGTAGTAGTTCTGAACCTTGGTTGACAATGCCTTTTTTCCTTGTTAATATTTGTGGTACTTGATCTTCTCTGCTATTTGATTTGTGTTGGCTGGTGTACAGCAATTTGTAGACGTTTTTAACCATTTGAAGGGTTTCCTCTATGTTGGTTGTAAGATGACGATTTCTATCTTTAATATTTATCATCTGCCTTGTTCCCGTTTTTAGCTTTTTTCTCAATACTTTCATACTTCTAGTTTTGAATAAGATTACATAAATAAGCCTAATATTTAGCTATAATGGACTACAAAATTCGTAGAAAACATTACCCTTATAACATAACTTAACACCCGAGAATACTAAACAATCTCAAAAATAAACATCTCATGAACGATTTTTTATCGCTCTAAATTTCGAAACTCCTCAACTTGACCAATACCTACTCAAAAGTTTTCGGTAGGTTGTTTAAATGTACGAACTAATTAAAGCAGTGGAAACTTTGCAGATCTTTTACAATGACAAGACACACGTTTTCTTATATCACAAGGACTGTATTTTCCTAAATTGTAAATTCAAATCCAATTCAAGGTAAAGTTGCATCATCATTGATGCGCACCTTAAAAATACCGTTAAACTAGCTAATATCATAAATTTCTTATAAACTTCATCAAGCAAACCTGTTAAAAATGGAATATTTGCTATAATATATAATTAAAAATCGATATTAGCATTTTAAATCTTCCTGTTTACTGGCCCATTTCTCAAAGTGTCAAAATTATATAAACATTTCTTTTTTCCAAATCTGAATTGTAGATCTGGGTAATAAAACATTATATCTCGAGTGATTTATAGCACAACTTTTTAAACGACCATACAATCTATTTTTAGTTGTGCACTACAAAAAAAAACTGTAAAAGTAAGCTTAAACTAAGTATGACCATTTATTTCATTACTTCCACTACTTCGTCGAAATATGTTGATTGGGATAAATTCCACAAGAGTCAACTCATGAATATTCTTTCCTTCCATATTTAGCTTATCTTCATTTGGTATCTTAATGTAATAATATTACAGCAGATAATTGGAAAAAATGTATAAAGTCAAAAACTAGAAGAAAAATACTTACAGTTCCAAAACATTATAAGTAGAGTAGTTATAGATTTAAACGATAGCGATGATAGTGATACCGATTTATATGTAGACGATAGTTAAATTTAAATTGTTTTTGTATTTTGCACTATGTTAAATATATATTTTAATATAAAAGTTTTACTTATATGTATTTTTCTTCTACTTTGCGGGATTGCCGTAAATATATATCGTCAGTGACCTGACAATACTCCTATGTGACTTCACCTAAACTTTTTAGAAGAGACAAAAAACTTTATAATTATAAAATTTTAACATATCCCAATTGTTTGTTTGTGTTTTATGATCTGTGCGAAAGCAACATTTTTACTTCTTATGAAAAAGTTAATATTTAATTGAATTTAGTTTTGTTAAGCTAGATAGGAGTTATTGCTAAGTAATGTTACTAATAGGAGATACTGATTTTTATTTAATGTGAGCTTAGGAGTTGTTGTTTATTAAAATTAAGCATAAATGCCCTTTTATCCAAATAAAATTAAATAATTCTTTAAAATTAAACATAAATTAAAATAAACAGTTTTATTCATGGTAAAATAAAACACTTGTTACTATTATAAAACAAAATATTAAAAATTCGAAAAACAACAAACAAAAATTATTTCATAAGTAGGTACGTATGTCTAAACGAACAAAATAAAAAGATCTACCCATGTAAAAGGCCATCATAAAATAAATGCGAATCTTTTGGTAGGGTCGATTTTAGATCTTGTAAATGTTGCCATTTCTCCATTTTTATTTTAGGAGGCGATAGAAATAAAGGTGGATAGTCCAAAATTGTTGGCATAGACTTTGGTCTGATAGGGACTTGTAAGTATTCTCCTTTATGGTCAGTTTTTATTTATGATCCCAACTGGATCGTATTTGATACATTCTATATCAGTAATGGTTGATCATTTCTTCCTGGTCGGATTGAGGAATATCGCAAGTGGTTGGAGGATGAATAGTCTTTAAAAAACGTATGGTCTAATATTTTGACTCTATATGGCTTAGTTCCTTTCCTTGCTTGAGCTGTAATGAAGCATAGTCTCTGGGTAAATGGATTTCCTTATTTTTAAGACTATTTTCTATCAGACTATGTACCGAGTCACATTCCACTTAAGAGTGACCCGGTTCAAGATATTTTTGAAACACTAACACATTACAAAAAATTTATTTAAAATCCTTTATAAAAGGTATATAATAAAATGCCCAAACGGGCTATCACAAAGATATTGCAAAACGTTTTCGGATTAATAAATCCATCTTCAGTGCAAACGAGGTATACATGCTATGAGCCACCAAAATATATGGGTCCAAACCCTTTAAATGACATAAATTTACATTTGATTTACATTATGTGTGGTTACAAATTATGATGTATAAGTTTGTTATCAACAGGTCCTAGAAGACACTTCGTCTCAGGACCATTTTACCTATGTAATGTCATACGTCGCCATGTTACCAATTCCAACGGTAACTTAAACATCATAATATCTTTTTTAAGATTATTGCGTCGACAAAATTTTGTCACGTAAAGGGGCAACACGGGCTCGTCGGACCCTATTTGTATTTATACCTTAAGTCTAAATCTTTTTTACAGAAGTTAATTGGCAGTCAGGTGATGTTTTTGTGGATTATCTAAACGACTTTTTTGATTCCTGAAATCCAATCTCTCTCTCTCTCTTCAATCCTGACCCCCCAGGGGGAGTGTAGTGGTCGACGTGATGTCGTGTATTGTCCGTCTCCAGAGATCTCTGTCTCTGGTCATTTCTTTTAATTCATGCATAGGTCTTTGGCATATTCCTGTAATTTGATCTATCCATCTTGTTGGAGATCTTCCTCGTGATCTTCGGCCTTATACCTTTCCTTGTATTATGAGTCTTTCCATGTTTTCTGTGTTTGCTCTCATAACATGCCCAAAATATTTTAATTGTTGGAGATGGACTTTACTAGAGAGTCGTTGGCTAACTTTTAGCTCTCTTAAAATTGAATTATTTGTTCTACGGTCGGTCCAAGGAATTCGTAACATTCGTCTCCAACAGAACATTTCAGTGGCGTCTATCTTTCTTCTCTCCGATTGTCTCAGAGTCCAAGATTCACATCCGTAGGTCAGTATTGGGAATATTAAGCAGTTGATCAACCTCATCTTTATCGCTCTTGAAATTTGACAGTCCTTCCATATTTTGGTCATTTTTGCTGTGGCAACTTTTGCTAGATCACATCTACGTTTAATCTCTTCTTGTAATGACCCTGTGTTTGTGATTAATGATCCCAGATATAAGTATGAGCTCACAACCTCGAACCGGTCAATTGTGGTTATGTGTGGATGATTGTTGTGTAGTCTATCCACTATCATGATCTTTGTCTTTGATATGTTTAATTGCAGACCAAATATTTGACTTTCGTTTTCGATCAGTCGTATAAGTTCCATCAGCTCTGCTTGACTATTTGCAAGAAGGGCTGTGTCATCTGCGAAACGTAGGTTGTTTAGTTTATGACCATTTATTGAGATGCCCTTTTCCCATCCTTCAAGTGCTCTTCGCATAATATACTCCCCATATATGTTGAATAATTGTGGAGATAGTATACATCCTTGTCTGACACCCCGTTCTGGATGAAACTCGTTCGAAAGTGTGTCAAGTACTTTAACTGATCCAGTAGTGTGTTCATATAGTTCAGTTATAAGCGTAATTAGATGTTGTGGTACGCCTACTTCTTTTAGTATTCGCCATAAGTGTCTCCACTTGACCCTGTCGAACGCTTTACGGTAATCTATAAAACAGATGTATAGTGGGATGTTGAATTCCCTAGATTTCTCGATTATCTGTCTTATATTCAGCAGGTGTTCTCGAGTGCCTCTACCTTTGGTAAATCCAGTTTGCTCTTGTGGAATTTCTCTTTGAAGGAATGTTTTCAGTCTCTCATTGATTATATGTAGCATTATCTTGCTGGCATGGGATATAAGAGAGATAGTTCTATAATTGTCGCATTTATGGAAGCTGCCTTTTTATGTATGGTCGTTATTGTAGATTTTGTCCAGTCTTCAGGCCATTGTTTGGAATGCCATATTTGGTTACAGAGTAGATGAAGTAACTTTACGCCGGTTTCTTCTGTGGCTTTAAGCATTTCTGCTGTTATCATATCTGGACCTGGTGCTTTGTTATATTTGAGCTTGTTGATAGCCTGTCTTACTTCATTTTCGAGTATATCAGGTTCTTCTTCCACCTCGTCAGAGATTTGGCTAACAAGCTCTTGGCGTTGATCATCTTTATATAGGTCCCTGCAATACGATTCCATGTCTCTGCTATGTCTTCTCTGTTTGTTCTCAGGGTTCCAGTGTTATCTTCAATGGCCCAAGTTCTGGCTCTGAAGTCTCTTGTCAGGTAGCGTATTTTTCTAAATAGATCTCTCGGCTGATTATTCTGACCATGTCTCTCAATTTCTTTGCATATACTTTGATAGTACTGTTTTTTGTCGGCCTTACATCTTCGTTTTATTTCTTTATTGAGGTTTCTTAAACTAGCTTTTTCCCTTTCACTATGTACACCACTTTTACAAAGATTTCTTCTATTCTCAATTATTTTAAGAGTTTCATCTGTTATCCAGTGTTTCCGTTTCACCGGATTATTTTTCTTTGAGCGATCCACTGGTGTTGTTACGCAATGTTTAACAGTCTCCCATATTTCTTGTGATGTTCCGTTACGAATAGAGGGCATACTTTTCTGTACTTCCTGTAGAAGGTCGTCTTTCTTTCTTAGCTCTATCCTCTTTATCTCTCTTTGTTTGTTGGGTGCTTTAAGTTTAAGCATTACTTTAGCTACGAGGAGAGTATGATCGGATCTGCATATCGCCCCTGGATATGATCTGACTGTTTGAATGGACGATCTCCAGCGAATATGGAGTTTCTCCAGCAAATTGGTTTCTGAATCTATCTCCAGGACTTTTCCAAGTATAAAGTCGACGTACATGGTGTTTAAATCGAGTATTTATGATAGTTTAGTTGTTTGTGATAGCAAATTCGATTAAGCGGTCTCCTCTTTCGTTTCTCTGCCCTATGCCAAACTTTCCCAGTACATTCTTTAAGTCGTCATTTTGTGTAGTGTTGCCAATTTTTGCATTAAAGTCGCCACATATTATAGTAAGTTCTTTATTTGGTATGTTAGCGATTGTGGTCTCCAGTTTTTCGTAGAACTCCTCGATCTTTATGTCATCTGATCTGCTGGTTGGCGCGTAAACTTGTATGATATTAAGTTTATGTGTTTTGCAATCCAGTTTAATGAGTACTATCCTATCGTTCACAGCTTTAAATTCGACAACCAACTTTTGTAATCTTGGTGAGACCAGACTGGCAACACCTGTATAGTTCTGGGTCTCACCGCCAGAGAAGTAAATATAATTGCCATTGTCTGTTCTAAAATGGCCCTCTCCTAACCAATGAGTTTCAGCTAGTCCAGAGATTTCTATATTGTATCTTGCTAGCTGATAATCATTGTTGGAATGCAATAATATTGTTAGGAATGTACCTATATACATTTTAAAATAAATAATGCATCTGCTACCAGTCGTTAGATATCAATGTTAGTGTCGACAACTAAGCTTTTAAAATAATATTACAGTGAAAGTAGGTAAAGCGAATAAAATGTTCTGAAAACCATTATCAGCTGCAGGACGGCAAGATATTGGTAATAATTTAAGGAAATGCCGATTATGAAGAATCTCCTGAAATAGGTGGCATTGAAAGTGAAGATCATCTTTCGGAAGCAAGTGAACAGGATGATCTGCAAGTAGTATTGAGTAATAATGAAGAAGATGTATAGCTATTAGTTCCCAAATTTCAGAGTATGTAGTTTTTGAAATAAAGGATGAAAATAAGTAGAAAAGTCAATCACAACTAACAGGACGCCTTCCATCCTGCGACATAATAAAAAGCAAAGTGCACAAAGTAATGTTAGACCCTGGTCAAAGTGTAGATGATCCTGTTGATTCCGTTTTTTTTTGTTTGTAGACGAAAAAATTGTGAACGAAATAGTAATGTGTACAAATGAAGAAGCGAAAAAAGTCCTAGATATAGAGAACTGGAAATATTGCGACATTACAGAGCTATATGCCTTTATTGAACTACTACTAACTGCAAGAAACTTGAGTGTCAACATTCATAATGTAATTACTCAAGCGAGACCTTTTACAAAATCCATTAATTTTTCTGTGCTTCTTTGTAACAACAATGTATGAAGCAACAGTCTTTTGTTTGCAACAATGTATAAATAACTTTGTAATTGTTCAATAGTGTCTTTGTGTTTAGTCTGTTTGTAAGCGTAATCCTGGCAAAGTGTACGGAGAATATCAAAACTAACAAAAAGTCTGTCAATATTTTAACAACGTTAGTATACAGTTGCGAAACATGTGGGCCTTGTATGGTTCGTGTATTACGATAACCAATTTGTCCGTCCACCGTCCATTTATGATCAATTTTAACACCCTCAAAATCATTGAATAATGACCCCTATTAATGAATAATTTTCTATTAATGAAAGATTTCATTATATGCATCACAAGAGTCATTGCTTGCATAAATTAGGAATATAGGAGAATATAAATAGGTATATGTATGCAACCAAACATATACCTATTTATATTCTCATTAAAAAAATTAAAATGAAGTAGCCGCTGTTTATAGTATCTTTCATTGTATTATTTACTTTATTGTTTAAAGTTCTGTGTATTTGAAAAATCAAAAGATGGATTTTGACGAAGAGTTTAATTTAACTCCACCAGAAGTGGCAGAGACTGCAAATAAAATATCTTTAAGTTTACTGCCTGAAAAAAGCAGAGTGTTCTACGAAAAAACATACGCTGAATTTATTGCATGGTGTGACGAGAGAAAAATAATACGATATACAGAATCTGTATTGTTGACATAATTTTTAAACATTGCCGAAAACAGACTAATAGCAAGTTTGTGGCCGAAATATTCGATGCTTAAGTTTAAAATCAAACATTGAGATATCTAAATATAATAAGTAAATTATGTTTATCAAGAAAAAAAGAACAGGTTATGTACCAAAGAAACCAAAATCACTTGAAAAAAACAAGTCCAAAAATTCATCTCTGATGCTCCTAACGACGTGTTTCTAATGACAAAGGTAAACCAGTAAATTAAGTTAATATATTTAATACTCGTATTTTATAACATTTCATTTTGTAGGTTGCATTGATTTTCGGAGTGGCTGGTGCGTTAAGAAAGGACGAACTATTGAAATTAGAAACAAATAACGTTCAAGACTTGGGTTCAAAGTTTCTTGTCACAATAAAAGTATCAAAAATACACACAAATAGAATATTTACCATAGTAGATAACAAAGCAAATACCATTCTCTATGCGGTCAAAAACTATATTTTTTAAGACCGACACACACACCACATAAACGTTTTTATTTATAAAACTAACAAATTTTCCACACAGCCAGTTGGCATAAATACGTTATCCAAAATTCCTTCCATTATTGCTAAATTCTTAAAATTAGAGCACCCGCATTTCTACACTGGGCATTGTTTTAGACATTCCTCTGCCTCAATACTGTGTGGCAGTGGTGGAGACTTTTCAGCTATTAAAATACTAAGTGGCTGGAAATCGACTGCTGTAGCAGAAGGTTATATAGATAATTCTATGCAGAATAAACTTGAGACGGCTGAAAAACTCTTGGGACAAAATACCACTAAACCTTGTCAAAATACTTCCTTCAGCACCACCGCTTATTCTTCTATCACAGAATATACAGAGGTCCAAGAAGACTTAAATATAAATTTGTCAAAATACTATACAGCAGATAATCATTTATCAATACCTTCCTTTAATTTCAGTAATTGTACTATTTCGAATATTAATGTTTACAATAATAAAACTACAACTAAGGAAAATTAAACTTTGAATAAAGTTAATGAAAGCTGAAAAAAATTGTTGTTTATCGTTAAGTAAATAAAAGTTTAAACTAAGATATCTTTATTTCTGAAAAGTACGGTCGACGGAAAAGTTTTGTAACGTACTCGTAAATTAAAATGGCGATTAACAATCTCGAACATTAACGCGCTCGCTCCGCTCACGCGTTAAAATCTCTCAATTGTTAATCGCCCTTATTAATACACTTGTTGGTTAAATAACTATTAATAATATTTACTAACATAAACTTTTTAAACTTGACCAGTAACTACCTCATGTACACTGTTTGCTATTAAGTATAGAACAGTCACTGAAGGTTTTCACTCCGATGTCGTTGAACCTCCATCGATTTTCATGAAAATTTGTGAGTAGTTATAGGATATCTCAAGAAACAAAAGTGACATGGTGTCAACTTGCGCTTTTACCCTGGGGGTAAATGCCAAATTATTTTATTAAAAATAACCACAGAAATCGATAGAGACCAAATTTAAACAAAATTTATCCTAAAAAGTTATTAAAATCAATCAATACTTTTTGAGTTATTGAAGATCAAAAATTTTGATTTTTGGTAAAAAAATTCATGTTTTAAAGCAGTTTTTTATAAACAACTCAAAAACTATAAGTTTTTATAAAAAAGTTATCAATACCAAAATTAAAGCAAATAAAAAATTCAATAAACTAAAATATACTTATTTAATAATTGTCAAAGTACTCAGAAATACTTATAAAATCAGGTCTTGAAGAAGTTGATAGCATCAAAATGAAGCAAGTTATGATGAAAATAAGATAACCCTTTCGAATTTTTTGGAAAAAGTGAAAAATTAATAATACGCCATTTCCACAAAAATTAAAATTTATAGTAATCCCTGTAAGACTTTCTTTATTTTAGCATAAGTAATGACCTCAAAAATTTTGACCGGTTTAGAATGCATATTTTTGAATATAAATTTGATTGAAAAAAAAAGAGAATTTTTCTAATTTTCATAAATTTCACTTTCTTTTGAGAATAACT
Source organism: Diabrotica balteata (assembly GCA_918026665.1). NCBI lineage: Eukaryota > Metazoa > Arthropoda > Insecta > Coleoptera > Chrysomelidae > Diabrotica > Diabrotica balteata. Next base: position 123,696,918 of record OU898279.1, on the reverse strand, counting down.
CCGTATATACTCAATATACTTAAAAAATGATAAAAAAGAAAATTTGAAGTTTTTCTATTACAAAGATTTTCTTTTCTTATATTTTTGTAGATAAAATCGTATTTGTAGGATAAAAAATAACTGAGATAAAAACAATTTAAAACCTAAATTTTACTGCGATAACCATGTAACCGCGGCCCTTTAACCTTTTATCTTTTAAAAAATAAGGGATTTAAAATATTAAATTTAATACGACTGAAATTACCTTTCAAATGGTTTTTGAATAAACCTGATATTTTTGTAAGTATAGGAAAAAAGATAGGTAATAAGAAGTAGACGTGTCGATAGGTATATGCTCACGAAATATACATGTGTGGATGTGTGTATGTATATTTTGAAGATAGAAGAAGCTAGTGAAAGGAATTCTGTATATCTGCTCAAAAACATAGTGGGACTTTCTAGTATGCTGTGTGTCTATTGAATATTTCAGTATAACTCAACAGATATAGCTGCAACGTTCAAGGTCACTTCATCGATAAAGAAAGGATCCAAAACTTATAAAAATAATACAAATAAAAGGCTTTTTATATCATATCTTATGAATAAACTCGATAAAAATCCATTAAATTCAAACAAGGAAAAGGAGAAGCTGACGAATTAATAGTAGAGACAACAATTGAGAATAAGGGCTCAAGTTTGCCAAAAGTTATAGTAGCAGAAGACATTGATGTTTTAGTTTAACTGCCCTAGCTAAAGCTGATGAAGAGATTTATTTTCTGAAACTTGGAAAACAAAATGTTAACTCCGTGATATATTCTTTAAAAAGCTTTAGAGCTAAATTATCCATGCATATAAGTATACATTCTATTTTCTCATTGTTTTTCTGGATGTGACTCGACTTCTGCTTTTTATTATATAAGGAAGAAAAAAACTACCGATCTTCTAGTAGACAAAAGACCTGATTTGAGACAGTAGATAGATATAGTTTATAATAAAGCCGCTGATATCGATGCCATGTTAGAAACTGGCAGGTACTGCACAATATTATTGAACGGAAGTGCAAAATTTGTAAATATGCGTAAACTATAACGCATCCAAGACCTATCAGCTTATCTGAAACAGATGCATAACGAGTCCTTTATTAAGGCTACCACTAAAAATAATGCAGTAAAGTTTTCATCTTTGGTCCCAACGTTTGCTGCATGGGATGAACACATCAATAGAGTTTATTTACAAACCCAGATATGGCTTGGAATCAAAGACATTCGTCCAGTTGACTGAGGATGGTGCAAAATTGAAGAGTCTTTGTTTCCAACTAAAAATCCAATCGACCTGCTCCAGAAGAATTATTAAAAATGAATTTTTGCAACTGCAAAAAAGGGTGCGCCGCTTCTTGCGGGTGTCAAAGAGTAGAGTTATTTTTCAATGCAGTCTGCGGATCAAGCAGTAGGGACAATTGCCAAAATAGTTCTCCAATTAATGAAAAAGGAGAAATTGGATAAATGTAGAAAGAATAATATTCTTAAAGTTTGGAATATACTAATGAAGTTTATCATAACCAATAAAAAAGTTTAGAAATGATTAAAGCTATTAAAACTAATAAAAAAACATTTTCCATTATATTTTATGACAAGGAGTAGTTTTTAAGGGTGCAAAAAATTAATTAATAATATGAATACTTTAATACTCAGTAAATGAGATTTCAATTCAGTAATATATTATTCAAATAATTAAAGTTTCTTGAAATTATTTTTTTTAATGATTCTGCTTTAAGGGGGTGGTTTTTAAGCGTTGAAATTTCACAGTCAATCAAAAATTATATCATAAACATTAAAGAAACTATTTGGGTAATATTAATATGTGAGTTGATATTTCAGAAATATAAAAAATGATTTTTTCATGATTTTTGATTTAAGGGATAGTTGCTAAAAGGGTTGAAAAATTAATTAAAATCATAAATATGCTTATAAATGTTGCAAAATATTAATTTTATTTAATTAATCGAGATTACTTATGCCAGAATGCTTAAATCTGCATTTTTTATCATTTAAAAAAAGGGGTGGATTTCACCACTAAAATGCAAAAAGCGCAATTTGAGCATATTCACTTTTGAAGTTGAGGGTAAAATATACTGAATTCCAAATTTTCATGCAAATCGATGGAGGTTCACCGAAATTGGAAGGTAATAGTTGATTTTTACCTTCATTCACTGTACTAATAATAAAATTTAATATTAAAAAACATACATACATACTAGGTTTAGACACAATATCGGCAATACCTAAGAAAATATAATGGTAAATAAAATATATAAAGCTCTTGGTAACTGTTTTTATTGAATTTAAATTAGTTGGGAAAAATATAAGGTTATAACCATTAGCAAGACTAAAAATGGTTGAAGAAGAATTTATTTGAATAATTATACAAGGTTTTTTGGCCACTTTCGCGACGTGTCTCAAATAAGCCTATTTTAGTGAGACCAAGATCGATATTAGTTTTCTTAAATATCAATATATTATCTTATATCAACGGACGACAGACAAAATTCCATAATTTATTATACTTATGCCATATTATCTAACTATGCTGCCCAATCTTTGTGCGACCTTGAAATAAAAAGCGATTCAGCCTTGAGTAAAAAAATCGGCGAACTCTAAATCTGAATATTTGTGTCATCAATATGTGTATAAATTTGGTGGCAAATTAAAAATTGTCCATATCACGTTGAGAAGTGCATCTGATACGATGAAGACCATTGTGAGTATAATTTTATTTTATTACATTGATTGTTTAACCACTACAATAATTGCATTATTATACAATTAGAAAATTTGACAATAATAACAGTAAAACACAGATAATGCACAAAATAATAAAAAGGTCATCAAATTTGGATCACTTTTTGAATATATATATATATATATATATATATATATATATATATATATATATATATATATATATAAAGAGTAAGAAAAAAGAAGTACTTGTGACTCGTTTGGAAAAAATATAACACTGTTTTTGATGGGTTGGAGTCAATAAAAGGGGCTATTTGTTGACTATTTTTTACTCGAGCTTTCAATTGTGATTACAATTTTTATCAAGAGCTTCTAAAAAATACAAAATGTCTTAAAAGTTGAACTAGAAATAAAAAAATTTTTGTTAACTTACCAAATAAAATTAGTTGTTTATAGAAAACTACTGCTTACATAATAAATACAAAAAATATTAATAAAAAAATGCCTTATTCTAATAAATGTTTCTCTGAAAAATTTAGATGAAGTTTCTTAAGAAAAAATTGAATTTATAAACAAAAATAGAATTTGAATTTCCATGTATTTGTTACATTTTTTCGGGCATCTATCAATGGTGAATAAATCTTCTTCTTTTTTGTTACTTAACAAAGAAGAATTTTTTAAACAAAATTTTATTTTTGACAATATGTCAAAAATAAAAATTTTTAAGTTAGTATTTATGTCATTTTAGGCTGGTTGTAGCTATTCTATTTTTGTTTATAAATTCAATTTTTTCTTAAGAAACTTCATCTAAATTTTTCAGAGAAACATTTATTAGAATAAGGCATTTTTTTATTAATATTTTTTGTATTTATTATGTAAGCAGTAGTTTTATATAAAAAACTAATTTTATTTGGTAAGTTAACAAAAAATTTTTTATTTCTAGTTCAACTTTGTAAGACATTTTGTATTTTTTAGAAGCTCTTGATAAAAATTGTAATCACAATTGAAAGCTCGAGTAAAAAATAGTCAACAAATAGCCCCTTTTATTGACTCCAACCCATCAAAAACAGTGTTATATATATATATATATATATATATATATATATATATATATATATATATATATATATATATATATATATATAAATTTCTTTTTCAAAGCTAATTCTAAAATTGTTCTTTAAATTAATTTCTTAATCAATACTATGTAACTTATCAGCTTAGAGTTTTTAAGTTATTATCTTATTTCCGTTAAAATATTTTCTACAATACACACCTCGTATTATTTCGCTTTTTTGAACATTTTATGTCATAGTTTTAATATTTTTTTCTAGTTGCCGTCTATCTAAGCTATTATTCTCCGCCTTCCTTTAACATTTCTGCTAGGATTCCATCGCTTCCAGGAGCTTTATTCCTTTTTATTTCTTTTGCTGCTTTTTCTTTTTCTTCGTTGGTTATTTCAGGCATCACTTCTGAGTTGACATTTGTGTCTGCTTTTTCAAGTTTTGTTTGAGGAGTTAGGGAGATCGTTTCTGAAACGTTGTAGACCGGCATAGAACTTTTTAATTGAGTTTGCTATATCATATTCACTTTTTTCTAGTTTTCTTTGTTTATTTTTACGGTTATTAGGTTTTTCTTTCCTAGTTTCGGTTTGGTGCACTTAAGACTTCGGTTTTCTCTATGACTTGTTCTGTTATGACTTGGTCATCTGAAAAACTAAATGTTTTTAAAGTGCAGTTATTTTATTGTTAAATTAATTGTTAAATAATATTATTGAATATATTGGGTTGAAGTTACTACTTATTATAGTTCCAAATTTACATTTTCAAAGTCTAGTCTTCAATGTGATGCTTTATACCCTGTCTTGGATTATCCCACATGTACATTAAACTCACCTAATATTATAATTTTCTGCTCTGATGGAATATTACTCAATGTGTCTTGTATTTAACCATATAAAGCGTTTTCTCATCCAGATCGGTTTGATGAACATATACGTAACCATATTTCTTTATTTGAGAGTTCAAAGATTATTCTTTCATTCATTCCTACAATTTCTACGGCATAACCTTTTATTTCAATATAAGCAATTGTAGAAACTAAAGTTTTAGTGTTACTATTCCCTATTTATTACAATATGTTTTCTTTACCTAGTTTTTTACCCCTTATATTTTCCACTTAATATCATGTGTGCATTTAATTTTTATTATCCTTCTTTTTAAAACTTTTATCAACTCCATACTTTTAAATATAAGACTTAAAAGACCCTATCCTAAATTGTCTAAATTGTAATGGAGTTTTTCCTTGAAGTCCTCACCCGGAAATCCGAGAGTAGTCTCATTTGACTTCCGGTACTCCAGAAAATGCCATCATAATGCAAGCTTTAGCGAGCACACCACCAATGTGCAGTTTCTTTAGATCTACAAGCCAAAGATATTTTTTACGATAGACTAATTTCCTTTGTGTAATCTGCACCAATGAAAAAACTAGTCTAACTTTGATATTTTTTTCTCAAATTATCTGCTACATTATCTGTTTGTCTCTGTATTTATTTTCTCTCTTAGATTTACGATACTTCTATGCACGTATCACACCAGTTTTTCAACGAAAAAACGCCAGTTTCAAAAGAAAAACTGGTGTGACGGACGCAGTTGAAAGAATTACAACCCTGAAATGGAACTGGGCAGGACATGTTGCTAGGGTCAGAGATGGAAGATGGACAAAGAAAATTTTAGAGTGGAGGCCTAGACACGATGCTTATCGTAGTCGAGGACGTCCTCCAACAAGGTGGTCGGACGATTTAAAGCGCATCCAGTCTAACTGGATTCAAGTTGCTCAAGATCGGATGCAATGGAATTATTTACGGGAGGCCTATGTTCAGCAGTGGCGCAAAATGGCTAATGATGATGATGCACGTATAATATTTTGGTCACTGTGATGTCTACATAGTTTTCATATATATTTCTATTTCGGGTTTAAATTGTAGTTAAAAGGTAGCTTCTTTTCATTCACAACATTTCTTACTTGTAGGTACATGTGGTAGTGAGAGAGACAAAGAAAAATAAAGAGAGAGAGATAAAAATGTACTCTATTAATACTATGTACCAAATCCACCAACCTGATATTTTCAGCTAGTGGGGCATGATTTAAATACTGTTATTGATTGTTTAATTTTTGTTGTAAGTTCTACATATCTCCTGGCGCTGGTACCCATTCAATTTCAAGATTTTATATTGTACCAGTAATTTTAGTCTGAACTGACATCATGTTTTTTTTACTATATTCTGTATATGTATATTTTGATGACACGCTATTTACTACATGTCTAACGTTATTGATTTAACTTGTCATATTCTAGGATTTAACTAGTTCTTAATTTTTTTTTCTGTCAGAAGCCTTCTTTTGTTAAAAAACAAATTTAATTTAAAGTGTATTTATTCTCATCCATAGTGCCATGTGATATCTAGTATATCGCTATACGATCATTAATAAAGAAGATGCCGTTTGGTAGTCGCCTTGTTTATTTTTTTCTTTAATATATGCGTTATACTATTTTCTTTGATTTGCTATGTCGCATGTTAAAATTGATCTAGTTGTTTATTTTGGGCTCAAACAGAGGCCTTCTTTATGTCAATAAATTAAAATTTGTCTTATAGTTAATCTATTTTTATCCATAGTCCCCTAGGATACTCTTCCTTTTCATTTAACACATCCTACGATCCAGCCGGTCCAATAACAAAGAAGATATGATATAATGCCTTTTTGGTAATGCTGCTATTTGTAAATTTTTTGTCTTAACACATTTGCTACCCTCCTTGCCAATAATCCGATGAACTATTGTAAACACACACAAAACTTAAGCAATAGAATTAGCAAAAAATCAACTGTATCGTTTTAACAACAAAGTATAACTGAATCGTCAGTTAGTAGTTCAGATTTCTTTCCTGGAAGTTAATACGAGTTATCACATCAGATAAACAGTGTCATCCTAGCGTTTTGTATAGTAAGATTTTACTCCTTCTTTTAATATTCTTTCTGGTATCTCTCCTATTCTTACATAGTATATTTTGTGTTATTTGTTTTACCTGTTGGTTATCCAGTTTAGTTCTTTATGAAATACATAATATTCCTTAATGCTTTCTTTATCTATTATGCATAATATCTCGGTCTATTAAGTCATTATTAGAAAAAAAAAAAAGATTATATAAAAATTTTAACGTTCAAAATAAATATATTTTTAAATTATGTCACGATAAAACCTACTTAAATTTTTCTTTGGTTTATAGATCGCTTTTTCGGCTTTTGTAGCCGTAGCATTTGCTGCTAACCTCGAACATGCTGATCCCAAACACATTCCCATCATCAGACAAGAAAACGAAGTCAGCGTCGATGGAAACTACCGTTCATCATTCGAAACCGGAAACGGAATCGTTATCCAAGAGCAAGGTGTCCTTAAAAACGCTGGTAGCCAAGATGCGTCTTCTGAAGTGGTTGGATCAGCAGAATGGAAAAGCCCCGAAGGTGTTCCAGTAGTACTTAAGTATGTAGCTAATGAATTTGGATTCCAACCTGAAGGAAGCCATCTCCCAACCCCACCAGTAGACAACAACACACCCCCACCAATACCAGCAGCAATCCTTAGGTCTTTGGAGTGGAACGCTGCTCATCCAGAAGAGGATCCAGAAAATCAAAGACCCCAACGTCAGTAAATTATAACTATAAGATGTAAATAAATGTTATTTTTTAACTATGTTACTGTTTTTATTAATATTCTTGAGTCACATTTTTATGATTGTTTACCCTGTATCTGGTCCTGTAGCTTTTTGCCTACAACCAGGTTATAGGATAATTTTAATGAGATAGTGAGTGCTTTACATACTGTACCTAGAAGTGTTGCCTTTAAACTAGAACGTCTTTTGTTAGTGTTAAGGCTGGTAGCACCATCTATCACAAGGTTTGATAAATTTTATTTCAATATGGCCGGAAGTGACCAGCTGTGTGGGAACATGCTGCTTGAAAGTGAATAAATATTTCATCATAAAAGTAAGTAAAAGCCTTTTTTGTATAATATTTTGGCTTTACATTAAACAAAAAGGGTCATTACTTTAGTTTTTTAAATATTTACATTAATAAAAGGCCAACATAATGATCTGGGTATAACGCAAAATTTATGTAGGTAAGAAGCAATATTACCAATTTATAGCAAGTTTTGTTTGTTGCAGATTTTACAAAGAAAACTATGTTTTACTATGGATTTTAAGCCAATCAGGGCTGCATGTTTATATGGGAAGAAAAAAACGCTTGTTATTACTTCGATAGATGCAAATATTTCAGATATATCCGATTTATCGGATTCAGAAGAAAATCACATAAAAACACGAAAACAAGAATCTATAAAGCAACAATTAGACATATATTAACAAACACGGTGGAGACAAGACCTGAAACATCTAAAACGAGACGATTGTTACAAACAACAGAGATGAAAATACTCCGACGAATTTCAGGGAGAAATCTGTTAGATAGGAAGAGAAGCGAAAACCAAAGAAGAGCATGTAATAGAGAAGACATAAATAGACGGGTGACAAAACAAAAACAGGAGTGAAACGAACAAATCAGTAGAGTAGTAGAGGATAGAATAGTATGAATAGCACGAGATAAGTCACCAAATGGACGAAGAAGTAATGGCAGACCAAGAAAAAGATGATGCGACAATTTTAACAATTTAGGAGGATATTATTGAACAAAAAACAGGCTTTAAAGCCTACATACTAGAAGGTAGAAAAAGAAGGAAGAAAATCATTTGCAACACGAAAATATTTTCGAAAACTCTGATGATAAAACAGGTCCCAACCATATGGTTATACCAGAAATAGATGAAGATAGTGAAGCTGATGAGAAAAGAGCAAACAAAGAAGAGGAAGTTGTACGAAAAAAAGCAAAAAGACATTCTGCCACTGGTGGAGTACTTTACCAAGTTGTTTTCACTTGACGGTATTGAAAATATCGTGTGACATTTAAATTTGTATAGCACACAGGTAAGAGGAAAATCCATCAACACTTCACCCCGTGAAATAACAGGTTTGTCATCCATTTTATTATTGATAAGAATAATAAATTTACCAGCAGTAGAAGAACATAGAGTGACATTCTCTTCTTCTTCTTCAAGTTCCACTCCTATCGGAGATTGGAAATCATTCTGGCAATTATAATTTTATTGGTTACTCGCCTGAACTGCATCGAAACTATTCACGGAGATAGCGTAGCCACGAGATTTTACGTCTTTCTACGCTTCTTCTACCTTTGAATTTACCCTGCATTATATTCCTATGTAGTTCGTACTTTTCACCTCTCATTATGTGCCCCAAGTATTCCAATTTCCTGATTTTTGTTAAATTTAAAATTTCGCATTTTTTTCCTAGTTGTTCGAGAACTTGTTCGTTTGTTTTGCGATCCATCCATGATATTTTCAAAATACGTCGGTAACACCACATTTCGAAAGCTTCTAGGTTTTTAATGTTGGATTTTTTTTAAGTGTCCAAGCTTCAACTCCATACAAAAGGGTAGAGAAAATATAACATCGAAGCATTCTTATCCGGAGCGATATATTGATATCGCGATTACAAAAAAAGTTTTCTCATTGTATTAAAAGTTGACCACGCAATTTCAATGCGGCATCTTATTTCTTTTGTCTGGTCAGTATCTTCTGCGATCCATGCTCCAAGGTATTTGTACGAAGATATTTGTTCAATTTCTGTATTATCTAGTACTAGCTTAACTTTGATGTTTTGTGCTTTTGTAAATACCATGAACATGGTTTTCTTCAAATTGATTTTTAGTCCATAATCGTTGCAATATATATTTAGTTGTTCAGCAAGGTGTTGCAGTTCTTCTAGTGTTCCTGCCAGTAGGACGGTGTCGTCCTTCCGTTTATTATAAGGCCCTCACTGATCTCGGCAAGCGCTAATTCTGAGATGGCTTCACTGTATAAATTGAATAACAAGGGTGATAAAATACACCCTTGGCGGACCCCACGGCGAATCTGGATATCCTTGGTCAGTTCGTTTTCAACTTTCACTTTTGCTGTTTGATTCCAATAGAGGTTACAGGTGATTCTAATGTCTCTACTGTTTATGTTTTTACTTAATAAAATTTCTTTAAGTCGAATATGCTGCAGTCTGTCAAATTCCTTTCAAAATCAATGAAACAGGCATATACTTCCTGATTAATATCTAAGCATCTCTGCGAAAGAACACTTACTGCAAACAGTGCTTCTCGTGTTCCCAGTCCTTTCCTAAATCCCATTTGTGTATTACTTATGTCTTCATCTAATTTCTTACGTATTCTATTGTGAATTACTTTTAAAAACAATTTCAAGACATGACTCATTAAGGCTATGGTGCGATGTTCATTGCACTCCTTTGCATTGGCTTTTTTGGGAAGCAGTATGAATGTTGATTGGAGCCATTCTTTAGGTATTATACCTGTTCTATATATGGTATTGAATAGATCCAAAAGAATATCATTCTCTACATTCTCTGACATTCTCTAGAATATTCTAAATTGCGGATATTATGCCACTAAAACAATTTCAACTTCTCAGAAGATACACTGCAATGACAACCGCCAAGTTATATACGAAATCAAAGATAGGATACGAAATCAAAGGGTATTTTAAAATCAGACCACTTTTGGATGCAGTCAGAGTTAATTGCCAGAAACATTAATTTAAAAATCAGTATTCCATAGACGAAACTATGATTGCATAATATATAAAAGTACTCATGCAGGAAATCTCAGGTAATATATTCAAAATAAGTCTCATAAATAGGGATACAAAATTTTTGTTCGAGCTGGCGTGTCTGGCTATATTGCCGATTTTATTGCATACCAAGGAGCTTTCACATTTTCTGAGTTGTAAAATACCCTAAACGCGTTTACTGAAAAAGAAACTTTTTTGGAGTGGGTGCTAGCGGTGATATAGGTTTGAGTAAGACCGTTTCTGATCCCTCCAATTCAGTAATTTTTTGAGGCAATTGGTTTTCCGGTCTGGTTTTTTATTTGTCCGAAGGTAAACTTCAATACATATTTAGAGCACATTATGAACCTAGCACTAATGAACATAGACGAGGGAATACTTATAAACAAAGTTGCTGACAAAGAATGTAGAGAGTAGACCATTTTAATTAATTTTAAACTGTTTGTCCTTGTTTTAGTGTAGTGTTTTGTACAATTTTATGTTAAAATTCATGTTTATCACATTCTACGCTTGCTGAATAGCCTATATTTGACGAAATCCCCCTGATGGTGCTGTAGTAAGCAAAAGTACTTGGGCAAGATTTAATTGTTAAAATTGTGCTCGATATTTGCCTTTCATTTTTTAAAGTTCATTCATTCGAGCATTCAACCTTATACCAAAAGAAAAAGGGGCAGACCAAGAAAAAGATGGATACAGCAAGTAGAGGAGGCGGGAAACCCTAAACAAAAATTACTCGAGGAATTAAAAATAATGGCAGGAAACAGAAAAGAATGGAAGAGGTAGGTAAATGGAAAAAAAAACAGCTAGCCCAAATCCGACACCCTGATAGGGTAAAATGAAGGGGAGAAAGAAAGAAAGTTTCTTTACTAAAATGCTACAAATTTTCCGTTCTTTTATATGGCGTGGAGTCATGGACCTTAACTGAAGCATCACTGAAGAGACTCGAAGTATTTGAGATGTGGTGCTATAGACGCATGTTGAGGATTTCCTGAATAGACAAAGTTACCAACGAAGAAGTACTACATAGAATGGGTAAAACGCGCGAACTAGTCTTAACCATAAAACGTCGTAAACTAGAATACCTGGGCCATATAATGCACAATAAACAACGATATAACATACTTCGGGCCATACTTAAAAGTAAAGTGCATGGGAAAAGAGGTCCAGGACGGAGAAGAACATCCTGGCTGCATGACCTGCGAAAATGGTTTAACTTAACCACTACCGGACTTTTCAGGGCAGCAGTCAACAAAGTCAGAATAGCCATGTTAGTGTCCAACATCTGTAACAGATAGGCACCATAAGAAGAAAGAGAAGAAAAATTATGAGATACTAAGCTTGCGAAAAATTAGGCAAAACAGAATCACGGGATATATAAGGGAAAGCGACAAGGTAATGTCGAAACATTTCAGAGGATCATATACGTGTTAGTTTGATACCGAAAAAAAAATTATTGTTACTAAATGGATTGATACTAAGTGTTTTCGTTAAGCAAGTATTTTTTGTGATATTCAACCCCTAACTTATGTACAAAGCTTGTGTAAAACTTACTCCTACTTTTGAAAAGTAAATTTACCCTGTCCTTCTCTAATTACACAATATAACAAGTAAATGGGTGAAGTTAATAGGGCAAACTCTTCACTTGTATTGTATATAAGTCCAAGTAGAGCCAGGAGATGATATTTTCCCATTATCACTTGCATATTGGACATATGTGTCATGAATGCATGGATCTTCTATAAAAATGCTTATGCTAGTTTGAAAGAAAAACCTATGCCTTTGAAATTATTTAGACTGTAGCTAGCAAGTTCTCTTTTACACACAAAAAAAGAAAGTAAAATAGGTAGACCTTACGTATGCAGGCTAAAAATAAAATTTAATCTTCACTTGCACTGAGACCAGATAAAGCCACTAAACAGGATTCAGTTGCTCATTGGCCTAAACATACCACCAAGGATAGCTGTAGATAGGTGTAGATTGTAGATCTGGATTAACTGTTATAGCATGCAGTAAATGCAACATACGACTATGTTTGACTTAAAGTAAAAATTGTTTTTATATTATTCACAATGCATCATAACTATGTTGATTACTTAAGGTTGGGTTTTACTATTTTTGGCAGAATTTCATATATTGTTCTTAAATACTTTTATATTACATGTTTGGTTGTTAATTTTTTATTATAAATAAACAAAATATTTGATAATCTGATTTCTACCTCACCTTACACCTTAGCTTTAAAAGACTTTACCTCAAACTGGCAATGTAAGCCAGCGTTGCCAGGCCCAAAAAATTCATTTCCCCATATTGTGTTTTAAAAGTTGCCAGATTTTGAACATAATTCCCCAGATTTATATATCTTAGTTTTTGACAAATCTTCTCCTTCATGTAGGCAAGCAATAATGCGGTATTTGTTGTCTGCTATGTTCATTTTAGGGTACCTGTCCGTTCCGAACGTTGGCGAGCATTCTGGCTATGATGACTTTATTGGTTGCTATACGAAATAGCTCTGTTGAGGTTTTTCTTAACCATGATTTTTTGCAAAATGATTAAAATGCTTGATTTCTCATTATATATCCCAAGTAGCATCTTACGGCCCTTCACGATGTTAACCAAAGCCGCGATTGTGTTCAGCCTCGGCAGTACTTTTTCATTGGTGACTTTGTTTATCCATGGTATCTTCAGGATCATTCTGTATAACCATAGTTTAAAAGATTGAAGTTTTGATAGAACTTCCGCCTTCATTGTCCACGTTTCTACTCCGTACAGAAGCAATGAGTCCACGTTACATTTAATGAGCCTTATTTTTGTTTCTAGGGTAAGGTCATGGCTCTTGAACACAGAGCTCATAGTCAAGAATGCACTTTGGCCATTCCAGTGCGACATTTAATCTCTTGGGTCCCACGATTCATTGATTATAGTTCCCAATAAGTTGTATTGTGAGAAACGTTCAATCCTCATTTGGTTCACATACAGATTTGCTACAGTTATTTTTTCATGCTGATGATCATTAGCTTGGTTTTGCTGGTGTTTATATCCAGTCCATATGTTCTACTTGTTTCCGTTAACTTGTTCATTAAGTTTTGCAGCCCTTCTATGGTATTGGAAAACACTATTGTATTATTTGCATACCGCAGGTTAATAAGATTGACTTTATTTATTGGGATGCCTTCATCGATATCTTTTAGAGCCTCTTCAAAAATATGCTCCGAGTATAGATTAAATATCAGTGGTGAAATTATGCACCCCTGTCTCGCTCCCCTTAAGAGTTTGACCTGATCTGTATATTCTCCATATATTCAGAGCACCGCTGATTCATTCCAATACTGGTTAGCTATTATTTTTAAGTCTTTTCGTCAATCTTTGTTCTCTTCAGTACTTCCTTTATTTATTTATACCTGACTCCACCGAAAGCCTTCTTGTAGTCAATCAGGCATTTCTGAAACAATACCTTCACGCTAAATAAAGCTTCCCTCATACCAACATCGTTTACAAATCCAAACTAATTGGGCGCAATTTGTTCCTTGCATTTCCATTAAATTCTTTTGTGGATGACTTTTAAAAACAGCTTCAGCAGATGACTCATTAGGCTTATGGTCCTATAATCTTCACAAACTTTTGCTCCTGTTTTTTTTGGCAATAGTACGAACTCCGATTTGAGCCACTCTACTGATATTTTTCCTGCCTTGTATATTTCGTTAAATATTTCAGTTATTATTTTTATTTGTTCTGCATCTAATAGCTTCAACAGTTCTGCAGGAATTTTATCAAGTCCCGGTGCCTTTCCATCCTTCATTTGTCTGACGGCTGCCGGTATTTCTTCTTGTAGGATTTCGGGACCTGCCATGTAGGTTACCGATATTATATTCAGCCATAGGAGTTTTCAACGCTTCTTGATTGTTTCGAGCTTCTCTCATATGACGTATATTAATTTTAAATACGGATTATATGACATATGACAGAAGCTCGAAACAAATAAGAAGCATTGAAAAGTCTTATTGGTGACACTGTAATAAATGTGTAATATTTCCCATCAAAGTGTTTTAAGAGTTCTGCATGAAGAGCAATTACATCCTTACCACTATCGACAGGTGCAGGAATTGTTACCTGACGATATGCCACTTGGAGTTGATTTTTGTGAAGTATTGCAAAATAAAGTTCAAACTGCACCAAATTTTTTAAGCAACATTCTGTTTACAGACGAGGCCACATTTATAAGATATGGTATGTTCAATTCTATATGCACTTCTGGGCTGCAGAAAATCCAAGGGCTACAATGGAAACTCACTTCCAACACTCGTTCAAGATAAACGTTTGGGCAGCTACTTTAGACAATAGTTTCATAGGATACCACATTTTTCCCGGAAATTTAAATGGTAACATGTATTACAATTTTCTAGACAATATTTTACATGATATTTTGGAAGATATTCTATTACAAATGCGAAGAAACAAGTTTTTCAAGGATGATGATGCTACACCACATTACACAAAAATTTGTAGAAGGTGGTTACATGAACAATATGAACATTTCCCTGATAGCTGGATAGGCCGGGGTGCGGATGCACCGATTCATTGACCTGCTCGTAGCTGTGATCTTAATCCAATGGACTTTACAGTTTGGAGTTATTTGAAATCAAAAGTGTATAACACTCCAAGTAATACAGTAAATGAGTTAAGATACAAAATTGAATAAGTATTTACCGATTTACAAAACGATCCAGTAACATTAAATGGATTAATGCGTTCGCTAAATAAAATAATTAGATTATGTATTCAACAAAATGGAGGACATTTTAAACAGTTGTTGTGAAATATTATTCTCGATATTAATTGAATGTTAAGTGTTAATTAAGTTTTCCATTAATTTGTAATATTATTGCTAACACAAGTATCAATTCCAAAGCATACTTGATGAATATTAAGAACTGTAACGATTACAATAAAATACATGTATACCTTCGAGTTTAAATAAATCGAAAACGGTGATATCTATCGAAATATTACAAGAACACCTTTTTTGTGTATAGAAAAGTCTAAAGAAACAATTTTTATAATATTTTTTTAAAATATGTAAAAATTAAAAAACATGTGACTCAATAACCCCCACTTTCCCTCCAAAACTACCCTGTATTAACATAGGACGTGGTAGGTGGTGACATAAAATTAATTATCCTAATGTCTTATAATCACTCCCAAAATATGAACTCGGTATTCAAAACCGTTTGGAAGATATTTGAAAAAATAAGAATTTTAATTCACCCCTTTAAAGGGTTGTACCTCCCTTATTATTTAGTTTTATAAAAAAAGTATACATAAAGAAATACCCTTATTTTTGGACGTACAATGAGCTCCAGAAATAAATCTACATAATTCTGGACCACCTTCTATATTTTATAAATTTAATTTCAGGTAGTTTTTTTACATATTTTATTATTTTATTCCTTATATTAATCAATATTATGTTGATTTTTCGAGGTTTTCCGAGATTTCCGGTGGGGCAAGTGAAAATTATATCATTATTATAAATACTGCGACAGACTATCCCAACCAAATTTTTAAAAATGCCAAAGTTTTTACAGTGAATTTTATATGGACTCAATTTTTCCGAGGTTTCTCATATTTCCCGGCCAGTGAAAACTATGTAGTTTATTCATATTTCGACAAGCTACCCCAGAAAAAAAGAGTCTTCCAGCTGCAATGGAACCCAAGATAATGTTAATTTTTCCTACGTATTTTAGTTTGAAGTTCCGATCTCAAAAAAAAACGGAGCTAAAACAGGTATCCCCTCCACTTTACTATGTCGACCTTTCGAAAGTACCTCCGTTTCGAAGCGCTGTAAGTTTCGAAAACTTGAATGAATTTTATAGCTTTAAGTTTCAATATAAAGTTTAGATTTTCATTCTAAATGTATGCAAATTTTACTTCTTAATATTTATAAACAATGGAGATGGAGATTAAAAATGTAAGTTTTTTTACTAGCTATAAAATGGTTGTACTTACAAGTCTGTAGCTTGAAAACTATAGAAGTTATTACAGTTGTAATAACTTCTATATATTAATTTAACAAAACTAAAAAATAAACTGATACTTTCTTGATACGTTACAAACCCATATTATTTTAAAAAAAATCGATTGAATAGACAATACAAGACCACATCCAAAATTAGAAAAAATGTACAGGGTGCCATTAAAAAAATTGAGTTAAGGGTTGTAACTAAAAGATGAATATTTAGGGGATGATATTTTCTTCGCCATATTAAAGTGTATTATAAATGGAATAGACCAGTTTTTGTCCCTTAAAAGAAGCTCTATTTTGTTAAGAAATATAGCGTGGATAAATTTGTCTGGACACTTAATTAACAAAAATAAATTTATTTCTTGATTATTTACAAACCGAATTTATTTTTAATAAATTTGTTAAATAGTCGATAGAATACCATATCCAAAACTATAAAAAAATATACAGGGTGCTTTAAAAAAAATTTAAGTTAGGGGTTGTAACTAAGAGATGAATATGTAGGATGTGATTTATTCTACGCCATATTAAAGTGTATTACAAGTAGAATAGATCACTTTTTGTCCCATTTGAAAATCTCTATTCGTTTAAGAGATATAGCGTGGGTAAATTAGTCTGGGACAGCCTATATTTAATAAGACGGTAATTCTATATATATTTTATAAATTTAATTTCAGGTAATTTTACACAGTTTATTATTATATTCCTCATATTAATTAATATTATGTTGATTTTTCGAGATTTTCCGAGATTTCCGGTGGGGCGGGTGAAAATTATGTCATCATTATTAATACTGCGACAGACTATCCCAGCTAAATTTTAAAAAACGCCAAAGTTTTTACAGTGAATTTTAAATGGACTAAATTTTTCCGGCGTTTCTCACATTTCCCGGCCAGTGAAAATTATGTAGTTTATTCATATTTCGACGAGCTAATTTTTATAGCTTTAAGTTTCAATATAAAGTTTAGATTTTCATTCTAAATGAATGCAAATTTTACTTCTCAATGTTTATAAACAATGGAGATGGAGATTAAAAATGTAAGTTTTTTTACCAGCTATAAAATGGTTGTACTTACAAGTCTGTAGCTTGAAAACTATAGAAGTTATTACAATTGTTTGTAAGTAAAAATATATCCATTTTTCAAACGTTTATTTTGTAAATAATTTCGAGGAAAACGCAATATGCATTTAACTTATACTACTAAACCATAGTTTAAGTCTTAAAAAATCCTATGAAATTTGCTAAATGTGTCTAGATTCAATAATAGAGCAAGTTCAATAGTTTAAATATTTAGACTCAGGGATAAATAAACTAAATAAATTTTAAACTACCCATTTAGCCGATCGGGGGGAAATTTCGCACAAATTTTAAAGACTTGTTCGATGTTGAAATGTATTAATAACACTTTATTTTGTTTATAAAAATATTAATAAAATTTATATATTATTACAAAAAAACTGCTGTTTGCAAATATTTCCGTAAATTATTTATTAATTTTAATTTAAAAAACGGAAAAATAAAGATATTCTTAATATAAAAAATGATATAAATATTGCTTATGTAACATCTAAGTGAAAAAAGTTATAGACATAAAATCAAGTTTTGGCCATAAATTATTGTTTAAAAAAAACGCAAGGTAAAATACGAGTACTTTTCATCTATTCGTCATCTAGCTACCTATGTCTTAAAGCTTCAGATATCTGCGAAAAATTTTTCGGCATTTTTTTTTAACCAGACTGGGCTATGAATACAGTTAGACAGGAATAATAATTAAATATTTCTATACGAACTGGTTTTACAAATCGGTCTCTTCACAAAAATTTAAAGATAAAACTTTATTTTTACAAAAAGTAGAAAAGACAAGACATTGGTATTGTTATCATAGCATATTTTAAATATAGTCATTCTGTCTTCACAAAATTAAGTTCAAGAAATTATTACTTCTGGCTGTAACACTTCTAATGTCACCAGTATATTTAACTTGGCTCAAGAAAACAGTTTCAGAACCTTTTTATACATACTTCCAATATTTTAAAAACTGCGCTACTATGGAACCATGTGCTCATGTAGATCATTTTCCGGATTCCACTAGAAAAACTATAACCCTATGCGTTTCGTCCAAAGTTAGATGAAGTGGTTTCGCTGTAAAAGGGAGTATTTTTGAGGCACTTAATAATCAAGAACTCTTTATCGTGAATAAAACCGAAACTACCTGATTAATTAAGGTATAAATATTCCGTTTCTTTCTCTCTCCTGTAAATAAATACATAAGGCATTGTTAACAGGGCTGCGTTTTTTGTTAACAGAATGAGCATTTATAATAATTAAATACAATTTAAACATTTGCGAAAATCTGTTTTTATTAATTTTATGATTTTATATAAATATCCCTAGATTTAGCCAATATAATATTCATAAATGCATGTTCGAATCCTTGTTCGTCCTTGAAATAATAAAATGGACCAGCTTTGCCTCAACAAATATCAGCAACTCTAAATCTGAATATTTGTGTCATCAAGGTGTGTATAAATTTGGTGCCAAAATAAAGAGTGACCATAACACGTTCAGAAGTGCATCTAGCAAGATGAAGACCATTGTAAGTATACTTTCGGTTTATTACGCAGATATATTTTCGGTCGTCATTACAACACACGCAATTAGACAAAAACAAAGGTCATTGATTCTCGTATTTAAATGCCAAGTAAAAATTTTACTATTAATCATGTTTTGTGTGAAAGTAATAGAGAGAATAAATATGTACTTTTTTTATCCAAATTATTTACCTAATATATCTATTGATTTTTTTTATTATTTCACTAGTTGCTTAGGATATGTTTTATTAATTGAAATACATAGTGCAATTCTTTCTCCTTCTAAGACGGTTGCGGTACTCGAAACTACTATTAATAATAATGCAGCTATAGTTAAGTTGATATAGCTGTAGTGGCCGTTTTTATTTCTCTTCTTTACGACTTTTTAATCTTTGTCACTTTATTTACAGTCTTAATCTTATCGGCTGGAGCTGTAGATTTGGTAACAGTTTAGCTGCATATTCAGACCTCGTTTTTTTTCTAAACTAGGTTTTGCAGGTCCTAAAAACGAAGATACTTGCACAATTTAGATTTTTGACACACATTTTTATTTACTTGTGCAAAATATCCACTAAATATTTTACAATCCCTTATTCGCCAAGATATGAAACGTTCTGCCTTTATTAATCGATATTTAAGTATTTGTAAGTTTACTAATATTTCATTACTTATTTTTCTTAATTTCTTAATTTTAGAAAATTCTTAAATTTTCTAAAATAGCGATTTCAGAAGTGGAAATAAAAATGTCAAAATACAGTAGAATTTTCAGTCAAAAATTATCATAATACAGGATATTTGCACCTATTAAGTATTTATTAATAAATTATAAAATATCTACAGAAATTGCACCTGCCGAATTTGCAAATGCCATGGTAATTTTGTTAGCCATGACTTTCATGGCGAGTTTCAAAACAGTGTCTTTGTTCAGAAACTTAATATTTTTCCACTACTGAGGAAATAATAAACCAACAAATTTCTTTATAGAAATACTTCTGTCAGTCATTTTTTCTGCTTATAGGAATTAATTACAAGTTATATCTCTTTCTTGCCCTTCATTTTTTATTAGACACCAGTTTGTAAAATGTTTTACTTTCCTCACCTTTTCTTGCAAGCTATGCGAAGAGAGAATACAAGACACACAGTTTGGATTCATGAAAGGCGTAGGTACAAGAGATGCACTGTTTAGTCTACAAGTATTATTTCAAAAATACAGAGATATGACTTGCGATATTTACACCTGCTTTGTGGTAAACCAAAAAGCATTTGATACAGTTCAACACCAAAAAATGATGGATATTCTAACAAAAGCCCAAATGGATGATAAAGATCGGCGTATAATACAAAATTGATACTGGAACCAATCAGCCACAATAAGAACGAATTTTGGAGGTGAACCAACGAAATGATCCAAATTCTACGAGGCGTTAGACAAGGTTGTATACTTTCACCTATATTATTTAATCTATATTCAGAGGAAATATTTAGTGAAGCCTTGGAAAAATGCGAACATGGAATACTTCTAAATGGAGAACGCCTAAACAACATCCGTTATGCAGACGACACCGTTATTTTTGCAGACAGTTTGAACAGTTTACAGCAACTAATAAACAAAGTAAATGAAGTAAGTGAAAGATTTGGACTTCAAGTAAATATAACAAAAACTAAATTTATGACCATCAGCAAAAATAAAGTTAGAGACGCTCAACTACTTATCAATAATACACCAGTGGACCGAGTAAAACAGTATAACTATCTTGGAACAACAGTAAATGAACAATGGGATCACTCACAGGAAATAAAATGTAGAATAGAGAAGGCTAGGAGTGCATTCAATAACATGGCCAAACTCTTTAAAAGCCACAATCTTAATCTGGAGATAAAAGTAAGGCTTCTACGATGTTATATCTTCTCAATATTGTATTACGGAGTTGAATCCTGGACACTAACTGAAGCAATGGAGAAAAAACTTGAAGCCTTCGAGATGTGGCTATACAGGCGAATTCTAAGGATATCATGGACAGACAAGATAACCAACGAGACCGTATTACAAAGAGTGGGCAAAGAAAGAGAGGTGATGTATACCATTAAAAGGAGAAAGTTGGAATATCTCGGACATATAATGAGAAACAGCACTAAATACAGATTACTGAAGGTAATCCTACAGGGTAAAGTATTCGGAAACCGAGGAATTGGGAGAAGGAGAATATCATGGTTGAAGAACCTGAGGAAATGGTTCTCCACAACAACAACGAATTTATTTAAAGCAGTAGTTAATAAAATAATTATAGCCAGAATGATTGCCAATATTCGGAACGAATGGGCACTGAAAAAAGAAGAAGAATCTCTGCTGTTTCTAAGATTCTTTTTGTCCTCTCTGTCTCAGTCTTGTTTCTTCTGCGTATGTCATTATTGATCTGACGACTGTTTTGTAAATTCTGCTTTTCGTTTCTTTCCCGATATTTTTGTTTCTCCATATTGTTTCATTCAGGCAGCCTGCGTTTCTGTTTGATCTATTCTCTTGATCTTTCACTTCAGTTTAGAGCTTTTCGTAACTAGAAAATGTGATGCCTGGATATTTATATCATATACATTATTTTGTCTATATAGTGACTTGTTCAACATAAGATAATATTGTTGCGTATATAATTGTATTGCATATTTTCAGATAAAAAAAATAAAGAAGTATCTTCTAAGATTGTAGAGAAATATAATGCTATTGCTGTTGCTATTGCTAACTGAGTGTGTTTAAATATGAGAAGTATTTCTTTTAAAATGTTTAATAACTTGCCTTTTTAATTTTTTTACAGATCGCTTTCTCGACAATTGTAGCCGTAGCATTAGCTGCTAGTCTCGAGCACGTCGACCCTAAGCATATTCCCATAATCAGACAAGAAAACGAAGTCAGCGTCGACGGAAACTACCGTTCTTCATTTGAAACTGGAAACGGAATCGTTATCCAAGAACAGGGTGTTCTTAAAAACGCTGGTAGCCAAGATGCCTCTTCTGAAGTAGTTGGATCAGCAGAATGGAAAAGTCCCGAAGGTGTTCCAGTAGTGCTTAAGTATGTAGCTAATGAATTTGGATACCAACCCGAAGGAAACCTTCTCCCCACTCCACCAACACCTCCACCAATTCCAGAAGCAATCCTTAGGTCTTTGGAATGGAACGCTGCTCATCCAGAAGAAAATGAAGAACATCAAAGACCACAACATCACTAAATTATAATTGAAAATTGTAAATAAATCTTATTTTTCTATGATTTGTCATTATCTTTATTTTCATATACATTATTTTAGTTTTAAAAAATGAGCTGTTTTTTGATATTTTGGCTCCATGATCAAAAGTTGTTTTATGACTTAAAAACAGATCTATGATCAAAAGCAGTTTTATAGTAAAGTAATAAAGATAAACCGGAAAGAGATTTGGTACTTAAATTTTTTATGGA
The DNA here is from genome assembly GCA_918026665.1 of Diabrotica balteata. Lineage (NCBI taxonomy): Eukaryota > Metazoa > Arthropoda > Insecta > Coleoptera > Chrysomelidae > Diabrotica > Diabrotica balteata. The sequence goes on along the minus strand of OU898279.1, from coordinate 123,674,386 downwards.
AAAGTTTTAAGATCAATGTTTTAAGGGCTGTTTTTGTCTGTTTTTCTTAAGAAGTTTAAGCAGAAACTAAGTAACTTTGTAAAGGATCATTCTTCTGCTTAAAATTTTTAATTACCATGATCAAAATGGGTTACATCTCTGACTGGACCTTAATTAGTTCACTTAGTCCTCTTTAGTTACTAGTTTTGATGCTTGCATGTATCTGCTTGTTTTATAAAGTGCCACTGCGGCACCAACCAACGGCTACCTATTGAGAAGCTAGTCATAAGACATTTTATTATCTTGAAATTAATAAATTGGTTCAAAGTGAAAGAACTGATCATGTAAAGGGCATTGAAATGGAAGTAAAGTAGGAAACCAACACATTAAAGATTATTACAAAATATTGATAGAAAAATGATCAACTATGATACAAGATGGTAACCCAAGATCATCGATATTCGATATTGAGGACCAAGATCCAGCAGGAAAGTAGACGACGCCTGCTTTCCTGCTGGAAAAAAATATTAAAAAAAATTTTAAAAAAATATTTTTTTTTCTCCAGAATGGATATTTTCGACATGAAAATCAAGAATCAACTTTTAAAGTGTTACGAAGGAGTACAAACAGAACCGATATCAGAATATTCTGACTTAGAAAATGACGCTTCTTCTGCACATAGCATTTATGATACGGACACTAAGCAGTCAGAAAACGATGAGACTTTTAAATTATGTAACGCAATTAACAAACCTATAGCAATGACTACAGATCAACGAATATTTCGTATGGGGCTTGGTACAAGGAAGGCATTATTTCTTCTTCTTCTTCAGGTGCCATCTCCGCTACGGAGGTTGGCAATCATCATAGCTATTTTCATTTTTGAGGTAGTAGCTCTAAATAGTTGTTTTGAGCTGCATCCAAACCATTCTTTTAGGTTCTTAAGCCATGAAATTCGTCTAATTCCGAACATTATCAAATATGCAGATGACACAGTGATAATAGTCGATAGTTTACAAGACCTGGAAAGACTCATAAGTAAAATAGTAATAGGAGAGTACGGACTCTCGCTCAATATCAAAAAGACAATGTTTATGAAAATTTGTAAAAAAACCACCATAATACTAACGAAATCTTGATAGTAGAGGCCCAGCAGATCGAAAGAGTAAGTAAGTACACTTACCTAGGAACACTTATAACAGAAAATAATGACTACACTGCAGAAATCAAAGTCAGCATCGAAAAAGCACGTTCTAATTTTATGAAAATGAAAAGGTCCTATGTGACAAAGACTTAACATAAGCTCTTAAAGTACACCTAATAAAATGTAACGTATACAGTGTACTATACTATGGAGTGAAATCATGGACGTTAAGTCTCGACACAATGAGATGACTTAACACCTTTGAAATGTGGATCTATAGAAGAATTATGAGGGTTTCCTGGGTAGACAGAGTTACGAACAATGAAGTATTGAGAAGAATAGGTAAAGAGAAGGAAGTTGAACTTACAATAAAAGAAAGAAAGCTACAGTATCTTGAACATTGTGATGCGGGGCGAGAAGTATGACATTTTGCGACTCATATGCAAGGAAAGATAGATGGCAGAAGAAGCATCGGAAGAACACGAGGTATTATTTGGCCTCCAGATATTACTACAAAAATGCAGAGATCAACGAAAAAACGTGTTTCTCTGTTTTATCGACTACGAAAAAGCGTTTGATCGAGTAAAACACACAAAACTCATAGAAACCCTAACACAACATCGAATAGACCATAACACTGTAGCACTTATTAAAAAACTATATTGGGATCAAATGGCGTCAATCAAAATAGACAATCGTCTGACAGGAGTTCGTCAGGGCTGTGTACTTTCTCCACTGTTATTTAATATATATCCCGAAAAGATCTTTCAAAATGCCCTCGAAAATATTGAAAAAGGAATAAAAATCAACGGAGAATACGTAAACAACTTAAGATACGCAGACGACACCGTCATTATTGCGGACAGTGCTTAGGGTTTACAACGACTTTTGAATGTCATAACCAGAGAGGGAAATAGCTTGGGACTAAATATAAATACAAATAAAACAAAAGTAATGGCTGTTACACGTGCACACGTGGCTGTATAACAAACATATAGAACCAGTACAAAGATTCCAGTATCTTGGTTGCTGGATAAAAAACTATCTTGACCACGAGGTCGAAAAATACGTGCTCGTATAGTATCTACTTATTCCATATTACTATACGGAGTGAAAACATACATTCTCGGAATTACAAGCATGAGGCATATAGAAGCCTTTGAGATGTGGGTTTTTCGATGCTGAAGATCTCTACCGTCTGCTACCGTCTGCTACAATTGATTGCCCAGGGAAAAATAGACAGTAAGCGAGGGTCAGGCAGGAGAAGACACTCGTGGCTCCAAAATCTGCGGAAGTAGTTCGGGCTCACGTCGGTCGAACTATTCAGAAGCGCCGCAAACAAGATCAAAATTGCCATGTTAATAGCCAACGTTGGCAACTGACAGGGCACTTGAAGAATAAGACGATCTCTAAGACAGAGCATGTGACCAACAACGAGGTGCCAAGAAGAATGGGTACTGAGAGAGAAGTCCTTAATATTGTAAAAACAGAAAAACGAGTTATCTAAGACATATTTACAGAGGAGAAAAATACAACTTCCTACGACTTATAATGGAAGGAAAAGTGAAAGGAAAAAGAGGTCCAGGAAGAAGAAAATGCTCCTGGTTGAAGAATGTAAGAAACTGGACAGGCATGGACACACATTCGATACTAAGAACAGCTCAAGATAAAGGGCAATTTGCTGTAGGTATAGCCAACCTTCAGTAATGGAGAAGACACCTTAAGAAAAGAAGTAATTTTTTTTACAAAGTGAGAAAAAATCTCTACACGGGACCTATAGCGTAAGGTAACTAAACGGGACCTATCCCGGGTTGATAATAATTTAAATCAGTTTTTTTCCGTTAAAATTGAATTATTTTTATTTGCATATTTTTATCCATAAAGGCATTAAATTCGTTTATTTTCATAGAACTATTTTTATATTAATATTTCTAAGTCATCTGTAAATAATATACTGAAGCAGTAAAATATTAGCCATTTAAAAAACAGTAAACTTTTACACTTTGTATAACAACTTGAGTAGTACAGTCTGTTTCTACTAGATGTCTCTAAGTACACTAAATACGAAATACGAATGGGTGTTCATTTTTAAAATAATATTTTTTAGTAGAAGCCAATATTACTAAATATTAACAATTATTCCGGTATTACTTTATTTAGTAAACTCAATTTCAGCTGTTTAGTAAATTGGAAGTAGCTAGAAGTTAGGAGAACGCCGTGTAATTAGGAGTTTACATTTAAGAAGAAATTGTGAAATACCTATTGGACGTTTTTCATTAAAAGATATTACTTTTTTGCGTCCTCCATTTCCCTGTTGTAGTTAAACATTCCAGAATAAATCGTTAGAATTAGATTATAAAATAGCAATATTTATTTTAAATAAAAATGGTAATAATTATTTTACTTAAATTAAAACTGTTCTGTTTGTCGTGTATTTTGGTTTTACTGGCATTTATTAAAAAATTTTATCCATGTGAAAAAAAAAAGAACGGTAGTCATATAAAATAAAATTTTAGTAATTTTTAATTTAGAATAAAAAAAATACTTAGTTTTGAAAGTTGACGCAGTAATAATAGTTAACATTAGTTCTATTGGCACAAGCTTCATGTAGGTCCCCTTACATATTTCGCATCGAATGACCACAAACATCCAATCTTCCTCTTTGTTTCTCTACAAAAAAACAACAAGTTTCTTTCCCAGTATCACATTTGTAATTTCCCAGACAGCACAGGACATCCCTGGGACGTCCATTTTATGTCGTTTTAAGGTCCAAACGTCCCGGGACTTCTTTTGGACGTCCGAGGGACGTCCAAGGGATATTTCTAGTCGGACATACCAGAGACGTCCCATAAGGTCGTCCAAGGGACGTCCCATTAGGGATGTATTAGGGACGTTTTCTAGGTGTTAACTGTGTCATTTTTTTACTTAAGCATATTTTTTACAAAATATAATCTTCCTACTAAACTTTATTTTAAAAAGTTATATTTAGTTTTAAATACCATTAATTTATACGAAAATAGACAGAGGCTCCTTTTAGAGAAAAATCTTTATCCTAAAGCAGAGCTGTATCTCTAAAATTTTGTTCTGTAGTGGAACTGAAATTTAAAAATTAGGAGATAAAAGAAGAATGTGGTTATGTTTCAACGACGCTTCTATTTATCTCGTTTATTTCTCGAATTATAATCATTGTAGTTATGGTTGTAATTAGAATTAGTTTATTGCTTTCGATACTAGTTTATAGTTTGGTAATTTATTATTATAGACATTAAGTAGGTATATAGGACTTTTATAGGTAATTTTTGTGGTTGTGGTGTGTTGCTACATTTGTAAAGTAAGTAGGAGTAATGTGCTTAAAAAATACTATAAATTTAAATACATATGTTAATATAAGTACACAATAAAAATCCCATTTATTTTTGCTTTTCATTTTATTAATTTTAAGTTCCCTTTAGGTCCTGTATACATCCTCATTTAGGTCCTATATTAGTCCATGTGGACGTACAATAGATGTCCCCAATACATCCTTCTTAGGTCCTATATAAGTCCGTATTAAGTTCTGTATATGTACTATGTACGTCCCCATGAACATCCCTGGGACGTCCAGGGGACGTACTTTTTGGTAACATTTAGGTCTTATTGGACGTCCCGGGGACGTCCAAATTATGTAAACGGATGTCCGTGGGATGTCCGGACATTTAATGAGGTACATCCTTTGGACGTCCATGGGACGTACTTGTGCTGTTTGGGTTGTCTTTTATTTAAATTTTCCTCTGCAGCTTGTCTTCTTTTTCGGTTTTTCTCTTATTCGTTGATTTCCTTGTTGCTGCTCTCCTTTGTCGCTACTAATTTTCGTTTATATGCATTTGTTTTTGGAATTTTTCGAATTTCTTACTATTCTTTATAGGGTATTGCAGTTGGAACTACAACTGACGAAGTTATTCTCTGTTTCTTTCTAGAGATATATTGCTTAAAAGTAAAGGGTGAATTATTTTCACCAGAATGGCCGAAAAAGGACAGGCGTCACAGCATGGCGAAGGTAGAACTAAGCGGGCCGTGTGGCAAGAATGAATGACAAAAAAATTAGTATAGAGACCACAAGCTGACAAAAGAAGGAGAGGTAGACCACCTACACGACGTGATGGTCAGACGACATCAAACAAATTGTTGGGAAATGGCGCTGCAGGAATTTCAAGACTGAGAGAACTGGAAGAAATTAATTTAACTTTGGACGTAGAAGGCTGAATGATAATGATAATAGTACTGATTTTGTACAGATTGTTTATTTTATAGGTTTTAGACATTTTTATTTCAGACATTTTACAGGGAATAGCTTTGAAAACATATTGTCAAAAATATAATAAAGGAAACATTTTACAAGAATGCTTGCATTCTAGTTATAAAGTATCTTTTGTTGTTTCTAAGAACTAATTGTCTTGCTGGACTAATTGCGATGTCATTAAGTACATTCATGCCCCTTGACAGTAGGAAAGTATTACTGAAAGGTTGGTGGCATTTTGATCAGGATTCAGCTGTCGTTCAGACGCTGCTGTAGCTGCAAAATGTGCGTCGTTGAATACAAAACGGTCACGAGGCCATATTTCTTTTCTACTGAAACGATTCAGAGCTGTTTTAAAAGTAGCTGCTCTAGGAAATGATTTGACTGATAGTGCGCTGATGTTGTGTACATAGTGAAAGGGAAAAAGCTAGTTTAAGAAACCTCAATAAAGAAATAAAACGAAGATGTAAGGTCGACAAAAAACAGTACTATCAAAGTATATGCAAAGAAATTGAGAGACATGGTCAGAATAATCAGCCGAGAGATCTATTTAGAAAAATACGCTACCTGACAAGAGACTTTAGAGACAGAACTTGGGCCATTGAAGATAACACTGGAACAAACTGGATAACGACTGAGAACAAACAGAGAAGACATAGCAGAGACATGAAGATCGTATTGCAGGGCCCTATATAAAGATGATCAACGCCAAGAGCTTGTTAGCCAAATCTCTGACGAGGTGGAAGAAGAACCTGATATACTCGAAAATGAAGTAAGACAGGCTATCAACAAGCTCAAATATAACAAAGCACCAGGTCCAGATATGATAACAGCAGAAATGCTTAAAGCCACAGAAGAAACCGGCGTAAAGTTACTTCATCTACTCTGTAACCAAATATGGCATTCCAAACAATGGCCTGAAGACTGGACAAAATCTACAATAACGACCATACATAAAAAAGGCAGCTTCCATAAATGCGACAATTATAGAACTATCTATCTTATATCCCATGCCAGCAAGATAATGCTACATATAAATCAATGAGAGACTGAAAACATTCCTTCAAAGAGAAATTCCACAAGAGCAAACTGGATTTACCAAAGGTAGAGGCACTCGAGAACACCTGCTGAATATAAGACAGATAATCGAGAAATCTAGGGAATTCAACATCCCACTATACATCTGTTTTATAGATTACCGTAAAGCGTTCGACAGGGTCAAGTGGAGACACTTATGGCGAATACTAAAAGAAGTAGGCGTACCACAACATCTAATTACGCTTATAACCGAACTATATGAACACACTACTGGATCAGTTAAAGTACTTGACACACTTTCGAACGAATTTCATCCAGAACGGGGTGTCAGACAAGGATGTATACTATCTCCACAATTATTCAACATATATGGGGAATATATTATGCGAAGAGCACTTGAAGGATGGGAAAAGGGCATCTCAATAAATGGTCATAAACTAAACAACCTACGTTTCGCAGATGACACAGCCCTTCTTGCAAATAGTCAAGCAGAGCTGATAGAACTTATACGACTGATCGAAAACGAAAGTCAAATATTTGGTCTGCAATTAAACATATCAAAGACAAAGATCATGATAGTGGATAGACTACACAACAATCATCCACACATAACCACAATTGACCGGTTCGAGGTTGTGAGCTCATACTTATATCTGGGATCATTAATCACAAACACAGGGTCATTACAAGAAGAGATTAAACGTAGATGTGATCTAGCAAAAGTTGCCACAGCAAAAATGACGAAAATATGGAAGGACTGTCAAATTTCAAGAGCGATAAAGATGAGGTTGATCAACTGCTTAATATTCCCAATACTGACCTACGGATGTGAATCTTGGACTCTGAGACAATCGGAGAGAAGAAAGATAGACGCCACTGAAATGTTCTGTTGGAGACGAATGTTACGAATTCCTTGGACCGACCGTAGAACAAATAATTCAATTTTAAGAGAGCTAAAAGTTAGCCAACGACTCTCTAGTAAAGTCCATCTCCAACAATTAAAATATTTTGGGCATGTTATGAGAGCAAACACAGAAAACATGGAAAGACTCATAATACAAGGAAAGGTAGAAGGCCGAAGATCACGAGGAAGATCCCCAACAAGATGGATAGATCAAATTACAGGAATATGCCAAAGACCTATGCATGAATTAAAAGAAATGACCAGAGACAGAGATCTCTGGAGACGGACAATACACGACATCACGTCGACCACTACACTCCCTCTGGGGGGTCAGGATTGAAGAGAGAGAGAGAGCGCTGATGTTATCAACATTTTTTTCTAGAGTGTTATATGATTTTGTTGCTTATATGTTATATGTATATATGTTGATTGTAGATTATAGCAAATATATTTGTTTAAATAAAAAAAATACGTTTTTTTATTATAATTCTTTGTGACTTTTATAAGTTTTACAATATAGGTAACAAAAATAATAAAACAAATAGAAAACTTCAATTTTTTCAGATTACAATTCTTTTATTGGAAATTTTACTTACACTTTAAAGTAAAATTATTCAATATTTCAAAAATAATTTTGTACTCTCGATACCTACGTTAATTTGATATGTAAAAAATACATGTTATTTTTTAAAATAAACTAATTATTTAAGGCCAATTACTAAACGAAAAAGATGCAGGTGGAAGAGGCGGAGCGGTTGGCAAATGCGCACCTTGTGGATGAAATCCCTCTTCGTCAGCTGTATATATAGTTCTTATGATTTCCCCATTCGGCCCAGTATATTGGTACTGTCCTAAAAAAGTAAATTGATATTTAAAAAACTAGTCACATTAAGTGTATACATTTATTTAAAAAAATAAATTGTAATAACATAAATATATTTAAATTAAATACAAAGGATCAGAATATGCAACCGGACACTTCCTAAAGCTAAGGTTAAAGTGGCATTTTTTTTTATTGGGTTAATGCCTCGACAACTATAATCATTTGCATGGTACAGTTAGGTACCTAGTGTAGTGTGTGTGTGTGTGTGTGTGTGTGTGTGTGTGTGTGTGTGTGTGTGTGTGTGTGTGTGTGTGTGTGTGTGTGTGTGTGTGTATGTGTGTGTGTGTATGTGTGTGTGTGTATGTGTGTGTGTGTGTGTGTGTAGATTAATTGTCTTGATACTTAGCAAAGTCGACGTCATTGTCTCTGCTAAGAGACGCTAATTGTATCCGAACGTCTACGGTTCCTCTGGTGAGTACCGACCGCACAAGGATAGAAATTATTTTCATTTATTAATTTTTAATAGGTGGGATTCGAACTCACGACCTTTAGGTTTAAAGGTAGGCGCTCTTACCACTAAGCCACAGAGGGGGTTAAAGTGGCATTTAAAACATCTATAAAATAAAGAAAATAATGATATACCTAGAATAAATATTACGATCATCAATAGCAGGAAATTCTTTTGAAGTTTCATTTGTTTATAGTTCTACAATACTTAATGGGTTTTAGCTTTCCTTAATTGATCTTTCCAACATTTACAAGTCACCAATATTCTCCAGGTTCTTATTTCCAGTAGCTGTAGATCTGCTTCCACATGCTTGCTTTATCTTCTGGGTTGACTTTTTTTCACAGGTTGGTCCACCCACATTAATCTCTTGACTGAAATTGTTATTTACAATTGATAGTTGATTCCCTATACAGTTTGTATACCAAACTTGATACGTTTCTTTCATAATACACAGTCGTTTATGGTTTTACATGCTGTTCTTAGGACTATTGTTAATATTATAGTTTTCACTACATTTGTTATCTTCTTAAGTAAATGTACAAGTTCAGCTTTATGAGCCGGACTCTTTGACAATTGGACAATTCTGTTGGGCGCCATTCATCAAAGCTGCGGCATGGATCTCTATTCGCATGGATATTTGACTAAATAAAATGATACAAAAATAATTATTTGCACATTAGTTCCACATGTACATCCACATGTAGTTGGGTCCATATCATTAAATTCGCGTAAAAAGAAGTTGGTAAACATTTAAAGATAGCGCTTGCCGTTAACGGTGATAACCATAGAATGATATTATTCCTAGGACAGCGCCAGTCCAAAATCCATACTATGAAATAACGTTTTCGGGATGAATCTTTGATCTTATTTGAATTGGTATTGTTACAAATTTGACAATTCTGCTTGTTGACGTACGAATCTCGGATTCTCCTGTATACTTTCACGGATAACGGCTATATTTTTAGTTTTGAATTAAGTCAATGTATGGTTGCTTACTAAGTTAGTGGACTCAAATTTATCCCCCATATTGCAAATATATCTTACAGTAAAAGGATTGTGCAAACCGTAAAATGGGCAAAGCGCATTGAATACAGCCCGAAAAAAAATGCCTAATTTTTTATAAAAATTGTATAATTTGCACGTGTTGCTATAAGCTATATTATTCCATGGTAATTTGGCAAAACAGACTTAATAAAAGCAGCCAATAAGACAAAGGTAGCAACAATATGGCAGCTACGAACTGTTAAGGCTCGGAAGTTTCTATTGTGGCAGCAATTCTTACATGCCATTAATTACATTTAATTTATTGTCTTTAGGCTATAATATACGGGTGTTCACAGTATATAAGATTGTCATCCGTAAAAAGTGCTTCAATTGATCCTTTGGTAAGAATCATTTACAGTACCAAAGATTGCAGACAGTACTTGAATGTTTTCTTAATTTTCTGCCAATATTAGTGTGACGGATGCCATAAACCGTTGTAAAATCAACGATTTACTAAAAGTATGTAAAATTTCATATAATAATAACCATATATAAGTACGTACTTTATTAAATTTAAGTCTAACGGACACTGCAATTCGTTGGGAATTAATAATTTTCCTTAGCGTTTTTCTCTAAAGTATTGTGTACATACAATATGTGATACCATTGAAAGCAATAAATTAGTACCTTGTCAACTTTTGGTTTAATGACCAAAAAAATAAAAAAAATACTAACAAAAAACCGGCTTCGGCCACCAAAAAAATTAACAAAAACCCCAAAACCCGGGCACGTAGGGCCCAACCCCCTTGAGCACCAAGTCGCCGAACTGAGCCGGGACTCAGAGCGGAGACTTGAGGCCCAAGTAAGCAATTTTAGTTCGCGGATAAGCCACATTAAGATAAACAGGAATATAGCGGAGATGTGCTGTCCTGAGTTTTTGCATTCGGTTAGGAAACCATGTTGGAGTTCTATTACACAGGACCTCCACATGAAGAGCACTTGGTTGATTGTTGTGCCTCTATAGCAAATCAGATTGTTATAGGGGGGAAAGGGATGGTCTAGAACATTGGATCACGGTGGGGTGACTCCTGTTTTTACTCGAGTTAACACACCTTGCTCCAATGAATTGTTACACCCGATCGTACTACCTAAGTCAACATTTTTCATAGGGTGGGTTCAATCAAATTGCTTGCTTGCTTTGGTTTGATGAATATAATGATTCACTGAGTAATAATTATAAAGTTTCCAGAGATATTGTCAAAAATACTTTACATAAAATGATATTTTGTCAATAACATATTATTTTTAACAATTTTATCTTGATCAATACTATAACTAATGTGTGAATGTAATTTGTGATTTTTCAGAGTAATCTCCAAAACTTTTAACTAGTTAAAATATTATATTCTAATTTGTTGTTAGAAGTTTAAACCATGTAAACAAATACGGACACTACAATCTATTTGAGTCTTGAACTTGTGTTTACTCGTATATTTCACAAACCAAGAGATGTTTGTCACTCCAAACTATATTCTTTAGTACTATTTCTTCTTTGGTGTTTTAGTATCAGTCACTTTTCTGTTTATATGCTAAAAATGTGAGATGGCTGACTAGTCATCCATCTCGTCTTTTTCTTGATATATTGCTAACTTCCTCCTATCTTTGTCCTTTGTGCGATTTTTCGTGTTTATAGTTAGTGTAAATCTCTAACAAAATACGTAATAATCTTCTCTTAGTAATGCTCTTGATTAGCAGTAACTGGAGGCTCATTCTCATCTTAAACAAAATAAGCAGCACGACTTCCATGTCCATACAGCACACCAAATGGTAACTAGTTCGCTGTGGATAGGTTTCTCTACAATAACATCTAGGCGATTAAATCCATGAAATTCGTTTGTTTGTTTAATTTATGCAACCGTTATGGTGACTGTGACTTTCGTCCGAAAACCATACAATTATTAAAAAATCCACTAGACTCGCTACTCATGCACAGTTATCTTCTCTGGCACGTTTGTTTGCAACGTTTAGTTTTTGTCTAATTTGAATGCTATACGCATAACCATTAAGAGATTTGAACAGTCGACGCGTGAATGTTTCAAGGCTATTCGGTTTAGAGCTCTATTTATCAAGACCTCGTTTTTGAGACTGCAAGATCTGAGAAAGAACGCGTCCTTGATTATTGTCGGCAACATCAATGGTACATGGTAGTCAGTAAGCGCGAAATATTAAATACACAGCTTTTGGTTAACCAACATCCAATTGACAAAGTGGACAGCTACACACACCTTGGTATCAACATTAACATCCAATGGGATCCCTCCAGTGAAATAAAACAACGCATAGGAAAAGCGAGATCAGCGTTCATCATGATAAAGTCTCTTTTCAGAAGTCATGATTTACCACTTACTACCAAAATCTCTCTCATTAAATGCTATGTATTTTCTGCCTTATTATACGGAGTAGAGGCCTGGACACTTTCCGAAGCTTCCTTAAGAAAACTCGAGGCATTCGAGATGAGGTGTTACAGACGTATCTTAAGAATTTCATGGGTGGATCGTGTAACTAATGTTGAGGTCCTACGTAGAATAGGCAAGGAATGCGAGATTATTAACACCATCAAAGAGCGCAAACTAGAATATCTTGGCCATGTTATGAGGAATGAACAGAGATACGGCTTGTTGCAACTCATTCTTCAGGGCAAGGTATTTGGAAAGAGAGGACCAGGGAGAAGAAGAATATCTTGGCTTCAAAACCTGAGAAAGTGGTTTAATACATCGACAACCGGACTATTCAGAATAGCAGCAAGCAAAGTTAGGATAGCCATGTTGATCGCCAACATCCGGAACGGATAGGCACCGTAAGAAGAAGAAGAAGAGGCGGAGTAGACAATCACGACCAACTAAGGCAATGTTACGGTTTGAACAGAAGATCTAATAAATGGTGGCATCGACTTCTTTGGGCATGCCTAGAAATAAACTTTGTAAATAGTTTCGTTATAGCTGAAAAAGTATTAAAGCCACCTCCAAAAAATTTGTTGGATTTTCGTAGAGACCTTACTAGTAGCCTCTGTTTTGCTTCCCCCTACAGAACAAACAAGACAACAAGACTAAAAGGAAAAAAACGATGACAGAATTTTAGCGTTTCTTTGTAAATAAGATTGTCCAATAGAGCAAATCAATGGACAATATTTTTTAATCAATGTCAATTTTCTCTTCACGTTAAGTTTTTCTATGTATTAATCAAAATAAACACTATTTCAAAGAATATCATAAGATAAATAATTAAAATTATATAGTTACTGTATTATGCTATTTTTTTTTTCACTCTAAATTTATCCCAGCGGTACTTTTCAGTACCAGATTGTTTTAGTAACAGCACAACATCAATTATGAAAATTAAATTGTTTAAAATTTATTAAAAAATGTATATAGGATCTTCTATTTATTAAAAGGTATTATGTCTATAATGAACCATCCTTATATCTGGGATGTAAGGATGGTTCCGATTACTAATACTTTCAAGTATCTCCGAAACTGAAAGGGTTAATAACAAAGACCTGTTAACATGACTGTGCCAGCGTTTTCTTAGTACAGTATCAGTAAGTACCATTTTAATAAATTTAATTCTTGTTCCTTACACCCAACTACAAAATTTGTGCCAAAACATACAATATATCAACAAAATTTTTATGAATAAAAACCTACCTTGTTTTGTTAACTTTCCCTCATTATCAAGGTGTCCCTCCTCTTCTAAATAAATTTCGTTTTCAGTTTCAAACGCATAATTATAAGTTCCTTCGGGAGTAATATCAAAAGTTTGTCGTACTATAGCTGGAATTGTATTCGACTTGGTGCGAGTTTGAGTACTAATGGTCGAGATAAAGTTAAATAAAACTAAGGACACCTAAAATAAATAAAACATAGATTAAATAAATAAATTTTAAAGAGTTCTTATTATATTTGTAAAGAAAAACTATTGTTTTGTTTTTCTTTAATAATATTTCCATTTCTTATAAAAATTAAAATTGTAATATTCTCATTTTGTTACGCTACTGTAAATACATTACGTTCTTCTTTTTATTTTCATGTTAGGCATACTTGTGAGGTGTTTTGACAGTGACAGTTCATTAATTTTACCATTGTCAATTGTCTGGCCATTACTTGTTACCTGAAATTTGTATAATATTGACCTGTACCTGAAAATACAGGTAATGTATTTAATTAATAATTATTATTGTACAGAAAATATTAAAGTCTACTTTTTACAGAGAAACGGAGTTGAGTTTATTTTAGAGTTTGCTGACAAAAAACATTACATAGTTATTAAAACTATGTAAAGGTTTTTATTTACTGGAGTTTGTATGACTACGGGCCTTGGGGTATAATCGCCTAAATAAAATAATTTATAAAAAAAAATTTGTAGTTTAACTTCCAATTATTATTATTGAATTATTCAGATAATATTATGACATTGAAGGACTCATTCAAATGAATAAAAATAAATAATGAATGAACGAATAAAAACATAAATAAAACACAAACAAAACTGAGATTAAAAAATTCTTGATAGGAAACGGGTTAAAATTGATATAGCGAAATAATAGTACAAAAATTATAAATTTAATGCTTAGAGAAAGAAACTAAAAACGTTGATGGAAAACAAAAATGTGGTAGTCCTTAAACAGCCCCCACATTTCTGTTTCCATACATTTTCTGCACGTAAAAAGTAGATACATTAAAAGTATTTTGTTCCATTATTTAAATTACATTGTTTGACCAACTGGAATTCTGAGGTTTCTGAGGAATCAGAAATAACAGAAATTAAAAAAAAGTTGAAATGTTAGTCCCCAATTAAACCAATTATTACATAACTACATTAATAGAGGATAAAAGGACAGCAAAGACAACTGTGAAAACCGCTAGGAACAAAAAGATTTTAATTTTTTGTCTATCTCACTTAAGTTACGATAGTGTCCATCTTAAATGTCTCTTGAAAGCCTTAAAATTGGTTAATATTAACATAATTGTTATAAAAGTAATTAAAGAACTATATAGTAACATACAGACCTATGCAAAAATACTGAAGAGTATTGTAAAAAAACTTGTCATGTCTGTGGCAACTAAAGTGGTATTTAAACTTATGGATCAATGTCTCAATAAAGGAATGACATTGTACAATGACAACTGGTACACCAGCGTAGAGTTAGCTGAAAAGTTACAAAGCAGACAAACGCACCTAGTAGGAACACTACGAAAAAATCGGAAAGGTATTCCGAAATAAGTACTGGTAAGCAAACTGAAGAAGGGTGAAATTGTAAGAAGAGAGAGAAACGCCATTGTCATTTTTAAATGGAAAAGTAAGTTCGATGTCCTCATGCTTACCACCAAACATAAACTGAATTTTATTGATTTTCTAGGTAAAATTAAGGTCAAAAAGAAGCCGGAAGCTATTGTGGCTTATAATAATGCAAAAAGTTTCATTGATGTATCCTACCAATTGTCGTCTTATTCTAACTCTATTAGACGGAGCATTAAATGGTACAGAAAGGTGACAGTTGAACTACTTACTAGAACAAGCATAGTAAATGCTAATTATTTATATAATAAAAACAAAACTGTACCAGAAAAAATAAAAGTATAACAGATTTCAAAGAAAAATTGTGCTTGTAACTACTTTAACTGACCAACGGCTTCGGGCGGATGAGTTGGTAAGTGGTAGGGCACCCTTTTGTCCGGAGGTTGTGAAATCGGCCTCGAAGGCGGATGAACCAAATATTTAATCAACGGCATAAGGATGGAGAAGCACAAGTAGGGCAAACACTCCATTAAAGATCCAATGCGATACGCCCTAGTCAATCAATCATGGCAATGCTCAATACTAAAATAAACTCCGGAGTAAGTCCTCCGGTCGGGTCTCCGGGGAGGACAGTTTTGAGTTTACCAAAAGATAATAAATTGTAGTGTAGAAAGAATATCAAGATCTGCACATGGAATGTCAAAACTTTATACAAAGCAGGCAAAATCCACAATGCAATACAGGAGATGAAGAGAATGCATATTGAAATCATGAGAATAGCAGAAAAGAGATGGTCAGATTCTGAAGAAATACAAATAGAATATCACAAGGTATATTACTCGGGAAAAAGTAATGGATCACATGAATATGGAGTCGGAATAATTGTATCACCCAAGGTTGCCAAATGCGTTACTAACATTACACCAATATCAGAGAGAGTGATGTTACTACAAGTATAAGCCAACCCTATTAATATAAATATCATTCAAGTCTATGCTCCCACTGCAGACAAAGAAGAGCACTGAATGCAGATTGAGTTCTATAAGAACATTAACAGTATCATACAGAAAATTCCTCGACAGAAGTTCTCATCATTATGGGCGATTTTAATACCAAGATTGGAGCTGGAGGTAAAACACAGTACATTGGAGCACATGGACTTGGAGTCAGAAACGAGAGAGGAGACCTGCTAGAAAAATTTGCAGAAGACTCAGAACTAGTTGTCACTAACACATTCTTCCAATTACCACCTCGCAAGCTGCTTTATATCTGTCAAGACTTATCCTGGAGCAGATTTAGATACAGACCACGTTCCACTGTTGCGAGTATTTCGAGTCAAACTCAAAACAGTGCAGAAAAGAAAAGCACAATCATACGAACTACGCATGCTGAAAGACCTTGATACGAAGATGTGCCAAGCCACGTTAAACGAGCAAGTACTGCAATTACATACGAATCGGAAGAAAAACAAACGATCAAACAAATTACAGAGATAGCGCAAAATGTAAAGGATAAACACTTAAAGACAGATAGATTAATAAAGAAAAAATCATGGATGACAGATGAGATCCTGAAACTAATGGACGAGAGAAGAGAAGCCAAAAATGACGCGGACAAATATAAAACCATAAATATATTAATAAGAACTAAAATTAGAGAAGCGAAAGAAAAAGAAGCAAGGGAAAGATGCGAAGAAATTGAGACTCTGCAATCAAAGTACGATAGTCACAATGTACATAGGAAAGTTAAAGAACTCACAGGAGGACTAAGACGAAAGCAGAGAGGAAATATAACTGATTCTGACGGAAACATCATCTTGGACAAACAGAATAAAATAAGAACGTGGAAAGAATATCTAGAAAAACTATTTAAAGACCAAAGAGATAGACACCTTTGAGCTAAAAGAAGAGGTAAATGATGGACCAAGAATATTACAGCAGGAAGTTTATTCGCAATAACACAGTTAAAGGATGGCAAAGCGGCAGGTCCTGATAATATACAAGCAGAACTACTCAAACTAATGGACAACGAATCAATAGCAATAATCGCAAAGATATTCAACAACATATACAACTCTGGAGAAATACCAACAGAATGGCTGAAATCTGAGTTTATTGCACTTCCAAAAAAAACAGGAGCCAAAAAATGTGAAGATTACCGTACTATAAGCCTCATGAGTCATCTCTAAAATTGTTCCTAAAGATAATTCATAAGAGAATCTACAAGCTCTGTGAAAGTCAAATTTCTCCCAACCAGTTCGGGTTCACAAATGCTGTTGGTACTAGAGAGGCTTTGTTCTCAGTACAAGTCTTATTCCAGAGATGCAGAGACGTCAACTGCGACGTTTACGCATGTCTGGTTGATTACGAGAAAGCGTTTGATCGAGTACAGCACGCCAAGATGATGCAAATACTAAAAGAAGCAGGAATTAACAACCAAGATCTGAAAATAATTAGAAATCTTTACTGGAATCAGACAGCAAATCTCAGAGTTGAAGGTAAACACACTGACTATGTGAAAATCATGCGTGGCGTGAGGCAAGGCTGTATTTTGTCTCCTCTAATCTTCAATCTGTATTCTGAAAGAATATTTATCGAAGCTTTGCACGAAACTGAAAAAGGTATTCTACTAAATGGTTACCGGCTTAACAACATCAGATATGCAGATGACACCATAGTATTTGCGGACAACTTAGAAGACCTACAAGTTCTTATGAACAAAATCACGTATTACAGTCAACAATATGGACTCAATATAAACGTTAAAAAGACAAAGCTTATGATAATTAGCAAGAAAAGGATAACAAAAGGTCAACTCTACGTCAACCAATCTCCTGTAGAAAGAGTGACGCACTACAACTACCTCGGCACCATAATAAATGAAGAATGGACCAACAACCAGGAGATTAGAGCACGCATCGCAAAAGCTAGATCCACCTTCAATCGGATGGGGGCCTTCTTCAAGAGTCACAACCTCTCTCTTGATACAAAAGTAAGAATGCTGCGATGCTACGTCTTCTCTGTCCTTTTATATGGTGTTGAATCGTGGACCTTGAACGAAGATATGAGCAAAAAACTGGAAGCATTTGAGATGTGGCTATATCGGAGAATACTTAAGATCCCGTGGACTGACCGAGTCACAAATGAGGAGGTCCTTAGAAGAATGAATAAGAACCGAGAGATACTGACCACCATTAAATCTCGAAAGTTACAATTCTCGAATATATGCGAAATGAATCCAGATATGCTCTCCTTCAAGCCATCCTGCAAGGAAAAATATTTGGAAAGCGAGGTCCAGGAAGAAGAAGAACATCTTGGTTGAAGAACCTCAGAATCTGGTTCAATACAACATCTGTGCAGCTTTTCCGCGCTGCTGCAGATAAGATAAAGATTGCCATGATGATCGCCAACATTCGTAACGGATAGGCACATCAACAAGAAGAAGGACTACTTTAAAAAGGGAAACAAAGTTAAACTTACCACAACACACCATCAGAACATAAATTTATTCAAGCAGGTAAAAAAAGTCGGTGCGTAACATGTTACCAACGAAATAAAGATAATCATAGATGACAGTATGCAATAAATAAAACTAAGCAAGTTACCACTAAATGTGACCAAAAATTACTCTGCTTAGAATGTTTTTTGATAGGCACAAAATTTTGCCAAAATAGTCATTTGAGTATAATTTAAAATATGTGTTATTATTTTATTTTATAGTGTATTACTGTATCTATTATTAATCACAATAAACACTTTTACATCAAAATTAATTAGCTTTTGTTATATAAAATCTACTATAATTCCACTGCTAATAGAAAAATGACGAAGTATTTTTTCCCAGGCTAAGATCATTTTTAATTTGCCCCAGGCCACGCTAAGTTAAATCTTATTAGAAATACACGTAAAGTGTGCTCCTGTGGAATACACATGGTCAAACTATCTTTACTGACTGTATAATATGTAAATATACACGTGGCAGTTTGAACTCAGCCACTGTGTATATTCAGGTATACACGTGGCAGATAAAGTGTTAAATAAAATTAACTAGATATCCACATAAAATTGTTTTTAAATCAGATTAAAAAATTGAATAAATGGTGAATAAATGAATTATATACTGTATATAATTTCAAGGAATATACATAAACTACAAGCAATTCAAATAACTTGCCTATAGCCAATTATTGTACAAAATATTTTTAATGGCATGTATACAACTTTCGCACTTACCACTACTTTCATCTTCAAGCACTTTAATCCGCTAATAAGCCACTTGGATTTCCTGCACTCTCCCGCCGACTTTGTCAATTAAATTTAGTGTTACATAATGACAATCTCTAGACTGAGAATCTTCTTTTGTAGTGGTTATAAATATATGCACAAACAATTTATAATATTTTTAATAGTATTTGTTCATAATACACCTTACACGCTCGATTGGAAATATAAAATAAAATAAGTAAGAATAAAGCTTTCGCTTATATAACATCGTATAGTAATTTGGGTGAAATGGGAATGTTAATTTCTTTTATAATATAATTGCTCTGTTACGGTAGTATTACTGCCTCCCTCCTAAAATAATTATCCGATTTTGATTCACTTCAAAAATTACGAATTTATCATATTTTTTTTAAAATAACTTGTTTTTATAATTCTGAGAATAAATGCTTTCTATTTTCGTAAAACTATTAATTTTTAAAATGCTATATTGGCACCTAATGCAAAAACATTGTTCTATTTAGTAACCAGGACATGGTTTTAAAGAATTTCGACCACATTTTTTGACTTAATTTTCATGGGGCAAAACGCCAGTTCAGTCCTGTTCCGAGGCATTAACCTGTTTCTTTGAGCTGGCTGGTTTATAGTCCTACAGTAGGGTGCTAACCTGGTTGAAGACCAATTTTCTGTCAGGGTTTATTCCCATAGCCGATATGTTCCAGTTTTAAGGCGCCAGAAACTCGCACCCAGTGGTTACGCGGCGTATTTCTTTCGTCGACGTGAGAGTAGAATTTGTTGGCAGAGCTGAGTTCTATTCCTAGAACTTTCGACTTTTTCGTCAGAAAACAGTGGACGTTTCTCAGAGTTTTATTGCAGTGTGAGCTTCGGCAACTCGTACTGCCTCCGAGGTCCCTTACCAACCTTTAACCACCATGGCAAAGGACTTTAATGTGGTGATCTCTACACAGAAAACTAAAACAATTGTAATCAGTAAAGAACCAATTAGATGTAAACTGGAAATCGACGGTATCAGCATTGAGCAAGTAATGGAGACAAATAACCTAGGAATTACACTGTCTAGCTACGGAGATGTGGAGAAGGAAGTGAAAAATCAAGTACAAAAGGCTAATAAAATAGCAGGTTGTCTTAATAACACGATATGGCGCAATCCCCACATTAATACCGACGTGAAATCAAGAATCTACAAAGCAACAATAAGACCAATAATGACATACACTTCAGAGACAAGACCAGATACCTCCAAAACTCAGCAACTACTAGAAACAGCAGAGATGCGTTTACTGAGGAGAATTACAGGAAACACACTGAGGGATCGAATGAGGAGTGAAGAGATCAGAAGAAAATGCAATATACCAGAAATAAATGAGTGGACACTGAACAGAAAAAAGGAATGGAACGAACACATAAACAGAATGAAAGAGACCCGATTAGTCAGAATAGCGAGGGACAAATCACCAAAAGGTAGAAGTATCGGGCGACCACGCAAAAGATGGAGTGATAACCTCCAATAGAGGCACTAATCGACATTGAACAAGCGTTTTGCTTATAAAAAAGAAGAAGAAGAAGAAGAAGAAGAAAACGCCAGTTATTGGACACGAGATTTCTGCAAGTGCTAACAAGAGTATATTTCTGTAGGTGGCACTACTCATTTCTATATTACGTACATTCTTATGTCTATCGGGTCCTGTGATTTTGACTGTAAATATTTTTAGGCTATGTCAGTGAAGTGACATTTAAGCATTATGTTAAGCGTCTGCTCTGACTTTTTTTTCAAAACCATGTATTATTTTTAGGGTAACATTGTATTTTTATTTAAAAGGGAGTAGTAAAGTCACTTATAGTTCCTAAGGTAGAACGCGTACAGTAATAATAATTTTAATTCGTCTAATAATTAAACTAGAGAACTTGCTGAATTCTAATATTGGACACCTGTCCAATCACTGGATAAGTATACTTACCACAGCTGAAAAAAAAATGGAATTCTGAATGCCACTATTTACCTTAAATTAAAACACAGGGACATAAAGATACACTTGGACCGTCTTTTATTTTAACTTGTGAGTAGGTACGTTTATTAAATTTACCTAATCCATAGCATTAAGATGTACCAAATAAGGCCTGGTTCCTAACAAGGCCCACCCTCATGTTTTTACATAAACAATTTGAAAAAGTACCAAATTCTCTTACAATAAATTATTTGCTGGCATCTAGTGGACGAGACAATAACTACTTCGGCAGCCATTGTTGTGTTAGGCTTTTTATGTTCATTTGCGTTGCCGCAACCAAGAAAGCAAAGCTGTGTTCTTATTTGCAAGGTATGTTATATCTGTTTACATCCATGTTGTTATAAATAATTTTGTACTGTTAATTTGTATTTATGAACAGGAAATTGTGTGTTTGAATATGGTAGTTTTATTTTTCTAAAACGGCGTATATTTACAGAGTTATTAACATATCTCGAGTTTCAACTACTGTTAAGCCGGTGGCTCCTAATAAGGCCCACCCGTAGTGCTCCAAACAAGGCCCGGGTGGGCCTTATTCGGCATACTCTTGTTTTTCTGTATTATTGAATACATTTTGGAAAATGAATACAGTTTTCATGCCAAGTGGCATGAAAAAAATATTAATTATTGTGCTAAGGGATCACTTACAGTTTTAAATACAGAGAATAATAATTATGTAAGGAAATACATCCAATAATACAAGTAGACTAATAAAAAAAATTACATTAACTAAGCAATATTAAAACACATTTTTTTAATCTATGATGGAAGTTATATTATTTTGTTCTGTTTATCTGGCATTGTACTTGTACGTCTAACTAATTTTTCAAAAACTATAAAAATATAAGTCTACAATTCAGAAGTATGAGTGTATTTATTTATTGAATTTTTTTATTTTAAGATGGATTCAAAGACAAAACGTGCTACCTGGAGTGAGGATGATTTAAAAAAAGCGATGGAAGCTGTTAATGAAGGGATGGCAGTCAGAACTGCATGTAAAACTTATAGTATCCCCAGGCGTACGTTACGCAACCACGTAAGTAGCGGTGTAGCAATTAAGAAGTTAGGACGGAAACCTTGCTTGGAGGAAACTCAAGAAAGAGAACTTACTCAAAGAATTTTTCGGCTTGCTGAAGTCGGGTATCCACTAACAGCTAAAGTTCTCCGACGCAGTGTTTTCGAGTTCTGCGAAAAAAATAATTTACAGAATCCATTTAATGAAGAAAAAGGTTTGGCTGGGCGCAAATGGCTTAAGTTATTCCTACTATGGAACCCAGAGGTTGCCAGAAGGAAGGCGCAGCATATGAATCCAGGAAGAGCTGCAAAATTGAATGAGTTTATTGTCAATGATTATTTCGAGAAATTAAAAAATATTATGACCAAACTAAAGGCATTTGACAAACCACAACTCATCTATAATATGGATAAATAGGGTTGTCGTCTGTCTCTCCACAAGTCTCCTCAAGTTTTAGCAAAGAAAGGTGAGAAACGGCTACACTTTGTTGCTCCTGAACATAGAGAAAATGTTTCCATTGTATCGTGTGGAAATGCAATTGGGCTGATTATTCCTCCAATGATCATTTTCAAAGGAAAGCGACGCAAGCCAGAATGGGAAGATTATTTGCCACCTGGAACAGCGGTAGAAATGACAGACAAGGGCTCAATGACTACATCAACCTTTATCAAGTGGCTGCATCATTTTGCTATGTACAAACCTGCAGGAGAAGTTCTGCTAATTTTTGATGGAGCATCGTCACATTTGGATCCAGATATTTGTGACGTAGCTGAAGGTCACAGTATTAGACTGTACTGCTTGCCTAGCAATACGACTCATGAACTTCAGCCTATGGACAAGTCAGTATTTAAACCATTTGAGTCTTATTGGGACGATAAAGTCCAATTACATTGGTCGACTAATAAAGGAGAAGAAAATAGAGCAATTAGTAGACGGGTATTTGGAAAAATCTTTTGCAAGTATGGCCAAAAGCTGCGTCACCAGTTAATATCATGTCTGGATTCCGAGCGACTGGGATTTATCCTTTTGATCCAGAATCTATTCCTGACTGTGCATTCACTCCTTCCCATCCTTCACAGCGTCCTGATCAAGAAAACATGCGAATGGGTTCCGAACCTGCTGAAACATCAAATATTCCAACAGTTTCCGAACAAAGGAGTTTCCGAAAAAGGAGACGCCAATCCAGCAGTTCTAGTTCTTCGGAAAGTGAGCTATTTTCTGTGAGGGATAGTTCATGTGATGTCAGTCTTAATGGCGATGATGACGATAGCAACAACCATGATGAACTCGACTGTTCCTTCCAAGACATTTTGAAAACTTCAGAGCTGAGAAAGAAACTCCAGACTCCTAGACGGAAGGCACTAAACTATCAGGCGCAAGTAGTAACTAAAGAACTATTTGCTGAAAGACAAAAGCAGCAAAGTGCCAAAGTAAATAATGCCTCTAAGGAGTTTTCGGTTGGGAAAGGAAAGAAAATTCCGGTGAAACAAAAACATCTGGTGAAATTTAGTAATTAAAACGGCGGTTCTGCTCCAAGCTGCAGTGGAACATCAGAAGCTGTTAACTGGTTTTGTCATTTATGCTGTGAAGACAGAACAGCTGACATGAGACTTTGCAAAAAATGCAAAAAGTATGTACATGAAGAATGTGTAGGGTTGACATCCAAAGACAAAGTGCCGAATTTCGTATGTCCATGGTGTGAGAAGTGATAATATATCATTTGTTAATTATATTAATGTTTATTAAATATTTGGTAAATCTTGTCATTGGTTTTATTGCCATTAACACGCTTCATAGATTAAAGTTTTGGGGTGGGCCATATTAGGGACCAGCTTTGGGCCTTATTTGGAAGATGGGTTCCTAATAAGGCCCTACTTCAAAAGTTAATAATTTATTTGATTATGATAATACTAATTACGAAATAATTTTTTTTGTATTTTATTTTTATATTACTAGAACTGAAGCATGTTACACATTTTTCCTGACCTCGTATCTCCTAAGTATAATAAATTAAAAGGTAATATTTGTTAGATGGACCTTATTTGGTACACGTACCTATTTGATTTTACATTCAATATTCCAGATGGATATAAGAACCGCTTCAAAAGGTTTCTCCAAAAAGCCTAACGATTTAAAAAGCAGCGTGCAAAAATTTTTAACCAAAAATCGGCGGCTCAAATAACTTATCGGGATAATCTATCTGGAGATGGATGGTTAAAAGAAAGTCACCGAAAAAAAACTATTTTAATCTGTATTTATCGTTTTATTTTTTTAGGAGTTTTTAAAGCGACATTAAGAGGTTTCTAAAAGAATAAGTGAAGGTGTTACGGCTGCTAGTGCTTGTGTATCTGAATTAGACATCAAAAACTGGTTTAAAAATATTGAAATATATGTTAAGAAAAATATCTATAAGAAGTTCTAACTGATCCATCAAGAATTTTTAATGAAGATTAGTCATGATTTCAAATATGTCTATCTGCTGGAAAAGTATTTGCAAAACTACCAAATAGCTTCTTGTTTGTGTAAAGAGATCTTAGAAATCCCACCAGCAATAAAAAAAATAACATTGTGTTCGAAAACTTGTGGAATAAAAACTCGCATCTCATTGCAACGTTTATGGTCTTAATGGTTAATTCTGGTCTCGACAGATTGGATCATAAATTTTTAATTCCAGGACACACAAGAATGGAGTGTGAAAGCGACCATTCGATACTTAAAAAAAAAGGAAAAAATATGAAAGCCGAATTCAACATCCAAGAGACTGGAATCAACTTGTTCAACTGTGTGGTAAAAGATATCTCTTTAAGGTTCAAGAAATGACTAAAACTTATTTTATTGATTTTGCAAGTTTACTAAAAAGTTCATTATAAGTAAGAAAGGTAGATAATAACAATAACCGCGTTATTGGAAAACATTTATTATTATTATATACAATATTAAAAAGAATATGTTTTCATATAAATATATATATGCAAAGGGGATGAACCATTTAAAACCATGAATTTTTTTAGAAAAGGTTTCTCATCTCCTCCATTACATCTACCAAAATGTAAAAATCCAAATCCAACTTCTTCAGAAAAAAAAAGTAATCTAATGGATTTATTACCCTACATAGATGACGTATTTCACGACTTCTATAAAAACTTACCTACACAGAGCGATGTTGCAGACTACTGTTCAGAAGAGGAAGAAGATATACTAGATGAAGATTAGTGCAGAAAGGATTATGCAGACTAAAGTTTTGTGGATTTGGATATAACTATTTTTTTCATGAAATAATGATTTTCAAAATTACAGTTTAATATTTTCTTTTAGATTGTAAAATTAAATAAAGTTTTTAATTCATATTTAATTAGATTTAAGTTGTTTCATTTAAAATTTGCTTATAAATTCATAAAAAATTTTAAACGTTTATATCTCAAAATGTCAATTTTGGACTTATCCCCGTTTGCACGCTCAAGGGCGAATTTAGTATCACAATCTACTCTGTGTAATAAAAATGGTTAATCTTTTTTATATTTACTTGTCTTAGAGAACTAATAAACAAGCACTTTCCGGGCTCAACAATTCTGGATGGTGCAGATAGGCAAACAAACGTAGACCAAAGGCTCACTAGGCCAAGGTCTACAGCTTGGGAAATAGCCACAGCAATCACAAGACCAAACAGAATTAGATGAGCTATAAATAAGTTTCGGCCATATAAGTCTCCAGGGATGGATGGCATATATCCAATACTGTTACATATGGGATTAGAGGTATTGATACCATATCTATGCAAGTTCCTCAAAGCCATTTTATCATGTGGGGTCGTACCGGAAATATGGCAAAAGAATAAAGTCATATACCTACTTGCCTAAGGTAGGTGAAGTATCAGACCTAACACCAAAGTCATATAGACCGATAAGCCTATCTTCTTTTCTATTAAAAACGCTGGAAAGTCTTCTTGATAAGTACAATTGAGATGAAGTGCTAAAAGGTAATCCCCTAAGCAATCGTCAATATGCATACCAACCTGGTAAATCTACGGACTCTGCGTTGGATGATCTAAATAGGCTTATCTCAAAGTCAGTGGAAGACAAAGAGATAGCAATGGCCGCCTTTTTACATATAGAAGGGACATTTAATAATTATACCACCAGCTCGTTGATAGGAACTATGAGTAGACGAGGCGCACCTGCGGTAATATGCAGACGGATAGAGGCATCCCTAAAGAATAGGATAGTAATGTCCACTCTGGGTAAAGCAACCATCAAAGCAAAAGTAGGTGGAGGCTGTCCACAAGGAGGAGTCCTTTCCCCTCTATTTTGGGCAACCCTGGTAGATGATCTCAGAAATTTGCCCACAGAAGGATTTTATTGTCTAGGATATGCTGACGATATAGCAATCGTCGTTAGGGGCAGGTTTGCTTAGGTGGTGTCTGTGAGAATGCAAGCAGCCCTAAATATAGTTGACGACTGCTGCAAAGAAGAGAGACTGATAGTCAATGCTCAGAAAACACAAATCGTCAACTTCACCAAAAAAACAGCACTACAAGGCCTAAACCACCGGTGCTGGGAAGAACAGATATTTCATTTGCCAAAGAAACAAAATACCTTGGGGTATATTTTGATCATAGACTTACATGGAATA
This sequence comes from Diabrotica balteata, assembly GCA_918026665.1. Lineage (NCBI taxonomy): Eukaryota > Metazoa > Arthropoda > Insecta > Coleoptera > Chrysomelidae > Diabrotica > Diabrotica balteata. Next base: position 123,647,547 of record OU898279.1, on the reverse strand, counting down.
TTCACATTCTAAAAACCACACAGAAAGCTACTATGTCCATGGGCAGATGTAGAAGAATGTGCGGTAAGAATTGGGGACTTAACCCCAAAATGACTCTATGGTTATGCACAAGGGCTATTAGACCCATGATAATCTATGGCTCGGTGATGTGGTGGACAAAGACGCAGCAAGTGGGAGCAATAAGGCTGCTAGGTAATACATAAATGCTAGCATGCCTGTGTATTACGGGGGTCATAAAAACAACTTCCACTGCATAGTTGAAAGTCCTGTTAAATTTACCACCACTTCATATCTTTATACAGGGCGAAGCCAGATCAGTGAAGCACGGATTAATCCATAGTCAGCGAAATATAAGCCAGATGCATGGTATTGGCAACAGAAAGCTAATCGAGGAGCTAAAAGCCGATATTGTGATGGGGAAACCTATCGATGCAACAGCTACTAGATATAGCATGAACAATAAATTCATAATTAAGATACCTGTCAGGGAAGACTGGAATAAAGGTGTACCCCCCATAAAAGCTGTTTCTACCTGGTATACGGATGGCTCAAAAACATCGGAGGGTGTTGGAGCCGGCATGTTAGGGACAAATCAAGGAATACATTTTGCGGTAAGTCTATCTAAGGATGTGACAGTTTTCAGGGCGGAAATAACTGCAATCCATCACTGCGTGAAAGAAATACAAAGGCAGGAAAGAACGTTTTGTTCAGTTGCCATCTTCACAGATAGTCAGGCAGCGCTTAAGGCACTCAATTTGTAACGAGAATATTTTGCCTACCACAGGGGCCATTAATACAAGGGGATAGAAAATTGGCGGAAGAAACTAAAGGGGTTGAGATAAGGTAAGCAAAATAATCGCTACTTGTGCGAACGGACACTCAGGGTTTCGCAGGAGAGCTGGGGTCGTGGATAAGTAAAATGGGGGTTAGAATGGGGCAACTACAACAAAAAGAAATAAAGGGCTTTTGGGATAAACAGAATAAAAATCAACAAGAAAACACCTCAAGAAATTTGATTATAGGGCGCCACTTGAGGTGCCTAATTATGCCTATTACAACCACTAGTTGTAACTAGGGAAATAATTAGAAAATAAAATCAAAACATATCTTTTTCAAATAAACTCAAAAAGGGTTAGCTTAAAAAAAATAAATAAAAAGTTAAGAAAATAAAATTTAACATTTATTTATGTGTCACCACAAACAGCTACAAAATATAAAATTATGCAAAATATATATAATTAGTTACAAATACATAAAGACTATATTAATAGCCACAAACGTAGATATAGAAAGAAACAAAGAAAAACTGACATGTGTCCTATTTTTGTTTACAAGTGGACATAAGTGTCAAAGAAAAAATTATTACAAGTAACGAATTTTCTTTTAATGAAACTATTCATAAAGAAATTAACCTTCTTAAAAAAAAACGAAATAAATTAATGTCAAAAATAATAAGGCTAGATGCCAGTTGTCATATGTCAACAAAACATTTTTCGTTTTATTAAGACGATTTCATATACGAGGCGACTTTAAATATACTTCAAAGAATCAATCAAATTTAAAATGCTACAATACCCCCACGTAAGAGCGAAAACTGGACTAACAGGAAAAGTTTTCGTTTAGGGCGAACAACAATCAGGTTGGAACAACAGTAGCATTTTCTAACTACTGCAACAACACATAATGACTTCAATAACTCAAACAGAACAAAAAACAACAAACAAAAATCATAACCAAAACTACACATCATAACTGTTTATGGTTCTAACATAATAACATACAAAATAAAACTGGATGCTCGATTTGACGAATCGGCACCAGGTACAGTTCGTTGGCTCTTAAGCACAACGACACAATGGCAGATTTCTACTAAAATGGCTCTAGCCTAACCAAAAACGTGGAACAGACCAGTGTTGAAGTTTCTGGGAGCGAAAAGAGGGGTGCTTCCAGCTCAACAAAGGCGGGTGGCCAACAACACAGCTTAGACAAGCTTCGCTATGGTTATCCACATAATAGATAACCAAAACAATATCAAAAAATAACAAACTTGACTATAACAGTCAAGCAATGAATTTTCAACCACTGGTTGAAAATTAAACCAACACAAAAGAAGAAAACAGGATGGCCAATAGTTCCATAGAAATATCCTCTGGGATCGACACAGCGAAAAATTTCCAAGTCAGGAAACTCCCAAAAGGACAAAAGAAGAAAATAAATCCAAAATGCTAATACACAATCTTGGAAAAGAAGAAAGAACAGGGGCACATGGCATACAAGCCATAATCAATACACAATCAGTTCAGTCTCAAACTAAATACTTCCAAAAGAAACAAAAAAAAATCGTAACAGTCTTCCAAAGAAAACAAAAAAGTTACGACAACACTCCAAAAGAAACAAAAACATCATTACAGATCTCCAAGGGAACATAAGAATCACTATAATCTTCCAAAAGAACAAAAAAATCATTACAGTCCGTCATCAACAATAAAACTTCCAACTGGGTACACAAATCTCAAAAGCAGGGCAAGAAGGGTAAAGAAGAAGAAGGAGTATATATATACACAAGGCAAAAACTAATGACTTATCTTCCTTAAAAGCTCAACAGGTCACCTGGCGGACGAATCCAAAACTCATCGACCTAGCCGTTCCTCTTATGACAACTAATAAGGTCAAAGACACAGTTTGGGAAGGGAATGAAGGGACAACATCAAGAAATAAACTTCATCATTTCACGGATAATAATCGAATACAACATCTTCATACAAATCAGAAAGAAACGTTCACTATTCTTCAACAAAACTCGAACAGGGTCACAACAATAAAACTGGGGAATTCTAAGTGGGTCATTCAACGGTAGTACTAGAAAAACTTCAGATGTTTCACTAACATGGTCTCACAATCGACATAAACAAAATTTTCACAATAAACGCGGCCAGGTACTTTCACCTCAGCAAATCAAAACGTCACAATGGACAATGCAAGTATTTGTACCTCCGCTTCTACCAAATCATAAACACTTACATCACAAACACTACAACAAGAAGGAATGCTATTGAGACTCTATCGCCAATAGTCTTACTTCAACACATAGAAAGGCTTATCCTTTCTAATAATTCACGGAAAGGGGATGCTGCTACGCAGTCTTACACAACAACAGAAATATCCAAGGAAACACAAATCCAGGTCACATGCCTGTACGTCCTATATGATACTTCAAAAACACAATACTCAAATCACAAACTAACACATTTTAGACCATCAACATAACTCCACTACAACATCTGACCACACAAAGACACGGAAAGACACAAAACTAACAGACAGAAAAAACATCACAACACTTTCGCTATGTATTCTCAACAAATCGGCCTTAGCCAGGAATACACGAAGTCGTATCATCATTCTCTCTTCTACTTGTACACAAAAAAGAACTAGGGAGAAACACAAGACTAACAGACAAAAGAAAAATAACAATACTCCGCTTTGTCACTAACAAATCGGCCTTAGCCAAGGACAAACGGAATCGTATCATCATTTCCTCCTACTTATAACACAGAATAGGAACAAAGAAAACACGGGGAAACACGGAAATAACAAACATAAGGCAAATAACAATACTTCGCTTTGTCACTAACAAATCGGCCTTAGCCATGGACAAACGAAATCGTATTATTACTTCCTCCTACTTATAAAACAAAAAACAACACGAAAACACATGGACTGATCATGGACTGTAAAATCAGAAGCATTTTCCTTTTCGGGGCTTAAAAAAAATTCACACATTGCCTGGACTATTAAACTTTAAAGATACGAAAAAATTTGACCTATATTTTTCGTACAACAGCTGATTTCTGAAACGCAAAGACTCAATAAGAAGACGAAATAGATCATTTATAAACACTTAAAGAAAGGACAGCGTCTACATACGAAATAAATTATTTCGTTAACGTAAACAAAATTCTTTTCTCAGACATGGGATGATACTTAAGACGAACAAGAATAAACAAACTTGATATCGTTCACATTTTAAATACCGGCAAATAAGGAATGACATCATTCCAAATACGTATTTTTTAATTCACAAGGAAATAGACGAAAATTATTTCTACATAATTTTACGAAAACTGTATATAGAAGAAAATGGAAATCGTAGCAGTTAACTTGGGACAGGAATAGACTTGATTTAACGAAAAACTGGATAAAACAAATCCACAAAATAACAGAAAAAAAAAACGGTTCGAAGCAAACTCAACGAACTTCACATACAGGGTGGGACAAAAATACTGAAACAATGATTGGGTGAAAGCAAATACACAAAAAACTGGTTCAAACAACTGACTTAATGAAACTTACATACAGTGGGATACAAAACAACTAATAACATCGTAAACTTGACCTTTCAGTGAGCTACACAAAATAACACAACATAAAACACCTTGCTCTTGTTCTGAAAACTAAATGAGACTGCTCCTAGGCAAAACTAAACAGCACCTCCGATCACGAGTATAACACTTGTCATCATTCAGATACAAGACAGGAAACACAAAAGGGGACTCAGGGGAACACAATCTCCTATTAACCCGTGGCATTACATACGCCGTCAAAGCTGGTTAATTAGGGAACAACAGGGGACACAAGGGACTACTCTTCACATTCACAATCTCCTACTAGCCCGTGGCATAACACAAACGCCGTCAGAGAGGGCCTAGAGGAAACAATGAAATGGCTTAGGACAAAAGACAAAACACAACTATACTCATCAGCTCAAAGAAAGGTCACTCAAACAATAAACACATTTACTCAAAATGACCGGACAAAACAAAATTACAAAAACCGATTTTTCTGTAAGAAATGTCAAATCAATCAAAAATAAATGGCACAACAACGGTACATTTAATTTGTTACTGTAAATAATTTAAACTTCAATATTAAATCTCAAAATATTTGCTTTCATTTACCAATACACAAAAATACATATAGAAACATTTCTACAGTACACGAAATAAAAGAAACAACATCACATATGTCAAATACAACAAATACATCTGTTGATATACAATAATACATATGTCAATACAAGAACAATACATAAAAAAAACAACAATACATATGTTGATACAAATACATAAACAAACTGTTTGTGGGACACCGGGGCACTACTCGGAAGGCAGGGTTTCATAAAAATGGCAGAAAATTATGGCAGAAAAACTGAAAAAGATATGTTGCTTCTGGAAAAGGGACAAAAATCTAAAAAAACGCCAGCCACGTTGGGGGCCATTTTTGTAACGATAAGATACAAAAATGGCGAAAATCTAATACAGGCCACACACGTTGGGCGACATTTTTGTAACGATAATATTTTGCCTACCACAGGGGCCATTAATACAAGGGGATAGAAAATTGGCGGAAGAAACTAAAGGGGTTGAGATAAGGCAAGCAAAATAATCGCTACTTGTGCGAACGGACACTCAGGGTTTCGCAGGAGAGCTGGGGTCGTGGATAAGTAAAATGGGGGTTAGAATGGGGCAACTACAACAAAAAGAAATAAAGGGCTTTTGGGATAAACAGAATAAAAATCAACAAGAAAACACCTCAAGAAATTTGATTATAGGGCGCCACTTGAGGTGCCTAATTATGCCTATTACAACCACTAGTTGTAACTAGGGAAATAATTAGAAAATAAAATCAAAACATATCTTTTTCAAATAAACTCAAAAAGGGTTAGCTTAAAAAAAATAAATAAAAAGTTAAGAAAATAAAATTTAACATTTATTTATGTGTCACCACAAACAGCTACAAAATATAAAATTATGCAAAATATATATAATTAGTTACAAATACATAAAGACTATATTAATAGCCACAAACGTAGATATAGAAAGAAACAAAGAAAAACTGACATGTGTCCTATTTTTGTTTACAAGTGGACATAAGTGTCAAAGAAAAAATTATTACAAGTAACGAATTTTCTTTTAATGAAACTATTCATAAAGAAATTAACCTTCTTAAAAAAAAAACGAAATAAATTAATGTCAAAAATAATAAGGCTAGATGCCAGTTGTCATATGTCAACAAAACATTTTTCGTTTTATTAAGACGATTTCATATACGAGGCGACTTTAAATATACTTCAAAGAATCAATCAAATTTAAAATGCTACAAATTCTGTAGAGGTCAATTCTAGGTCAGTATGGGATTGCGTGTGTGCTCTAAAAAAACTAGGAGACCGTAGCATGGAAGGTACAGTCTCGAAGCTACTAGACTTTATAAAGAGGGTCAGGCTAGAGAATGTTATCTAGGACTAGAGGACCACAATAGATCTAAAAAGGTCGCAGTAAAATAGGTCGAAAGGCCACCTCTCTTAATCTAATCTAATCTAATCTATATTTACTGGTGTATTTGGGAGTAATTTCATTTTATTGAAATTCTTCAGTTCGTTTTCTGATTTATGTTTTTATCAAGTACCTTTTCTCCTTTATTTATCGCTTAATCCATTTCTATATTAAATATACTATAAAGTAATCAGAATATAAAGAAAAAACAAAAATGACCGTATTTGAACTTTTCTTGACACTTGTTTTATAATTCTGGATAATAATTTTGTCTACGGTTTACGTCTAAAATTTTAATTGCTTTCTCCAAGTTTTTGGCTTTTATTTTGTCTTTTAACTATGAAAAATATTATTCTTTTTGAAAACTAGTTAATAAATGGTGCTTGTCCAATCTGTTTTTCCAAGATAATATTGTTAATACAGAAAATAATATACAAAAAATAATGAATTATTTAAGATAAGTCAAAGTTCTTTGTTTAGAATAATTTGACCTTAACATACTAGACATTTCATAATTCAAAATTTATAATGAAGCAATAAATTGTATATCATTAATATTATATTATTCTTCGCATTTTCATCATTTTCAATTAATGGCTAAATATGGTATTATATATTTCTTTAAGCAAATAAGGTATTTTAAGAATGAACACCTGCACAAAGTTTACCAATAAATTCTTGGATTTTTCCATTTTTAAATTTACACGCTATTCAATATTTTTGGGCGTTTTGGGAATAGTTTTGGGAAATTTTTGTATTTTTTTGTACTTGTTATTAATATTACTGTCGATGTTATATTGAGGTATTCTACACTGCTTAGGTACTGCGATATGGTCGACTTAATTGTAAGTGCGGTTGTATCGCAATTTTAATGACACTTTGTGGATTGTCTTATGTGGATAAAAATTTTCTTCTATTTTCTAGTGATCTATACCATTAAGAATTTAACTTAGAATATCAGTACATCATGGCTCAAAGACACCGTCGCTCAGTCCTCGTAGATTATGGGCGTGGTCTTTCATAGGGGAGAGAAACACAAGAAAGAATAGTATGAATCCAAAAAAATCAGATATGGGATATTCACAAAACAATATAACAATCCAAATATCATTATGCAAAAAATGTAAAATAATTAGATAATAGATCCAAATATATTAAGATCAATAAAGTGTTTAGATATTGTAAACAAACATTTTTTTTCTATTTTTTATTTTTAAATGCATATTTACAATCTACTCAACAACAGTACATCTTTCGTCTTCTTAGAGTGCAGTTTTCCTACGGAGGTTGGCAATAATAATGCCTATTTTTATTTTAGAACTTGCTGCTCTAAACAAATTATTCGATCTTCATTGATACCAATCATGTATATTCGTTAACGATGAGTTCTGCCTTCGGCCAGCAGATCTTCTTCCTTGAATCTTTCCCTGTATTATTAGTCTCAAAATTTCATATTTTGGTCCCCTCATCAAGTAGCCTAGTACCATCAGTTTTCTGGTTTATATAGTGGTGATTAGTTATGTTTCTTTACCAACCCTCTCCAGTACTTCTTTAGTTGTAATTATATCAATCAGTATTCTATCAGTCAGTACATTCAGTAGTTAGTAAATGTGATGAGAATATTGACCTCTTTGGGTACCCTCCAGCGACAGTTCTTCATTTTTATCTATGTATCCAGGTTTTCTAGCCAAGCCTTCGTCCCTCCTTTGATTAATATAATTCACTGATAATATGGCTGTATTGCGTTAAATTAAGAATTTTGGCCTTGTTGGCGTGAAGTGATAATGACATCTTTTGCAGTGGTTCTAGCTCATTGTGGAGGGTTTCATTGATCACATACTAAGGGGGGTTAGCTATAATATGCCATGTTTTTGATTGGAAAGTCTGCAAAATTTTTATGTTCGAAGACTTGCTACAACCCCAGAGTTCTACGCCGTCCATATTGGTTTTAGTCTGACTTTGTAAAGCAGTATTTTATTCTCCATTGACAGTTGTGACTTTCTGCCAAGTAACCAATCCATTTGTTTTTATTTTGTACTAAGCTTTTTTAGCGTGAATGTGTTGCCTCCAGGTAATCTTTCGATCCAAATGCAACCCAAGATATTTCAAAATGTCTATATCAGGAATGGGGGCATTGGTTAGACTAAAAAAAGTGCGTCTTTTTGTTATAAATGAGATTTTAGCTAAATTTTTCGTTATTGACTTAATTTTCCATTTTGTCAACTAATTCTGTATTGTATGCAAATAATTTTGTAGCTTTTCGCATGTTATCTCTTTGTTTGAAACTAAAACCGTTGTATTATCGGCAAAACTCGCCACTGTGACGTCATCTGTAATAGGTCAGAAGTAAGGATTAGGTACAGGAAGGGATCGAGGACACTTCCCTGAGAAAATAAGAAAACAATAAAACTAAATTTGGTCCTCTTGTCAATGGATTAATTTTATATGCAATAAAAAGTACATACAATTAAATGATCAATACACAAATCCTTGTTAATACGCGTTAATCCAATGGAGACTTTCCCAAAATTATTATAACACCATATAACCCTTAATTATTCTAAATATTTTTCTGTATTGTTGTATAACTTTCTTACCTTGAAATAACCTGACAAAAGAAAGGTAATATACTTAGAATAACTTAGATTACGCTGTAAAGTAGATCACTGAGGACAAAATAACAAAGTATAATAATACAAAAAGGTACAAAAATATCTTACCCTTAACAGGAGTCTAAAAGGCACATTAGTTAAACTTTACCTTACAAAGCGGAAAAGTGCAATTAAATTTGTTTAATTTAAATAAATAGGGAGATACCGATACTTTGTGGATTGCTGAAAATGAAATTCATTTAAAGGACATTTTTCGGCTCTTTTTGAGAGAACGGTTACTATATTTGCAACCAAAAACCACCGACAACTGTGGTCAAAACATCGAGGTGGGTAGTTCTAACGGGGAATTACTCTAAGAGGTAATACTATAATGGGGATTTTACTGGCACAGAAACAAAGATGATTTCGTGAGAATATTTTTATAGAATTGATATATACTTGGTGTTTGTTATAAAAATTTATTAAGATAAGCAAAGATTAGACAAAATATAACAACCGGATTTTTGACACTCTTTACGCAATGACAAGGTCATGGTTACCTAACAGTTCAATAAAGAGGTCGCCCTTGTTAATGCTTTGACCAGTGCCATGTTTCCCTCTGACGTGTCCTAGGTAGGAGTTTTTAATGCCAAACCTGGCATGATGAACTATGATTATCATCACCATCATTATCAGCCTATACGCGTCCACTGCTGGACGTAGGTCTTCCTCATCTATTTCCATCTATCTCTGCCTTGTGCGGCTTGCATCGGGTTACTGCTGACAAGGTTGAGATCTTCATTCTATCTGATTGGTGGGCATCCTCTCTTCTTAATTCTAGTTGTCTTGGTCTCTACTTGATAATATGTTTTGTCTATCGGTTGTCTCGAAATCTTGCGACGTGTCCTGCCCAGTTCTATTTTAGAGACACGATTCTTTTGATATCGTCTATTGTTTTTGCTGACGACATATTTGTTCTTTTTGATTCGGTCTCCTGGCGCTCCATAACCCTCTGAATCACTCGAATCTTATTTACTACCTTTTCTGTGAGTATTAATTTTTCCACTCCATGAGTAAGTACAGGTAACACACATTAGTCAAATATTTTTATGGACTTTGAAAAATAAGGCTATTATCGAGCACAAGCTAATTAAATCTAGCCCAAGTACTTTCGCTTAAAATAACATCTTCAGGGGCATTTCGTCAAATGCTCCCAAACTAAAAGTTTAATTTTTAGTTGTTGGGTAGGAATCGTATTGTTCAGTCAGCTGTCTTCTTTTATTTATTAGCACTTTGGTATTTTGGCTTGATTTTTCTTTATGAGTCAGAACGGTCGAGCAGTAATTTATTTTCGTTACTTTTAGTGTCATCGTTATGCCATAATTTGCATGATTTACATCTTCTATTTCGTTTTCCAATTCTTGCATATTTCTGGTTAGTGTAGCGATGTGTATAGAATCATCGGGCTTATGTTGATAATTTTAAAATAAAATAATTGGCCTGATTTAAGAGTAATTTGGGCTTTTTCTTATCATCTTATTTCTCTAAGGTCGATTATGTCCCATTTTATTGTTTCAGCTGTTCTTTTAGTTTCGTCATCTTTTGGTCCGATATAAGAGTTTTATATTTCTCTAAGGTCGATGTTGTCCCATTTTATTGTTTTCAGCTGGTGTTTTAGTTTTATCATCTGTTGGTCCGATATAAGAGTTTTAAAATTATATAAAGAAATAGATGCATTTGTCGCTCGTTGTAGTAGCCCAATTTTTACCGGAGATTCGTAGCTCCATGACTGAGGGCTGTTCAGTAGTTTCGTTTATCATGGAAAATAACTTTTGGGGTTTTAAGCCATTAAACGCTAGGTTTACCTAATGTGTCTTGGCGAGTTTTTTGGAAGTGGAGGGAGAAAAGGGTGGAAATGGGAATGCTTTTGATTCAGACATGCTTTCTCCAGAGTTAGGAGGAAAGATGCTGTGGCTAATATCGAAAAAGAAACAGCTTTAGAGCTAACAAATAAAACAAATACTATAATAATACTTTAATATTTTACTTTGTTTATTTTACCATTTCTTTCGCTCAATACATTAATAACGATATTTCAAATAATCAAAAAGTAAAAGAAAGAGGTTTTCTCTTAAAATATTACACATACATATTTCCAGTTCAATTTTTTTGTGTAAATATAATAACGTAATATATAATCGATCCAAATAAAGTAAAAACCATAGTATTATCCAATTCAAAAAACCCCTGAGCAGTAAACGAAAACTCTTTTGTTGTCAGTGAATAAGACAGATATATCAATTGTTCTTCTATCAAAGGATCAAGTTTTGTTTGCTGAAGAGATAGATCTGAAATAACCTGAAGCATATTTAGGGAACCTTCTTTTAGTGAGGCTTTAGTTCTTGTACAAGCAGAAGAAATTGCTAAAGTTATTCCCTAAAAATAAAATATTACTACGTTAGATGCTAAAGGCGGAAATACACCAATCAATTCGGTTGAACAATGTGGATGATTCAATTACATTGTTCAATCAAATTGAAAAGCATACAAATACACGCTTCAATTTATTCTTCATTCAATTCGGTTGAACAATGTGGATGGTTCGAAACGTACGCACGAAACTTATTATATCACAAGTCAAAATGAAATAAACGGTTGAATCAAACACAATCAACAAAACTTGTATAGACGCGTCAATGTGGATAAATTATCCCAGTTGTACAACGAAGTTGAACAAAAGTAGAAGTTCAACGTTCAATTTGGTTGAACGCTTTTATTGAATTGCAAAATACATGGTTCAATTTGGTTGAATCATCCACATTGTTCCACCGAATTGAATGGATAACATAATAGTCCCATTAACTCTCCGTTAGGCACGTGGTCTACATGCGTAGACCATCTCTTTTCAAACACTTGCATATCTCTGTCATTTTTTTTACATGCGTGTGCATCTCAGTAGCTTTTGCTAACGGACGTGTTATTCTAATTTATGGTTTTATTTGTATTGGGCACTTCAGTTGAGTATTTTTTCAAGCATAGAACAGTACTGGTCTACGATTGTAGATCACATGTCCATTGACGTTACAACATCTGGCTACATTGCAGATATTTTATTTTATTGTTTTCAAAATTCAAGGTAACTTTTATTTACAACCATTTGGTACACTTGTAGTTAATGTGATATATTTTAGATAATACTATGTCTGATAATAAAAGAAGACGAAGCAACGACCAGGAAGTTTGGTCTCGATGGTTTAAGGAGATACAAGTGGGGAAGAAGAAAACTGTGATGATGAGTCCGATAATAATCTCGATGTGAATACGAATTTTGCTGAAAAAAGTGATCACGAAATAGACTCTGAATTAGAAACATTGGAGCAAAAAAAAATGGCCCAAGATAAAGAAACGTTAGACGACTCTTATAAAGCACGTTCTTCAAATTTTTACTTAGGAAAAGATGAGGTGACTAAATGGAAAAAGAATAGATCCAATTTACAAGTTCATGTCCCTTCTCAGAATTTTATCAAACTTATGATAAACTGAAATTGATTGTCTGAAGTTATTTTTGGATGAAACCTGTATTAGAGTAATAACTGTCTAGACAAATACTTTTATTAAAAAGATACCGAGTAATTACCAAAGAAATCAAGATTGTAGACAAACTAATGAATTGGAATGTTGTTCTCGATTGGTATTCTTAGAAGTTCCAGAAAAAAATTGACATAAAATATGGGATAATTCTTAAGGATCCGGAGTTAAGTCATGCTACCTGGCAATGAGCGAGAAAAGGTTTTGATTTCTCATAAGATGTCTACGGTTCGATGATGTGGAGACGAGAACAGAGCGAAGAGAAATTGATAAACTTGCACCCATTAAAAATTTCTGGAAATATTTTGGTGAATTTTCAAAATATCTTCATTCCTAGTGAGTATCTTACAGCAGATGAAAAACTATTGGCATTTAAGCGACGTTGTGCGTTTAAGCAGTACATCCAAACAAACCCAGCCAAATATGGTATTAAAACATTTGCTTTGGTAGACGCAAAAACGTTTTACACATTTAATTTGGAAACTTACGTGGGAACTCAGCTAGAAGGTCCATACAAATTTGTAACGAAATGGGTTGGTAGAGCCCATTGCAATTACCAGTCGTAATATTAAGGCGGAACTGGTTTAGCAGTTTATCATCGGTCAACAGTTAACTAAAGAAACAACTTACATACTTGAGTACTGCAAGAAAAATTAGACTACAGATTCCTCAACAGTTTCTTTCCCAGAAAAATCAAGAAGTTAAGTCGCCTCTTTTTAGTTTTCAAGCTGATTGTACTATGGTGCCATATGTACCAAATAAAAGTAAGTCAATGGTATTGATAGCCTTCATGCACAATGATGATGCTTTAGATGAAGATACTGAAGATGAAGCTAGTAATGATCACTGATTATAACAACACCAAAATAGGCGTGGATATGGTAGATCAAACGTGTCACAAATATAATGCATATTCGCAAGAAATACACGCCGTTGTCCAATGGTTGTGTTTTACAATTTATTGAATATTTCTGGCATAAACGTTCTCTGCGTGTATAAGGCTAATCTTACCAAACAGAAAATAACGCACAAATACTTTCTTAAAAAGTGTACTTGGGAATTAATCTTTGTTTAAACACTAAATTTAATCTCTTGGGTTATGTCGCCTGCTTTATACATCTGCTTGACCTTAGCGTTTGTTCTCATTTGGTATTGGTAGGTATTAATGTCGTGATAAGGCCCAAAGATTTTTCTGAAGATTTTCTCTTCAAAACATCTAAGTTTTCTTTCAGTTTCTTTGGTCAGGGTCCATATCTCACACCCATACATGAGTACCGGTCTAATCACCGTTTTATATATTCTAATCTTTGATGTTACTATTAGGCTTTTAGATTTAATAGTATTGTGAAGGCTGTACATACATCTATTTGCTGCCTGAATTCTTGCTTTAATCTCTTCCGCGATATCCTTATCGGCAGTGATTGTTGCTCCGCGATATTTAAAACTCTCCACTTTTTCAAAGTTATATGGATCTACTGTAATATTTGCATTATTCTATATCGTCCCTTTTGTCTGTTGATGCACATTTATTTGGTTTTCTCTTCGTTTACCATTAAACCAGTTTTCTTTGCCTCTACCTCCAATTTATTAAAATTCTTCTTCACATTGGTGACTGTGTTTCCCACAATGTCAATGTCATCTGCGTATGCTAGTAGTAATTTTGGTCCATTTACTGTCAGTAGTTCTGTTTTAAGTTGCTGTTACTACTTTCTCTAGGATGAAATTAAAAAGAAGAGGTGACAGCGCATCTCCTTGTTTTAGGCCACTGCTTATTTCGAAAGATTCTGAGAGTTTGTTACCTATCCATACTCTGGATCTACAGCTATTCACACATAACAAGCTGGATAAGTTTTTTTGGAACTGAAAGTTCTGCCATTGCATTCCACATCTGATACCTTTTCCTGCTGTCTTACGCTTGCCGGAAATCTATGAAGAGATTATGGATAGTTCTATGAAATTACCATCCTTTTTCAAGCAGCTGTCTTAGAGTAAATATCTGATCTATGGTCGATCTATGTTTTCTCAAGCCGGCTTGGTATTTCCCCATGAAATTGTCTACAAATGGTGTCAGCCTACTTAATAGGATGTTTGATAAGATTTTATATGCCGTATTAGGTAGGAAGATACCTTTATAATTAGAGCACTTGGTTTTGTTTCCCTTTTTATAGATTGGAATTCCTAAAGTGAATTTCCAGGTGTCCAATTCCTAAAGTAGATGTATACCCTGCCGGGATCGCAGGGAAGTATCCACTCGCAACACGAAATTATACGCATCATAAGGGACGAAGACTAGGTTGGGTTAAAGAAAGAATAAATATTGAGATAGATGACTCATCGAAAAATATTAACAATAAATTCTAAATCAAAAGTAGGACATCATCATCATCATCACAGTCATTAACATCTTAGTAGATGTGTTGTGGTTCATAATTGGGCTTCAGCAGCTCGGACAGTTTGATTGATAATATTTCTCCACTGGTCGCGGTCATCAGTTATATGTATTGCCTCAGTATATGTTTATTGAGAAGCTTTTTAGTAATGTCCGCCCATCGCTGTGGAGATCTTCCGCGTTGGCGTTGAGTCTGAGGCCTTCCTTGGACCACCAATCGCTCCATTTTGTGATCACTTCGATGGATATGGCCAAAGAACTTTAAAATTCTAGAGTAAACGGTACTGGAGAGACGCTGATCCGGTTTAATTTCATCCAGAACCGAGATATTTGTAGGCATGGAGGCGTCTCCATGTCCACATTTCAAAGGCGTCTATACGTCGTCGATCTGATTCTTTGACTGTCCATGTCTCGCATGCATAGTAAAATATGGAAAAGACCAGAGTTGAAACGAGTCTCTTTTTGTTTGTCATAGTAATGTGACGATCACGCCAGACCCCGTTTAGTTCACTCATTGCTGCTCTTGCTAGTTGAATGCGTCTTCTAATTTTGGATTCACAACTGCCTGTGTTGTTAACTAGAGCTAAGATATATCATAGATGAGACTACCTCGCATCCCGCAATAGTTTGGGTTTCAGGAAACTGTTGTTGGCGATCAATAACCATGATTTTGGTTTTGTTGTAGTTAACCATGAGTCCAAATTTAGCACTTTCTACCTCGAGTTTTTTTTAATAATTTAGTAATTTCTTCTGGAGTAGAGGCTAGAAGTGTAGTGTCGTCTGCGAAACGCAAGTTAAATATCTTAACCTCTTAAAGTAGGACAAAGCAATGAAAAATTAAAAAACAAAAAGAAAAAATACATAGTGTAATTAGTCAAAAATTTTTTAAAGCTTAGAATTATTTGTATAAATATGTAAAACAATAAACATTTAATGCTCGCGTTAGATGAATCAGAAAATCACGCCCAATGTACCGGGTGGTCCAATAAGCCGATCTCTCGGCTATATATCAGAAACTATTCATGTTATAACTTTAGGAAAAAAAATTCTTTAGTAAAAGTGGCCAAGAGAAATCGCTGGAAATAACTTTCAAGATTCTGGATTAACCGCTAGGGGGCGTAACCTGCGAAGAAAATTTTGAAAACCAGTTTTTTGGGAAATATGTCCAATTATACCAAGTGTTAAATAAGTAAACTAGAAAGGGGCATAAATTCTGCACAAAGTTGTTCAAGTACTTTTTTTTATTTTTTCAAATAAAGGGTGGGGGAGAGTGGGAAAGTATTTGTGGATAAATACCTATAACTTTGGTTTGGTCAACCGATTTTAATGAAATTAGTGTCATTAGAAAGAGTGTGGATGAATTAATTCACATCTACTATAAAATACTTGCATTTAGTTTTCATAGTCGTAGGTAGAGGGGACTTTCAAATAAAAAAAATTAAAATTTGTTTTTCTTCAAAATTTTTAATGGAAACACCTATTTATTGTAAATTATAATGGAACTGGAATAAATTTGTAACAAAATGGAGCAAACCGCATGTTAATAGCTTTTGTTGAACTCGAGATATGAATAAAAACTCATAAACATAAGTAAGTATAGTATTGACACACCCTGTATTATAAATTACATTAAAAAATAAGTCAGTAGGTATTTTCAAATTTTTTTATAGCAGAAGAATCTTAATGTTGATACCTATTTTGTAAAAAATAGTTTTTTCGAAACTAAGTAGGCTACGACAATGAATTTGACGGGAGTTCATATTGTTTATTTATTGACAGCAGTCAAAACATTGTTAAGAAGTGCTATATTATAATTCGAATTAAAGATTGCACTTTTTTCAATAGATATTAATATTGGTAATATTAGTAATTAATTATCAGTACAAATAATTCGTGATGAGTATATCAAATTGTATGATATGATTGGAGTTTATTCAATGCCGCTATTGCCTCACGTATATATTTTGTAAGATATCGTGACAGGAGACATTATGGCAAAGAAGTATTTGAAAGAAAGGCAAAAAGATTAAGAGAAACTGGTAGTTTTTCTCGTCCTTGTTTTAAACGACGTAGTAGAGTTATGACCGAAGATAATTCAATCAATGTTCTTGCTTTAATTCAACAGAATCCACATATAAGTAGTCCGAAATCTCTACTTCTTTGCCACAATATCTCCTGCCAGGATATCTTACAGAATATATACGTGAGGCAATAGCGCCATTTTGGTGATATTCGAAATAAACTCCAATCATATCATACAATTTGATATACTCATCACGAATTATTAGTACTGATAATTAATTACTAATATTACCAATATTAATATCTATTGAAAAAAATGCAATTTTCAATTCGAATTATAATACATATAACACTTCTTAACAATATTTTGACTGCTGTCAATAAATAAACAATATGAACTCCCTGTCAAATTCATTGTCGTAGCCTACTTAGTTTCGAAAAAACAATTTTTAATCATATGAAATAACAATGGTCAAAATAGGTATCAACATTAAGAGTTTTCTGCTATAAAAAATTTTGAAAGTACCTACTGACTTATTTTTTAATTTATTTTATAATACAGGGTGTGTCAATACTATACTTACTTATGTTTATGCGTTTTTATTCATATCTCGAGTTCGATAAAAGCTATTAACATGCGGTTTGCGCCATTTTGTTACGAATTTAATCCAGTTCCATTATAATTTACAATAAATAGGTGTTTCCATTAAAAATTTTGAAGAAAAACAAATTTTAATTTTTTCTATTCGAAAGTACCCTCTACCTACGACAATTAAAACTAAATGCAATTATTTTATAGTAGATGTAAATTAATTCATCCATACTCTTTCTAATGACACTAATTTTGTTAAAATCGGTTGATCCAAACCAAAGTTATAGGTATTTATCCACAAATACTTTCCCACTCTCCCCCACCCTTTATTTGAAAAAATAAAAAAAAGTACTTGAACAACTTTGTGCAGAATTTATGCCTCTTTCTAGTTTACTTATTTAACACTTGGTATAATTGGACATATTTCCCAAAAAACTGGTTTTCAAAATTTTCTTCGCAGGTTACGCCCCCTAGCGGTTAATCCAGAATCTTGAAAGTTATTTCCAGCGATTTCTCTTGGCCACTTTTACTAAGGAATTTTTTCTCCTAAAGTTATAACATGAATAGTTTCTGATATATAGCCGAGAGATCGGCTTATTGGACCACCCGGTACATGACAACCTCTACGCGATTGTCTCTTTATGATGAAATGATCGTAATAATGGTAATTATATAATTATTTTACTAAAATCTTATACTTACTACATTTTTAATAATTTGCAACACATTAAAGAAGACTATCCATGGGGAGATCTCCAAATCGTAGAGAATATATTCTAATACAAAACAAGCAGTTTTAGTAAAGTGCGATAATAAATTTATATAAATACAGGTAAGAGTCAAACCAAAAGCATCATTTAAAACTGTTGCTAAATAAATGAGCTTGTTGTATGACCGAACTATAATGTTTACTTTTTTTAAAACTCGTGCTTGATCCTCAACTAGTAGATGATCTTTAATTTCAACAATTGATGCATTCAAAAGTCTAAATAGTATATTCATAGTAAGAACTAATGCTACATACTGTAGTACTATAATATTTATAAAAGCATACAGAAATAAAAAGTACAACCTTGGCATCCATATATTGAACGCCATTTGAGTCGTACGATACATAATCACTAAGAAGTACCAAGAAATGAGTACAATATGTCCGATAAAAAAACATAAGAACAAAACTGGGTTTTTGGTTTCGATGTTTGGAAATATTTTGTTTAAATTTAAATAAATCGTATTTAATTCTTTAAATACAATTCTAATTTGCTTTCTCTTAATAATTTTTGTAACAATCTGCGCCGATAAGATCGGTGACATTGCAGTTATATTATAAACTCTTTCTAAAAATAAATGAGTTCCTGTAGGAATGGAAGGACTAGGCTTCACTATAAAATAGATTTGGGATATCGACAAAATTACAACAATTACGGTGTCAAAAATGTTACGAAAATTTTGTGAGTACAGAGACAGTAGACTAACGCTTAACAGTTTTTGGAAATAGTTTAAGAATGGAAGTTGTGTATTCATGTTTAATCGGTTTGATTGAAGTAAATGACTAAATTGTTCACACTAAACATAAAGCTGTCTGTATAGTGTTGTCATTAAATAAATTAAAGATGCTATCTTTATATTAAATACACACACAATCACTTAGTTCACTGTAGAATACTAATAATAAAAGTTATGAAAATGATGGTTTTCTTTACGTATTTATTAAACTTATTAATATTTCTAAATGTTTCCGATAGGAAAAATGAATAATTTTTGGGTAATTGTCACGAGATTAAAGAGGTTTAGGTAACTGTTTCAAATTTGATTTTTTTAATGCGCACATACAGTAAGTTACAATTATACAATGATACTTTACATTTTAATATTGTAGTATTTTGACATCATTTAATAAGGATGTTAAATTTGAAGTCGCACATTTTTAAATTACCACTTCTAAATGTACAAATCGAAGCAACCTCCTTGTTAAAGATAATATGCTTGTAGCTAAGAAGAGTATATTCTTTTAGAAGTCGGTTGATCATGACGTGTTTTTCTCCAGAACTCCAATAGTTGGTAAGATGAGTGTACTTCCTACTTAAATAATGCATTCTTTGAGTTGCTCGGCAGTGTGACCCCAAGTAGTTTTCCATGAGTTTTAGGCGTTTTTTAATTTTGAAGGCTTCAATAATAATGAGTTTTAAGGAGCGGATAGGAACGATGGTTTTTGCTTTTTCGAAATTTATTTTGTGACCTGTCTGAGTATGATGTTGGGCTAGAGCTGAAGTAGTATCGGAATGTTTGACAGATATAGAATGTTTGTAAATACGGTTGTGGGTTCGTCGGTTTGTCTGTCCTATGTATGTACGTGTGCAACTGGAACAAGGTATCTCGTGGACACTGTGGATGTGGACGCATAAAAATTAATTGTACTGATTGAGGCCAGACCTCCTTTATATAACTATCAATTAAAAGACCCTTAATTGTTGAAGCAAAGATTGAAGAGTTTTTTTAGCAGTTCTTTTCACATTTATAGGATGCACCCAAAATTGTCTTTTATTTTGCGTTTCTTCGTCCTTTAGGAGAAACCACTGCCAGAAAACTAGTGTAATTTCGTCGTTATCTGTCCAAATCTTTAATAAAACTGATTGCAGTATGGTTTATGCAAACATTTTGTTTCTCTTGAAAACAAAATGTTTCTTGTGGAAACAAAAACGTTTTCGTTTCAAACAAAAACGTTTTTGACTAAAACAGTTTTGCTCTTTCTGTGTGCGGCCACCCTTAACTTTCATCATAAATTAAATAATGGTATTATAAGGGATCTAATGTGTCTTTAACATGGAGCCAAATGATAAAAACTTTATTGAAGATTGATTTCGCGCGTCTAACTGACATTTGTCAAAAAAACTGACTATGAAAATCATTCATAGACCAATCTTTGTGATTTTTAGCCCATTGAACCCTTTTTTTCTTTAGGGCTGGTGTGAGTAGCGGTTTTTTTGCAGGTTGGAAACCCCAGATCCTTTATTCGCCGAGAAGCTATTATTGGTTAAATACACTACGACTGATATAGGAGTAGACGTCGCGCGCTAGCAGATTTCAAATATTGTACCGAGAGCTCAGTTGATCGAGAACCGCTTAGCTGTATACAACTGTATACACTTGTATACAGCTTGTATACAGCTAAGCGGTTCTCGATCAACTGAGCTCTCGGTACAATATTTGAAATCTGCTAGCGCGCGACGTCTACTCCTATATCAGTCGTAGTGTACTTGGGCGAGAGTTATGCATGATTTTCGTTAAAATTCTTTAAGGTTTTCTGTGTGCCAAGACAATATCTCCAATTTTTCTTTTATCTTGTGCTGTTGCAATTTTTTTTTTCGACCACATTTTTGTTTGTGCCGTGGGGACAAGTCGAAATTTTCGTTTTTTTTTATACAGTTACAGTTTCCCTTGAAACTTTAGAAATTGATGCTATTTTTCTGTTGGATTGATTATTGTTCAATAATAAAGTTTTTATTTCCACTATTTTTCTTGGTGAGATGTCTTTAGCATCTTCCATGGTGTTCTGATACAACTGGTGTAACAAACATGCAATGTTTCTAAATTCAAAAAATAGTATACGTGTGTCAGAATATTACTAGAGAGCAAAGGAAATATTTATTATAACTCTTAATACCAAGAATACAAAACAGTATGCACACGAGTTGCAAGCTAGGCTGGACAGCACTGACAAACACTAACACTTGAGCATCTGACTCAAATACTAACACGCTTGCTGTGTTGCTACTATTGTCAGACTATTTGTTATACTTTTATAAAGTGTTACAAGATAATCAAATGGAAACAAATGCTTTTTCTTTTTTAAGTTCCATCTTCTATCGAAGGTTGGAAATCATCATGGCTATGCGGACTCTGTTGACTGCCGCTCTAAAAAGTTCTGCACTACTGCATTCAAACCATTCCCTTAAGTTCTTAAGCCAGGATATTCTTCGTCTTCCCACATTTCGCTTTCCTCGGATTTTGCCCTGCATAATAAGTTGTAATAATGCGTATTTTTGCCCTCTCATCACATGTCCCAAGTACTCAAGTTTTCGTCTTTTAATAGTTAATATTATTTCCGCCTCATTTCCTATCCTTCAAGTTACTTCCATGTTTGACATTCTTTAAATCCATGATATACGTAGGATTCTTCTGTAACACCAAAATTCAAAGGCAGTCAACTTATTCAGATGAACTTGTTTTAGTGTCCAAACTTCCAAACCATAAAGAAGAGTAGAGAACACGTAATATCGAAGCATTCGGTGTACTGGCTGTCAACTCTTACCTTGGCAGTTTGATTCCAATATAAATTAAATATAATTTTCAGATCACGACTGTCAATATTTTTGCTTTTTAATATATCTACAAACTTTTTATGTTGAACTTTATCAAATGCCTTTTCAAAGTCTATAAAACATAAGTACATATCCTGATTCATGTCCATGCATCTCTGAGCCAGCACATTCAAGCCGAACAAAGCAACTCTTTTACTCATACCATTTCTAAAGCCAAATTGTGTGTCACTAATCTCATATTCAAGAGTTTAATCAATTCTGCTGTGAATTATTTTCAAAAATATTTTAAGTATGTTACTCATTAAAGCTATTGTTCTGTGGTCTGAGCAAGTTGTTGAACTTAGCTTTTTGGGAATTGCTGCAAAGGTTGATTGCAGCCATTGTCTGGGGATTGTGGCAGTCTGATATATTAAATTAAAGAGTTTAACCATTACATCAATAACATCTTCATCGATTAGTTTAAATAATTCAATGGGCACCTCATCTGGTCCAGTAGCTTTACCCTCTTTTGTGTTTTTGATGGCATAAATGACTTCTTCTCTTAATATTGGTGGTTCGGTATACTCGGTGATTTCTAAAGACAGTTCTTCTCTTTCATCATTAAATAGTTGTTGAAAGTAATTGGTCCAGTGACATAATCTCTCCTTCATATCAGTAATAATATCCCCTTTATCATTTTTAAGGATATTCGTTTTTGTACGCTTTCTAGAACCTGTCATTTCTTTGATTTTTTTGTGTAAATTAAAGCTATCGTACTTTTTATCCAGATCTTCTATTTCCTTGCATCTGTCGGAGAGCCACCTCTCTTTTGCCTCTCGAATTTTCTTTCTGATGTTTCTCTAAATTTCTTTGTATTTATTCAGGTCTTTTGCTTTATGTTTTCTTCGTTCTTCCATGAGTTCAAGAATTTCTACTGTCATCCAAGGTTTTGTTTTTCTTTAAGTGGTTTGAGGGTTTCTTTTCCAACTGACACAAGGGCATGTTGAATTTTTCCCATTTTTGGTCAATAGTTAGAGTTTCTGCATTATCTTCTTTGACTTTCCTTAAGCTCTCGTTTATTTTAAATTTGGTTTCCACATATGTGTTGTCTTGTTTGAGACGTCTTGTATCTATGATTTTCTTGGTGCTAGGGTTGTTGACCTTCTTTAGTTTCACTCTCGTCGACAAAACAACCGGGTTGTGATCGGAGGATATGTCTGCTCCTGGATAAGTTTTAGATGATATTATAGAATTTCTATATCTTCTGTTGACGATAATATTATAATATATTTGATTTCTGACTATTTTGTTGTTATTGTTAACTGGTGACATCCATGTATATAGTCTACGTTTAGGAAGTTTGAACAAGGTATTTGTAATTATGAGTTCCTCATTGACACAGAAATCGACAAGGCTATCGTCACGTTCATTCCTTTCCCCGAGTCCATATCGCCCCACGCAATTCTCCACTTCTCCTTGGCCATTGCGAAACAAATGCATTATTATATTATACAACTTAATTATATACCTTTTTTGCGAAAAAAAACTTTCTAGGTGGCCCTAATAATTTTATCATACACTGTATATAAGCCAAATATTGGCCAAGTAATACAAAGCAGTTTTGGTATTGTTTTTTATTAACCACATCTTATATAACGCAGTGGACTAATAGAAAACATATATTCCTAAACTAACTTAAACCTAACATGTTTTTAATAAATTATTATCACAAAATTTCGCTACCTTAAAAGAACACCGTCATATTTTAAAAAACTCGGACAATTAAGCATATAGCCTATATCTTATAACCTTCTAGTGCAAATCATATGTTGATTATTACAAAAAAAAGTAATAAGATATTTTAAAAACTTCATAATAAAATATTTCTCAGTATTGTACCAATTTGATATAAGTATGAAGGGATTTATCCAAAGTAACGATTTAAGCAAACTGTCTCTTTATCTAATATTATTATTCCCTTCGTTATCTTCATTGGAATTACCCAATTGTTTTAACACACTTAACGCTCTTAAAATAGCTTCAGGTATTGGTGGTGGAGTTGGCAGGTGATCTCCGATTGGCTGAAAACCGTTTTCGTCTGCTATGTACCGGAGTTCTATCCTTATTCCTTCGGGTGAAGTATATGAGGAGAGACCTTGAGCAACTTGAGCTTCTTCCTTTGTACCGGCGTTTTTCAAAAATCCTTTTTCTTCTTGGACTATTCCATTTCCGGTTTCAAAGCTAGAAATATACGAGTTCATATTAAAAATGATCTACAATGAATGTATTTTTTTATAAATATGTTTAAATATTTTTCATATGTTTTAAATCATTATTGAAATTCAACAGAAGTTAATCTGAGTTAGTAAAAAAACTGTAAGTAGTGCAACAACAGCTGCGGAGAATATTATGGATACAAATTCTAATAAAGGATATTCCGTAATGGAATTTAGTTTTTGGATAAATGAAACTTCGTTACCCTACATGTTAAAATAAATCTAATTAAAAATTTGAAATCAAAAGACATGCGGATTTTAATGTTTAAATAAAATGTCTTTTAAATGTTGACCGTCTTGTTCCTGGCACTGCTCCAATCTGGATCTTAAGCTAGCAAAAACTTCGTTGACACATATTCACAGGAATGTTCCCAGTAGCGTACATCCAACTATACGTCCACGTTCGAATACGTTGTTTTAACTGTGCTGTGGTTGCTGGGGGGTCAGTGTATACCACACTCTTTAGGTACAACCACAAAAAAAATACAGCGGAGTTAGATCAGGCGATCGTGGCGACCGCTTAATGCGATGACGGTGCCTGGAAACAATTCTCTAACCGCGTTCATCGAAAGAATGGCTGTATGTGGTGTGGCACCATCTTGTTGGAACCAGGTGCCGTCTTCATTATAACCCGGAAAATTCTGTAGTTCGGGACGCAAAAAATTTCTTACCATGTCGACATACCGCTCGCTGGTTACACTTACATTGCGTTCATTTGGATCTTCAAAGAAATATGGCCCAATTATTCCGTGTGCAGACATGCCACACCACACGGTCACTTTTTTAGAATGGAGTTGCTTCTGGTGTAATTGTCGTGGATTCTCATTAGCCCAGTATCGCGAATCCTGCTTATTGACGTTTCCATCTAAATGGAAGTGTGCTTCGTCACTGAAAATAATGTTCTCCACACCTCCATCATCCCAAAACTGGTTCATTATGATTTCGCAGAAGATGCGCCTCTTTTCGTAGTCTGTCGGCTTCAAAAGTTGGGTTATCTGAATTTTATAAGGATGAAAGTGAAGATCTTGGTGTAAAATGCGATGCAAACTAGTGCGGGATAAATTTAGTTCCTGTGCATGTTCCCGAAGTGATTTTCTAGCATTTTGATTTACAGCTCGTTCAACTCTGTGAATATTCGCAGGTGTTCTAACACGTTTTGTCCGACCAGAGGGCTTCCTATTTGTCGCAGAACCAGTTTCACGGAATTTATTCACCCACAATTTTACTAAGGGAGTTTGAAGGGCAGAAAGATGAAATTTTCTGTGGCACGGGTGGCATCAAAAATAAATCGTAGTAAAAATCTGCCCTATATTGACCAAAAAAGTACTTTGAAAACCTCCAAAAGAATTTCTTTATAGTTTTTTTACAGAAAATCTCTGCTGACGAATTTTTCTCTGCTGACGAAACAAAACAGGAATTTAACCGATTTTGGAGCCTTGGATCTTATAATGCGCAAACGATTTTTATTTCAAGTCTCATTGTAGAACTGCCAAAAAAGGCTATATTAAAGAAACACTAAAAAACGTTTATATTCTACGCAGTACTCAATATTGAACAAATGTATCTGTAAGCAGATGTCTGTCAATACTCTGATAATAACTCCCACAAGAGTGACAACAGCTCTTAAATAAGCAAATAACTGTGCTCCTATTCTCGATCAACGAGGTAAAAAGCAAGGGTCTTTAAATAAAGTTCCTGATGCTAAAATTCAGGCAGTTATCAACCTCTTCTTCTTCTTCCTTTGCCCTATTCGTTTCGGACGTTGGCTATTAACAAGGCTATTTTGACTTTGTTTACGGCACCTCTGAACAGTTCGGTCGATGTTAGTCCGAAACCATTGTCATGAGTGTCGTCTTCTTCCCGGTCCCCTCCTACTATCGATTCTTCCTTGGACTATTAACTGCAGCAGCCGGTACTTAGTATGCCTCATTATATGTCCGAAGTACTCAAGCTTCCGTTTCTTTACGGTTATTAACCACAATAATAAAATACCAAAATATATCTCTCATTATTGTCGTGAACAAACTTCTTTATCATTTCTACCATTTCATCTTTCATTATCTAAAATGTATGACTTATATAAAACTGCAGTTGACGATGCAGTGTCATTTGCCATTTATAAGAAAATATTTTATACAAAATTCAATATAAACTTGCCTCCCAAGAATGACACTTGCCAAGTTTGTGAGTCATTTAAACTGAAACTACTAAGTGAATCAGATGGGCATAATAGACAGTTATTAGAAATACAACTCAATGCGCATTAAGAGTTGACCCAAAAGGCAAAGGAAGCACTTAAAAAAGATTTAAATATAGCTTGACATAAAAACAATATAGAATGTTTAACATATAATTTACAAAACACTCTTCCCTTACCTCAAATTCTAACTAATATCATAGATTATAAGAGCCAAGTATTCTTATACCATTTTGTAATATTCTTGGGAAAACATACGAAAGAGATTAGAGATTTAAGGAAATTTAATACCGATTATATTAAACGCACTATAGAGGAAAATAACAGCCTTAAAGTTCTACGTAGAAAGCTAACGAATGGGAAATGCGAAATTCATAAATTAAGAAACAAGCAAAATGAACTAATATCACGTAGAGACAAGTTAATACAGGTCGTCGAAGAGTTTTACGAGGACTTATATAGAAGTAGACGAGAAGATAAAACAGGAATACAAACAGCCATTTCAAAGAAGATCAAGAATCAAGGTTCCGAACTAATGCCAGAGATAAAGCTAGATGAGATTCGACAAGCATTAAGAAAAATGAAAAATAACAAAGCCCCAGGAGAGGATGGAATCGTAATAGAAGCTATCGTAAATGGAGGAGATATGCTATTAAATAAATTAAGGAAACTATTCAATATATGTTTGCAGCAAAGAGAGGTGCCCAAAGAGTGGAACAATGCTACAACCATCCTTTTGCATAAAAAAGGAGATAGAACGGACCTAGAAAATTATAGACCTATTAGCCTGTTGAACCACATATACAAGCTCTTCACTAGGGTAGTGACATCAAGATTGGAGAAAAAATTAGATTTCTACCAACCGAGAGAGCAGGCAGGATTCCGCTCAAATTATGGTACCAATGATCACCTCCACACAGTAAAAACACTCATTGAAAAATCTATAGAATATAACAAACCTCTTGTTCTCACTTTCATAGATTTTCATAAAGCGTTCGACACGATCGAATTAGACAGCCTTATAGAAGCCATGAATGACAGCAGGATTGACCATAGGTATAGTGAGCTTATTTATAATATTTACAAAAATGCCACTGTGACTGTTAAAATAGACAATAAAACCCGACCAATACAAATTAATCGTGGAATAACGCAAGGAGATACATTGTCGCCGAAATTATTCATAACGGCATTAGAATATGCCTTTAAGATGATCAATTGGGACCACAGAGGAGTAACGATAGACGGCGAAAAGCTTAACCATCTCCGTTTCGCAGATGACATTGTCCTTATCACAGATAATTTAGGAGAAGCTACAGATATGATAAACGAATTGGATTTTGCATGTTCGAAGGTGGGCCTGAGAATGAACTTGACCAAAACTAAGTTTATGACAAATTTGGTCCCCAATAACCATTTGACTATTCAAGACAAAGTGGTAGAACTGGTGGAGAAATATACGTATTTGGGTCATGAAATAAGAATCAGCAGGGATAACCAAACATGTGAGATCCAAAGACGAATTACTTTAACATGGGCAGCCTTTGGAAAACTGCGAGACACACTTAGGGCCAACATACCAATCAGCCTCAAAAGAAAAGTGTTTGACCAATGCGTATTACCGGTCATGACCTATGGGGCGGAAACTATGACTTTAACCAAGACCACGGCTTCGAAACTGAGAGTGGCACAGAGACGAATGGAACGGTCTATGCTGGGAGTGACGTTGAGGGACCGAATAAGAAACGAAGATCTGCGAAGAAGGACGAGTATTACTGATGTTGTGGAACGCATAGCGGAACTAAAATGGAACTGGGCAGGCCATGTAGCGAGAATGCACGATTCACGATGGACGAGCAAAATTACAAATTGGAGGCCAAGAGCAGACAAACGCAGTAGAGGAAGACCACCTACACGTTGGGCCGACGACATCAGGCGTATCACTAAAAATTGGCAACAAAGAGCACAAAATCGTGAGGAATGGAGGAGTTTAAGGGAGGCCTATGTCCAGCAGTGGACGTGATAAATAGAGGCTGGATGATGATGATGATGATGATGAAACATACGAAAACGTATGCCTATCCATGGCTTGAAGGAACTGCTGGAAAAGAAGATCAGGAAGTTGGCTCTTGTATTTGAAGATATTTAGAAAATATACCAAAAAATGTTAAGCATTTGATATTATGATCTGATTAATTAGAAGGTCAGAATCGCAATATCAAATTTACTCTACTTATGTCCAGTCTTCTTCAAACCAATGTTTCCTTTAAAACCATAACTCTAAAATTTCTGGGTCCGGCCGGACATAGATTCCTGCGTAACGATAAGGATTTTGGCGACATTGAATATCAGTTAAAATGTCATGAGAGATTAGATAGTTCAATAGACTACATAAATACTATATTTTATTCTTTTACGATTATAGTAATGAAGAAGTTTTTTAGTACAGAAAGACTTGAAAAGGTTACAGTCAAACGAAAAATCAGCATTAATAAAGAAAAAATCAATTAATTAAACACCAGGCAAATAGTATTAAAGAAGGAAAACCCATATTATATCTATATGATGCCTAATTTTAATGATGAATGCGTATGTTTGTACATACAGCGATGTGGAAAGTCAAATGTAGAAAATTTTTCGACACTACTTATGCAGCTCTGGCCGAATGGTAAACCTTTACCAGATGCAAAAGTGAAAGACATCAAAAGTTATAATATACACCTTATTTCAGATAATGCTAAACCTTTTTCATAATAATTTTGTTGGTGCTGTCAATTTAACAGAAGATGTTGATGGGTTCATTGTTCCGGACTTAGATTTTGAAATGGATCTTGGTAATATAAGTGAATAACATGTTTTTGTTAATTTCAAGTTATTATCATACTTTATTCAAAACTAGCATTTTTTATATATCTAAAAATTCCAACCCATACAACCATGTTTTATCAAAACATTTTCTGTTATTACTATTTTGGCAGAATACGTCCAACCTGTAATTTTGAAAATATCTTTTTTAAAAATAACTCTTTGGAAAATTACCTTAATAAAATCTTCGTACAATTAAAATCAACTATTATACTCATTGTCACAGTATACAAAACTATTTTGTTTTAGTGGGGTACAATAATAATACTTAAATTCAATTTATTAACAATTACTATTTGGAGGTTGGACTTATGCTGCTTAACTACGTCCATTTAATCATACCAATCTGGAATATTATTTAAATACATGCAAAATAAATTAAGTAAGGCTAGTTAGATAAGGCACGAAAACTTACTCGCAGCAGCTGGCTTGAATGGTTATATCTCAGACAGCAGACCACACAATGATATACAAAAAATGGTTTCTGTAGAGAAAATGAAACACAAGACAACCACCTCATTATATTTGTCTAAAAATTGGTATTACTGAAGATAATAACAAGCATCAACTTAATTATTGAAGTTCTCAAGAACAAAATTCGCCAGAGAAAGAAAAAACAGGGATAGCAAAGCCATTCTGATCGCAAAGAAATTGCAAAGAGATCGAAATTTCTCTTTTCCTTAATTTTGTATAATAAAACGTTGGTTTATTTTTAGGTATTACAATATTTTTGATATTCACGTGCATTTATAGTTTTGTCAAAATATAATTTTTTTCTAAACAAACTGTTTTTTCATTAAAAGAGACTATGATTCCATTAATTCGCACATAACTGAATATATATAAACATAAATGTGGGATATCAGAATCATATTAAGAACAGTGATATTAACAAAAAATTCAGTAAGATAACAGTAATTCAAAAACGGTTTAACGGATTTTCATTAGCAATTGTGGAACCGATAATGCTTACCACTTATTTTGTAGTAATTTGGCTTTTTATATTTAATCTAGAATACTATTTTTTGCGAATAATAGTAGAAAAAAATGGGTTGAAATTTGTCTAATCTATGTTTCCCCTTACAATGATATAGTTTATAGAACTGAACAATAAGTAAAAATGAAAACTGCGTATGATCATGGAATGAAAAATTATTTAAATAGTTGTTTTATTTTTTTACAAAAACTAAAATATCATTTGGATTTTTTAGCGCCCTGATAAAAAATGTACTGATAATGTTAATATGCATTATTAAAATCTTACTTGTATTCGTAGGTGCCGTCATAATTCACTTCTTGCTCCTGCCTTACAATTGGTATGTGTTGACCTTGCTGTTGTTCTGGAAATTTATTTTTGTATTCTTGTGGAGCGCAATGGCTCAGGCAAAAGACGCTAAATAATATTATCTACAACAAAAATATTTAATCATTTCTGTGTCTTATTGACTCAAAGAAAGCGTTTGACAGAAACTCAAAAATGTAATCCATCTTCTGTATAATAGAGAACTTTTCCTAAATATTATAAAACCTATCGAAAACATCTACCAAAACAACAAAATGGAAGCCAGAATAGAGGGAAACTTACAGAACCTATAGAAATAGGTAGCGGAATAAGACAAGGGGACTTATTGAGCCCTATGCTTTTAATTTAATCATGGATGAAATCATCAGAAACGTTGATAAAGGAACACGACACAGAATGTTAAATAACGAAATAAAAATACTCTGTTAATCAGATGTTAGGAGGATAAAAGGGACATTAGAATTATCTCTAAGATTTACTATAACCAGAAAGCAAATATCCGAATAGAGCAAGAGACAACGGAGGAAATCGAGATCAAGAAAGGCGTAAGACAGGGTTGTATACTCTCACCGACCTTATTCAATCTATACTCCGAATACATTATAAACACAGCACTTTCGGATCAAAATATAGGTATTAAGATAAATGGCATCCGAATAAACAACTTGAGATATGCCGATGACACGGTACCAATCGCAGAAACTTGGGAAGATCTTCAAATACTAATTAACAAAATAGTAGAATGCAGTGAAGAACACGGATTATCACTTAACATAAGCAAAACAAAAATAATGCTAATATCTAAATCACCACAAAACTTCCCTGACATAACCGTGCATGATCAAATAATCGAACGTGTAAGAAGATATAATTACCTGGGAACTGTTATCAACGAAAATAATGATTGCTCTGAAGAAATCAGAACCAGAATAGAGAAAGCTAGAGCCACATTTACTAAATTGAAAAAGGTGTTCTGCGGAAGAGATCTAAGTCTAAAACTTAAAATTCGCCTTTTGAGATGTTACGTTATGTCAGTTCTCCTCTACGGGATGGAAACATGGACATTGAAAAAGATCGATACCAAAAAGATAGAAGCATTTGAGTTGTGGATGTATCGTAGAATATTAAGAATACCCTGGACAGAGAAAGTAACAAATGTGGAGGTTTTGCGGAGAGTGCGGAAAGAGAAAGAGCTGATACTTACTGTTAAAAAGCGCAAACTACAATATTTGGGACATGTTATGAGGGGAGATAAATACCAGTTGCTGCAATTGATTATACAGGGAAAGATAATGGGAAAGAGATCTATAGGAAGAAGAAGGCATTCATGGTTGAAAAACTTGAGAGAATGGTACAATTGCACCAATTACCAACTGTTTAGATCTGCAGCATCAAAAATACGCATAGCTTTGATGATAGCCAAACTTCGGAACGAAGACGGCACTTGAAGAAGAGAAGAATCAGACGGGGCAATAGTAATAGTCCAAGATGAAAATAGTCTGCAAATACTGGTCCATAGATTTCACATAAGAGCAAAAAAATTTAATATGATAATCGCCATCTCATAAAACTGAAACAGTAGAAATCATCAAAGAACAAACCAGATGTAAAATGGAATTTCTGGTATCAGTGTTGAACAAGTAATGGAAATAAAATACCTTTAAGTGAGAGATTAAGTACAAAAAGCAAATAGACTAGCAGGATGCCTTTTTTTTGAACGTATTCTCTATCCTTCCATTGTTGGATATATGTCTCCCTCAGTTCTCTTCATCTTTCCCAATCTTGAGCTGTTCTCTGCCATGTGGAACCTCCTTGTTTCCTGATGTCATTTTTCCACCTCATCTGTGGTCTGCCTCTTGCCTCTTGATCTCTTTGAAGCAGGACCAATAATGACATATGTTTCAAAAATAAGACCTGACACAGCCACAACAAAAAGGCTACTGGAAACGGCAGAGATAAGAGTACTAAGAAGAATTACAGGAAATACGCTGTGATATTGAAAGAGAAGTAATTACATAATGTACACGTGTATAAATGAATCGACACAAAATAGAAAGAAGAATGAAATGATCACCTAAGCAGAATGTAGGAGACCCTGTTGTCAAAATAACAAGAGATAAATCACCAATCGGCATTACGAACATTTCTGACAGTAGGATTTAAATTTGGTCAAAGGTAACCGTATGCCGGCATCTTTTTTATTAAGACAATTTAGTCTTTTTTCAATTTTTTGGCTTCTTGGATAATTCGTCGTTTATAAAATCAGACGAAGGCTATGGTCCTGGAATTTTGAAAACAAGTCAGATGATTACATCCCTTTGGCGCCAATAACTGTAAACGAAAAAAGGGTCAGGGTCCAATGCAACGGAAATAAAAAAAAAGTCAATTTGATATAAAAAAAATGGTAAGGAATACGTTATAGCTAAAAGTAAGAGCATTTTAGGTAAAATTTCTATACCTGTGTCTCAAAACTCGTTACTTATGAAAATAACATACTGTGCCCCCGAAGAAGGAAAACAACGAATAAACAATGAATGTCAACAACACCAGGATAACGCTTAATATCATTACATAACAAAACTAGGTGAAAAAGGAGAAAATATCCGGAGCTTTGGCAAGCTTGTATTAGTTGCGTGTGATTTGCAAAAGAGTTTTACTACATATAATTTGACATCTAGTATGACTTTCTATAAAGTAAAGTTATGGACTGTATATCCTGTTATGTGTGGCATGAACGAAGAGCTGATAAGATCCATTCATCCAAATACATCTTGCTTATTTCAGTTTATTAAAGACTTACCAGAACATCTAGAATCACTAGTCCTTTATTCCGATACTGGAATAGATCAAAACCGAAAGAGCATATTGCCGATTATGTTTTTAAAAGCACTTGAAAAAAAGAAAAGAAAATCATCATAAGTTCCTAGTTTCTCGTCATACTCATTACGTCAAATGTAATACCGACCATGACACCGTATAGAAATTTATGAAAAAAGAAACGTCATAATTTTAGCATCACAGGACTAGGTATCGGTAAATAAAATGAGGAGCCCTCGTTTTGATGTAAACTTAATTAAACAAACTTGTTTTTACCAATTTTATTGCTCTTGTGGAAATTCCATGTCGATACCAACTTAGTACGTTCCATATCCCTAATAGAGTGTACTTTATTCGTAGCTTACGTCGTTTGTCCTGATAAACTGTCCTATTCCGAGGCAATAGTATTCGTTTCGTAGCAGTGTATTTTTCCGTGTATGGATCGCTGGTCCATAGCTCAACCCCCAACCTGGAGGACCAGAATTTTCTGTCTGGGTTTATTCACATTCGAAAAAAAAATGAAATAGAGACTCTCTTTGGGAAAGGAAACATCGTAAGATACATAAAAGCCAATAGATTAAGATGGGCAGGCCACGTGGTACGGAGTGATGACGACAGACTGATTAGCAATGTGTTTTGGGAAAGACCAGATGGTAAAAGATCGACAGGAAGGCCTAGAAAAAGGTGGAAAGACGCTGTCAGGGAAGACCTGGAGAAGATGGAAGTAAGGCCATGAGAAATAATAGCACAGGATCGGAATCAATGAAAGGCAATAGTAAACGCGGCAAAAACTCACGAAGAGTTGTAAAAGCCAATGATGATGATGACGTTTTTACCTATTTCCCCAAATTCTAACAACGCATTCTATAATAAAATGTTGCTAAAAATAAAACACCTTTTGTTTGGAACAGTATATTTAGGCTACATTACAAGAATGGTGATATAGGCTCTAAAAACAAATTAGGTCCTGATAAACCGTTTCATTGTCTGTATATGCTAAGAAGAGGCAGGTTAACTTCCATATCTAATATTCAAATACTGTTAGCTTATTGTGATTCGGATTCCCTTCGGAAATCGTTCTTAAAATACAAACATTCGTATTCACGAACGTGTCGATTGCACTGTGTTAGTGTTAAGGTCTATCGATGGATGGCTACTTAGTTACATTTAGTCAGTAAGTCAGTATTAAAGTCAGTAAATGTAAGAGAATTTCAGCTAAAATTTCGATACCTGTGTCCACAAACTGTCTAGCAAAATGGCATGAAAAGACTGCCTCTGTTGATCTAAAGCAAATTTTTAGAGACTACAGAAACTTGGCAACAGGGATACATCGAAACGTTATTTGGCTAGTTTAATAACAGTAAAACCTAAAGAAAGAACACGGCGTGGTAACTCAGTCAAAAATAGACAATTTACAGTTCTTTATAAGTACTGTAAGTATAGCAAAATATGTATATTATAGTATATACATATAGTACATACGTATAGTATATAGGAGATCTATATCTACTACTTCTATCATACTTAAGTCCGATTTAAGAGGTACGCAGCCTTCAGATAGCAAGCGATCAGAAGCAGATATCTCATTTGCTCGAAATTTTATTAATACATTTCCAAAATATGAAAGCCACTACAGTAAAAGTCACACTTTAAAGCAGTATTTAGGACAAGAATTAAATTTACAAATCTTATATACACTATATTATAAAGAAAAATTCAATGACACAAAATCCAATGCAACTGACGCCCCTTGAGTTTAAGTGTTTTTGAAACTTATTTAAACATCTTAATTTAAAGTTTAAGAAGCCATCTAATGACATTTGCAAAACATGTGATTCATTATTTCTGAAAATAAAAAGTTGAGCCTCCGAAGAAGAAAAACAAAGATTAGAAAATGAACGCCAACAACACCAGGATAAGGTTTCCTTTCATTATACAAAAAAACAAGGCGACAGAGAAGAAAGTATGCGGAGCTTAGGCAAACTTGTAGTAGTTGCATTTGATTTTCAGAAGTGTTTGGCTATACCTAATTTGACATCTAGTGTGGCTTTCTATAAAAGAAAGTTATGGACTTTCAATTTGACGATCCGCAATATCACCACAAAACGGACATCTTGTTATGTGTATCACAAAGGTGTAGCTCAACGAGGAGCTGATGAGATCGCATCTTGCTTATTTCAGTTTATTAAAGACTTGCCAGAACAGTAGAAAAACTAGTCCTCTATTCTGATACGTGCTCAGGTCAAAACCAAAATAATATATTACCGATTATGTTTTTAAAAGCACTTGAAGAAAAGGAAACTCTAAAAGAAATTTATCATAAGTTCCTAGTTCCTGGTCATACACATTTAGAATGTGATATAGACCATGCTACCATAGAGAGATTTGTAAAAAAAACGCCACAATTTCAGTTCCACAGGACTAGGTATCAGTAATTAAAATGACGAGCCTTTGTTTTGACGTAACATTTATGAAACAAACTGACTTTTTCGGATTTTATAAACTTCTAACAAAGCATTTTATAAAAAGAAAAGAATGTTGATAAATATTAAAATTCTTTTGTTTGAAATAGCGTATTTTCGCTACATTACAATAAAGAATAGTGACATAGGCTTCAAATACATATTAGATCCCAATAAACCGTTTCGTTTAATGTCCATGCTAAGAAGAGGCAGGTCAACTTCCATGTCTAATATTTAGATACTTTCAGCTTATAATAATCCTCTACCCATAGACTATTTGAAATATAAAGATGTTCTCGACCTACTACCCTTTATAGATCCAATCTATCATGGATTTTACCATTCGCTTAGCCACACTCAAACCAGTACCACAAATATACAACGACAGTGATGAAATTTCGAGCTAAGTTTTAATTGGTCAAGTAAAGCATATTTCACAGCACTGTTTTCAATACAAAAATTGACCAATAGTTAAGTTCTCTTTGACGTTATCTCCATTAAAATAATTTTTAAATCTCTATATTTTTGATACAAATATGATAGTGCCATTATATCAAAAACAGAAATGTTAAAACATATTTCGTTTGTTACATCTGTTATAGCACTTAATAAAGTATTTAATGAAATATATTTGGTTTTTTATATTGTTGCGTTCGATTTAATAAACCTTCTCGGGTTTTTTAAATCGAATTTTAAATCTTAACGTTAAAATTGCCCAACTGAAAAACATGCATTTTGGAGTTAACACATGGAGTCAATAAAAGGGGCTATTTGTTGACTATTTTGACTGTCAATAACTGACAATATAAAAATAGCAACAAAGAACATCAAAACCATTTCATCTTTATATTCCAAAACTAAATATCCTATAGACAAATTAGATCAAACAAATGTAGTATACAGCATTAGTTGTACTCAGTGTGAAGCTGAGTATGTTGGTGAGACTGGAAGAAATCTCTCAAATCGCATTATTTCTCACAAAAGTGATTGCAGAATTAAGAAACCATCTTGTGCTTTGGCAGAGCATGTAATAGACAAAGACCATATTATGGATTTTGATAATATTAAAATTTTATGTAGTGAAAGTAATAAATTTAAAAGAACTTTTTTGGAAATGGTTTGTATTAGCAAAAGTGATAATAATTTAAACAAAAGGTCAGAAATTCAAAATCTAAGCAAAATTTATAATTATATTATTTCTATGTAGTTTATATATGCAATCAGTAAAATATCACATTTTGAATTTTCCATGTATTTGTTACATTTTTTCAGGCATCTATCAATGGTGAATAAATCTTCTTCTTTTTTGTTACTAAACAAAAAAGAATTTTTTAAACAAAATTTTATTTTTGACAATATGTCAAAAATAAAAATTTTTAAGTTGGTATTTATGACATTGAGGCTTATTTGTAGCTATTCAATTTTTGTTTACAAATTCAATTGTTTTTGTTAAGAAACTTTATCAAAATTTATTTCAGAGAAACATTTATTAGAATAGGACATTTTTTTAATAATATTTTTTGTAATAAGATATTAGCAGCAGTTTTATATAAAAAACTAATTTTATTTGGTGAGTTAACAAAAAAATTTTTATTTCTAGTTCAACTTTGTAAGATATTTGTATTTTTTAGAAGCTCTTGATAATAATTGTAATCACAATTGAAAGCTCGAGTAAAAAATAGTCAACAAATAGCCCCTTTTATTGACTCCAACCCATCCAAAACACTTTTATTTATATATATATATATATATATATATATATATATATATATAATATATATATATATATATTGTATATACAACATAAATAATTAAAATTAAAACGTATAAAACATAAATTGGTGTCAGAGCATCACTGCAATCGATAAAAACAAAAAAAAAAGAACACAGAAAGAAATATATTTAACTAGAACATAGATTAAAAGAAAGCATATAAACAATTAGGCAAAAATAGGTAAGAAAACGATTTAAAATCATACATAAAACAAAAAAATAATTCAAAAATGGCAACAAACTTGTAACAAAACTCCATCAAGACTATACAAACATCAAGTCAACAAACATCCACATCTTTGGAAACCAAAAATAAAAGACAGAAGAGAGCAAGTGATACTTACCCGTTTACGTATCGGCCATACACGACTTACTCATGACTATTTATTACAGCGCAAAAATAAACCAGTGTGTGAAGTGTGCAACAGTGTTCTCAAAGTAAAACATTTTCACTGTCCTAAATATTTCAGTGAACGACTCAAACATAGCATACCCAACTCCCTTAGAGATGCCCTAGAAGAAAATACAGATACCGAAAAATATTTTCTTATCTTAAAGACTGTCAACTCGTTCAAAAGATCTAAAACATACATTGTAATACACATACATATTAATATATATTGTGTATACACTAATTGTATTAACTGTCACATTAATCTAAATACGCTAATGACCCTGCGTGGTTGATGCGTTATTAAAATAAAAAAAATAATTTGAAATGGTAATATAAATATTTTAATCCAGTTTTATATTTTTTAAATACAAATCACCCCAGTAACACTTTCACTGAATACGACTCCAAGAATATTTGAGCAATAAATTAATTAATAAATCACAGGTTCACTTACATACACTCTCATTGTAATAAGCAATTTGAATTTCTAAACACCTTTGAAATCTATGCACGTATAAAATTTAATACCTTAATAAAAAACTTATATAGTTTTATTCTGTCTCCCCATCTCCATGAACTATTGGAACTATTTTGAACGATTGCCTCCCACTATAAGGTCAGATGTCATATTTACCTAATTCTTTGCTCTCAGTATTGTTTTTTTATGACTACTGAGAAGATTCGTTAGACCAGTAGTTGACTAATTTTTAAATTTACATTTGGCGAAAATGATAATGATTATTAAATAACAGCATAAATAAATGTAAAATATATTCTATAAATAACTCAAAAATTTTAGTTCATTACGTGTTTGTTTTATAATTATTGCGATTTAATTAGTTGTATAGATATCTGGTATAATTTTATAAGTTTATGGTGCAAGTTAGTTTATTTTAAAATATACTGCTGAACAAAAGCTATGATACTTTTACAGCAACAGCTAAAGACAACAAAAACAAAATGTTAATCGGTGTGACATTGAAAATACAACAAAAAATAAAGATCAGAATATTTTTTATTTTATATTTATTTGTGATTTATACAATATCTAAAGAGAAAACATATAATTAAAATCAATCGTTTTTTTTTTTTTTTATTTTTTTTTCGTCTTTATAGAGGGGGGGGTCTAAAATCTTCAAAGAATACATCTAGTCCAGGATGCCGCCTGACTGACCT
Source organism: Diabrotica balteata (assembly GCA_918026665.1). Lineage (NCBI taxonomy): Eukaryota > Metazoa > Arthropoda > Insecta > Coleoptera > Chrysomelidae > Diabrotica > Diabrotica balteata. Next base: position 123,608,469 of record OU898279.1, on the reverse strand, counting down.
TAGTTCATGATTCGTTCTTCTTACACTTGGCAATAGTTCCCGAGGTACTTTAAAATGCCCTCTCGTCGCCGAGTCTATGCCAAACCTATCTGCTGAACCAGACCTTCCTCTGTCATCCAGCGATCCGGAAGCGCAATGGCCGCTATAAGGCTGGCATCACTTCCGAATCACTACCTTCATTCATTCATTCTCCATTTATCCGGTATTTGAGGTCTGGCTTATCCCGGGCCACTACCAGTACAGCGAGGTCATCCACGAATGTGAAGGGGGTTGTACCCTCTCCGTATTCTATCCCTCCGTATTGAGGGACCCCGGCCGTCACGTCTATGATAGTGCCATTTTCCACCTTAATCCTTCTCTCGGACAGATACTCCGCGACCACATTTATCAGGTAATAAGGAGATTCTCTCTCCTTCATTGCCTTCATTACCTCGTTATACTGCAGCGTATTGAATGCATTAATAACATCAAACAACAGCAGAGCCGCCCAGCGATGTTCATTTGTTCTGTTGCGTAATGCTTTGAGTACACTCATGATTGCATCAATCCTGCTTTTCCCTTTACAAAAACCAAATTGACTTCGAGATACACCACCTGACCTCTCAATCATGTCGTCTATGCGTACTCGCAGCATCCTTTCATACAGCTTACTGATGCATGGAAGAAGACAGATAGGGCGATAGTTTTCCCTAGGCTTGGGGACCAGTAATAACCTCGATGTCCTACAAGGCTCAGGAAAGGTTTGTGCTTCCAGCAGTGCATTCATGTGTTCCAGAAACCACGCAGGCTCTGCCCTTCCTAGACCAAATATAATCGATTTACAAATCTTCAACATAAATTTATTTAAAAGTCACTACGCAAGAGAACTACACGACTTCAGACATTAAGATTTTTAGCAAACACTAAGATGATACCAAATTCACAGACTCTATCTGAAAAATGAAACACCAACGCTTGCTAGTATACTGGCAGAATTTTTTAATAGATACATAAAGTATATAATATACCTGAAAATTGAAGCAAGGATGGATTACACGGATCAACAAAAAAGGGGATAAGGCAGACTGCTGGATATCAAATACCAGCACTCTCAGTAGATTATATGGAAAAAGTTATGAAAACCATAGTCGAAAATTAATATGAACCCAGCTAAATGAAAAAAAAATTGCTAGGAAAAGACCAACTCATCTATTATTTGTGGACTTAACGAAAGCTTATGTTGTACGCTATGGCAAGTATTAAAAAGTTTATCTATTAATATCACATTTGTAAAAGCCATATAACGATTCTACAACGATCTTTGATTAGAGATCAAGGTTAACAACCAGTTGGCCGAGAATTTACAGTAAATAATAGATTAAGACAAGACTGCAGTTTATCTCCAAGACTCTTCAAAATTTACTGAAATAAAGCACTGAAGAAATGGAGCGGATAATGTTCTGGCATAGATACAACATTAAAAGAGGAAACTACGTTATATACGGTTCGTTTCACGGACGATAAAGTAACTATAGCACAGGATAAAGAAGATTTGCAATTCATGACAAAACGATTAATACAAGAATACGAGTGATGGATCTAAATGTTAATTCAACAAAAACGAAATACATGTGCATAGAAGGAGTTGTAAATGATGAACTTAACTCAATAATGGAAAAGGTAATTATCATGTTATGAATATATCTATTTTAAAGCAAAAATGGAAAGAAATGGACACGCTGAAACAAAAATCAAAGAGCGATTTATAAATGGAAAAAAAAAATATAGGCATGAAATTAATTTATCATCATTGGCTTTACAACCTATAGTGGGTCTTGGTCTGTTCTAGGATTAGCTTCCATTTCTTTATATTCTTCGCCTTGGGTTTCCAATTTCGTACTCTTAACACTCGTAAAAATCGTGTTCCACCTGGTCCATAAATTGTGCCTTTGGCCTGCCTCTTCTCCTCACTGTATTTTTGTATTAAACATTTTAATCTTTGTAATGAGAAAGACTTTTTAAAAGGTTAAGATTAAGGTAAATCTCCTAAGTGGTAAAATTATAGCGCCTATGCCATCATTCGTTTTTTTGCCCATTTTGTCTGAGGACTTAAAGTTCAAAACAGCCTTAACGTTCTTCATCGCTTTCTGTCACCATCCACGTTTCTGGCGCTACAGTGAGGAATGGCTTAAAAGAGTTCTATATCATGATTTTCTGTTTTCTTTATATACATCATCTTATATATATATATATAAATATATATATATATATATATATATATATATATACTTCTAGCGGTTAATGTAGGCTCCGTAATAAAAGGGTATTATACGAACTCCAGGAGAATATACGCCGTGTATATTATTATCTAAGTAGCGCTTTATGTAGACTCCGACCAACACGTCGGATCAAGTGGACTCTGTAATAGGATAAAACATTTTTGGGGCCCGTATATAACTTTTCGCGTACACTTCTAAACTCCTGCGATGTTGCCAATATTAGTATTAGTAGTAGATTTTAAAATTTTATAGCCGGTACATTTTGGAGCTTATTATTTTCAATTACTTTATTAATTACAATTATTTTCAAACTTAAAAAAGTAACTATAATAAACTTGAAAAAGGTTAGTTTCCATTTAATATATTATTTTTTTTTAAATGCATGGGCACTTAAACATTTAGTCTCTAAATGTACGAATATCGAGTAGAGTTATCTTGTAATAGTTGAAGAAAGTAGAAGCCTTTCGGTAGGATTACAATAAACTACATAAGATTAAAGAGAACTCTGAAAACAGATCTTTATAGTTTTTCAATTACTGTAGTTTATGACGTGCAATATTTGTTTCATAGAGTAGTTAAATTTATACAATAATAATTTATGTGAAGTGTTTAAAGAAGTAATCACCAACCTTTATTAGAATACGGCACAATAAGAAGATGAAGCTTACTATATATTGTTTACTTATTATATTCATAAAAAGAATATCTAAAGTAAAATTTAACACATTTCAATGGCCTGGAAGTGAAATTTTACTTCTTATTACGATACCGGATCCTGGACATTGCACGGTAGTGTGTCATACGGTTTCATCTTTCATATAAACATCGATTGTTTTTAGTTTTAGATGTATTAGTAACATATCTACCTTAAACAGTTTTATTTTACATACATTTAGCACATTGGCTCTGACAATGACCTTTAAATATACATTGTTAAAAATTGAATACATTAATCAATTTAAAACGTTCTTTGTTGTCTTCTGTTTCTTTATCTGCATTTTGTTTATTTATATCGTTTCCACTCATAACAAATATTGAGTAGTTTATTGTTTCAGTAAACTTTCTCCTTATATGTCGGTGTTATATAAGTTGTCTAGTTATTATAGCGTATATAATGTCGTACGTAAACGCCATTTTATTTAACAATAAAACACTGAAAACTTTATTTTTAAAACTTCGACAAAATTAATTCTATCTTATCACTACAGCTGTTTCGGCAGAGTGCTCTTCTCAAGCCTCAAGTATCTCGAATCCATCAATCAGCCATTGCATTTCTTATACTTTTATTTTAATCCTCTCCAGTCAAAGATTTTGAAGCAGCTTTGCTCCATTAGTCCATTTTTGTTGATTTTTGTCACTGTTTCTCCTTTCTCTTTATCATCATCATTACGTAGCGCTACAACACTGGGTGGGTCTTCGCTAACTACTATTTTTCTCCAAGTTGACCGATCTTCCCACGGATCTGCAATCAAATGAAATGTTTATTTTTTAAAATTTGATTGTATGTTGTCTCTCCATTGTATATTGAGATGTTTAAGTGGCATTCTTCTGTGCTAACTTCCTTCCATACAGTTTTACAAGTTTGACATCTTGGCGTCTATGCATGTGTCCGATCTACCTTAAGCGATTTTTTTCCTGGACAATATCGTTATAAGAGCTTTCTTAATTTAGTATGTGTTCTTATTCGATACGGATTTGTAGTGATATGATAATGAGGTTAAAAATTGTCGTATTATTTTTTATTTATTTTGCTTCAACCACTTAGGGTTATTAGCATAAGAAAAATACAAAAAGTGATAAAGACTTAAGGCATAAACCAAATATCAATTACATAATAATGTATACAATATATATTTAAATTATTAATGTATTGTATTAAATTTTATTAAAAAAGTTATTGATTTCAAGAATTCTATCAAGTCAGCTACATATTTAGATTCTCCTAGAAGTTCTTGTAATGTTTTTGGAATGTGGTAATATAATCTTTCAACTAAGTAGATTGGACAGTCAATCAAAATGTTCTTCACTGTCACTTTACATTCACAGACAAAACGCACTGGTTCCTCTTTTCTCTTCAACAAGTATTTATGTATTGTAGAAGTGTGTTATAATCTGAGACGTGTTATAAGGACTTAATGTTGTTGCTTTCAAAGCTAGAAGTTCCATGGAAGAAAGGAAGATTTTGTTTCTGTCAATTTAGTTGTGCTTCTATTCCATTGGTTTTGCCAAACATTGTGCAATTTTACTTTTAAATAAGGTTTTAAATCTAAATGCACCGTTAGATTTTCGACTGATGCGACTGAATTGGTTAGTGCGGAACTAGCTGGACTATCTGCCTTTATGTTACTATCTATTCCAGCGTGTGACGGTACCCAGAGGAACTACTGTCAAATTGTTTTGGTATATATGGTACAACATTAACTTAATCTTCTTCTTCTTCTTCTAGTTCCATGACCGTTATCGATCGTTGGATATCATGTTGGCTACCATATTCGCTATCGTGACTTTATTGACAGCAGCTCTAAATAACGATGTAGTTGATTTTCCATACCATTGCCTTAGATTTTTCAGCCATGATGTTCTTCTTCTACCAGGACCACGATTACCTTGGATCTTTCCCTGAATGATCAGATGTAAAAGATCATATTTTTCAGGGTGTCTCATAATATGACCGAAGTATTCCAGCTTGCGTTTCTTTATTATATTGACCAGTTGTGTTGTTTGGTTCAGCCGTCTAAGGACCTCCTCATTTCTAACTCTGTCGACCCAGCTTATTTTTAGTAGTCGTCTGTATACCCACATCTCAAAGGCTGTCAAGCGTTTAAGCATAGCCTCAGTTAGGGTCCACGCTTCTACTCCATACAGCAGGACAGGAAAGATGTAGCAAGATATCATACGAACTCTAAGGTCAATGCTAAGATCATGACTGCAAAGTACGTTTCTCATTTTTACAAAGGCAGCTCGGGCTTGTTCTATTCGGCTTTTAATTTCTGCGGTTGGATCCCAGCTCTCATTGATATTACTGCCGAGATACACGAGTTTCTCTACTCTGTCCAGTGTGGCATCTCCGACTTTTATACCGTCATCATGTATATAATTTTGTTTGCTAACTTAATCTGCTGTACATAATGTTGGATGAGAGGGATAAATCTGAGAAATGGATGTCAGATAACTAAGTGAATCAGATATTATAAGAGATTTGGGAAGTTTTTTTTTCTAGAATAAAGGTTAGGGCCTTAATAATGGCAAATAGTTCTACTGTAAAAATACTTGTCTTAGGAGACAATTTGACAATTTATAGATGGAATGTTCATGTGATATTACAAAGCATGCTCCTACTCGATTTATGGCCTTGATGCGTTCGTGTATATAAAATGGTAATTTTATATACACTAACTTTACACGAATTTTATGTATATATATATACATATATGGTATAATATGCTGTAAGTTTAAAGGTTACAAAGCGGAGAGGGAACAACCCAAGGAAAACATAAATTTATTACACAGGTAGGATAAATGGGAGGTAGTTCAATATTAAAATCGAATAAGTATCTATTGGCTCGTTCATAGAAAGGTACAGGACCCCTATTTCTTTTTTGATAGACCTCCTAGAACCTGTTAGCAACAGCATGATGAAGAGCTGGATTTTTTGGGTTAGATTTTATATTCGAGACATACGATAGACTTAAATATTTACTTCCTAGGATTAAGGGTGGTTCTCCAGCTTCACAGAGTAGACTGTCCACAGGACTGGTGCAATATGCTCCTAGAGCAAGTCTAACGGCTGAACTCGGAAGAGTATCCAAAGTTTTAAGCAATGTTTGATTTGGTGTGTTATACACAACACATCCGTAGTCCAGTTTTGATCTAATTAAAGCTCTACATATATTTATTAGAGTTGGAAAATCTGCTCCCCAATTTTTATGTGATACAGATTTCATAATGTTTAGTCCAGCTTGGCACGATAGGCTTAGCGAGTGTATATGACTTTTCTAACTTAATTTTGAGTACAGTTGCATCCCTAGGAATTTTATTTCTTTTTTATATTCTATAGGAAAATTGTATAAAAATAGATTTGGGAATCTATAAAAATAGATTTTGGGAGATAGTTGTTCAAAATTTAATATCGGTGTTACAAGTTTATTAGTAATAAAATCTTTTACGGGTTACATGCTGTTAGCAAGTCTCAGAATTGTCAATAGTTTTGGATTTTTAAGTTTTTGTATTGGTTTTTGTAAAATTTTCTTTAGGTTCTTGTAAATGTGGGGTTAACATTTCATCAAGGCTACGTGTTTACTTTTTTACTAGGTGTATTAGTTATTTTAAGTGTATTAGTGGTATCTATTAATATCCTATTGATAGGGTATGCAAGTCTTGAGGAATAGATTGGACTTGATATATGAGGTTGTGAAAGATTAGGTGTTGTTGATAACTCGGTAGTTGTTATATTTGTATCTGTGCATGTAGTTTGAGAACTTGGAAATGATGTTGAGGATGATATTTGAGATTCAGTTCATATTGGTATAATTAATGAAGAAGGTATAGTCGAGGATTGTAAGGAAAATGAATTCGCTGAAGATGCTGATGTGATCGTGACGTCATGTGGAAGAGTATTAACTACTGTATTTATAGTAGTAGTTGGCACTGTTGTTGTAACGTTTTGATTTGGATTTCTACAGGATGAACAATTTGCTACAAAATGGTCAGATGATTTACAATAACACATCTGTTTTCTAAAGATAAGAAAATATGAATAAACAAACCAAATGAAAGTAAAATCAATAAACACATTATATACACAAAAATATTATATACATCCCTAATATTCACATATTAAAAATTGTCTGGTAGAAGTTTGCCTCCCAAAAATACAAAAAAGTAGTTATTCATAACTCAGGTTGCTTTACGAAAGGTCAACGAATCAGCATAAAAGCACAGCTGTTTTTAAAACATAATATTATTAGACGAATTGTGGATATCCATTACCTCCTGTCTATAAAATAAATTAGAAAACTATGTTAAAATATGATACGGCAGGAAAAACGGCAATGTAACTCAAATATGATGATTTTGCCACAGCATAAGAATATTGCCTCGTACTGGTATATAGCAATTTGTTGTTATAAGTTTATAGTTTTTCGAAAAATGAACTCAGATTTAAATATTAAAACGTCAAATAAAATATAAAAACCTATTGAACCTTATTCCCAGCATTATTCTCCAACAGTGACATAACGTCACAAGAAAATAATTTTAAAAAATCATTGCGTAATTCAAATTTCATATTTATACCGGTATCTCAGAAAAGAATAATATTTGTATAAAGTACAGTCATATTTTGAAATAAAATCTTCAATTCAGAGATTGGACATTCTTAATAATTGTGTAATCTAATAGGGCCGCCTGTTTATGCTTGGCAGACTTAGAAAACACTGAGAACACAAATATTTATTCTTTTACTATGTTGTAAAATAAGTATACTCAAAATAAATAAATATTATCTACTAAGTACTCTACTCCAGTTTAATATCAATGCATAAAATATTATAAAAATTTTGTCATAATTGTAAATTTATAGGAGATAAAACCAAATGTAGAGCATGTAGAGAAATCTGAATATCTTAGAATAACTATAACGAGCGAGAACATTATTGATGAGGAAAAGGCCTATCGATGAGATAGTGAGTGTGCTAAAGTAGACGTACTCTAAAGCATAAGCATGTCTCTTTCTACTCTTTTAGTAAGTGATGGATTCAAACGTTACTTGATGAAAATTCATTTTATCTAACAATAAAAGAGGTATGCGTTTACATAATATTATAGTTTGTAACTGAATAAGTTGAGGAGGGGATAACTGTTTTTCTCAAGTTGGCCATTCAGAATTATGTCTTTATTTTTTAATTTGCTAATTTCCATAGATTCTACTTTTCATAAAGGTAGCTTTCAGTATGTAAAATTTAAATTTTTAATAAAAAGTAAAAGATTTACCATTTTTATAGGATTTTAAGATCGGCAAAATCGGTCCTTTTTAGGCTAACTATCATAATTATGTATATTAAGGGAATATCTAGAGATAAAGACACTTTACTTTACTTAACTTTATCAGACATATGCGCTTAACATAAATGTGACGTATTTCTAGTGCAGAAAACATATGAGAAAGAGGATGAGGAAATAGAAGAATTCTACAAACAACTTGAATACATTCTGGAATCGACCAAAAGAGAAGAGGTCACTGTAATCATGGGCGACTTCAACGCTAAAGTTAGTAAAGTGAAAACTAATGGATGCACTGGTGAATTTGGACTTGGACAACGAAAAGTAAACGTCTCGTACAATTTTACCAAGAAAAAGAATTTGTAGTATTGAACACAATGTTCAGATTACCAAACCGTAGATTGTACACGTGGACATCACCAAGGGATAATGCAGACAACATCGTCAGGAATCATATCGATTATATAATAATCAGAAGCCGGTTTAAAAACTCCATCACGTCTACAAAAACCTATCCAGGCACTGATATAGAATCGAATCACAATCCGGTGGTGGCGGTAGTAAATATAAGATTCAAGAAAATAAAGAAAAGTGCAGCTAAACAAAAGATAGACGTTAAGCAACTGAAAAACGCAACTATACTGGAAAGGACAAGAGAACAGGTAAACAACAATCTTAGAAGCATCGCTGCAAAAAATAGGAACACAGGCAATGTAGAGAATAAATGGACGGAGATAGAAAAAACCCTTATGACAGCTGGTGAAGGCTCCTTACCTCCAAGCAAAATTAAGAAAAAGGAATGGATGACAAACGAAATTATGCATCTCATAGAGGAAAGGCGAAGAAATAAAATAAACAAGACAAAATACAAAGAAGTGAACCGTGATATTAAGAGAAAAATTAGAGAAGCCAAAGAGAACTGGGTTCTGGACAACTGCAAGGAAATAGATAAATATGATAGAAAGTATGATAGCTTTAACATGAATAACAAGATCAAGGAAATAACAGGTAAAAAAGTGAAACAAGCATCCATCGTAAAGGACAAAAAGGTAAAATAATTACAGATTTAAATAAAAAACTGGCAAGATGGACAGAATACATTGAAGAACTTTTTGCAGACGAAAGACCAGAAATAACAGTGACAGAACCTACAGACGACACAACAGGGCCTGAAATCCTAAAGAGCGAGATAGAATATGCTATAAGGAACACAAAAGGGGGTAAAGCTGCAGGACCAGATGAAATTCCTGTAGAATTGTTAAAACTTATAGACGACGACGCACTTGAAATAATAGTGAACCCCTTTAACACAATTTAGAGAACAGGCATCATACCAAAGAAATGGCTCTCCTCTACTTTTGTCACAATCCCGAAGACGAATAACGCCAGAGAGTGTTCAGACCAAAGAACTATAGCATTGATGAGCCACACACTAAAAGTATTTTTAAAAATAAATCACAAAAGAATATTTAATAAATTAGAAGAGGACATCACAGTTTGGATTCAGAGGTGGACTGGGAACACGGGAAGTTTTGTTTGGTATGAGTGTGTTAATACAAAGATGTTTGGAAGTAAACCAAGACCTCTACGTAGGTTTCATAGATTTTGAGAAGGCCTTCGATAAAGTCAGACACCAAAAGCTGTATGAAATCCTAAGAAGCAAAAACATCGACAGTCGCGACATTAACATCATATCCAGGTTGTACTGGGGACAAACAACAAAAATCAAAGTTGATAATGAGTTAACCGAAGAAATTGAGATTCGTCGAGGTGTGCGTCAGGGTTGTGTGCTTTCTCCACTATTATTCAATATATATAGCGAAACAATATATCAGGAAGCGCTCCTAGAGCAAAACATTGGTATGAACATTAACGGAGAGTTAATTAACAATATACGATACGCTGATGACACGCTAATAGTAACAGATAACATAGCAAATTTACAGTTTTTGATGGAAAACATAAACACTCATACCAATTAGTATGGTCTAAAACTGAACATCAAAAAGACTAAATTCATGATTGTAACAAATAAGCTATACACTAATGTGAATTTAACCATAAATAATCAGCCAGTTGAAAGAGTAACGTCCTACAAATATTTAGGGGTTTGCTTCAATAATACTAATGACCAGACAAGAGAAATCAAGAGGCGAATAGAGATAGCGAGACAATCGTTTGTCAAAATGAAAAAGTTCCTATGCAGCCGGAACATAAATATAAACTTAAGAACAATAATGTTAAGGTGCTATGTTTTCTCCGATCTGCTGTACGGCGTGGAAGCCTGGACACTGAAAAAGATAAACATAAAAAACATTGAGGCATTCGAGATGTGGTGTTACAGGAGAATGTAGAAAATACCATGGACAGAAAGAGTTACAAATCAAGATGTTCTGCTGAAGATGGGGAAGGAATACGAAGTCGTAAAAACCATATAATCGAAAAAACTTGAATATCTGGGCCACATAATGAGAGGAGAATAGTACCCTCTGCTTAGACTCATAATCCAAGGAGAAATCTCGGAAAAGAGAAATATAAGACGTAGGAGTATTTCCTGGTTGCGAAATTGAAGAAAGTGGTATGGGTGCAGTTCAATACAGTTGTTCTGAGCTGCAGCCTACAAAGTAAAGATTGCTGTGATGGTAGCCAACCTCCGATAGAAGACTTACTGCAAGAAGAAGAAGAAACATATTGAGGGCCAAATATATTGTATTTGGTATTAAGCTGATCGCTAAAAATCGCATAATAAAATGTCGATAAAGAAGCAAAGAAAAACTTAAAATGAGAGGGGAAACCAGTCAGCCGAGGGAACCTTTCAACGGTGCGATGTTGAGCTTGGATCTGCTATCTATGTATATAATAAACAATATTACGGCTCCTAACTAAGGATCTGAGCACAAAACTAACTCTAAAATTTGGATCAAAAATACAACAATTGCTGATATCCAAAGTCTGTAGACAAGCAAAGTAAAGACAAAGTTATTGCCTTACTTAAACCTGGCAAAAACTCCACAAAAGCTATCGGCCAATATATTTATTTATTCTGTCAGTTATAAAAAATACTTCTGCACGTGATCCTTAATATAATTTTACTGATAATAGAAGAAAAACTCAAATTAAAAGACTAAAGTGGCAATAGACAGGGAAGATCACGTACGTCACAAATACTAAATCTTGCCCAACACATCAAAGACGGGTACGAAAGATATCAGGTATGAGGAGTGGTATTTGTCAATCTAAATGCCGCTTATGACACCTTAAATTAGAGGGCATTTCCAAAATCTATGTGACATTGCCTTAGGTAATAAACTCACTTGTATTATCCGCGTATGCCTACACAACAGAAGATTTTTCGTATTACATAATGGTAAAAATAACAGATGGACAACGCAGAAGAACGGTCTCCTTTGGGGTAGCGTAATGGCACCTACACTGTATAATATTTACACAACCCATACCAGTAAATACGTTACGGCCTTCTTAAGCTAATTCTCCAAGGGAAGGTAAATGGTAAGAGAGGACCGGGAAGAAGACGCATTTCCTGGCTTCAAAATTTACGAAAGTGGTATAACACGACTACCACTGAACCGTTCCGCGCTGCAGTGAACAAAGTAAAGATAGCCGTGATGATCGCCAACATCCGGAACGGATAGGCACTTTAAGAAGAAGATACCAGTAAATACTAGAACTTTTATTAGGTAGACGATCTATATTGTTGCACAACAAAAAACTTTAATGTCCCTAACAGAGACGCTTTTACAAATCTAAACATCCAATAGTATCATGAAATTTTTAAACTCTGGACTTGCTATATATACCTTGAAGATAGTTTGAATCAAACTTTGTCATTCACAGAACTTTGTTTAAAACTAAGAGGTAAACTGAGGACCAGAAAAGTAATCTCTGGAAACTTGTCAGCTAAATTGCTAAGAAGCGCATCCTTCCATCCTTAAAACGTAGACGCTTGCACTCTATGCTTCTGCTGTCGAATATACCTTGTAAGTATAGATGATACCAACACATACTTAACACGTAGATTTAGCTATAAATTAGTCAGTCAAATTAAGCGGATATTAAGACACACACATTCATACATAAGCTCTACAATATCTTAGCTATCAATTCACCTAATATCCGAAGATAAGTATCTATAGAATAAAAGATACAAAGTCTAAAATCGCAACATCCACTCAACGAATACCAGACCAATTTATGACTAAAATCGAGAAAACACTGACCAGATCAACACATATACACATTGCAAGAAATAAAAAAAAAGATAAGCTGCTCCTCGCCATCTGAACGCTCGAGAGGAATTTCCTTATGGTAGTTATCTTCGTAAAATCTGCGAGGAGGACTCTTGCTAGTAAATACCGGTTAACCTGTGCGAATGTAGGCAGTACAAGATTTATCACACCTTCTTATTTGACTTTGCCATTCAAATCGCTCTTTTCTGAAGTGACAAGGTTTAATTAATTGAATTGAACATATAAAGTACAGTCAGTAAGCTATTGCTTATAAAGATTATTGTAAATTTGACACTAACTCCACTTATATTAATTACATTACCCCTAAATAAAAGATAAAACATTCAGAAGTATGTAATATCGGTAAAGTGGTATATTCTTGTTAGATAAATTAAGCATTCTTCCCTTTTTTGTGCACTACTACCCATTTTTACATAAAAATATCACTTTTAGCACTTAAATATTTATTTTAAGATAACCCATCCAGAATTATAATAATATGTAGTACACAGATAAAATCATAAATAAAATAATAAAGAAGCTGTATACAAGATATCGTAAAACAATGGATGAAATAAAAGACATTCTTATAAATCCTATCCTTAAATAAATCGTACAAAGACATACTCATGTTAAAAAAATACATTAGGAAATTTCAGCATATGAAAAACACATCCAATTTGGTAATGAAATCCTTTTGTATTTATAAAGCTATTTTTAGAACAGCATGTACCTACCAAAAACAGGTATTTGGTAGTATACATATCTATTACATATTGCAATGTGTATGAATGATAAAAAAATCAGGAGTCCGTATAAACCGTTTAAAATATATAAAATGTATATATCAAGAACGCTGGAGCTCTACGGCTTGATTGCATAGTTGCCAAACTATCAGAGCTTACTTAAACCGATATTCTGATGGTTCCAATATACAGTGACAAAGATCTGAACGACCCCTATAATATATACACGTGAACTAAGCGAAATACATTTATGATACAGGGGTACTTATAAGCTCCAAAATTTTATTAAGAATTATGAAACTATACATCTTAACGAATCAACAGAGCCAATATTATGGAATGGTCAAGTGAGCTCCGTATATTGGTGTCCACTTGACCACGGAGCTCACTTAAACCTGAATTTTAACATGGGCGGAGTTCACTTTATGCCGTAAATATATATATATATATATATATATATAATATATATATATATATATATATATATTTCATTATGTTCTAGGTTATCAAATCAAAAATATTTGATGCAGAATTGTACATTTTAATTTTTGTAATGATAAAGACTTTTTTAACAGGTTAGGATTAAGTAAACCGACAGTGATATATATTCTGAGATAATATTGTAAATAGTTGTTAATAAAAGTACCTAACGGTATACATATTATCATTTACTTAGTTTAGAGATTCAATATTTTCATAATGTTGACAAAATTCAAAAAATGGATTAATTAAACTTTTTCAAGAGATAATGGTGCTATTGAAATAATAGTAGTATCAGATTCCAAAATAAAATAAAATATGCACATAGTACCTAGGTTGTCTGATTCTTTTAATAATTATAAAATACATATAATTATATATATATATATATATATATATATATATATATATATATATATATATATATAATATATATATATTATATATATGTATATGTATATATATATATATATATATATATATATATATATATATGTATATATATATATATATATATATATATATATATATATATATGTATATATATATATATATATATATATATATATATATTATATATATATATATATATATATTATCGGAAAAGGAGTACGACCATCAATCCAATATATTAAGGATCACTCAGACGAGTGGTGGGTTCTTATATCGGTCTCAAGGTGGAGAAATAAAAGACAAAGTTGATAGGCTATTTTGAAGACGTTTCGCTTTCGTAATCTTATATATATTTTTCATTGTTGAATAAAGTTCAACAGTGAACTGTAAATGAGGATCAAACTCATTAAAGAAGGATAAGGTATCCTGAACCTTGTCCACTTTGGAACAAGTTAATACGATTTATCAAATTCCATGCGCTAATTGCGATTTATGTTACATTGGTCAGACTGGTAGATCATTAAAAGGTCGTCTCACTACACATCGTAGTGACATTAATTTATCAAAACACACTTGTGCTCTGGCGCAACACGCGATAAATACAAAACATAAAGTGGATTTCAATGAAGTGAAGATTCTTGGCACTGAACGCAATCTAGTTAAAAGGCAGTTTTTGGAAATGTGTTCAATTCTTAAACATCCTAATGCTTTAAATAAGAGAACGGACATAAGTAACTTGAGCCAAATATATCATGCTTTAATTTTGCAGAATTAGGCTTTATGATCTTTTCACTATATAAATGTCATGTAAGGTGCACTTTTTGAACTCATTTTTTATTAAATAATTAAAATATACATAAAATAGAAATAAATTAATAATAAAATAAAATAAAATATCAAATATTTTTTACTTAAATCACTGTAGCATATGCAACTTACATTGCATATTCTTACACCAATTCCCATACTTAGATTAGTGTGAACAATTTTCTAGTTGAATAATATAATACAAATATTGTAATGGATTCATAGAATCCTTTACAAATTACAGTTCCAAGCGTTTGAACCTTGGGCTGTGGAAATTATCTTTTCGTTAATCACCTGTGGCGGATTATCAAGCCATAATGTTTAACGTTATTATTTATATATGAGGTTGAATGAAATTCTCCTGTTTGTTAGTTCTAGACTGGTTAATGCGAGGAATTGCTATTACAATACCAATTTCTTTCATTGGTTTGTCTCTTACAAGCGGGTTGTCATCCAAACTCATTTAAACTTTTAAATAGACCGCCCAACTATTTGGGTTGGTACCTCTACCTTGTTGCTCTGTCAAAAAAAATTTTTTTGACCTCAAGGTTGGCTGTCTTTTCACGATTTAGTTCGGTCTGTTTCATTTAACGCCATTTTTCCGGCGACAGCTGTAAGGCTTTGATCGGTAACTTCATTTACACTACTTTTTAAATAATTTTTTATTAACATCACTTATAATGCTACCTAAAGTTAAAATCAAAGCTTAATAATTATCAAATAGTTGGAAGTAAATCTATGATTTTCTTGGTTCTTCTTTGCATTACTTAAGATTAAATATAATATTTCATTTACTTTAGACCACATGGTCAGCTGCTGTGCTAATTTTTTATAAGTTGCTATATGTTGTTAGTCACTTGATTGTTTATACAATATCACCGTATAATGTCCATTTACTTGAGTTATATTCACATATTTGTTAATATCTTTGACTGCTACATGTCTTTTTAAGGTAACATTTATAACATCGTTTCCATGATTGTGTGGTTCTCATATTGTACTTTTTAGATGAACTGATGATGCTTTCAGATTACGAAAGCGAAACGTCTTCAAAATAGATAAAGTAGCCTATCAACTTTGTCTTTTATTTCTCAACCTTGAGACCGATATAAGAACAACCCACACACTCGTCTGAGTGATCCTTATATATATATATATATATATATATATATATATATATATATATATATATATATATATATATATATATATATATATTGTAGTTTTGAGTTTCTTGAACCGTATTATATTTAATATAAAATTAATGTTTCTTGGGTTTAGGTTCAATAAAGATATGTTACATCTGGAACTAGATTTTATTTTCCATTGGCAATCAATCAACGTTTCGGCAGGAAACCCTTGCCTTTGTCAAGATTCTAAAATGTGTATATATATAAGGACAAACAGATATTGTAAAATATTAATTTTATATTATATATATGTATATATAATATATATATATATATATATATATATATATATATATATAAAGACCCAGAGTAATTACACAAAATACCCAGAGTGTAGTACGAAATTTTCAAAACTTAAATCTTCTATAGAATATATGAAATATTAATTTAAAATTCTGGCAATTTCCTGATACTTCTTGAATATGTTTTTCTAGGTACCTAACAACTAAGAATAAATAATTCTGTATTCTTGATAAGGAGTTTAAATGGGAATAATATAAATGGGTTCTTACAAGGAGATCCTGATTATAAAGTAAAGCCATTTTTAAAAAGTTCACTAAACAATCCAATTTCTATAATGAATTTTAAGTTAGAACCAGAATGCAACATAACTTTTTTGTCTGGAAGAGAAGCTTAAGGTACTATTTCATCCGGTGGAAGTGGCTGTAAGGTTGAAAAGATTCAACGGCTCTAATCTACAGCAACATTCCACGAGTATAACCTAGCGAAAGATCAAAATTAAGATAATTTTAAAGATGTATTGCTAAATGAAGACATTACTGAACTTTTTGAAGTCAAAAACAAGAATGTGTTACTTGTGTGAGTCCATTTCAAATAGGTAAAGAAATAATAAATAAGACTTACTGACACTCACAATCAATTTAATTTAACTATTCAGACGACCGGTTTCGCTTTCTACAATATGCAAAGCATCTTCAGGTCTCGATACAAAGTTAAATAAATGCTGAAATGATAAAAACCATATTAGGGTGTTGTCTAATAAAGATAAACAAATTAGATGTTATAAATTACAATAATTATGCCAATATTACATGTCTGTGGTTATTTCAAAATGAATAAAATAAATAAAAAGATATTTAAACAGACAAGGTAAGACCCACAAATTGTTATAAAATAGTCTATTAGATTGTAATAAATTAATAAATGAGCAAATTAATAAACATTACTTACATGCCGGTACTCTATTAATTGATGGATGGTAGAACATGGTTGAAACTATCATGTATTGTGGGATGGAGAACTAGAAAGAGAACTTTAGGAAAAATATTGTTTCTGGTAGTATGTTAAAGAAATTCTATGAGCAAGAAACTAGATCCATAGGGGCCAGATTTTAATTTTGATGTAGAAGATTTAAACAATCTAAGAAGTATATCAAATGCATCTGACTATATATGGGATTCTGGAATAAAATGTTGTTTGACCATAATATTGAAGTTACTTCTGAAAAGTATGTGATGATAAAGGATAATATATGGAAATCTAATATGATAAGTTGATGTTTGGGGCAACAATTCTATAAGTATGGGTTTGCTGTAGAAACAAGAAATGGAGTAGGATCAGGTAATATTATTTATATCAAATTTTTATATTAATACTGAGTATACTGGTGTGTATTCCAGTTCCAATTGTGCATTTAGTGTAACTGCTGTGTGATTTTTTAATGATTTTAAAATTTCTAAATGTTCCAGGTTATTTAATAAGGAGCCTTTATTACAAGTATGAAGGATTGTGAAGTCTGTTTGTGGATCAAAGATGTGGTTTGTTCGACGGATATGTTGGGAGAAATGTGATTGACCTGATGTTGGACGTTCTATATATCTAAGATGTTCTCTTAGTCTAATGTTGAAGGATCTAAAGGTTCTACCGATGTAACATGCATTGCAGGTATGGCAGCTCAACTTATACACTCCGCTATACTCAAGTGAGTTACGTTTGTCCTTGTTATTTAAGAAAGTCAGTCCTAAATTTGAGGCAGTTTTAAATGAGATATTTATATAGTCATCAAAGACTTTTGCAATCTTATAGGAAAGTTCACCTATGTATGTTAAAGATCGGTAAGATTTTTGTTCCACTATTTCATTAGAATGTTGTGTATATACTTGATGTTCTAGCATTCTATTTGTCTTTTTGTGTAAAATTTTATTCACTAGATTAGTGGAATAACCATTGTTTATGGCTATTTGTTGAATTATTTTTAATTCTTTATTGAATGATGTTAAAGTTAATGGTAACGATATTAAACGATTAATGTAACTGTAGAATGCTGCCATTTTGTGTTGAATAGGATGATGTGAGTCTGCTGGTATAACTGTACCAGTATGAGTTGGCTTTCTATAAATATCAAGAACAATCGTGCTATTGTTTAATGTTAATGTTAAGTCTAAGAAATTTAAGCTATTTGAGTCATCTTGAATCTCCAAAGTAAATTTAATGGTGTGGTGTAATTGATTAAGGTAATCTAAAAAGGAATGTAGATTGTCAAGAGTACCACCCCATACTATAAATGTATCATCTACATATCTCGAGTAGAACTTAATGTAATTAGTGAAGGGATTATTTTTCATTATTTTGTTAGATTCAAGATCATTCAAAAAGATATCAGCTAGAATTGGGGATAGAGGGGAACCCATTGCAAGTCCTTCTGGTTGAATAAATGTCTCGTTGTTGAAATTGAAGAAATTCTGGCTCAGGCAAATATTTAAAAGCTCTGCATATTCAATAATTTGATTTGGGGAATAATTGTCATTCCATAAGTAATTATATATAATTACTATGGGCTTATTCTATAATTACTTATTCTATTCATCAGAATAATAGTTTAATAGCTTAGTAGTCCTAGCCACTAAAAGTTTGTTATTTTTGAAAAGTGTTGCCACTTCTAAACTTATGTTTTTAGTATTATATACAATAATGATAATTTTAGCAAGTACATATGTAGTATAAATAATATAAAAAAAGTTTTGTAAATTTCTTTTTTCCTGTAAATTTCATTTTTGTTAATGTCTTTCCAAATATAGTAGCATGATAGACTGTGGCTTATTACTTATGTAATATTTTTTCACCTTATTGATTAAGGGTGAAATTGATTTATCCCTGTAAAAAATAATCTCCTTAGGTATAACCTCAATAAGATGGATAAGTTTTAAGATAAAAAATGTGTTCCGAAAGTGAAAAAAATGGCAGAATATACATTATGCCCCTATATAGAGTTACTGGTAAAACATTTTCAGTCACAACGAAAAGCTTATTAACCTGTTCAGAATTATTGTCATTCTAGAGTTTAACTAGATTACAACCATACACACAATGAGGTCGAGGTGCAGAGAAGCTAAATAGCCTACTCAATCTTACATAATCTATATCTACATACATTATTCGTAGGATTTTCAATTTATGTTCAAGCATCACCAACATATTTTTTAGCGAATGATTTGTAAACGATTATGTTTAAATGTTTATCCACTAAAACTTTATTGTAGTTGTTTTTATTAGTGTTAATTGTAGTCAGTGTCGAAATGGATGTTAAATATATGCATCTTTATAGACCAATAAAACTACCTACACTTATCAAATTTTATAGGCGATGCGTAAAATTACTATTTTTTCATAGGAGGCGGCGATATACAGAAAACAAATAGTTTTGACTGTTGTATTATATAGTAAGGGATTTATATCTAGATGTGTGGATTATTAGAAGCCAAACATAATAACATTAGAACTGTTGATTTTGCAATGGATTTGAATTGCCACAGATAAAAAGTTTTTAAAAAAATTTAAAACTTATTTACCTTAAATAACTTTTGATCTTCTAATTTTTAGGAAAACCGCAAAAACAAGTCAATTAATATTTGAGGGGGAAAACATTATATCCCCGTATCATCCCTTATTTTTTTTAAATTAATTTCCCCTTTTTTAGATGATATTTGGATTTCCCTCCTTGTTCTGATTTCAGAAATGTATAACACATGATGCTTGAAATGATTAGTTTATGAGAAAATAATTACAAAAACAAGAAAACTGAATTGAAAAAAAAATATTTTTTAAAAATTTTTACAATAATTGTTTAATGCACCATTTAAGTTTCCAGTGATAAACCAGGGTCCAAAAATGTGATCATCTAGGCTACAACATACGTTTAACCTTTGAGGATTCATTCTGTCATTAATTCGCAAGATTCAAGACGACCGATCACACGATCAAAATTTTCTTCATTTAACTCTTGTACTAATTTAATTTTATATGGATGAAACTTAACTTTATGGAGGACTCGGAAGGCTGTAGATCTTGAAATACTGATTGCTCCGCTTATTGTTGACAGTGACTGTGGTTGCTCAGCCTTTAAGTTAACTTACCCTAAAACAGCTACTTGGATTGCTTCGTCATTTACAAGTCCCTGTCGGTTATGTTTTTTATTGCAAACTGACCCTGTTGCTCTAAATGTCTGCATCCGTTTAATCACATCCTTATGAGTTGCATGTCCATTGTGATGTGTTTGATTAAAAATTCTAGCAGCAGCTCTTGCACAATTATTATTTTTGTAGTATAAACCTACAATTTCGATTTGTTCTTGCAAAGTTTAAACCATTTCAGTGATTAAATTGCACACGTATTAAAATAAGCTGTTACAAGATATAACAAATGGTCATTGGCTATTAACTGATTAAAATAAATGTCTAATAATATCGAAAACTTTAGTTACAACATTAATAAAAAGTGAATTTTTTGTTTCTTGGTTTTTGAAGGTACTACAAATAGTACCTATGGCTAAAGATTTAAAAGATTTAAAATTGTGCTACAATCTTATTTTTGTTACAGTCAATTAAGGTGAGAGATACCTTGTTTTTTTGTTGGAAAAACTCAGTTTTTCCAGTTTCTCTCCTACTAAATGATGTAGTGACAATAGGTCCACCATTTTAAATTTAATGTCTGTTTTGTCCTTTTAATTGTGTTCTGTTTGTCCCTAAGTGTTCTTAATTGTTTTAGGTTTAATAGTTTTAACATATCTGACATTACAGTTATCTGCCAAAAAACAGTAGTCAAATTCAATTTTATCAAAGAAATTTGATAATTACAAGTTAAAGGAATTGCACACTCACATATTTGTACATCTAATTTCATTCATTGTCATACAACTATCACTTTAATAAAAAAATTTCAATAAATTAACACATATTTCTAAAATATATACACACGTATATATTTTAAAGTATATTTTAGAATATATATATATATAATATATATATATATATATATAATATATATATATATATATATATTAGTGCGGGTCATACTTTTTCTTTCCAACCAAAAAAAAAAAAAAAATAAATAAAAAGATCCATCGGAATAAAAGCTTAAGATATCATTATAAACAAAATGTATGTAGTAATTTAAGATAAGATTTAGTGTAGACAAGAATAGAAATTTGTTTGGCAAACGACCTTTTCCGTCTCCAACAAAATTATCAAAAAATCCCTTTGTGTAGAATTAGAAGACATTTTACCCGTAAGTTAATCTTGTCATTGTTTGTGTATTAAATGACCATATTCTAATCTTTGGAAACAGGTATAGATTGTGTATTAACAGACTGAGGACAAAAGAATCAATTTTTATTTATTCTTTCTCTGAAACAGTAATTTGGTCTTGCCAAATGATACACAGAATTTTAAGAATAAACATTAACAGTAGAAAACAAGATTTGAGCTTTTGATTGGATAGTCGTTTTTGAATGGTAATGTGGTGAGCCTGATTATGAGACCGGGAGCAAGGCAGTTGTAATATGTAGCTGAGTTGAGTTTTTGGAGAAGTGAATCAGGTGTTTTTGATAGTCTGCAGGAGTTTGCAGAGACGTTAGGAACGAGCCGAGGTGCCAAAGAGGAAGAGATCGCATTGTTGAGGAGACTGGACTTTATCTGGGTATGTTCCAACATACAATTCAATAAGAAAAAAAGCTGTAAGTGTTTTGTACAATTGAAATTGGTATGCGTAAAGGATCTGTGTTGACATCATGGTCATTATCATTCAAATTTAAAGAACTGAGTTTTGTTAGATTAATCAAAAGTTTAAAGTTTTGTTGTTTTTTGTATCAAGTAAAGGACAGTTTAAGTAAAATTGGTTTTCGCTTAATATAAATGCCGTTGAATATTACAAAATATAATACAATCATGGATGGCACGGATATAATGAATGAGAATGTGGCATGATACAGAATTGGCATTTATGTAAGTAAAAAGTGGTATTGGTCTCTTTTTACTTAGATTGTATGTATATGCCTATTATGCGTGGGTACTTCCTCAAAAGGAAGAAAAACAGCTTGGGTATATAGTTTTCCCCAGAGTAATAGCACATATTTATAAGCCTGCAGTAAGCTGAAATAATCTGTCCATAAATAGAGTGTGCTACAATCTACGATATGACAAAATTAATCCTATTGTTTTTCTAGTTTCTATCAGTAACAGACTCAGCTGCGCTGGAGAAGGGTGTATATCCGTGATACGTACACAGTGCAAAAAATGTGTAGCAATATTTTAAATTCCGTTCCACGAGAATGGGACATAGGATATAGCGATACGGGATAGATGAAGAATGAAAACTTCTATGAATATATAGGAAACGTTTTATATAAGTACCTAGTTACGAAAAACACTAATTTTTCAGTCATTTTGTTCGTTGATGGACATAAAACTCACTTAACCATTCAAATTAGTAAATTATGTTCAAAGTTATATATTATTTAAGTGGCCTTATATCCCAATGCGACCAGAATTATACAACCTGCAGATATTGCTGCATTTAAATCATTAAAGGTAAATAATTGAAACCGGCAGTATTAAAGTTTAGATGCCAAAACCCGAACTCAGTAGTTATCAAAGAGAATTTTGCATTGTACTAAACACAGCCATTAGTCAATTAAAATCAGATTCCATAATTAATGGCTTTAAAGCATTTGTATTGTTTCCATGAAACCCTGAAGCAATAGACTATTCCAAATGTTTAGGATAGATCAAAGACCCGTATAAAGGTATTAATCACACTATTTTTATGACAAAATCAATAACATATGAAGATTTTGTAGACACAGTTGGAGCCGGAAAAATATTATAATTTTAAAGTTTGGATAATTGCAAAGAACTAAATGGAGATTCAAAATTGCTCTTTAATATATTTAATTTATTTCAAAATACCATAGATCTATTCACAATTCAGACTAGAGAGACAGGTGGTATCACAAATGATATACAAGATACCTCTATCATCACAGAAACCCATATATCTTCAGATATTACACTTAACCCTGTAGGTGGCAATGAAATCATATGCAACTTACAAGATATTCCTGTTATTACAGAAGAAAATCTACTTTCGGATTTTCGAATTCAACTTCCAGAAAACGTTGATATTACATATAATATAAAAGATGTCACAGAAGATACAATGACAGAAGATATTCAATCTACATCCAATAATCTGCCTTTAGTTAATCAAGACAACTCATTATCTAAAGAAATTGACACCTCAATCAACAAATTCTTTTTTGGCCAAAAACCCAGAAAGAAAGGCAAAAAGCAAACAGAAAGGTTGCCTTTCGTGCTCACTTCTTCAGATCGTCAAAATGCAGAGAGGCGTAAAATTGAAGAAAAAGCAGAACAAGAAAAATAAAATTGAACGAAAACAAAAGCGAATTGACGCAAAATCCGGAACAAAAAATGTCAAACTGTGTGAAGAATAAAGAAAATGTTACAGTAAATACAGTTGATATTGCAGATACAAATATTTTGAAAGCAGACACACTTATTGATCATACAATTAAAAGCACTACTTTGAAAAGTGGAGTTAGAGTACATATACCAGATGTTATTGTCCTCAAAGAAAAACAAGAATTGTCACGAAACCAATTTCCTGATTCTGTAGAGGAAAACGTTAATCTGCCACAATTGATAACATATTTTTTGATGTCTGCAACAATATAAATTCATCAAATTTGAAGAATACATCCCAAAGCAAATGTACAAATTTGGAAACCAGCAAAGAAAAACGTGCTGGTGAATCGGCTAAAAGAAAGTTATTTTTTGAAACTGAGGGATATCCAGAACATGAAAAAATACAAATTCTCTCAGATATAACGGTGAAACAATCAGACGACACCAACCCACATGTAAATAACCTTTTGTATACAGGATTGTGTTATTCTTGTTCCTATAATATATCTAAATCAAAAGTTGGAATAAAATGTCTATTTTGTGTTAGAGGCTACCATATTGGTACTTGTGCAAAGAAACAACAAGAAATTGAAAACTTAAATAGTTTTGTGTGCCTTACCTGCACAAAAAAAAAGAAAATTAGGAATTTTATGAATGGCCAATGACTGTAATTCTATATGCCAATAACTATGTTTGTATGGCCAATAACTGTGTAGTTCTGTAAGTTTTTAAATTTGTGTTAATTTTTAATATACATTATTATTTCTGATTAAAATAACTTGAGTTTTTATCAAATCTGATGTTTCATTATTATTAAAAACGGGCGTAGGAAATTTCGACACTAAGCAGGGAGCGACTAAAATTGAATGGCAATTTTCGACACCAACCCCAATTCCCGTTTTTATCTTACAGGTATATTCGACACCAAATAAATATAGCTGCGACATGAATAATGTGCATTTTTCTTTATAACTGTAATAATATCTAAATATAATACAACTAGTACCTAATTTTTGTACATTTTACCGTTAATATACTTGTATACAATGATTTGTGGTCATTTGTGGTCCTCGCAATAGACGGATTCTGATTAGACCATATGTGTGGTCGAAATAGAGCGCTATCGAAAATGTAATTTTCCAGTAAATAATCTGCATATATATCAAGTGTTGCGTTTATAGGTTTATATGACATTAAATCATAAAGAAAGCATTCTTCAACTTCTGCTGGATTTAAATAAGTTAAACCAAACGTATGCCTTAACCATTTTCCAATTTCTGAATTTGTATCCTTATATTCTTGTACCAAACCCAAAGATTGAATTTTTTTAAACCAGTTTTGGTGTAAGTGAAAACGGCATCCACTAATTTTTGCATTGGGCCACATATACAATAAAGCACAGTGAATTGCTTTTTCAAAGTCCACAAATATTTCAGTTGGCTTTAATGATAATTGAAATGTTTCAAAAATCTTAGACCTTAATAAAGAAAATAAATTTTTGTATGTCATTGACAATTTGTCCTTTAACAAACAGTATGCTAAAGGAACATAATGTCCATTTTCCAAGCCATGTATAGTAAATAATTGTAGAAAATATTTGGTACTGTATGAAAATGTACCATCCATATACAAAGTTTTTAATTTACACAACAAACGAATATTTGTCTCGCATGAAAATACAATTACATTTAATTCAGGATGATTTAAAAACAAAAAACTTTCATTGCGACAGGTTTTAGGAGAATAATTACTAACCGCGTTATGGACTTCTGATATGCTTCTTGGTAACGGACCTGGTAACAGTTTACGACGACAGTTGTAAATGTTCTTTCTTATGCTAGCTATGTCAGGAACCGTCAGCAAATTGGCATCACACTCAGCAACAGCAGTTCTTGTAATTTTGGCAGGCTTTTCCGATATGTCCTCTTGGGCTTTTCTTTTACATGCATTGGTTACCATCTTTACTTCAAGCTTTTTTGGATCGGCTTCATGATTATGTACCAAATCACTTCTTGTGATGGTGAGGTCCTCACAGCCTATTGTAAACACTTTTGCGGAACACTTAGTGTTTCTTTGGATGCAGCGCCAAAATATCTCGCCGCTTTTTAACACTTTCTGTTTCGAGAACGAATGATGCTCCACCACTAATAAATCTCGACCACGGGAACTTTTTATCAAACTCATTTTTTAAATATCCGTATACGTGCACAAGTCAACGTCAAACAAGAAATAAATTACAACTGAAATAATTTAGTCACAAGTACACAAGTGCCACGCCCCCGCCGTGACAATAAATATTGGGAAAACCCGCTTGTCCTGCTTGGGTGCAAATGTCCATCGCCGCTAATTACCTACCTACCTGCTTTACGCCGCGGTGTCGAAATTTCCTATAATAAAATTTGACCTTCGATTACCCAGGTACAAAGACAATTTGGTGTCGAAAGTTCGCCCGCCGTTAAAAACCCTTACAAAATATTTTACTTTAAAAGATACCAATTTACAATTGTAATTCAATTGGCAATTCTTTAAGTGGCCAATCACTGTACCCGTTACCCTATAAAAAAAATAAAGGTAAAGTATATAAATGACCCAACTGATATAACCTACAATAAAAATATTTTTTTGGGAACAATATTATATATTGTTCACACATATGATATATGAGAAACGATTTTCTACAGTTGCATAAATCATTTCATATTATTCTAAATTCACATTACACCACCAATCTTTCAAAACAATGTAACCATATCTTCTTACTCTAGCCCAACAATGTGTTAAAATCCTTAATTAATATTAGAAACAATACCGACGAAAAACAGAGTTGATCGTTCTCGGATTACCACAAAAAATCGACCTTGAAATTTGTCTATGTATCACCTAATCACTTAATTTATTTCTTTTCTTAATGCTTATAATGTACGCAACAATATTTTAATAAGCATATTGTAGCCAATTCACTTATAAGATTAAAAAAAGAGTATTTTTAATGTTTGATTGGGTCAAGTTTGGCATTAATAATTTATTCAAATTGACTGTATCAAATGGATAAGTATATTGTGGATGGTGTTTAAAAGAGTGGAAGTAATAATTATTGTATTGCTAATAGTAAAGATTAAATTTAGTGTTTAAAGCCTTAATTTATATTACGAAATTAGAGGCGTAGATATAATTTTATGACATTAACCTTTAACCCGCGATACGTTCTTCGTGAGTATCGGTCTGTGATACCATTTTAGATTTTTTAAGTATACAATTAAAAGCATAGTGTAAATATTTGAATGATTTAATAATTTTATAACTCTTCCTGGGGGTTATCAGCGCGATGACTGGGTGGATTGATTAGCTCAGAAGTCGCGTTCATGCCCACAGCCGGTCCCAAGCCCGGATAAAATAGGAAGGTTGATGGGCCAGGTTAGCATCCTACCATTGTAAATGGAAACAAGGCTCAAAGAACCGATATAAAGCCTCAGAACCAGACGGAACCTTAGATGACGAACCACGCAAAGAAAAGGAAAACGAGAAGGAAAAATAAGCCCACAATCAGATTAGCAACATGGAACATTACTTCTTTCAACAACAAAGACCAAGAGATAATAGAATAACTGGTAAATAAAAACATAGACATTTGTGCAATCCAAGAAACCAAGAAGAAAGGTAAAGGCCAAAGAGAATATAACCAATATTTCCTAGCATACAGTGGAGTGAAGAAAGAAGAACGAGCACGAGCAGGCGTAGCTATACTTGTCCATAAAAAATTTAAAGACAACATAAAAAAACTGCCGTTATATCACCCTGTTATATACTTGGCAACACAGGTAGGCAACACCGCTCACTGACACAAGGAAATTAAGTTAGCTAGTTATTAGGCAATAAAGGTTAATGATATAAAACCACGTTGTATTATTAATTATTACCTTATTTAAGTAAGAAATACCAAATACACAACAATTGGCGACGAGGATGGGATACATATTGATGGTAATAACAACTACTACAGAGATTACTACGACTACTACCATTGCTACTTCAACTTCAAGTACAGTTATTTCCATTATTATTTATACTACCTCCCCAATTATGTCTACACAAGTATCTACATTTCAATTTTCCGTTGAATCTTTCAACAGTCTGCCACCACAGTCCGACACCCTATGCGACAAGTTAGCTTCAGAAGTTCCGGAAGACAAGTCATACGACGACATTGTCAATTTAATGGATAATTTTTACAACCCTGCACCCCTGGAAATTGCAGAAATCTTCAGATTCCAATCAAAAAGGCAAGCCGAAGGAGAAACAATACAAGAATACCTTCATTCACTACAAAAGTTGTCAATTAACTGCAATTTCTCTACATATCTTAAAAGTGCTATAAGAAACCAATTTGTTTTTGGCCTACGATCGAAAAGAATACAAGCTAGACTTCTAGAATCAAAAGGACTGGACCTAGATAGAGCCGTTGAGATTGCCACAAGCATGGAGGCATCAGAAAAGGACAGTAACCAATTTTTTCATAATCAAAATTATAATAATTCTAGTGTCAATATATTAAATGCAAAAGCAAGGAGTGCAAATAATAATAGGATGCAATTTCAGAATAACTCTGCTGCAAATTCTTCAAACACAAATAGTAATGTATGTTATAGATGTGGAGATCCTTCACATTTAGCAAATTCTTGTTCAAAAAAACATTTAACTTGTAATTTTTGTAAAAAAGTTGGACACATTCAAAAAGTTTGTTTAAAATCAAAAAATGTTAGGTCTAACCAAGTAACTTCAGTTTGCTCAGTTCAAGAAATTTTTAAGATTAGTACTGTAAATTCAAAAGACAAATTTTTTATAAACTTAAGAGTAAACAACAATATTTTAAAATATGAAATTGATTCAGGTGCTGCTGTTACCATTGTAAACAAAAATGTATTTGACACATATTTTTCTACACTACAATTACAGAAATCTGATGTAAAATTAACTACATACTGTAAAAATCATTTAAATGTTTTAGGGTTAACTCCAGTGGAGGTTGAGCACCAGGGAATAAGGCAAATGTTAAAGTTGTACGTGGTGGATGGTGAGGGTCAATCACTAGTTGGAAGAGAATGGATACGTGCCCTTGGAATTAAACTACATGAGGTAAATACAATATCACATGAGAACTCTAAAGTTTCAAGTTTATTAGATAAATACAAACATTTGTTTGAAAAGTCAATTGGTGAAATTATAGGTTTAGAAGCTGAAATTCATTTAAAACCTGGTAGTATAGCAAGGTTTCATAAGGCTCGCCCAGTTGCTTTTGCATTACGTCCTAAAGTGGAAGCTGAGTTAGAGTCGTTAGTTGATCAGGGTGTTTTACAAAAAGTAGAGTTTTCAGATTGGGCAACCCCAATTGTCCCAGTTGTCAAACACAATGGGGACATACGCATTTGTGGGGATTTTAAAATTACTTTAAATCCCTGTATTGAAGTGGACGAATATCCTTTACCTACCCCTGATGATCTTCTATCTCAGTTAGCAGGGGGCGATAAGTATTCAAAAATAGACATTACAAAAGCTTATTTGCATTTACCTATAAAAAGTGAAATGAAACATTTACTTACACTTAATACTCACAAAGGTCTGTACCGCCCAAACCGTTTAATGTTCGGTATTGCAAGTGCTCCTGCCAAATGGCAACGTTTAATGGAACAAATGTTACAAGGAATCGATGGTATTTCTGTGTTCCTAGATGATATAAGAATTACTGCCCCAAATACTGATATACATTTACAAAGACTTGAACAAGTGTTACAAAAATTATCTGAACATAATTTACATATAAATTTAGACAAAAGTGAATTTTTAAAAGACGAAATTGAATACTGCGGATACAAAATAAATAAATTTGGTATTACTAGTAGCTCAGATAAAGTAGATGCAATTGTAAATGCTCCAATACCAGAAAATAAAACTCAAGTCCGAAGTTTTTGTGGGTTAGTTAATTATTACAGACGTTTTTTACAACATACCTCTACAATATTAAAACCTTTAACAAATCTACTTAAAAATCATGTTGAATTTGAATGGTCCCGAGATTGTCAAATGGCATTTGATAAAGCCAAAAGGCTTATTTCTTCTAAAAATGTTTTGTGTCACTACGACCCAAATTTGCCATTAGTCCTTGCAACTGATGCATCCCCTTATGGTGTTGGTGCAGTACTGTCCCATATTTTTCCAGACGGTACAGAAAGACCGATACAATTTGCTTCTCAAATGTTAACCCTTACACAGCAAAAGTACTCTCAAATAGATAAAGAGGCATACAGCATTATTTTTGGTGTGAAAAAGTTCTTCAATTACCTATATGCTAGAAATTTTATTTTATACACTGATCATAAACCTTTAGTTCAGATTTTTGCACCAGATAAAAGTCTACCAGTTTTAAGTGCTACAAGAATGCAGCATTATGCAATTTTCTTACAAGGTCTAAAGTATGATATTCGATACAAAAATACAGATTCTCATTTTAATGCAGATGCTCTTTCACGTTTACCTATTAAAAATGAACAAAATTATACTCATGATGAACCAGACATATTCGAACTTAATCAGATTGAAAATTTACCTACAGATGTTAACAGTTTATCTTTTCATACCAAAAATGATGCTACTTTACAAAAGTTACTATTAGGTTTACAAACTGGTGAGGTTGTTGAAAAACAATTCAGATTTAACGTAGATCAATCAGAGTTTTCACTACAGTCTGGAGTCATAATGAGAGGACAACGAGTTTTAATACCTATGAAATTAAGAAATAAAATTCTGCATGAATTACACACTGCGCATTTTGGTATGGTGAGAATGAAGTCTTTAGCCCGGAGTTACTGCTGGTGGCCTTTCATAGACAAGGATATTGAATCTTTATGTAAAAATTGTTTTCATTGCAACAAGCACAAAAACAATCCTGTTAAGGACAATTCCCACATCTGGGAAACACCTAAATTTTGCTTTGAAAGAGTACATGCTGACTATGCTGGACCTTTTAACGGAGGCTATTACTTCATTTTAGTCGATTCTTTTAGTAAGTGGCCTGAAATACATTTCACGAAAGACACTACTACAAAAACTACAATCGAAATTTGTAGAAAAATCTTCACTACTTTCGGAATACCCACAGTATTTGTTACTGATAATGGTAGACAATTTGATTCTCATGAATTTAGAGAATTTATGAAGAATAATGGTATCACACATAAATTTACTGCACCCTATCACCCAGCCACGAATGGCCAGGGGGAGAGATATGTCCAAACACTAAAAAATTGTCTGCGAGCCATGCACAGTGAAGAGAAAGACAGAGAACTTGAATTGTGCAAGTTACTAATGCAGTATCGTAGAACACCTCACACAGTAACTGGCAAAAGCCCGTCTGAACGTATGCTAGGAAGGCAGATTAGAAATAGATTAGATTTACTTAAACCTTTTACTCATGACAAAAATGCTTACACAGACCAGAGTCTTAGAAATGTTGCTATAGATACCAGAGTCTCAGTGCGAGATTACTTTAATGCCAAATGGCAATTTGGCAAGGTTATACTAAGGTTAGGATTATTACATTATTTAGTTGAGTTAGATGATGGTAGGACGTGGAGACGTCATATTGACCAAATTAGAGTAATTGGGCAGGATACACCTATAGAATATAACCCAACTTGTTTCATTCCTGATACAGTTACACATAGTATAGTTCCAAGGGAGGTATCTGTCCCTGAACCCAATTCCGTTTCACCACCTACAAATGTACAAGAACTTCTAAATGATACAATAGAGCCAACAGTACCTGAGGCTCACACTGAAGCTGAACCAGTGTTAAGACGTTCAAGTAGAGTATGTAAACCTGTTCAGAGGATGAATTTGTAAGTACATCTTTATTTCAATCTGTATTTATGAATTTTGGTCAAGAGAGGAGGTGTTATATACTTGGCAACACAGGTAGGCAACACCGCTCACTGACACAAGGGAATGAAGTTAGTTAGTTATTAGGCAATAAAGGTTAATGATATAAAACCACGTTGTATTATTAATTATTACGTTATTTAAGTAAGAAATACCAAATACACAACACCCCCAAAAGAATAATACATATGAACATCACAATGGACTACCAAAAATTAAATGTCATATCTATCTATAGCCCCGAGGACTGCAAACCTAAGGAGGAACGAGAGGCATTCTACGAACAATTGCAAACCATCCTGGATGAAATACCTCATGAAGAGCCCTTAATTCTTATGGGTGACTTTAATGCACGAATCGGAAATGAAATAGTTCCAGGAGTAAAACAAAGATTTAATGAAAACCATGTCAACGCAAATGGAGAACTCATGGCTAATATCTGTGCTTTTAACGAACTCAGAATCAATAATACATTTTTCGACCATAAGCTCCAGTATAAATATACATTTGAAAACTCCAGGGGGCATAAATCTATGA
Organism: Diabrotica balteata; assembly: GCA_918026665.1. Classification (NCBI taxonomy): domain Eukaryota; kingdom Metazoa; phylum Arthropoda; class Insecta; order Coleoptera; family Chrysomelidae; genus Diabrotica; species Diabrotica balteata. Next base: position 123,576,161 of record OU898279.1, on the reverse strand, counting down.
TTGATTTTATAGTCACTAATAGAAAAATCCACCCAAAGCAAATTCTAGATATCCAAACTTTAAACTCAGCAGACGCAGGGAGTGAACACAAACTAGTACTAGCAAAGATAAGAATGAAAATAACACCAAAACAAAATTTTCTACAGGAAATCACCGAGGAAAAATTCAATGTAGAATCACTGTGGAACGACTCTACAAGAGAAATGTACCAAAGAGGCTAGCACAGAAGATACAGCTGAAACAAATAGACGACATCGAAGATATAAACGCGAGCTGGGAGAAAATTAAAAACAACATTGAAGAAGCAGCAACAGAAGCTCTAGGAAAACGCAAAGTCATACTGAACAAAAGAAACAACAACAATACACCATGGTTCAGAAAAGAAATAAAAGAGAAATGTAAAGAGAAACGAGAGGCCTACACGAAGTACAAAACATCAAATACCCAGAATCCCGAGACAACTATAGAAGAATACGAAATGAAACAAAGCAGTTGGTAAGAAGAACAAAAAATGAACACTGGGAACAGTTTACAAAAAGGATGGAAAGCGACTTCTACGGTACACAAAAACAAATATGGAGATTTATAAGAAACCAACGGAAAGAAATGGCAGAATTGAAGGAATACAATAACATACCAGCAAACGAATGAGAAAGATACCTGACGGAACTGTTTAAAGGAAAGGAAAATAATAATCAACACAATAACGTACCTGAATTAAGACACGAAATAGAAATCAGTTTTCAGGAAGTAGAAATAGCCATAAATTCACTCAAAAATAGAAAGTCACCAGGACCAGACGGAATAACCAACGAGCTTCTAAAATACGGAGGAGAAAGTATAACCCTAGAGATGACAAAACTTATACAAAAACTAATATTGCACTGCAAGATACCAGACGCATGGAGAAACAGCATAATGATACCAATGTTCAAGAAAGGAGATAAAGAAGACCCCAACAATTATAGAGGTATAAATCTACTGAACACCGCACTTAAGCTTACCACAAAAGTCCTAACCAATAAAATCAATAAACTAACAACTTTATCAGATGAACAACAAGGATTCAGATCGGAAGATCCTGCGTAGACGCCGTATTTGTACTAAGACAAATCACAGAAAAGGCCATCGAGTACAATAAACCAGCATATCTATGTTTTATAGACCTGACAAAGGCTTTCGATCGCATCCAAGTCGAAGACGTCTTACACCTACTGTATAAAAGAAACATACCAATCAATATTATACAAACCATCGAAAACATCTACTTCATAATCGAATACAGGCAAAGATAAATGAAAAACTAACACAGTGTATACCAGTACACAGCGGAGTTAGACAGAGTGACTCATTAAGCCTACTTATCTTTAATATAATAATGGACGAAATAATACAAGAAGTACGAAAAGATCATTATCATAGAATGGGGAACAAAGAAAACCAAATATTATATTATGCAGACGACCTGCATTAATCGCCGACAGATCGTGTTTACGTTCCAATATCTCGATTTCTTCACACTGTTTTTCCAGATTTCTATTTGTAGCTTCTCTGACAGCTTTTTTTTATATCTTTGTCTAAAAATTGATATGCAACGTAGTCTTTCCGCTTGGATTCTCTTCTTCTGTCCATCATCTGTAATATACCGTCGGTCCTCCAAGGTTTTTTCTTTTTTGCCTTTTTCGGTTGCAGATATTGGTCTAATATTTCCTTCCCAATGTTTTCCTTTCCCAAGTGGTTTATTTCGGTGTCAAGATCATTACTACTATTGACTTAGATATTTTGTTCTTCAGATATTCCCGTACTTCTGGCTTTATGTCATTATCTCTTAGTTATTTGAGATGGTGGTGGAGATCGTGAACCTAATTTCATTAGGTTGGTTTAATTATTTCAATTTTACCCAATATCTCTAATATTACTTACTAGTCATATTTCATCATCAATCAGCCAATCGCGTCCACTGCTGGACATAGGCCTCCCTCAGTTCTTTCCAGTGTTCTCTACACTGGGCCGCTTGTAGCCAGTTTCCCGCTACACGTTTAATGTCATCGGTCCATCTAGTCGGTGGTCGTCCTCGGCTTCTTTTATAATTTCTAGGCCTCCATTCCATAATACGTCTTGTCCACCGTCCATCTTGTGTTCTGGCTAAGTGCCCTGCCCAGTTCCACTTAAGCGTCGTGGTTCTTTCGATGATGTCTTGAACTCCTGATCTTCGCCTGATTTGTTGGTTTGTTATGTGGTCTCGAAGGCTCACGTTCAGCATTGCACGTTCCATGGCTCGTTGTGTAACTCTAAGTTTATTCGCAGATTTTTGCGTGAGTGTTAAAGTCTCTGCTCCATAAGTTTGTACAGGTAAAACACATTGGTTATAAACCTTTCGCTTGAGACACATGGGAATTGAACTTTTTAGAATATGGCTTAATTTGCCAAATGCTGCCCATGTTAGACCTATTCGCCTCTGTATTTCATGTGTTTGATTGTCTCTGCTTATTTTGATTTCGTGTCCCAGATATTTGTAAGTGTCTGTTTGTTGTATGGTATTATTGTCAATAGTTATATTTCCACTCATTACGAGATTTGTTATAATTTTAGTTTTCTCAAAGTTTATCTTTAATCCTGCTCTTTCAGACAGACTTTTAAGCGAATGCATCATAGAAACTGTATCATGTAAGTTATCTGCGATTAATACAACATCATCTGCAAACCTTAGGTGATTTAATCTTTCTCCATCTATATTGATGCCCATATCTTGCCATTGAGTACCCTTAAATATTGACTCTAGAGCTGCCGTGAACAATTTTGGTGAAATATTGTCTCCTTGTCTAACTCCTCGACCTAAGCTGAATTTTTCTGTGTCTTCGTGCAGTCGTATACTTGATGTAGCGTTCTGATAGATGTTTTTGATTAGTGTCGTGTACCTGTAATCTATTCGGCTTTGATTTAGGGCTTCCAGTATTGTTTCAAACTCTACAGAATCAAAAGCCTTCTCGTAATCGACAAATGCAAGAACCAGTGGTATGTTGTACTCGATGCACTTTTCTATTAAGATCTTTATGGTATGCAAATGGTCATTTGTGCCATATCCTGCCCTGAAGCCTGCCTGTTCTTTGGGCTGATAGAAATCAAGTTTAGGTGTTAGCCTCTTTGTTAAGATTTTCATAAAGAGTTTGTACATATGTGTCAAGAGGCTGATGGGTCTATAATTTTCTAATTTAGTAATATCGCCTTTTTTGTGTAACAAGACTATTACTGCATTGTTCCAGTCTTTTGGAATCGTACCCGCATGTAAGCATTTAGTAAACAGTTCGCTTACTGATTTTAATAAAATTTCTCCACCTGCTTTTATTGCCTCGATAACGAGTCCATCATCACCAGGCGATCGATGGTTCTTCATTTCCTTTAAAGCTGCTCTTACTTCTGACACAGTAATGGGTAAAAGTATTTCCGATCCCTGATTTATGAGAGTCTTTACTAGTGTCGGGAAATTGTCTTGTGGTCTTTGGCTGGTATAGAGGTCTTTATAAAATTCTCTAGTTATTTTCAGAATGTTTTGTTTATCTGTTGTTGCCTTTCCGTCTTTATCTCTCAGCTTGTATATTTCTTTTTTACTATGCGTAAGTTTTCTTTTCATTATCTTTAAACCTTTGTTCTCTTCTACTGTTTGAGTAATTACATTAGTATTATATCTTCTTACATCTTTTCTAATTTCCGCTGAAATTCTTTTATTTAGTTTTTTATATTCGTCTTTGTTTCCCTTTTCGTTCTCGCTTAGGTTTCGTCGTATTTCCATGAGAGCCCTTGTATCTTTGCTAATCTTTTCACTTTTGGTGTCATTTTTCTTGCAAAATTTGAGTTGTGCGTTTCTAACTGAGTCTGTTATTAATTTATTGTGATAGTCATATTTATCCAAACTAAAATACATTTTTTATTTATATTAAAATTATTAAATTTAATAATATAAATAAATAAATAAAAATAAAATCTAGCAGAAAACGATGTGTTTATATGAATTTTAAATTGCGTTGTTTGTTGTCCATTCATTTCGTTGTTTTTCCGATGTAATTTTCATATTTAGGAAACAAATCCTTATTTTTGCTAAGGTCTAAAACACTGTTCACACGAACTCTTAAGTAATGCTAAAAGTATTAAAAGTTTAGTGACATTGACATTGTGTTAAGCTTTTTACATTAACATAATTTATATATGGATAAATGTCTCCGATGTAAACGCATTATTTATATCCACAGGATGTCTGTTAACAAATATATTTTATGAATAATTTCAGCTGCATTAAAAACTGTTATAAAACGATTTATAGATACAAAGAGATAATCCACAATAAGTTTATGACTTTTAAACACTAAATGTGTTTAAAAGTCATCTTCATTACAATTTTTAAAAATCTCAAAAGATATTAATTGTAGATTTTTTTTATTTACAATATAAATCAACCTCTGAGGTTATTAGCGACATAGATAATTTATTTACAAATTTTATATTTTGTTAAATACATTGATATCTTTAAGGAATTTTACCAAATGTTCAATTTTACAATTTTCTCCTAAGATTTCACTTGTTGATCCGATGATGTGGTTGTTCTGTCTCTGCAACTGGTATCTTGGGCACTCTACAAGTACATGCTTAACACTTAGTGGGATATTACAGTTTTCACATAAAGTGGGATTAGTGTGACCAATTATGTGTCCGTGGGTAAGTCGGGTATGTCCTAGACGAAGACGAGTAACAATGACTTGGTGAGTTCTGTTGGGAATTTGAGATTTCCACGGTTTTACAAACGTTTTCACTTCGCGAAGTTTTGAAGTTGAACTGTCCCACTGGTTTTGCCACAGATTTTCGACTTTCACTTTAATAAATGATTTTAAATCGTTAAGAACTACATCTCTCACTTCACTCGCGGTTTCACTGTTCCTGGCTTGTTGGGCTGTACGATCCGCTTCTTCATTTCCTTGAAGGCCAATGTGTGAAGGAACCCATAGGAATTGTACAGTATAGTTATTGTTTTGAATGGTAGCTAGTTCTTTTTTGATTAGGAGAGCAATTGGATGCTTCGTGTACAGTTGGTTAATGGTATTGATGGAACTGAGGGAATCGGTAATTATAAGAGCATTGGATATATTACTGGAGTTAATATGAACGAGAGCTTGATAGATGGCGTATAGCTCGCCAGTATGTATACAGCTTAAAGATGGTAGTTTATACTCAAGTGTAATATTTGGAGTAATGACAGCTGCCCCAACTCCAGTAGATGTTTTAGAAGCGTCTGTGTATATATGATAGGATTTAGAAAATTTTGTTAGTTTGTTGATGAAAGTATTTTTTATTAAGGAGTGTGGAGTATCGTTCTTTCTGAAGATATTTAAGGATGTATCGGATTGAGGAATGCTTAATGTCCAAGGAGAAGGAATTTCTATGGAGTTGGAATAGGTATTTGGTATCGGAATTTGTAAAGTTCTAAGGGTTTGCCTAACTCTTTCGTAGAATGGCGGTTTCATGTTCCTATTTTCAGTATATAGGTTTTTAAAACGATCAGTAAATATGTTACTTCTAGATGGATTGTTTGGATTAGAATTAGCAGCAAATGCGTATGTGAGAGATAAGTGCATCCTTCTATATTTAAGTGATGGCTCTCCAGTTTCTGCTCGTAAACTTTCTATTGGGCTGGTCCGAAATGCTCCTGTAGCTATTCTTAATGCCGTATTTTAAATTACGTCAAGGTGGTGTAATGAGTATTCTTTAGCAGATGCATATACTATGGAACCGTAATCTATTTTGGATCTAATTAGGGTTTTATAAACATGGATTAAGCAGTTATAGTCAGCTCCATAGTTTTTATTAGATAGAGTTTTCATAAGATTAATTCCATTTTGGCATGTTTTTTTTTATTTGTAGAATGTGTTTTTTCCATGTGAGTTTCGTATCAAAAATCATCCCTAAGAACCTAATGTCATCGGCATAATTCAGGATTTGGTTACATAATTTTAGTTGCGGTTTAATCGGATCACGTTTCTTTGAAAATAACAAACACTTTGATTTGCTGAGTGAAAACTGCAATCCTGTTTTCTTCGACCAGTTTTCGAGTTCATGAAGTGAGGTTTGTAAGTGACGCTGTACTGATGAGATGTTTTTTCCTGAAGATACTAATACAGATCATCCGCATATAATCTGCCACGAACTAAGCTGGAGTTTGATGCTATAATATTATTCATCGCAATAACATTGCGCTTATTACAGACCCTGAGGGGTACCATTAGCTTGACGTCTTGTTGAAGATGTGCAGTGGTTGACTCTTACTTGAAAATTGCGTTGTTTAAGGAAATTTGAAATGAATAATATATTGAATCGTGTAATGATAATATCGTAACGCCATGCTGTGTCAAATGCTTTTGTAATGTCTATGAATACTGCAATAGTTTCCTGCTTGTTCGCGAAAGATTCAAGAATATCAGATTCTAAATCAATGAGGTTATCAGTAGTAGTTCGATTTTGTCGAAATCCACTTTGCTCGTTAACCAGAAGGTGATTTTCTTCTAATATCCATAGCAATCTTTTATTAACTATTTTTTCCATGACTTTGCACATTACATTGGTGAGAGAGATGGGTCTATATGAGGAAATTTTAGTTCGTGCATTGTTAGGTTTGAGAATAGGTATAATTATTGAATCACTCCAGGAAGTTGGAAAGACATTATTTAACCATATTCGATTGAAAATTTTTAGAAGAGTACACTTAGCATTGTCTGGCAGTTTTTCCAAGAATACTTAAAGGTATATTATTCGGGTCCAGGAGCAGAGTTTTTTGTAGTATTAAGGGCAAAGTTAAGTTCATCTAAGGTTAAAGGAATATTGAAGGAACTATTATCTCTATCTTCACAATCGAGCTGTTGTTTTTCTGTGATGATTTTGTGTTGTATAAACTCTTCGGAATAGTTGCTATTGCTGGAGTTTTTTTCGAAGTATGTAGCAAAAGCATCAGCTATTTCGTTAGGTTTTGTTATTACATTAGTATTATGAGTAATAAAAGGCACTTGGTAAAATTTGTTTTTTCCTGATATTTTTCGAATATTGGACCAGACTGTAGATAAAGGTGTTATACTGTTTATATTTGAGACAAATTTTCTCCAGTTGGTTTTTCGAGCATTTTTTGTTATATATCGAGCATGTGCTCTCTGTTTTTGTATTCAGTTATGTTAGTTGTGTTACTATGTTTTTTCATTCTATTAAAAGATGCTTTATATTGCTTGATTGCATTTTGACATTCTGTATTCCACCATGGTAGAGGTCTGTGTTTTCTTAATATTTTAGTTTTTTCTATATGTGTTTCTGCCGCGTATGTAATAATATTCGTAAAAATGTTGAGATTTTCATTTATATCAGTGTTTTCAAAACTAGATTTTTGTGATTTTATGTCTGTTTCTATGGCATCAGTGTACTTGTCCCAATTAGCGTTTTTCAGGTTCCATTTTCGGACTGGTTGGTATTCAGAGATAGTGTCATCAGAAAATACAGAAATTTTTATTGGGTAATGATCGCTCCCATATAAAAAGGGTAGGGGATCCCAATTAAGAGCCATTGAAAGAGTTGGGTCACAAATCGATAGATCGATTGCCGATGTTGTACCAGTATGTACATTAAATCTGGTTGGTCTTCCATCATTGAGAATGTTTAAATTTTCTTCAGTTAACAAGTCTTCGATTAGTCTGCCTTTGATATTTTGTTCAGCCCCACATTGGGTTGTGACTATTGAAATCTCCTACTATTAGCCTGGGCATAGGTATTTGTGAAATGAGTGCTTTTAAGTCGGTTAAGGTGAGAAGTGTATTTGGGGGAGTATAGATGCAACATACATTAATGCATTGGGAAGCTTTAACTGAGACGGCTACAGCTTTGATGTTTGTTTTTAGAGGAATCGTTTGTGCTTCAAGAGTATTTTTAACATAAATGGCCACTCCACCACTTGCTTTTTCCTGCTTGTTTCTATTTTTATAAAATGTTGAAAAATTTTTAAATGTGTGGAATATTGGTCTTTGAAATTCGTTTCTGGAGACAATGATACGGGGGTAATATCATTATTAAAGTTTTAGTATTTCATAATGGTTATAAAGCCCATTTATATTCCACTGTAATAAATTGAATGTTATAGTGGTAATTCTTGAATGTTTAGCTCCTGGGATAATTCAGTCGATGTATCTGTGTCAGGTTATTCATCCTCATAGTTGTCTTTTGAGAGCTGTCTCGTAATTTTTTTGTTTAGCTTTGTACATTTCAATTTTATTGAGCGCTCGGATGTATATGAATGAATTTTGGTTAAGAGTTGTCTATATTCTGGAATGTTTACTGTATATTTATTTATAACGCTGATAACATCTTTTGTTTCATGAATAATTGAAATATTAATAAAATAAAAATGTTTTCGGAATTGAATAATTCTTTAATTGGTTGCATTAGCGTTTCTAAAGGTATTGTTGGTATTTTTGTTTTTATTCTTTTTTGTGTCTAAGTTGGCTTTGAAAATACAATCATCACTAGCCGATGTCTCAATCGGGGGTAATATTGCTCCAGATAAAGTTCATTTGGAGGACGATTTAGATGTATTTTCCTCTCCTAGATGATTCTTTCTTTGGATACGCTAAATTCTTTTGGTGCTGGATTCTCTTTGTTCATTAACCGAGAAAAATTATTGTTTAGACTGGAAGGTGAAGGCTGGTTAGTTATGATTATGTGAGATGATAGGGCTGATGAGGTGGGTATATTTGGTTTGGATATCAATGACATTGTATTATTTGTAGTTGATGTGTCAAAAGATGTTAGGTTGGTTGTAGATAATATTTTTTTTAGTGACGTTAAATTATTTGATATGTTTGTAGAGGTGCATGTTGTTGAAGGTGTAATAGCAGTCGTTTCTGTTAAATTCACTGTAGTAGATTTGTTTTTGTTTGAAAGTATAGCAGTTGGGATGGCTGTGTCTGAGTGATTACATTTACTGAGAAACTACTGGAAGTATGGCCATGTTGTTTGCAAAGGAAACATAAGTTGTCTAGTCTCAAAAAAATTCGATTTATAGTATTTTGGTAGACATTAATGAAGTTGGATTTAGCCCTAAGATCAGTAGTTCGTTTTCTATTACCTTATGCGGGATAGTGGAAGAAACATTGGATATTAGGAGTCTTTCACTTGGAGTAATTAGTCTACGGACTTGAATTTGTGTATTCATTACAGTGATAAAACATCTGCTGTTTAAAATAAAATCATCTACGACTTATTTGGTTGAAAAATAAATACACATGCGATTGTTGGTGATTCTTGATGAAAAAAGAATGTATTTTGGACTGACTAGAGATCCTACTGCTAACAAGTATTCTTCTAATTTAAAATCATTAACAGAATTAAAAACTACTGCTTGTAGCTGGGATTAATAGATCGGTTCTTGTTGTTTTCTAGCTGCAGCTGAGGAAGATAAAGGTTTTTGTGATGTGGATTGCGATAATAATTCATCGCTATGATTAGTGACGTCAAATTGTACTAATTTGTCAGGATCGATCAAAAAGCATGTGTGCTTAGTTGATATCAATGCCGGACAGCTTTTCTTATTGTCATTGTAGAATTAAAATGTGTTGTAGGGCCATAAGGAGAATAGAAAATTACTGTTTGGAATAGAATGTTATTAAAAACTTGATTCCTATTCAAGTGTATGCTAGGACTTCACTTAACCCTCCAGTACTCACGCTTCATTTTCTTGGATCACAATAATAATCTATACGTACTGCAGCTCTAAAAAGCAATATTATTTGGAAATAGTGTTATTGTTTTTTTTTTAAGTTTTTATTAGTTCCACTGCAACCTATAATTGGCTTTATTTTATAAGTAAATTATTGTATGGTAAATTAATAAAAAATCGAAATACAATGAAAATGAAACAAGTAATACTGTAAAAATCACAAATTAAGGCAATAATTAAAGCTATGACCAGCAAATCTACGTTCTACAATGAAAGTTTTGTTTTATTTCAGCACAATGGACATATATTTGCTTTAAACGTCTTGGGCAAGTCAACTAATCACAGCTACTGCATCATTTTCTTGTGTTCTTATTCCTTGCTCTTTAGGAGTTTTTTCATTCATTTTTTTTAATCGAATTTTTTTTTATTTTTTTTAACGTGTGAGTCTTTTCTAGTCACCTTAAGATCAGCAAGACCAAAACTATAACAAATACAGATGAAGACATCACAATGAGAATCGGACAAGATGAAATAGAACAAGTTAAGGATTAATATATATATCTTGGTCAAACTATAAAACTTAACAAAGAGAACCAAACAGCAGAGATCAAGAGACGAGTTAGACTGGCATGGGCGGCATTTGGCAAACTAAGCTACATTCTTAAAAACAAAAGATATCCACAGCATCTTAAGACCAAAGTATATAATCAATGCGTACTCCCTGTTCTTACTTATGGTTCCCAAACGTGGACATCTACAAAAGCAAACATGGACAAAATCATAAAAACCCAAAGAGCAATGGAAAGACAAATGTTGCACATAAGACTAATGGATAAGAAGAGAAACGAGTGGATAAGAGAGAAAACAAAAGTGAGGGATGTTAGACAAGAAGTTGCAAAATTGAAATGGAGATTTGCCGGACACAATATAAGACAAAAAGAAGACCGATGGAACAAAATTCTTATAAGTTGGAGACCGTGGGAATATAAACGAAGCAGAGGAAGGCCCCAAATGAGATGGGCAGATGATATCAAGAAGCACGTGGGCTCTAGATGGATGACTGTAGCGACAGACAGAGAAGAATGGAAAAGGATTGGGGAGGCCTATGTCCAAAGATGGACCGAAGAAGGCTAATTAGATAGATAGACACAACTTGAGTTGTGTACAAGCATATTACATGCTTGTAAAATTACTGCGCTCGCCGCTACGCGGCTCGCGCGCAACTTTTTGCTCGCATGTAATAAGCTTCTTACAACTCTCGTTATGTAATATACTATTTCATGAAAAACAAAATGTGTATTAGTGTAAACTTAAACATTTTTTTAAAGCAAATACATATTTTAAAATTAAATTCGAATATATACTAGATTAGAACATTGTGACTAATTGCTTTTTGAGTAGAGTTTATTTTGAACATTAAGAATTTGCAGTTACTATTTTTACTGGGATTAAGCCACAATTCACGTTTAAAATAAATAATTTATTATAATAAACTTATTTTAAACTTCAATTATGGCTCATTCCCAATAAAAATAGTTATTCCATTAGGATGCCACGAGAACATAGCTTCAGAATGGTATTGTGTATTTTTTAATCAAGTGATTTATTATTGACTTCGTTGTCACCAGCCCATTTATTCAAATAATAACATTCTATACTTTTGACTGTATCTATTATTTGGAATATTCCTTGTGATTAATTATTTATTAAGTAAATTATGTGGATTTTAAACATTGTGTATTTGGTCAAGTAATTTATTAATGTCGTCGTCCATAACCCATTCCTTTAATTAACAACATTCACCACCTTCAACGAGTGACATGGAATACTAGAAAATAATCGATCGTTGCCTCCTTTCACGAAAAATATCATTCGTTATTGTATTTTAATAAATATTGTGGCATTTAGTTAGTGACAACTGTATATTAATTACGAATTTTTGTTGATTTTAGGCAAAAACCATTCTTCTTCTTCGCGTGCCATATCAGAATCGGAAGGTTTATCGATCTTCTACAATATGGAATAATTGTTCTGCATTTGGTATCTGAGTCCATTCACGAATGTTTTTTAACCAAGAAACTTGTTTTCTTCCTACATCTCTACGGCCCTCTATTTTGCCTTTAAGGATCAGTTGTAATATTTTATATCGACTTCCGCTTACTATATGTCCCAGATAAGACATTTTTAGATGTTTAACAGTCTTTAGCAGTTCTCTATCTTTGTTGACGCTCCTTAGTACTTTTTCATTAGTTGTCCTTGCTATCCAAGGTATATTCAGCATTCGTCTATGAACCCACATTTCAAATGCTTCAATTTTGTTCATGATCGATACTTTTAGCGTCCACACTTCTGCACTATACAAAAGTACGGACCAAACATAGCACTTAACCATTCTTTGCCTCAGTTCTAAACTGAAATGGTTATTGCAAAGAAATTTTCATAAAAGTATTTTTATTCATTGCTATTCTACGTTTTATTTCTATGTCTGGATCTAGTTGGTCCGGTATCACAGTTCCCAAATATGTCATTTTGTGAATTTTCTCAACTTGGACTCCATTTATTTGAAGCTTTGCATCGGGATGTGGGTGACGACTAAACACTAAAAATTTGGTTTTGTTTAGCTTATTTTAATACCCATTTCCCTCCTATCTCGTGAATACGATCAAGCAGAATTTGAAGACCTTCAATATTATCTGATAGAATCACTGTATCGTCTGCATATCTAATCACATTAAGCAGTTCCCCGTTGATTTTTATTCCATATGGTTGTCTCTCAAGTGCCTTTTTAAATAACTGGTCCGAGTAAACATTGAACAATGTTGGCGACAAAATGCAACCTTGTCTGACTCCTCGTTGTATAGAGATTTCATCGGTGTAGTTATCTCCAATTTTTACGATAGCAGTTTGATTCCAGTACAAATTTTTAATGACACGAATATCCTTGTCATCTATTCCGATATTTTTCAGTATTTGTATTAATTTTACATGCTGTACTTTATTCAATGCCTTTTCGAAGTCTACGAAACATGCAAATATATAAAAAAAATTGTTTAAAATCCTTTATAAAAGGTATATAAAAAATGCCCCAAACGGGCTATCACAAACACATTGCAAAACGTTTTCGGATTGATAAATCCATCATCAGTGCAAACCTGAAAGTATATAACCACTTTAATTAAAAAGAACGTTAAATTAAAATGTTGACAAAGGTTAGAGCAAAATGTGGTTAATACTTACGGTTGTACATGCTAGTAGCCACCAAAATATATGGGTCAAAACCCTTTAAATGTTTTAAATTTGTAGTTGTTTTACATTATTAATAGTTATAATTTGTGATGTTTAAGTTACCGTTGGATAGGTAACATGGCGGCGTATGACTCTACATAAGTAAAATGGTCCTGAGACGAAGTGTCTACGAGGACCTGTTGATAACAACTGATCAAAATGACATTGTTGACATGTTAGGACGGATGTTGTGTCAGAGCAGTCAGTGTAACTTACGGTAGTTGTCTAAAAATGACAGATGTCAGCCTTATTTAAAATTGAAAAAAGTTAAAATTATAATAATGTAACAGTATCAACCATCAATATTGTAATCTGTATTGTAAATTAATCAAATAGCTATATTTGAAACATTGAAAATTGGTTTTTTAAAAATTAATGTGGGTCAACTGGAATTTATGAAATTTTGTAGGATTGATAGGCAACCAACTATACATGTGTAAGGATCTATTTATTTTAAGCTAAAGATTTTGTCAAAAGGCCTGTAGTGTGAACATGCATGTTACAACATACAGGCCTTTGACAAATCTTTAGCTTAAAATAAATAGATCCTTACACATGTATAGTTGGTTGCCTATCAATCCTACAAAATTTCATAAATTCCAGTTGACCCACATTAATTTTTAAAAAACCAATTTTCAATGTTTCAAATATAGCTATTTGATTAATTTACAATACAGATTACAATATTGATGGTTGATACTGTTACATTATTATAATTTTAACTTTTTTCAATTTTAAATAAGGCTGACATCTGTCATTTTTAGACAACTACCGTAAGTTACACTGACTGCTCTGACACAACATCCGTCCTAACATGTCAACAATGTCATTTTGATCAGTTGTTATCAACAGGTCCTCGTAGACACTTCGTCTCAGGACCATTTTACTTATGTAGAGTCATACGCCGCCATGTTACCTATCCAACGGTAACTTAAACATCACAAATTATAACTATTAATAATGTAAAACAACTACAAATTTAAAACATTTAAAGGGTTTTGACCCATATATTTTGGTGGCTACTAGCATGTACAACCGTAAGTATTAACCACATTTTGCTCTAACCTTTGTCAACATTTTAATTTAACGTTCTTTTTAATTAAAGTGGTTATATACTTTCAGGTTTGCACTGATGATGGATTTATCAATCCGAAAACGTTTTGCAATGTGTTTGTGATAGCCCGTTTGGGGCATTTTTATATACCTTTTATAAAGGATTTTAAACAATTTTTTTGTGATATATGGTATACAGCCAGCTACAGGAACTTAGTTTCCTAGTGGAATGCAAATATATCTTTTTTACGAAAATTTTAAGAGTGTGGCTCATTAGGCTAATTAATCGATATTCTGAGCATTTTCTCGCATTATGTGTTTTAGGTATTGCGACAAAGATGGATTTGAGTCACTCTGCGGGAATCACTCCGGTGTTAATATGGAATTAAAAAGTATTACTACTACTTATGTTATTATTCTCTATTTGTTTCAGCAATTCAGTTGGTGTATCATCTGGACCACAAGCTTTTCTAATTTTAGCACTATTTATAGCGTGTTCTACCTCGCATTTCATAATTTCTTGGCCGTCAGTACAGTTTTGGTAGAATTCGGCAATATTATTCCTGTCATGTTACTAATTTCTTTTAGTTTTTTGTGCACATTAAATAAGTCGGATTTAGATATTACATTACATTACAAAAACCATTACTTTTGGCCATAAGTTAGGCTCAGTAAGTAACAAGCCTTATTTTGAAAACAATACAAACTATTTTCTATATTTCTATAACAATTCGATGTCTGTTTAGTGAAAGATTTGTCTTTGATGGTAAAATATTTCTCATTTGGACGTTCTTTTGTAATCTGCCGGAAGTGTCAGAAGTCAATTGACTTTTGACACTGATGCATTGTTATTTTTCTTAGTACTATCGACCAAATAAAATGTTTTCGGTAAAGTCAAAATCTAGTCAGCTAATTTTTGCACCTCTGGTCGTTTTGAAGCGTCTTTGCCTTGTTATTTTTATACAGATAACTAAATTTTACTTCGAATTTATTTTATTTATTCTAAGTATTGTAGTTCAACAGTTGTTCTGTCAGGTAGATACAATATTTTTCTGACACCATATTTTCTGAGATCTCACAGGTGTGTGATGGTTATTCTTAATATTTTCTTTCGACTAGTTTAACTTATCACACCCCAGCAAGACAAATGTGAGATGATTCTGCACCTGTAGAAAAAGACATACTATACCATGCATACTTTAAAACTCAAAATATATGAGTTACATAACATAGAATACTAAAAGGTGTTTTATAAAGGTTTTTATAAAGGTGTGACATAATATAAAAAAGTTTTTATTTAAAATCCTTTATAAAAATAATAATAATAAATGTATACAACAAAATACCCAAATGGGCTATATCACAATTATAGAACGTTTTCGGAATGTACATTCCATCATCAGTGTAACTTCAAAGGATATAACCACTTTAATTAAAAAGAGTTTTTAAATCTACAACAGTATGACTTTAGGGTAATATGCACAAAGCAAGTCTAGAGTGGCAAATACTTTACTTTTATGTATCAATTTTTTTCCTACTTGTGTAGTTGATAATGTCGTTAACGACAATTTAACAATAAAAAATGTTTTAAATTTATTTATCCAGGAACAATTACATAAGTTGCTAATTAGAGCACAAAAAAATATCACATCTCGTAGTATTTTTTATACTACAAGTAGCGTTTCTATTCTTACAAAAATGTTTGTACGTCACTGGAAGACTAAGACTAATTCTAAATGTTCATGACCAGTTTTTAGAATGTATTGCCTACAATTTTGGAATTATACTATAGATCTTAATACATCTTTTATTTATTTAATTTGGTTTTTTTCTAAAAGATATCTATGAAAAAAAATGAAATAAAACATTTCTGAATAATTGATTTTGCAACAATCATAGCAAAAAATATTTTTATAAATAAACGTAACGATTTGCCAGAGGCCATTGTAACATCTATTGTTTTTAGTGATGTTATTTTTTTCTTCATTTAACAATGTCATCAAAATAAGTTGCAAAATTAATAATATTCGGCTTTATCTGCTTACAAGGTTTTACGATCAGATAAAATCATATGCATACAAATATGATCTTCCAGATTATGCAGATAACAACCGATAATCAATATTAACTTGTCATATTATGTACTTATGTAATATTTAAGAATATACTTCTACATAATCCTGTCAACATAAAATTATTAATTTAATCTATTAACAACAAATTCATACAGTTTAGGGGGGAGGCAACAGTTCTCGTTACATTCAAGAATTCTGTCGGATTATTTAATACATTGTTGTATAGATTTATTTCCCCTCATTTGTAGATAATTATTATCAAATATTATATAAATATTAATCATGGCTAATACATAGTAACGTTAATCATGACGTATTCTTCTTCTTCTACGGCACCACAGCCCAAATGAGCCTTGGCCTCCTTTATTTTTTGCCTCCTCTCTTACTTGTCTCTGGCTGATGTACGTAGGTCATGACGTATTCTTCTTCTTCTACGGCACTACAGCCCAAATTGAGCCTTGGCCTCCTTTATTTTTTGCCTCCACTCTTGCTTGTCTGTGGCTGATCTTCTCCATACACGGACTCCTAAAAGGGCTTGTGCGTCGCTGTTTACTTTGTCTTCGAAGCGCTTTCTTGCCTTCTTAACCAGTCTCTTTCCCTGCATTTTAGAATTAGTGCTCTTTTTGGTAGCCTATCCTCTCCCATTCTTATCACATGTCCGGCCCATTGAATTTGTATTCTAATGAAGTCTGACTGTGGTGCTTCATTATAAAGTTAATAAAGCTCGTTGTTGTATCGACTTCTGAAGATTTCGTTTCGACGTCACAGGTCCTAGTATTCTCCTCACAACTTTCCCTTTGAATTGTGTCGAGTATGCTTTTGGATGTTTCTGTCAGGACCCATACTTCACTGCCATAGCATGCTATGGGTCGAATTAAGGTTTTATCGATTCTCATCTTTGTATTGCGGTGGACATTTTTAGACTGAAATATATGGGAGAAGGTAAAATAAGCTCTGTTTGCCTGCGTTATGAGAATACTTAAGATCCCGTGGACTGACCGAGTCACAAATGAGGAGGTCCTTAGAAGAATGAATAAGAACCGAGAGGTACTGACCACCATTAAATCTCGAAAGTTACAATTCTTCGGACATATTATGCGAAATGAATCCAGATATGCTCTCCTTCAAGCCATCCTGCAAGGAAAAATATTTGGAAAGCGAGGTCCAGGAAGAAGAAGAACATCTTGGTTAAAGAACCTCAGAATCTGGTTCAATACAACATCTGTGCAGCTTTTCCGCGCTGCTGCAGATAAGATAAAGATTGCCATGATGATCGCCAACATTCGTAACGGATAGGCACATCAAGAAGAAGAGCCTGCGTTATTCTCTTTCGTATTTCTCCATCTTCTGATCTGATCCGTCGGCATATATTTTTACTCTCATTTGTATAAACTTTCCAACCATTTCAATGTGATCTTTATGTATAATGTGTTATGGGACTATATTTCTTTTCGTCTGTATCATTATTTTTGTTTTTTTTTGTGTTAACCCGGCGCCAGTGTGGTGGGGTATGACATACTCGAGTGAGTTCAAAATTAGCGCCAATATTTTTATCGTAAATTAGCGCGACAGGCATTTCAGTACCTTTCGTTAGAACCTTGAAGGAGGTCTCGCAGTTGTTGATTTACTTTAGAATTGAACGCACGCATCACTGTTTTGATCCAAACGTCGCACATAGGAGTATTTCTCATAAAAAACCGGACAAAATTATTTCACTATTTTTATGTAATAAAAGTCAATCATTCATCATTAGTAATCATTTATTTAAAAAGAAAAACATTAGTTTTTCTTTTTATTTATTTATTTATTTTTGTTTCTCGCCAACTAATGGCCATTGGCAGGGTATAGACTAAGAGCCTATATAGGTGAAATTTGCTAATTATTTTAGGCACGATAAGATCCTACAACTTAAATAGTAGAACTTAAAAGAAAACGTATAAATACTGTGCAGTCACTTTTTAGTAGCACATGCGTCGACAGTGGCGTATCAACCTTTTCACATATGGACGGGATAAATAAATTAAAAGCTACCCTCTCTCACTCCCAGAATTCAATTTTTTTAAGTTCAATGTAATTAAATAATACGACTCATCGTAATTTTAACCTACCACCACCTTTCCCCTCCCCCTCCATCATAAAACTTAATTTTTCGTGTTTATTTTTTTTAGATGGGATGAAATCAATTTTATAATTTCAAAAAATTCACAAGGATAGTTAAGACTTTTAGCTTTTTTTGGGATGGCTGCAGGTCTAATTCTTTTTTCGACTTACTTATTTTACCTTTATTTTATCACTGTATTTTATCAAACACTGTATCTCCAATTTTTATCAGATTTTTTCGTAACGTTCGCCACCTTCAAAAATCCGAAAAACTGTTTTTAGAGGGTTTTGGTTTTGGAGATTTTCCTTATTTTATAGACTTCAAAATAGATCAAATCAATGTTTTTTAAAAGTTATATGAAAATTGAAGCAAATGAGTCCCTTAGAACATTTAAAAATGGGAGAAAAACCTTCAAACCTCGCAAAAACCCTAAAAAACAGTCTTTGAGATTTTTGAAGGTGGCGAACTTTTAGGCCTGCAGCCATCCCTAAAAAAAGTTATAGGTTTTTTTCCGAAAATAATAATAATAAATAATATAATAATAAGTAATACATAATAATTAGGCATTTATTTAAAAAGAAAAACAATAATAAAAAAAGAAATTTAGAAATCTAAGAGAGTATTTACTCTCTAAACAGTATTTTTGTTCAAGAGGATAATCATAAGGAGGCCGAATCAATTAGAATCATAGTCCGTGAGTTCACAGGGGATCTCGTCCTCATCATCTTCGTCGTTGGAACTGTCATAATTCACTATTTTCGTGAGAAGCATACTAATAGCTTCCTGGGAAAAGGACTTGCTTTTCTTCTTCGACGCGTCGTTGGGGTATCATATAACCCACCATACAGATAACTTAATATATTTATGGTAGTATTGTTTGAGTTGGCCATTCACATTTTTATATAATTTCCGTTGAAATTATTTATTTTTAATGAAAATATGAAATTTTATACATAAATTATTTATGTTTTTGTTCTAGATTATGGCTTATCGATATGAACGGGAGCAGGCGAGGCTTCAAGCTTTATGGGACGATTCTCAAGACGATGAGGTAGTAATTGGATCTGCAAGCGAGAACGAATCCGAAATGAAGACAACCGTATCATGCAGGTAGCCACAACTCTGACAGCGAGGAAGATGCTATTGATTTAGAACAGTCGGTGGCTGATATAGAAATCGAAAATGAACTTTTGGCGCAAGAACAGGAGGGTCAAAAAAACATTACGTAGGTAAAGACGGCACTAAATGGTCTTTAACATGCTTTTCTATATATGTAAGAACACGCTTAGTAAATATCATTACGCATTTACCAGGTGTAAAACAAAATGCAAAAATGGCGAAAGATTCCCGTGGAATGTTTCAATTTACTTTTTACACCTAGTATGATGGATGATGTCGTAACTTGGACTAATATAAAAATAAGAAGGAAGTCCACTTGCAACGATGAAAACCATCAGTATACAGTTCTCGAAACCAATGCAACTGAAATAAGAGCATTGTTTGGACTACTGTACTTCGCTGGGGTGTTCAAGTCTGCTCGGCTTAATTTAGAAGATCTTTGGTCTACCGATTGAACTGCAATAAGCTTATTTAGAGAGACGATGTCTTTACAATGATTTATTTTTTAGTCTTGTCTACATTTTGACAATATAGAAAATCGAGAAGAAAGAAAAAAACTCGATAAACTGACTGTAATTAGAGCAATTTTCGTAAAATTTGTGCAAAATAGGCAAGACGTCTATATGCCTAGCGAATACCTTACTATTGATGAAAAGCTAGAGGCATTTAGAGGCCGCTGTGGTTTTCGCCAGTACATGCCGAAAAAGCCTGCATGATACGGATTAAAGATATTCGCTCTCGTTGAGCGAACATCTTTAATCATCATCATCATCATCATCATCATCTTTAAGCATCACATAATGGTAGATTATAATTCAACAAAGGGTGGTGTCGATTCAATGGATGAAAAATGTGCCAAATTTACAAGCAGTCGTCGAACTCGCTGTTGGCCTATGGCTATATTTTTCAGAATGTTTGATATAAGTACAGTAAATGCTTATATTCTTTATGAATCTTTTAAAAATAATACTCATTTAGAAAGGCCCAATTTTATTGAAAAACTGGCATTTCAACTTATCCAACCTCAGCTACACAGAAGACTAGATAGAAGTTCCTCTTTACCTAGAAAACTAAAGTTGAGCATATGCGAGATACTGAATATAGATGAACCTCAACAGCGTCCAGAAGTAAAGAGTGGAAAAATTAGAAAAAAGGAAGGACTGTTCTTACTGTCATTAAAAAAGAAAAGAAGAACAGCTTATGTCTGCTTTCATTGTCAGAAACCAATTTGTTTGGAATGTGCGAAACAAATTTGTTTGGAGTGCGCTACACTCTACCAACTTTAGTGACTGTCAGTTTTTTTGTGTGTGAACATTTTTTAAAAATATTATTGTTTTAATGTTTCTTACTCTTTACTTAACCGATTATAAATTTTTATCAATATAGTTTAATTTGTTTAATTTTTATCACATTTTTTTTTCAGGCGTAAAAATTTCTACAAAAAACCGATCCATTCTTGTTATAATATTTTTTATTTTAATAAATACAGATAAACTATATTAATTACTGTATTTTTTGGATAACTAATACTTTCAGTAAGTCATTGCAATATTTTTATGCATCAAGGTATATAAAAAACAAAATACAAAAATATTGGCATATTAAACAATGCTAAAATGTTAAACCCGTCTGTCAGGCGGTTAGTTAGTGTTTACGCCATTGATTTAAGGTGTTAGTACTTACGGGTTAACCTTTAATTGTGACTTATTCCCATTTAAATAGTAATTATTACAGTTATTTACTGGCTAAGTTATTCAGTGGTAACAGAAAACGTTTTCTATTAAAAAAATAAAATACATGCTAAAGTATGTTGGTAACATTTTTTATGTACTAAAGTTTTTTAGGATCTTTTTTAAATTACGAAGATAGAAATGATAAATAAAACACAAAAGCTAAGACAAAACATATAATGCGTTGACAAAAATTGCATAATATAACTTAAAGTGCACAACCAATAAATGTAGCAATAGCAACATATTTCACTCAGTTAACAATAAATAGTGAAATGAGACAATCACACGAATGAAAGTACATATATAAAAAAATCATAATATCGATCAATTAGCCTTGTTCTAGCATAGTCGTCAGCCATGTTTATCGTTTACAATAATTGGAAATAAATATTTTGGTAACAGTTTCATTACCAACCCAAAAAAGGAAAACAAAGATATAAAACAGATATGAAAGATCCTTTTTGGATTGGTAATGTGTTTAGGCGTAAATATATTAGTATTATACATATATTTTAAAAGTCTACAAACTATTTATATTTCAGATATTTGAAAATGAGATATTTGAGTTTAACAAATAATAAAAGTATAATATTTAAATCTTAAATATAGAAGATATGGGAAACGTTGTTATTAAAAACCAGTCAATAAAGTGGAACTCAAAGTTGGTCTTTGTAATACAACAAAGTCGTTTCTAGAAGTTTTATCTAAAACATATTTTCCTAAATAACGCACTAAAGAAAAAGGTGAATAAATTACTCTTATTAACAAGAATGAGATAAACAAATCTTTTCACATGTGTGTTGCTTTATAGAGCTTTAAATCTTTAATATCTGTTTAAGTTTTTAGAGTTGAAAGAACGCAGTCATGATATGACCGTGCATTTATTTTTAAACTGATTAATGAAAAAAATAGGAGTGGCAACTACTTCGTCATACTTCTAGAAAATGAAAATTTGTTCAAAGAAAAACATGAGGTACACAGTTATTTATCTTAATTTTCTTATTGGACACAAAAGATGAATATTTCTAACAAATTCGGAAAATGGCCTAAAATAATTTATTAAAGGTCTCTTTGGGGACAACAAAACCTAGAATAATAAATTAAAAGCATATTCAAATCCTTTTCGATCGCGATATCTTTTTTAACCAACGTTTTCAAGTAATTATTAAGTGAGATAGATAAGTTTTAAAAACTAACTTAAAGATTAAGGTTAGATGTTAAGCTGAAACAGTTTAGTGCGTTTAGGTTCTGAATCACTTGCTCATAAATTTTCTATTAGGTTGTGGTGATGTTAGTTTTTTGTCTTATATATGAATACTGGATAAGAAGGAGGCAAATGACCACCATTTTGCAAAGGAAGCAAATGCTCTAATTAGAATGAACCTTTTTAAAGTCTTAATGAGGGACAGAACTCAGTATGTATGCACCAAGATAGAAATGCACTTATACTTCACTGATACCACCAGTTATATCCTTATTTCATAGAAGTTTAATTCATTTCTTACTCATATGAGAATAGAAAAGTTTGTTTCGACAAAAACTCTTAAGCTACTTTTGGCTGGTTTAAAATAAAACTGAATTTTTAGACATACTTTATATTTATATTTTATTATTTACGCCCAAATGAAAGGACATTATATAATATGAATGATTCTCTATGAATATATACATTGGCAGAATGCTTAAATAAATATTCTTATATAATAACGTTGCTTGATTGGAAAAAGGTAACTGGCGCGTCGTTTTGATGGGATCTGAAAGAGAAGATTGATTAATGGAGTTATTAATTTGATTATAGGCAAGATATTAAATATATTTTTAGCTTTTATGAGTATAATAGTGATTTTCCAGGTCATAAATTTACAAAATAATTTTAAAAATATGAAAATTTGATTACTATAAAAATATTTAAAAAAATATGAATATAATTAAAATGATTGAATTATGTACCAATATTAATTCAATTCATAATATGCGATATTTTGCGACTAAAAATGACCAAACATGAGCGATAAAATGTATAGTAAATAAAATCATTTTAAAAAATTTCTGTAGAAGGAAGAATCAATGTCTGCGTTATTTTAAGCGTCTTTTATTTTTACCAAAACTCCTTTCATTTAGACTCTTAGACATCTTCTTCTTTAAGTGCCGTCTGTTAATCGGAGGTTTGATATATCATCATCACTATCTTTACTTTATCTACTGCTGCTCTGAAGAGTTCTATAGAATTGCATTTAAACCAGACCCTTAAATTCTTCAACCATGACACTCTCCTTCTTTCTATACTCCTTTCTCCTCTTATCTTTAGCTGTATTATCAGCCTTAGCAGTTCATATTGCTGTCCCCTCATTACGTGTCCCAGATATTGTAACTTTCTTATTTTTATTGTGTTTATTATTTCGCATTATTTGCCCATCTCTCGCAATACTTCCGTGTTAGATTCCATATTGCAGTATCGAAAACACGTAGCATCTCAGTGCTCTTACTCTCAGTTCTAATCTATGATCTTTGTTGCAGAGAATTGTTTTGATTTTTACAAATGCAGTTCTTGCTATTTCTATCCTAGCTCTTATTTCGGTTGTTTAATCATTATTGTCTAAAATCCAGGGTCCTAGGTATTTGTATTTATCAACCTTTTCTATCTGTACATTTCCCAAATGTATGTTTGTTGGTATATTTGTTTTCTTTGTTATTATCATGTATTTGGTCTTTTATATATTCTTTTTAGTCCATGTTTTTCACAGAAACTGCTTGTTTTGTTTAGCAGTAATTGGAATTGTTCAGTAGAGCTTGCCATACTCACGATGTCATCTGCATATCTTATGTTGTTAATAGATCTTCCGTTAATTATTATTCCTTCACTTTCAGATAGTAGTGCTTCTTTAAAAATGGCTTCACTACATACATTAAATAGTAAGGGGGACATAATACATCCCTACCTAACTCTTCTCCTGATTTGAATTTCTGAACTGGGTTCATTATCTATTACAATTTGTGGTCTTTGATTCCAGTAGAGGTTTGTTATTATTCGTAAGTCCCTATGGTCTATGTTTTTTGTCTTTAGAATTTGGACTTATTTTTCATGTCTCACTTTGTCAAATGCTTTTTCAAAATTACTGTAACAAACGTGCATATTAACATTCCTAACCATGCATCTTTGAGCTAACATTAAAAGCAAATAACGCTTCTCTGGTTCTTAGTCCGTTGCTGAACCTAAACTGACTATTATCTATTCCTTCTTCCAGTGTTTTATTTATACGGCCATGTTTTATGTAGTAATCGACATACAACTTCTTTTTTTTTGTCATAACAGTTAGTTTAAAATCTTCATTTATTTGGATTTCAAAATAATTTTCAGTTGTTTTCTGCTAAACTTCATATTCTTCTTGATCTCTTTATAATTTAGAGTGTCTATTTGTTAGATTGTAATTTTATAAGTCAAACGTAAGATGTAGGCAAAAGTTCAAAATCATTTGTAGTTTAAATAAAGGACATTTAATGCTAAGATCTAGAAAATTGTATTAATTGAACGTAAAAGATTTGTTATACTTACGCTTCTAATAACGGTATCCATTTCCGTTGCCTCCTCCGTTACCTCCTCCGTTACCACCTCCATTACCTCCGCCGTTACCTCCTCCATTACCACCACCATTACCGCCACCATATCCATTTCCGTTTCCATTTCCATTTCCACCACCGTTAGCTCCTTCGGCAGCGATTTGGTCCAAAACCTTTTGGATTTCTGGTGGGATTGGGGGTGGTGTGGGGAGGTGGTCACCGACTGGTACGAAACCGTTTTCGTCAGCAGTGTATTCAACTTTGATTTCCGTTCCATCTGGGGCTGTGTATGAGTAAGAACCTACTGCGGATTGGATTCCTTCTTCGCCGCCGGGTTTAAGTTCTCCTTCTTCTTGAGCCTTAATGCCGTTGCCTGATTCGTAGCTATGAAACAAAAACAAAAACATTATGTTTGTTGACGGAAAAGTATATAGTTCACGAAAAACTATAAATTACCAAGAAGTGTTTGACACTAAAATAGTTAATAATTTGGATATAAATAAAACAGCAAAAAAATAATTACTTTTACAATTAATAGCTAACAACTTAAAATAAAGGAAGATTCTTTTTGGAGACACCAAGAAGGCGTTCTTTTGGAAACATAATTCCACTGTAGAAAGTGCCAATAAATCGTACTCAAGCCCAGAAAAAAATTTCCAATTTTAAGAACATTAATAGTGGATGGCTTATAGATATGACGCATAATTCACAGCACTACAGTACTACTGTGTACGAACCTTTTACCGCTGATGAAGTCTAAAATATTATCTAGCTTCATAACTAACTAGGAATCTCCTGGGCCAGAGGGAGTGCCAATCTTTTTGCTTAAGAAGTTTTTAAGGATTTATGTCGGTATATTAACATTAACAGGCCGCTGAAGAAGTCAAAAATATTATCGGAGCTTCATAACTAAAAATCTACTGGACCAGACGGAGTGATAGTCTTCTAGCTTAAGCAGTTTTTAAGGATATACGAGGGCTTATCAACATTTATTAATCATGTTTTTTCTAATCTGCAGGAAATACCAGCATTCTTAGGAAACACCTTATTTAATACTTAAGAATTAAAATAACATCCCAGATTTAGCGAAGTACTGCTTAATTATTTGTCTACCAATTTTATGTAAACTAGTCACATCCTGTTTAGACCATCTACAATCTGTACTGTACCAATAATGTGTTCTAAACAGTATCATAGTTCGTCAATAGAAAGGATGAGCTAAAGATTTCATTGGCTCCAAAGAACAAATGATTAATAACTTATTTATTTTTAACCAGGTGTATAACAAAAAAAAAAAAGGAATCTTTTTTGCCCTATAATTGTCTTAGATATATTAAGAACATAAAATAGTGACCCATTTTAAAGTATCCAATTTGTATACCTGGTAGTTCTTGTCATCATGAAACTAACACTGCCCCAAAAATAAACCGCAGAATTTGCACCTCCAATAGGTGCTATTTTACTCTGTAAAGTTCAGAGACCTGGACTCTAACAAAAAGTAGTGAAAACATGTTAGTATTTTTTGAAAGAAAAGTTCTAAAGCAAATCTATGGAGCGGTGAATAACAATGGAATGTGGCTTAGAGGATAGAACTTCGAACTTTATAGAATATATCAGGAACCAAATATCCTAACATACATTAAGATAGAGCATCTGAGGTAGGTAGGAATTGAAATGCAGATAAAATAAACTGATCCAGCCTAAAAGATGCTCCTTGATAGACGCATTGGTAAGAGAAAGAAAAAGATCCAGAACAGTCTTGATAACATCGATGAAGACATGTTATATATGGATAGGGATGACAGAAAAAAAAATCTTAAGGAGGATGGGATTTATAAAGGCTTGTAAAGCCAAAATTATAATGATAAATGGCATATTTTAATACTAAAATACCTTCACGTATCTGATAAAAACGATATGGTGAAACTATATGCGAAACTTAAAATATCGCAATTAATCGGGCCCATTTCAAGAAGACCCGCTGAGTTTACTTTGCTTCTATGTATCAGTAAACCCCTTATCCCACCTACTTAACTTCCACTGACTTGGGTTTTAGCATCACAAATAACATCACTGTAATAACAATAATGACGAAGCTTATTCATCAGTTGCATATCAATTAATAAAATAAATGGCTTCCTCTCGAAACTACCCAGATCAGATGCTAAGAACTGTAGAAAACTTCTCGAATGAAAGTGCTGTGTTCTAAATATACTCAGAAAAAACGGTAAGCTTACAGGGTTGAATATGCAAAATGGCCCAAACATCAAGACGGGTAAAATAATATGTATATGTATATGTATAAATAATATGGAGTACAGTAAGAGCAAGATATTGATAATAAGCAAAAGAAAATCGAGTTTGCTTGGAAATAGTACCAAGAGAGCTCCATTTTTTGATACAGTAGGTATATAGGATGACTAAATGTTTTACTTAGAGTCAGTGTGAGCCGTGTAAATTAAATTTAGATAGCCAACTTAAACTTGACTAGATTTTTTATAACTTACAGCGTAGCAAGAATGTATATTTGCTAGGGTAACACTAAGTTACCTTGAAAAGTCAAAATGAAATAAGCACTGCAGAGTATCCACGAGAAACCTACTCTTGACAGTTGCATTTTTAACTCGTCATAGTCAACTTAGCAACAGCTCTACACACTGGGACTAGTAGATACACATCTATGCCGAAAGTATAAAAGAGAAGACGAAACTATAGAACACATGTGAATGCCCGAAGTTATCGTTAATACGAGAGTACGCGTTTGGCAAGTCCTGGCCCACACCTGCGCACATAAGGGATATGTCCCCTCGTGACTTGTCCACCTTCCTAGAAATGGCAGGATGGCCAATGAGCTAAGGACGACAGCTCCCTGAGAGAATGCTCAATGAGTCAATTGTGGCCTAAATGCTGTGGAACTTAACTCGCCCTCCCTACGCTACAGATACAGAGAGATACTTAAAGTGCATTTTAAACGAAAGTGATCAAGGACAAATCAATAGTTTGACTAATTACGTAAACTTATGTCTAAAAATGAACAAAAGGTTTAATACTGTTAATATATAGGTACTCTACCTCCATTTATAACTTCCATCGCCATTGTTAACATTTTCGTATGAAATAATTGGGATAACGTCACCGTTACCGTTACCGCCTCCATTACCATTACCATTACCATTTCCTTTTCCATTGCCATTTCCTGTAGAATAACCAATAAAAATACGCTTTAGTTTTACTTAATTAGCAAATAGTTAATTTAAATTTATTTTTGATAATTATTACCTAAATATTTCTAATACCTTTAACAACACCATGTGCTATACTAACAATAGTATAGCACAATAGCAATAACTACTACTACCAATAGCTTTACTATTTGATCAAAACAGAAATATATGAGATTATCGAAGTAAATTAAGGGCACGATATTATACGCTCTGTTAAAAGTCAAAGTATGTCACGGTTGGGACATAAAAAACACGGTTCAGAGACAAGGACATAAAAAACAACAAAAAAAATGTTACAATGGAATATAAGACAAAAGACAGGAAGACATTATACGAGATGGTTGAATAAAGTGAAAAACAACCTAAAAACTATGAAAGTAAGACAAAGGGAAGAAGGACATAAGAGAGCTTTGAATTTAACGACATAGCCAAATAGGCAAAGAGCCATCCAGGGTTACGATGCTAAAAAAGAATGCGGACCAAAACAAAAAGAGAAAAAATGTTTATAGCTAAAATACTATCTAGAGTGTGTCAAAAATTTGGATATATCTAGTTTTTGGCTTAAAAGTCCAAGTACTATATAGTTCTATAAGCAATAAGAACGCAATATTATACAAGGGAATATTGACTTAACTTTTAAAATAACTTCTAGTTCTTTACCAAAACCAGAATAAAACAAAGATAGCAACTGTTAAGGTCATACTTTAACAGGAATTTTTAAGACTGCATACGCTTTTTTAAATAGGTATGACAATTAATGTAAAGGTTATATAAGGATAAAGCAAGTAATTTAACTAAATCAAGAAGAAGGTATAACAGTAAATTTACATATTTCCTCTGACTTATATAGACGTTTTAAAAAGTAATAAAGAAAAACAGTCATATTAGGTAAATACATCTTTGTTTACGAAATTTTCCCGTGCTCCAAAAATAAATAACGTTTCTTTAATTATACGATTCTCTCTTACATAAACAAATCGACGATGGTTCGATTCGATCACACTAGTTATTTTTCATTGAGTAATCTACTTTTTATCAGCAAGTTCAACCTATCACGTTCCACATTCACGGTGCTTTGTTATTCTTCTTAACGATCTCTTCATGTATTTTTTTGTGGGTTGGGTAAGTTTTACAAACAGGAGCAAGTAGTTAATTTCGAACGTTACTGGGATCATGTCCACACATTTCGGTCGTGATGATTCTTACAAAACAATGTGTTGGCTATCAGTAAGTTCTGTATTCACTCAATATAAAAAGCGACTTATTTTAAGTATAATATCCGCTTCTGTGTATGTTCTCATAATAATATTCTTTTCGCGAGATGATTTGTGCTTTTCCTGTCTTGTGATTTTTATTGATTATACCGCCCTTGAAAGGATCCAGTTAATTTTAGAGGCATGTTTGTAGTTATTAAGCCTGGATTGTTTTTTATTATAATAGAGATCAATACTAATTTAGAAACCTTACTTATTTATCTCAGTTAAAAACTACAATGTTTGTAATGAGCTACTTCTTCTTTCTTCTTCAGCCTGTGTTCGTCAACTGCTGGACATAGGCATCTTCCATTTGCTTCCATCGATTTCTACTTTTGGCAATTCTCATCCACTGCTTGCCCGCGACTTGTTTGATATCGTCTGTCCACCTTTTCTGCGGTCTGCCTACTCCTCGCCTGTTCTCTCTTGGTCTCCAGTTTGTTAATCTTTGTGTCCATTTTTCGGGATTATCTCGGGCAACGTGTCCGACCCATTGCCACTTGAGCCTTGCAATACGTTCTGAGACATTAATTTTTGTTCTTTCACGAAGGACGTTATTTCGAATCCTGTCTCTCAAAGTAATCCCTAGCATGGCCCTCTCCATTGCTCTTTGGGTTGTACTGAGCTGCTCTAAGGTTTTCTTTGTGAAGGCCATGGTCTCCAGTCCATATGTAGTTACAGGCAAGATACATTTGTCATAAACTCTACGTTTATTGGCACATTGGTATATCTTTATTTTTCAAAATAAAGGTTAATTTGCCGAAAGCTCCCCAAGACAGTTGTATGCGTCTTTTTATTTCGGCTATTTGATTTTCTTTGCCGATTTCAATGGTATGTCCAAGATATATATATATAATATATATATATATATATATATATATATATATATATATATATATATAGTGGTCTACATTTTCAAGACTGACGTTGTCAATAACAAGATTAGTTTGTAAATTACTCATTATTTTTGTTTTCTGAAGGTTCATTTTGAGACCTATTTTATTTGACTGCTGATTTAATTCCTTCAACATTTGCTCCAGTTCCTTGATATCTGTACTAAATAATACTATGTCATCCGCAAACCTCAAATGACTCAAACGTAAACCATCAATGTTTAGACCTTTTTCCTCCCAGTCAAGCTGTTTGAATACATTTTCCAATGCTAAGGTAAAAAGCTACTACAAACTGACATAATAATAAAAAAAAAATTCTTCTTTTTATACAAACAAGCAATTTAGCTGCATAAGTCCTAGATTCAACCACGTCAAATAATACATCCCTTGTAATATTTCGGCGATTTAAAATAGTACTTCCGGTTTGCAACTCTGGAACAGGAGAGGTCAAATTTGTCACTTTTAAAATTATCTTTGGGTTTTAAGCTTTAATTTGACATCTGCTTTGTTATTTTCTCTGTTCTGAATGACTCTGTTCTCATCTTTTCTCATACGGGAGGAGTTTTTTTTGCAGACGGACAGACAGACTAAATAATTCAATGCTTTTACATTTTGGTGTTTTAAAATTGGTCACAACGTTATATAAATTTGCCCGATATATTTGAATTTATTTTTTTTTTTACTACTAAAGATTCTCTCTGGTAGCTCCAGGTATCTTCAACTAGTGTGGAGAATATATTCAACTGGGGCAGCACACCACGGACTTGCATAAAAAGGAAAACACACACGGGAGGTGGGCCTGGAAATCTTTTTAGATATAGTGAGGGCGTTCGATAACACTTTGATAATATCTGCTACCAATGACCCGAGCCGTATAGGAGTCGAGAGTATTTGTTTGAACTGGATAAAATTTATGCTTAGCAATGGAGTTTAGAAATCGAGTTTTAGAGAGTTCAAGTTGTTGACTACAAGGCGGAAGTTATGTTTCCATTGCTAAGGCATCTGGTGATGAAGATACTAATAGGAACTTTAAAAGCAAATGGTCATAAAACAATTGGATCTACGAATGATAGAGTAAGTATTTTCGAGGAAAGTATAATACCGTGGTCAGGGATTTTATAAACCGATCCTTAGAAATAGTGAGAAAATAGACTTATTTAATAAGGCTTAATACAAGTCCATACAAATCCACCATAGTCGTTTTTATACGCAGGTAGAAATTACAGGAATAAGAGGTGCTCTTAAGATTCATGGCTAAAAAAGTCAGCTAAAGGAAGAGATAAATTATCTCGAGTTATACTAGACTCGAAACTTATCTAAAACCAGCAAACATAAAAACTGTGCAGGGCAACACTTAAGAGTCAGACGCATGAGAGTCAGACGCATGTATGAAAATACCTATACAGCGACGATGTGGTGGACTTAAACTAGTGTGATAACTAGTGTCATGCGTACTACTCTAAGAGCAGCTATCGAGACGTTATTAGGCCTTCAATTTGTTAAGCAAGAAGAGGCCATATTGGAAGCCTACAGAATAAAACAATCAATAAAACTTCGCAATAAAGAAACAGGGAATATGAGTATAACAAGGACTGTAATAAAGAACACAAAAGATATAATTTTAAGAATTCATGCACAATGTCTATTCCAGGCATAAATTTATGGAAAAACTAGGCGTACCTATCCCCACGAAAGGAGAAGATTTAGCACACAGACATATCTAAGAACAGAGAGGGTGTCATGGCAGCATTAAATCTCGAAAATTCAAAAATTAGCGAAAGCTTTGCCTTAAGGAAGAAGGCCATGAGCGATATTGATAGGGAATCCCAAAACAAACGCATGGGAAAATAGTTTAGTTTTTAGAAGAAATAGAGGAACTGCTCCATATGGGCAGGAACAAACGAGAACAGTAACAAAAATGTTGACTGAATACCCTGTTGACCCACCGCCAAAGGAAACCAAAAACTGTAAAAGATTTTATAATAGAACATGTAGTTTTTCAGCAACTGGCAGCGGCAAGATACTGGCTTCATACACCAGAGCCCACGATTTCGAATCCCAGCACCAACAACGACATTTTTTGCTAGTCGGCCCCACTGGGCTAGTGTACATCGCCATTAGCTACTTGAAAGAGAGGTTAAAGGGGTAGTTGGCGTAGGAACCTATCCGAAAGGATCTACCAGAAAAAATTCCATACTGTATTATAATATTAAGATATATTATTGTCTTTTCTCTATCTGTTCCTGTTGTAACTATTGACATTCTAGGTTTATAGTATATCACTCATATTATATATCAACCTTATCGTTGAAATTAGTAGTATAGTAATCGCAAAAATGTAAATAACAAAAAGCAAATATCGAAATAACGAAAATAAATGTTAAAATAGAGATGCATATATTTATTGTTAGGAAATCTAAATTATATTATTTGAACGTTATTTTCAAACGTTCTTTTTACTATCATGTTCTACAATATAGTTCATGCAGCACTATGTAACTACCTAATTAAAAATTCTTCAGATAAGCTTTTTATAGTTATTTAATAATAATGTTGAATGGTAGTGTATCTTGGATTTTGTTAAATGTAAATCGATAGTGTGCTGTAAGACTGTTTTACGTGATGTGCAAAATTATTTGCATATTATATATTATATTTAGCCAAGCTTTGTGTGGGTATAAAATGTTTATTTTGTATTGTACGGGGAAATATTTATATTTTCAGCTAAGGTCGTGATAATTTCAGAACTTTTAACTTCTAACTAAATTTTTACAAAAGAAGTTACATGAAAAAACGATATAGACTGTTGTAATTAAATTTACAATTATTTATTTGCTGTCGCATGGGAGAAACGACTTATTCTAAAGATATCTCTGGATAATATTAGGCTTTTTTTTAACTTTTTTATCTATTATAAAGAAAATTTGCCCTTATTGCGTATAGCCTTATATTTTTCCATGGAACTGTAATTCTAAAACCTGGAATGGATACTATTGTGTTGAAATTTATTCAACCCAATAAAATAATAATTGTGAAACTGATCCTAAACAGTCGCGGAGAATATATAGAAGATGAATACGAAGTAATATTTTTTTCATTATGAATATTCCATAATATCTTTTTTGTCGTATTTTATAGGAGACAGTGAAGTGCCAATACATCGTCTCACAAATTGAACAGCTTTTCTTAATGCTGTACCAATTTTTCTATAGCAATCCTTTTTTACTAACTAAATTAATTTCTTTCTTCGTTAGTATTTTCGTTCGTTCAATCTACCATAAAATTTTTTATGTTTTCGTCCATTAATTTAACTTTTTCAACTATCCACTTAACTAGTGATAACACTTCACTACAGTTAAGGTTAGCTTCTTCAGAATCTGAAGTAGAGGCTATCGGTAACGGTCAACCAAGTCTTCAACCTATCTTTGGATGAACATTAACCCAATCACAGTTAATCAACTAAAACAGGTGAAAAATAAATAATAATTTTGATATCTTGTAATAATATTACCCGAATAAAAAAGATTATTTCAACCGTCAGCTAGATAATCAAAATGTATTATCAACTTTATGCAGATAATCTCGGCTTAAAGTGCCGAAATTGATTTCCTACTTTCATCGATGTATCAGCAACAAAAGTGAACATAGGACTGCCCATTATGCTTCCACATACTTGTGAAAGAAGAACAACTTGCATGTTACGAAAAACGTATAGAAAAATCGTACTTTTTGCATACCTGTAATTTGTTTTTTTACTCATTTAAGCTATGTTTGACGTTCACAATTTTGGTCATATCCTCATCGACCTAATTTTCATTACTTTTTCTAGTCCATTGGTACCTATTATATAAACCAATGACCGGTGGTGCATTTTTCTCAAGGTATGTCTCCTTAGAAGAATGTAAGAAAGTAAGATCGTTAATACTTTCAAAACATCAAAACACTTATAACATTATAAGGAAGCTAGTAGTTTAACATAAAGAACCATCAATAACAGAGATATTTACAAAAATCTGAACATTAGGACGTACAAAGAAATATACCACTTTGCAAGAGGATTTAAAAAATATCAAAAAGTATTTCTAGAATCAACTACTATTGATTAAGAAAATATTATATTGAGTAATTGAGTATCTTGATGTGTGGTATGTATGTCATGAATTAATGATCTGTGTCCATGCCTTCTGCTCCAGATAATGACCTTAAATATGTACTTTTAGAATATAAGAAAATTAGGACGGAAGAATATTCTAATTCACACAATATAAAAATCTTCATTTTTTGTTGCGGATAATAACTAACTAATTATCTGTACATATTTAAACATTATCAAGTCAGTTACCACCAAACTTGCCACCTCCACCTCCTCCTCCTCCTCCGCCTCCGCCACCACCGCCGCCGCCGCCTCCTCCTCCAGGTCTAATTCCACCACCTCCTGGCCCAAATGGCGCAGTCAAGCCTGGCCCACCCCCTGCCCCTTTCGCACCTGGTGGAAGGTATGTGTTGTCTAAACGGGCAGCTGAGCAGATTCCCACCAGCAGGGTTGCGAGTATCTGAAACAATAAATGATTTCCTTAGTATCAGATAAAGCCAAGCTCTTCTTTATTTGTATTTATTATCTTTATCATGATAAGGATTTTGAATCTTTCGCTTTATGGAAAGCTAAATGTTTACTAATACATTTTTAGGTTTGGGAAGAAAATAGTTGGATTTTTAGTAAAATATGTTTCTAATTAAGTTTGCTGAGACAGATAGACAAGAGATGAACCAAAATAACACTTTGTTATAAAATAATAAACTGTTCTAGCAAATAATGAAGTAAGTGGCAGAAAATACATCATTTTCTTTTAGTGTACCTATTCGAATAGTTGACAATTAACATAACGAAAATAGGCAATTATGACAATCATTATATTGTCTGCAGCAGCGCGGATAATTACAAAAATATTGATGTTAAACCATGCTTTGAGGTTTTTTAACCACGATGCTGTTATTCTTTCTAGACCTCACGTTCCAAATGTATTTCCTTGCAGGATGACTTATAGGAGGTCACTCCTATAAATCTGAATTTATTTTGCATAATGTGTCCGAAGTACTGTAGGTTTGGAGATTTGACACAGAGAAAGTAGTAGTAAGAGAACAGAACAGAGAAGTAGTAGTAAGAGAACGATTATGGCTTTTGAAGATGGTTCTTATCCGGTTAAAGTTGGATCTAGCTTTTTCAATGTGCACTCTTATTTCCCGTTTGTTAGTTCAATTTTTCATGTAATAGGGTGTCGAGTTAGTTACAGTACATCACTCTTTCTCAGCTATTAGCCATTCTGTTGATATTTCTCTAGAGTTGTATATGTTGTTAAGTATCTTTGTAATTATTGTTATTGATTCAGTGTCCATTAGCTTAAGTAGTTCTGCTTGTATATTATTGGCGATTGCAGCATTACAATCCTAAGCTGTACTATAGTAAAACAAACTTTCTGCTTTTATATTCTTGATCCGTCATTTACCCGCTGTTTTAGCTCAAAGCTCTTATCAATGTGGCATTCAAACAGTTTTTGTAGGTATTTTTTCCATTTTCTCATTTTACTCTGCTTATCCAAGATGATGGTGCCATGGAACGTGCAATGCTGAACGTGAGCCTTCGAGACCACATAACAAACCAACAAATCAGGCGAAGATCAGGAGTTCAAGACGTCATCGAAAGAACCACGACGCTTAAGTGGAACTGGGCAGGGCACTTAGCCAGAACACAAGATGGACGGTGGACAAGACGTATTATGGAATGGAGGCCCAGAAATTATAAAAGAAGCCGAGGACGACCACCGACTAGATGGACCGATGACATTAAACGTGTAGCGGGAAACTGGCTACAAGCGGCCCAGTGTAGAGAACACTGGAAAGAACTGAGGGAGGCCTATGTCCAGCAGTGGACGCGATTGGCTGATTGATGATGATGATCCAAGATGATATTTAAATTAGAATTAGTTAGGTTTTCTTGATGTCTTCCTGTTAGTCCACCAGTATGTTCTTTAACTTTCATATGTATATTGTGACTATCGTTCTTTTATTGTAGGCTATCAATTTCAAGGAAACAGGGCACCAGGACGAAGAAGAATATCCTGGCTTCTTCGCATTTTGTCATACGCATATTTGTGCATAAAAAATTGATAATTTTTCCATTGGACCTCCTATCTCGTTTCTGACTCTAACTCCATGTGCTGTGAGGTATTGTGTGTCTGATGTCTAATCTCTAGCTTGAAACTTGGCATTGAGTCTCTTATAATGATAACAAGTTCCGGTACTGTGAAATTTTCTATATGATTCCGTTGATTTTCTTATAAAACTCAGTTCCTTCTTTCTCCTTTTTATACAAAAAATGAAGACAAAATATAACAATTAAAAAAACTGTATTCTGGGATTTTATGGGACGTTGAAAACTATTTTTTTAATTATTTTCTCAAAAATTTAAAATTTTGATTGTGACTTACCAGCCTCATATTTGACATTCTAAACTAAACCAAACCACAAGAACTGACTGATATCATTCAGTCTAATCGAGTATATATAGTTAATTACTGTCACAGCAACCCCACTCTGGATTTGAAATATTTAGAATAGCGAAACCAGATCGATTAATCCATCGTAAAAGTGCAAAGATGCACCCAAGATGCATCTTGCATCACGCAAGTATATTATTGACATTCCGAAGGAATGTAAGCATATCATAATCTAAGATGGTGTATTTTATATAGTTTAAGTAATAGTTACTTAGACTGTGAATGTTTGAATTCATTATGTTATAAAATTTCTATATGATTCCGCTGATTTTCTCATAAAACTCAGGTCCTTCTTCCTCCTCTTTATACCCAGCACACTTGGGACATATTTTATTTCACAACCAACAGTAACAGATAAGCTTAAGGAAAAAAGTCCCTGAAACAATATTTGCATCAAATTTGATGAGCTTTCAAGAAGTTGTTTCCTTATGTCTGAAGTCTTAAAAGTTGTTCTCTCTAAATACTTAAGCAATTTTTAGAACAGTGCTAGAGGGTATACACTCCCATATGTTCTGCTTTAGTTCTAATCATTATATATTATATAGCCAATATTCTTCTTCTTAATGTGCCTATCCGTTACGAATGTTGACGATCATCATGGCAATCTTTATCTGATCTGAGGTTCATTAACCAGATTCTGAGGTTCATGAACCAATATGTTCTTCTTCCTCCTAGATCTCGCTTTCCAAATATTTTTCCTTGCAGGATGGCTTAAATAACAGAATATCTGGATTCATTTCCCACAATATGTCCGAAGAATTGTAACTTTTGAGATTTGACGTGGTCAGTACCTCTCGGTTCTTATTCATTCTTCTGAGGACCTCCTTATTTGTGACTCGGTTAGACCAAGGGATCTTACGTATTCTCTGATATAGCCACATCTCAAATGCTTCCAATTTTCTGCACATATCATCGTTCAATGTCCACGATTCAACACCATAAAAAAGGACAGAGAAGACGTAGCATCCCAGCATTCTTACTTTTATATCAAGAGATAGGCTGTGAATCTTGAAGAAGGCCCCCATCCGATTGAAGTCGGATCTAGCTTTTTTAATGCGTGCTTTAATCTCCTAGTTGTTGGTCCATTCTTCATTTATTATAGTGCTTAGGTAGTTTTAGTGCGTCACTCTTTCTACAGGGGATTTTTTGACATAAAGTTGACCTCTGTTATCCTTTTCTTGCTAATTATCAGAAGCTTCATCTTCTTAACGACTATATTGAGTCTATATTGTTGATACATGATTTTGTTCATAAAAACTTGTAGATCTTCTAAGTTGTCGGCAAATACTATGGTGTCGTCAGCATATCTGATACTGTTTAGCCGGTTGCCATTTAGTAGAGATTCTAACTTTAGAGAGTAGAATCTAACTTTGAGAATAACTAAAACATGGAAAAAGGAATCTTCAGATATAGATGTTGAATGATTTATTTTCAACAGTTTGAGTAGTTTACGGATAATATTAGTTTAAGTGTTTTACTATAAATAATTTATTGCATTTTTCGTGCCTGATTATTAAACTTATTATAGAAATTCTAATTTCAAAAATATCAACCAGTGTTAGTACCCAATAAAGAAATTAGATTGTATCTAATTTGACAATTGCCTATCAAGGAGAAAACAACTGTTTGTAATATAATGCAGTTTTTCCAAATTTGTAATTGACGCAATTAGTCAACAAAGAAATAAATATCACTAACACAAAGAAGCGACTCCATAGACGACGAAAACAAAAATTACAGCACACCACTTACTAATGATGACCGATTAAATCAATTGGAATTTCTTTATCTAGAGGAGCTGTAAATAATTTAGTACATATACGAGTATTTACATACCAAAGGAGCTTATCCATGCTTAAGGTGATAATAAATTAGGTGTGCATTGTTGTCGAGAATATCGAGCGTTTGGGTAGATATAAATAGAAATTTAAAAACTTATTTATGTTTAATTTTCTCATAAGGGAGCAAATGTGGGAGTAAAAACTGGCTTATTCTTAAAAATAGGGTATGATAACAAATAGTTGTTTCAAATACAGTTGTGCCCAGAATTAACATTTTTCCTAGATACTTTTTCAATAGCTAAATAGGCTATAAAAGTATTAAAGTCTAAAAGAATCGAAAAACAATAATTTTAGACAAGAACATGTTTGGAATCCAGATTCTTAAAGTTATTTACTAGGATTATGGGCAACAGAATTACAAATAGATATCCATATAGTGTGGGAAAATATGCTACCTGGGCTGCAATATGGATAACTGGGATCATAACTACGAAATAAAAACTCGTATTGAATATGTCAGAAGATCTTTTAATGGTCTTAGGAAAGGGAAAGGTTAAAGAAAACCTTTGCTACTTATTCTTAAGTATTTAGATACGCAAAATAATTCTTAGATGCCACTAAGAATTCTTTGGTATCGTTTTCTATGGAGTAGAAAGATGTAGTTTTAGAGGAGATGCCATAAAACTATTACAGGTATTTAAAATCTGGTCCTGTCAATCTATGTTCAGAATCTCATATATACACCACACAAATAACGTAAATATTCTCCAGAGGCTAAGAAAAGACAAAGAAATGATTAACAAAGTAAAGATTAGAATATTTGTTTACTTCTATTACATCATGCGTATTACGAAATTCTAACTGCTGCAGTTAATTCTACAAGGTAAGAGTGGTCCTGGTCGCAGATATATATCCTGGCTGGTCTTGGTCCTTTCCTGGCTATATAGAAAAGAGACTGGTCGAACGTCAACTGTTCAATTTTGAGCTGCTGTGAATGAAGTCAATGTGGTCATCAACACCATTAGAAGAAAGGCATCTTTAGAAGAAGAAGTCAAATAGGGTGAATTTTTTAGACATGCAAATTAAATAAGCGTTATATGAAATATAACAGGAAATAACATCAATGACTAGATATAACAGAGAAACAATAAAAAACTTTAACCCAGTGATAAGGAAGAGAGGAAATCTGAAATACGGTGAAGTAGATAGGCTCGGTTTTGCAATGTTGGATAGAACTTCTTGTCAAAGTTGTTAGTATCACATTAACTTCATAGTATTAATACATTAACCAAAACTACGTTAAAGAATCGAAGTTTTGGTTTAAGAAATTTACATAACGGTATCGAAATAAACTCTTGAATTAATTTAAATTTGGACCTGCCCGTGGCTATATTGGATATGGCACAGTGTCACATCAAGTAGTCTCATTTAGTAAATACAGAAGCGTCGTTTGTGGCATATCTTTCGTCTTGTATATCACTGCTGTAACCTAATATTTGCAAATGGTTTTGTAAATTTTATACGGAATATGTAAATCGTATAATAAATGATTCTATAAAATGGAAAAAGGTTAATGTTGATAAGACCAAAGTTATGGACAGATAGAATATAGAAATATCAACTGAGAGAAAACCAGCCATTTATAAGATCTTATGTATATATCTATACCAATCTCTATAAAATCTAACTAAAGCAAATATTCTGAAAGGTAAAGGTATTTTAATATATAATCCTAAAACATTTACTGATAAACAAAAGAAATAGATAGAAGATAAACACATCAAATGTCTCTGAACGATTAGCGTATATATTGGCAAACAAAAAATTACTAGGTACCAACAATGTAGGACATTAAATTAATGTATCTATCATTCTTCTTCTTCATGTACCATGTCCTTTCAGAACGTTGGTTAGCATCATAGCTATCTTAATTTTATTCACTGCCACCCTACATAGCATGCTTGTATCAACACCATACCAATCTCACAAGTTCTTCAACCATGAGGTTCTTCTTCGTCCTGGACTGCGTTTGCCTGTTATTTTTCCTTGCATTTGGGATCTCTCATTACATATCCGAAATACTCCAGCTTCATCTGCTAGATGCTTTTTATGATCTCAGTAGTCTTGCTGAGACGTTCTAGTATTGTGGAGTTTCGAATCTCTTTCACCCAGGAAACTTTTAAAATTCTTCTACAGCACCACATTTCGAAAGGCTCAAGGCGATTTAGATCGATTTTATTCACAGTCCAAAACTCAAAACCATAAAGTAAGACAGAGAGCACGTAGCAGCGAAGTAGGCGGATCGTCAATGCCAATTTTAGGTCTCTGTTACATAACACCTTGGACATTCTTCTAAAAGCAGCTCTAGCCTGCTCTATTCTAGATGTAATTTCGCTGTTATTTTCTGCGTTAAAATTTAATTACTGTCCAAGGTAAAATATTTTATCAACTTGCTTAAGTTTGGTATTATTTACATATATAAATGGTTTTATCTGCTGTTGTTTACTTATTACAAGTATTTTGGATTTTCGTATGTTCAGATCCAGACTTGCCTTCCTACAACTCTTAACGACCCTATCAAGTAGTGTTTGCAGATTTTCTTGACTAGAAGCTGGGAGTACTGTAGCGTCCGCATATCGTAAATTATTGATGACTTCACCGTTCACAAGTATTCCTTCTTGTTTTTCAAAATCTATCATTGGCTTATAAAAAGAGCCCAAATTTGAATACTAACCAAGAAAGCGATATATTGATTTAATGAGACAGAAAAGAATAGATCGAGTGATGCAAGACCTTTACGCAAAAATCTGACTTAGAAAGAAACAAAGAGGAAATACGTAAGAGAAAAGTAGTTACAAAACTGAAGTGAGAGTTTACATGGCATATTGCAAGACGATAGAAAAACAAATAGAATACAAAAAGTATTAACTATAATATATGCAGACAGAAGAAATCGGGAAGGATCTTATCAAATTGTTATTGTGACTTTACAATGATGATAGACAATTTAGACATATATTATACATTTTATTGCTTTAGTGTAAAATAGTTGATTTAATTACATAAAATTTAGTTTAACTTAAAAGTATCCTTTAGAAAAATCATGGCATGTGATTCTTCTTTCAAAATACAACTACATGCCACGATGACAGTAAAATTACCCTGATAGTGATTCCATAGTAAATTATGAGGAAAAAACCAGGAAAATAACCTCATTTTTCACCAAGTAATATAAATTAAGAATCTATGAACGTTTTCCAGAAGTTTTATATTTTCAACTCCCAAAGATTTTTTGGAGTGCGCATATAGAACTATAAAGAAAGAAACTGTAAAGAACAAGAGGAAGATCGAAGCTGAGATACGTAGAACAAATAGAAAATGATATAACAACATTAAAAATTAAAAACTGAAAAAAAAAGCACGAAACAGGTCAGAATGGAGAAGAATACTTGAACAGGCCAAGACCCAAAAAGGGTTGTCGAGCCAGTGATGATGATGATATAGAACTATTAAAATATTATAACAAATTCATTTTATGGCATAAAGAACGTCTTATCTAGATTTAATGTCGTCTGGCCAAGATGTCCAGTTTATCAGAAAATGAGCTTTGTTGCTTAGTTGTGGATAAATTTTATTTGTTAGTTATTGGAGAGGCAGGTGGACGTTGCCAGACTGATTTGAAGTTATCACAAAAGAAACTATAAGTGAGTAAAGTGAACTAACAGTAAACAACAAAGTTA
Organism: Diabrotica balteata; assembly: GCA_918026665.1. Lineage (NCBI taxonomy): Eukaryota > Metazoa > Arthropoda > Insecta > Coleoptera > Chrysomelidae > Diabrotica > Diabrotica balteata. The sequence goes on along the minus strand of OU898279.1, from coordinate 123,534,056 downwards.
TTGTGATGATATTATCTGAAGCGCCAATGTATTTAGGTTTTTTTGTAAAAACAATGACTTTACTAAATAATTAGTGAGTCATTTAATACACATACTATAGCATACATAATATTATATATACAATAAGCTAAGTTGTATATATAAGAGGATGAGTTTAAATCCCGTTGATTTGGCACGACACTATAAAAGCACGGCTATGAATTCGAATTTGATGCATGATTGACCATAGAAGTGATATCTATCGCTTTTGCAATAAACAGATTTCCTTCCATCCCCAGATATAGCAAACTCGTCTGATTAGTGAAAAGCAGAAAATGGAAATTTCTGATAATAAAATAAGGTATCTGAAAGACATTCTGGATCAAAAGTGGATCAATTTATTCTAATGTGCTAAGTATAGATAGTTTCCTTTAATATTGTTTGTAAGTTTAAAAATTATTGCTAAAAAGAAAACTTGTCCAAAAATAATAGTCAGCTCAGCTTAGGACATAATAAAGGAAAAATGCTTATAAGCTGTAAAGACAACTCCACATAAGCTCCAGAATTTATACTTTCCTTTTATGGAAAGCTTTAGTAGACAAACTGTATAATAGACAAAACACAAAGACAAAATATAACAATTTAAAAAAAAAATAAATATGGGGTTTTGATATGTTGAAAATTATTGTTTTAATTATTTTTTCAAAAATTTCAAATTTTTGAATGTGACTTACCAGCCTCATATTTGACATTCTAAACTAAACTAAACCACAAGAACTGACTGATATCGTTAAGTCTTATCGAGTATATATAGTTAATTGTTGTCACAGCAACCCCACTCTGGATTTGAAATATTTAGAATAGCGAAACCAGATCGACTAATCCATCGTAAAAGTGCAAAGATGCACCCAAGATGCATCTTGCACCACGCAAGTATATTATTGACATTACGAATGGCGGAGGAATGCGAGCATATCACAATCTAAGCTGGTGTGTTTTGCATAGTTTAAGTAAAAATTTGTTAGACTGTGAAAGTTTTTAATTCATTGTTATAGATTTATGAATGGTTATAAATCGGGTTACACATTTTCTTAGAGGAATCGTGTGCATTAAAAATTCTTGGCGGGTAAAACTAACAAATCATCAATTGTTGCTAGAAAAGGTACAACATATTTCGTCATTTAGACTGATTTCTGAGGTTATAATTTTTATGATATATTAAAATAAATTATTTTTTTGAATTTTTATTTTTATATTGGATTTAAAAGGATTGATTGACAAAATTGTCAGAGAAAAAATGTAAAATTAGAAAATGTCAGACGAAACAGCAATAGACTATCAGTAAAAAATGCTAAAACAAAATATTTTAAATTTAATTTTGGTTTTATTTTTAGTTTATATTTTATTTTATAACACATGTAAAGATATATATTGACAACTTGACAGTTGGCCAAAATTTAAACAAATTTTTTTTAAATATTTCCGGGGAAAAATTCAACAATTACAAATCAACAAAGAATTGCAAAATGGAAGATACAATTATTATAGGATGGTTATCTCAGAAAAAACATACCCACTACAAGTATATAATAGTGCAACACATTTACAATAATACAAAGAGAATATCATAACCGACGCTCTCACAAGAGATGAAGACACAGAAAAAAAGGTAACTGTTTCGTTAAATGTGAGACTAGACATCTTGACTCAAGAGTAAATTATATTTTCTTTAAATGAGATATGAACAAATCAAGAATATCTGGAGGAAAGAGAAAAAAGAAGAGTAGAGAGGAAAAATGACATATTTTTCAAAAGAATAGACGAAAAAGAACTGTATTTGGTGGCACAGACATTGGCAGAGAAAATTATAAAGAAATAACATGAGGACAATGGACATATCGGAAGCAGGTAAGTTTAGTTAGTTTTTCGAGAAAACTATATCTGCCGACAAGACTACCGCATTGCTAAGGAAATCACCAAAAAGTGTGAAACTTATCAAAGATATAAAAGTAGAAACTTCAATAATGAAAATATTGCAAAAATTGTTGTATCCAATAACAAATTGGACATTGTAGCAATAGATATGTTGAGTGATCTAATTATGACGACCCAAAGAAATAAACATATTTTGGTGATGGATGATGTTTTTTTAAAGTATGTAAAATATCATAGTTGCCATGCCACAAAAGGAGGACAGATAATGAGAAAGATCGACAATTTTATAGCCACCTTGGGAACACCAAAAACAATTTTATTAGACAATGCAACGTATTTTCGCAATGACCGTTTCAAGAGACAGCTGACAGAAAGGGGAATAGAGACAAACTTTGTTAGCATCCGACATCCTCAGAGCAATCCTTCTGAACGATTTATTCAGGAAGTGACAACACTTCTTCGGATTGCGACAAATGGGCAACATTGGAATAGGAAAGTAGAGGAAATAGAGAATTATCTAAACACCATTCCGAGTACGGTAACAAAAGAGACCCCGGAATACATTATGAAACGGGTAATGCCGATAAGACCATGAGAAGAGCCGAGAGAATAATAACAGGTGCTGAAAACGGTACAGAGAAGGTTACGAAAAAGCAATGAGAAATATATCCGAAGGCAAGATCGAAATAGAACACGAAGACCAGTGACTTTTCAGTGGCGAAAAGGTGCTTATAAGGGCATTATGAGTGTCAAATATCGCAAATTATAATTGTACGAAGTTATTGCCAGTTTACGAGGGTAATTGCATAGTAATTAACGAAAATGGAATAAATAGCTATGTTCTAAGACATGTTGATTCAGAAAAGATCAGAGAAGTGTACAACATTTACGATGTATACAAACATTACGAGTAATGGAAGGAAAATAATGAAATTACTAAAGACAAGGAACTATACAGGGAATTTTGTTTGCCCCAATAAAAAACAGTTGCAATATGCAAATAATTTTTATTGTTTACGAAGGCATGATACTAAAACATATCGAAAATAAAATAAATTTTTATTTTAAAAATACCATGTGATGATAAATATTCAAGATCCTGTGTAGGTTAAAAATTTATAAATATATTGTTTTATTTGTAATAAGTGTTTTGGGAGAACAGTGGATTTAAAACTGTGAATAGTTTCTAAAACATTTGTATAGAAAAACAATTCAGGATTATTTAGAAAATAAAAAAGTATTGTTTAAAATTTTACAAATAATTATACATGGTTTTGTAGCAGATTTTGTAATGGATGTTATCTTTTACAAAGAGGCATTTGCCTGTAGCAAAACAAAAGAAAGCTTAGTCGATATCATATCCTGTCAATTGGGGGGAAAACCAATTACAGTAAACACGTTTGATTTCTTGAAATTTAAAATTAGGAAAATTTGAAGTTTGGTAGTGCGATGAATCTGTATAAATCTCTGACGGTCGACTTGAAAATTAAACCAGGAGATTTGAATCATTGTGTTTTTATGATTCAGAACGAAAAGTCCACTTTAAGAACAGTATGTGGAAAAATTATTGTATTTTTAAAATCAAGTCCACTTTAAGAACAGTGTGTGAAAAAGAAGTATAAGTATTTTTTGTGTGAGTTTAAGTTGGTGAGCAGAATAGTTGTAGACGGATCGAGACCCAGATCGAGAATCTCAAACTCCTTGTGTCCAAAAAGACTCCTAATTCTATAAGAAAAGGAAAAAAGTTATATAAAGTTTGTACGAGATAACCATTAGAGGCGAGAGACGAAATTTGCGGAAAGAGTCCCATTATAATTATTTTTAAACGGGTCGGAGGTGTTTTTTTTAATTTGGAAAGAAACTGAACGAGCGCTGTTTTTGTGTAACAGTTTTTGAAGGCAGGAAGCGGAGCCACACGTGGTTTGGAAAGTTGGACAGTATTTCGGGAATACAATCCGGAAACTAAGTCAGTATCTGTTGGGAGACATCGCAGAAAACAAAACAAAAAAGGTCAGTCAATTTGTTTGTGAAATAATCATTGTATGTACACCATATATTTTATTTAAACTCATATCATAAAGCAATTGATAAAAAAGAATTATATTCTAAAGAATTGAATTGATAAAGATTGTATTAGGTGACATGAATACAAGAATAGTACGAGAGCGAGTTTTCATGACCGCGATAGGAAATCAAAGCCTACACAACATCAGTAGCAACAATAGATTACAAATAATAAACTTAGTAGCAGCACTCAATATGACAGTCTCTAGCACCAATTTTAAACACAAGAACATACATAAGGTAACCTGGACCTCACCTGAGAAAGGAACAACGAGTAACATCTTAATTGATTCAAACGGAATATCCACAAGCTGAGAGATGCGACAATTGGAGAACAGTACTCGGAAAACATCATCAATGGGCTAAAAAATCAAAATGTAAATGAAAAAGGCCAGACAGATATAGACTCTTACTGGACCAGATTAAAGGAAGACAATAAAGCAGCAGCGAAGAAGAGGTAATCGGAACAAAAATTTCTACCGTAAAAATTATTGGTTTGACAGTAAATGCAAGAACATAACAAGGAAAAAAATGAAGCCTAAAAAAGATGTTTACCCGACGAACTACAGCAACTGCAGAAAATTATCAGACAAAGAAAAGAAAAGAAAAGAGAATACATAAAAGAAAACTACCGAAACCGCCTAAATGAGGAACTTAAATGTATAGAAACCTTCAACAGATAGAAAGAATTCAGAGAATTCTATAAGATAATTAACACCAACAAAAAAGAATTCGAGGCCATAATAAGACAATGCATAAATCAGAATGGAAACCTATAAACAACAAAGAAAGATATATTGAATAAATGGGTGGAATATTTTATCCAGGCACTTAATATAGAGAAAGAAGAAAAAACTGGAAGACAAAAGAGATAAGGTAAGGGTAACAGACAAGAAAAGAACCACCAACGATTCTTTAAGTTAAAGATGCATTAAAAAACTACCTAGAGAAAAATCATTCGAAATAGATAATCCTCCAGATCAACTATAAAAAGAAGGTGACCATGATACCATTATGGCATTGTAGCAGCTTACAAAAGAAACATGAATAGAGAAATCCCTCCCCAATGATTAGAATATTGGAATAATTTGCATCATACACAAAAAGGAGATATCTTTAAATGCTTTAACTACAGAGAAATTAAGCTTCTAGATGCAGCGTATAATAGTATATTACATAACGAGAGTTATAAGAAGCTTATTACATGCAAGTAAAAAAGTTAATATTACGTTATGTAATAAGTAATAAGTTATTATAAGTAATTTTACAAGCATGTAACAAGCTTACAACTCAAGTTGTGTACTATACTTTTTCTACGAATATTTTCGTTTATAAAAATAATAATTAGATTACCACTATATTTACACTGACAGATTAATAATTTTTAATCTGTCAAAATAACGTCTGTTAATTCGTTTCCATGGTACCTCCACCAACTGACTTACGAGGCTTATGTGATATTACACATTTTTATAAAACTGAAGCGTAATTTTTTTTATTACGTGCTAGTCATTACGTGTCATTATCTGTTATGATGCATTTACTTAGCATCCAAATAATAGGTTATATACAATTTACTAGTAAGAGAGTAAAAAAAATATTTTACACAGTACTATATACTATATACTATTACAAACTTATGTCACAACTTTTGTAGGTACTTTTTAAGGTTTCCGTATATATTATGAAAATTAGTTTTTTCTCAATTTGTTTTAAACTGCTTCTTCTTCTAGTTCCATAACCGGTATTTATCGTTGGATATCATGTTGGCTACCATATTCGCTATCGTGACTTTATTGACAGCAGCTCTAAATAACGATGTAGTTGATTTTCCATACCATTGCCTTAGATTTTTCAGCCATGATGTTCTTCTTCTACCAGGACCACGATTACCTTGGATCTTTCCCTGAAAGATTATATTTTTCAGGGTATCTCATAATGTGACCGAAGTATTCCAGCTTGCGTTTCTTTATTATATTGACCAGTTGTGTTGTTTAGTTCAACCGTCTAAGGACTTCCTCATTTCTAACTTTGTCGACCCAGCTTATTTTCAGTAGTCGTCTGTATACCCATATCTTAAAGGCTGTCAAGCGTTTAAGGATAGCTTCAGTTAGAGTCCACGTTCCACTCTATACATCAGGACAGGAAAAATGTCACAAAATGTCATTCGAACTCTAAGGTCAATGCTAAGAACATGGCTGTAAAGTACGTTTCTCATTTTTACAAAGGCTCGGGCTTGTTTTATTCGGCTTTTAATTTCTGCAGTTGGATCCCAGCTCTCATTGATATTACTGCCGAAATACACGAGTTTCTCTACTCTGTCTAGTGTGGCATCTCTGCCTTTTATACCGTCATCCTGTATATAATTTTGTTTGCTAACTAACATATATATTTAGTTTTCTTAACGTTGAGTTTTAATATATTGTGATCCATACTGATCACAAGTCTGTTTTATTTTGTTCATTAGATTTAGAAGGTCTTCTCCGCAATCAGCAAGCACTAGGGTATCGTCGGCATATCTAATATTGTTCACGGTTACTCCATTCACAATAATACTTTCGGTTGTCTCCATTAAGGCTTCCTGAAATATTTCCTTCGAATTTTATAACGGGTAATCTTATAAAAATCAGGGCGTTAAGCAACACCACACTGCAGGAGGAAACGAGTGGAGAAATTCTTCTTGAATATATATCCCCAAGGATATTCAAGAAAAAAACGCCCACCTTTCCATCCACCAAAATAGTACTCTGCCCGACTGCTCAGCCTTGGGTTCGTTCCCTGTTCATTTTCCCTCTACACGAATCCCAGAAATATACAGGAAATAACAATATTTGTTAAGCCATAACAAAGTTATATTTATTTATTAAATAAAAAAAAACAAAATTTATATTATGAATGTGAAATAAACATAAATAAACTGTGTAAGATTAAGCCGGTTGCTGATATGGAATAACCAAAATATAAGAAAAGTACTCAGCTTTATTTTGTTTGGAATTAGTTGTCCAGTCTTTCAGGAAGGGTTCCGATCTTTGTTGAAGCTATCCGCTGTCGGTAGATTTAAGGAGAGTTGCTGGTCTAAATAATGGCAATCATTTTCTTCCCGTGTTACTAACGAGATTTTAAATTCCGTTCTGATGCATCAGTGGATTTGTATCTGGTTGCTGATTGTTGCCCAAGATATTGTGGTTGGCTGTTTTCTTGCTCCCCACGGTAGTTTTATAATTACCGAGAATTATATAGTTCTCAAAATACAAACTTGTATTTTGAGAACGATTTCCGAAGTGGAAATTGAAACGTCAATAAACGTATTTTAACCTTTAAGTGGCTTATTCCCAGTTAAATAGTAATTAGGATAAAATTTACTTATGAACTTTTATTAAACACTTTAACGTTACTCTCGTAAATTCAACATTAGAAGAATCTACTTATGAATATTAATAACCCAATTATAACAATTATTTACATTGATATCGTCAGGAATACTAACAGAAGCGGCAGTTTTAGTGGCAGTGTGTTAGCTGAATTTTGTCAGTACGGTTAATATTTTTTGAAATAATAACTTAATTGCTTCCATCTTCAATCTGTAAAGATATGTGAATTTTATTTCTGAAAGAATTTTCTACGTATGCTACATTAGTTGGTTTCCATCCTCCGTGCCTTTTCAAGTTGTTTATAGTACCACCGCGCCAGGACGACACCACTTCACCAAAACTGTTTACAACATTATTGGAATACATGTGTAAGCGTGAAAACCTAGACGAAAAGGGCATAAACATAAATGGAGAGCAGCTTAGTCACCTCAGGTTCGCGGACGATATAGTCCTGATAACAGACCGCATAGATCATGCCATCGAAATGTGCGAAAGACTCTAGCATGCCTCTACAGAAGTGGGTTTAAAGATCAATAACTCAAAAACACAAGTGATGACAAACCTTGTTCTGAGTGAGAACATCAACATAGCTGGACCAAGTATAGAACAAACATCAGCATACAAATATCTGGGACACGAAATTCGCTCAAGTAGAGATAACCAGACCAATGAACTAATACGTAGAATAGGGTTGACATGGGCAGCTTATGGAAAGCTAAGCTTCGATCAATGTGTGCTGCCGGTTCTAACCTATGGTGCGGAGACGCTAACACTTACTAAGACGTCCGCAAACAAAATTCGAACAACACAGAGGGCAATGGAACGGTCCATGTTGGGATTAACTGAGAGACCGAATACCCAACACAGAATTGCGCAGTAGATCGGGAGTAACCGACGCAATCAAAAGAATATCAACCTTTAAATGGAACTGGGCAGGGCACGTCGCGAGAACGAAGGACGGCAGATGGACAAAACGCATTCTTGAGTGGAGACCCAGACAAGATGCCTTTAGGAATAGAGGACGACCACCAACAAGATGGACGGATGACCTGAAACGGACACATCAAAATTGGATGCAGGCGGCTCAGGACAGAAATTTGTGGGGTGAACTATGGGAGGCCTATTTTCAGCAGTGGACGAGTATGGGCTGAATGATGATGATGATGATAATACCACCATTATCAGCCAGTAAAGCGGCTGAGATCCTTCGTAGACAGTACCCAATGTATTCTTTGGGATGCGGTAATTTAAAAAATTGAGCAATAGTGCAGACGATTTTTTCAAAAGTGTGAATACCAATTGGTTGTATAGTACGTATACAACTATATACAACAATATAGTACGTAAATAGGTTGTATAGTATGTAATATACAAATAATCTACAATGCTGTGTGTTTCACAAAGGTTCTTTCCATGTTCTTTTTAGAATTAGGAATTTTAATCACTAACATCTTTCGGTACGAGTTGTGTAAAATGGTACTTTCGATTTAATAAATTATACCGAAAGTTTTATTTTCGGGATTGCAGAAAAATATATTCTAACTACGATTCAGTAATAAAATTGTTACGGCGCCACGAACCAAATCGCAAAATATAGTTCGGCGCTTAATGTGTTCATAAGAAAAAACAAAAATCTTTGTAATCATTTATTGATTTGCAATAAATAAGCCAAATTTAGTTCAGATACCTTACGTAATTTAGTTTCTCCAAGCTAGGCATTCTTTGAAACATAAGAATTGCTAAAATTATTAGATACAATATCTATAAAGTATCAACAAAGCTCTTACAACGAAATTACAACAAAAGTTTATATACTTTTTATGACTTTATTGCTAAACCATTTTTGATGAGTTTATATTGCACTTATACCTCGTCCTTATCAAATACAGCAAAGATGTTCCGTAAAAGGATATTAATGCAGCATTTGTACTTTATTTATCATTTTGATTAGCGTAATAGATACTTTGGAAGGAATTTGTCCTTCTATTAATAAATATCTCTTTGACGTCAAAATATTAATTACTGGAGTAGTAATTAAATATTTTTTATTGAAGATCCTTCTTAAGCTTACAACAAAGAAATAAATTCATTTTTTCTTTCTGTTGATACGCTATATCGTTATATACCATGCGGTCCATATGTATGGAATAAATTTATTTTAACCAGCACCCCCTTTGAATTATAAGCAACCCCTCAAAAATTTTAAATAACAGAGGGGGTCGTATGGTACCTTGTTAGAAAGGGATTTTAGTTCTTTGTTCAGCAATATAAATGTTTTTAAGTTTAGTGCAATCATAACTAAGAAAAAAGGCGACTTGAATAAATGGAAAATTTTTGTTTTAATCTGTCTGCGAGTGTTTAGAATTATTTCTTCAGCACTTTTAATTACTTTTCGACTTCTTACTCCTTGGATGTATTTCGTAATTTGTCCAATATCCTTGCGCAATATTTCAATTTTACTCAGCAGTCGTTTTTCCCAGGGTGCAATTATGTTTTCAGTTCTTCCAATATTAACACACCGTCCTGTATGTGCTTTCACGATATAATTGTGTAGGACTTCAGTTTTCATAATTTGTAACAGTTTACCTAGTTTTTTACAAGAGTTTATTTTTGGTAGCGGTGGTCTGCTAACTTGGTTTCTCCCATTAAAGTCTTGTACGTCGTGTGCCAACTCAGATTAAAGATTTTAATTTTATTTATTTTAATGTCTTTCTCTTTACTTAAAAGATTGAAAATGTTGTTTCCTCCTTGGTTTGGAGAAGTAAATGCAAAAAAGATAATTGTCTTATGAAATTTAGTCGTCTTCGCAAGGTATAATGGAGCAGTGTTCAGTCATTCCCGTTACTGACTGACTTAATGTTCATTTTGCGGGATAGGGTAAGGAAATTTTTATTACAAAAAGGAATGAACATGTGAGTACCTGTTTAAGATTGTTGGATCCTCTTAAAGCTAGAGTTGAATATGTTTCTGTAATGGACAAAAGCAAAACAGACCGAAAAACACAACTGGGGTAGTGGTATTTTGTGGTGGAGCATCTTGGAGGCTGTTTAGATGTGGTCACTATTTGAATTAAATGCAAGAGGCTTGTCTGGATGTGATGTTCTTTCCAGAGAAGAAGTGTGTGTGTTTTGAGCTAAGTGCGACAGAACCGTGTCTCTAGGTACTATTGTTCCTGTAGCCGATCTCACTTCTACACCCAACTTCAAAACTAGTGTATTACACTTAAATTTTATTATTGGGCATTTTCTACCCATTTAATGCCACTGTCCTTTTAAAAGACCTCGCTATAAAGATTCCTGTAACTTAATTATTTTGCTAGTTATTAAGAGCTGTGTCGTTTAAAAAGAAGCCATTTTATTAAAAAAAATTAACAATTTTTTCATGAATCTTGTGTTTACTGCAGAATTTTTGAGGTTACCTGAAAGACTGTTTATAGTTTCCAAACATGACTAATAGAAGGTAAGTAAAATATATTGTTTAGATCTCTTAATTTCAAAGATATTTTATGTATTTATTTAAAATGCCTTTAAAATTATATATATATATATATATATATATATATATATATATATATATATATATATATATATATATTTATATATATATATATATATATATATATATATATATATAATTATATATATATATATATATATATATATATATAAGGAGTTATATAATAGAAAAGCTATTATTATTTTTGTATCTCTCTCTTCAATCCTGACCCCCCAGGGGGAGTGTAGTGGTCGACGTGATGTCGTGTATTGTCCGTCTCCAGAGATCTCTGTCTCTGGTCATTTCTCTTAATTCATGCATAGGTCTTTGGCATATTCCTGTAATTTGATCTATCCATCTTGTTGGGGATCTTCCTCGTGATCTTCGGCCTTCTACCCTTCCTTGTATTATGAGTCTTTCCATGTTTTCTGTATTTGCTCTCATAACATGCCCAAAATATTTTAATTGTTGGAGATGGACTTTACTAGAGAGTCGTTGGCTAACTTTTAGCTCTCTTAAAATTGAATTATTTGTTCTACGGTCAGTCCAAGGAATTCGTAACATTCGTCTCCAACAGAACATTTCAGTGGCGTCTATCTTTCTTCTCTCCGATTGTCTCAGAGTCCAAGATTCACATCCGTAGGTCACTATTGGGAATATTAAGCAGTTAATCAACCTCATCTTTATCGCTCTTGAAATTTGACAGTCCTTCCATATTTTGGTCATTTTTGCTGTGGCAACTTTTGCTAGATCACATCTACGTTTAATCTCTTCTTGTAATGACCCTGTGTTTGTGATTAATGATCCCAGATATAAGTATGAGCTCACAACCTCGAACCGGTCAATTGTGGTTATATGTGGATGATTGTTGTGTAGTCTATCCACTATCATGATCTTTGTCTTTGATATGTTTAATTGCAGACCAAATATTTGACTTTCGTTTTCGATCAGTCGTATAAGTTCTATCAGCTCTGCTTGACTATTTGCAAGAAGGGCTGTGTCATCTGCGAAACGTAGGTTGTTTACTTTATGACCATTTATTGAGATGCCCTTTTCCCATCCTTCAAGTGATCTTCACATAATATACTCCCCATATATGTTGAACAATTGTGGAGATAGTATACATCCTTGTCTGACATCCCGTTCTGGATGAAATTCGTTCGAAAGTGTGTCAAGTACGTTATTTTTTTGTATATTGGTCATCAAAGTTTAGTGTTCTTTATAAAGAACGGTGGCGTTTTTCGTTATACTAAGTACGAATATTTTTTTAGGTATTGGACAAAACCTTTGACTATAAATGAGTTGATAAATGAGATAGAAAATCTGTCAGATAATGAACTTCCTGATGACATAATTATTTTTCCACCCAAAGATGAGGAAGAGACTGACGAGGACAACGGAGATGAAGATGCTGTGGAAATAAGTAACTTGCCAGGAAATCAACTACGAGTAGAGGCAGAGATAGTCATAAATGATCCAAAAACCCATACCAAATCCGATATAAATGAAGATGAAGACAACATCCCTTTGTCGCACTCTAAAACGAATACGTCAAAGTCTAAAAAACAAGTAGCTTCTACAGTAAATGTGAAAGAACAGAAGAGCAAACGCCGCAAAAACTATCGATGGACCAAGAGAGATATACTTAGCAAGATTTCAAGATGGAGTATAATAGAAGGTCCAAAAAACATCATTTCCTTGGTAGATACTTTTTTCCTATTTTTTGATGATAGAATTATACAAATGCTTATTGAATTTTCAAATATGTACGCCAATTTACATAACCGTGAAGGCGATACTACAACTAATGAAATTAAATGTTTTATTGGGATTTTATTATATAGTAGATATATGAGTGTTCCTAGGCGAGATATGTACTGGGAAAAATCCCCTGATTCTACTCATGACCTTGTGGCTAATGCAATGTCTCGAAACCGTTTTAGATTTATCGTACAGAATATTCATTGCTGTGACACTGCAAAATTAGATATATATATGACAAATTTTTAAAGGCTCGACCACTGATTGATGTAATGAATCAAAAATTTCTCAATTTAGCACCACAAACAGAACACCACAGCTTGGGTGAGTCAATGGTTCCGTATTATGGAAAACATGGATCAAAGCAGTTTATCCATGGTAAACCTATCAGATGGGGATATAAGTTTTGGATGGGGACTACTAGGCTAGGTTGTGTGGAGTGGTTTGATCCATATCAGGGATCTTCATCCACTATTCAAGATAAATATAAACTTCTTGGTTTGGGACCTGTGTTGTCTTACAATTTGTTGATGCCCTAGAAGTATAGGCTTCCAAATTACCCTATGATATATATTTTAACAACTATTTTACCACGCTGCTCCTTTTGGAAGAACTTACATTAACGGGATGTAAAGGAACAGGTACAATAAGAGAACATCGCCTAGGGAAAGACTGTGACATTGAGGGTTCAGACACACTGAAAAAGAAAAAGACCGGGGTTCGTTTGACTACTGCACTGCAGAGAAAAGTGTAATAGTAGTTTACAAATGGAATGACAGTAATTTTGTTTTCATAATATCCAATCACAACCAGATATATCCAACAAAGCAAGTACAACGGTATTCTCAAAATAAAAAAAAACTTCATCAAAGTACTTCGCACTTAAGTGTGTGGAGATAAACTGTGGGGTTATTCGTCTTGCGTCGCTCGTTTGGAATTGGAATGCTTATTTATTATTTTTCTTTGAGTACATTTTGACTATTTTTCATATTATTTATTTCATATTTGTATATAAAAATGTTTTTGTTTTTTTTTCAGTAATCATCAAACAGTCTTATTCTACAATAATATTTTTGTTTAAATTTTTTTAGAATAAAAGACTAACAAATTCCATAGACACCTGCAGAAATGTGTAAAACATTAGCAGCTATAAACTATCCCTTTGCTTTATACGTCTTTATCATTGATCAGATTAAATAAAGTTTACAGTTTCCTCCTCGTATCGGACCTGAGAAGGAGAAGCTCTATCGTTTAACAAAGTTTTAACCTAATTAGGAGTGGCACGTTCACGAGCACGACATTCACAAGAATTGTCGTCGTCGGATGATCTGTATCGGTATCATCTGCTGTGATGTGGAAACAGCTATTTATTTATTATTAATGATTGTTTGCATGCTAATGAGCGTATGAGATGAATACTAGGCTTTATTTGTTTTATAGTGTTAGAAATATTTTTGGTTTAGTTATTTTTATACATACTATTCAATTTGTAAATTTAAATGCTACAAATAATAAATACCTAGCGATTTTTTCTATGTATCGAATAAAATGACTTATTTATATAAAAAATAGGGCTAGATCAATACGTTACTTGATTTATTATAACAGATAGAACTATGACTATGATCGTATTTTGTTAATATCAACAATTTATTATTTATTTATTTATCTATTTGGTTATGGAATTAACCCTTTGACAAAAAAAAAATTAACAGAGTTATAAATATTTAACTTTATCACTAAACATACAATAAAAAAAGCAAACAAACGTAAGTAGTAATTTTTATTACACTGATTCAAACCTGTTGTCTAATTTGCGTCTTAAATCTAGATAGTGATAATGTTTAAAAATTCACGTTTGAAATTGTCGTTCCAACTTTTAATTTTCTTTCAATCGATGTGTGTTTTGCATAGTTATTTATCATTTTAAGTAACGGTCTTATCAATGTTTTATATATATATATATATATATATATATATATATATATATTTACGGCATAAAGTGGACTCCGCCCATGTTAAAATTCAGGTTCAGGTGAGCTCCGTGGTCAAGTGGACACCGATATACGGAGCTCACTTGACCATTCCATAATATTGGCTCTGTCGATTCGTCAACATGTATAGTTTCATAATTTTTAAAAAAAATTTGGAGCCCATAATTATCCCTGTATCATAAATGTATATCGCTTAGTTCACGTGTATATATTATAGGGGTCGTTCAGATCTTTTTCACTGTATATTGGAACCATACGTATATCGGTTTAAGTAAGCTCTGATAGTTTGGCAACTCTGCTATAAGATGTATAATTCTCGCGTAAAGTCTGGACGGTTTATATGGACTCCTTAGTTTTGTTATCATTCATACGCATTACAGTGTGTAACAGATATGTATAATATTAACTACCTGTTTTTGGTAGGTACGAGTTCTCTAAAAATAGCTTTATAGATACAAAAGGATTTTATTACCAAATTGGATTTTGTTTCATATGCGGAAATTTCCTAACGTATTTTGTTAACGTGAATATGTCTTCATAAGTTTTATTTAAGAATCCGATTAATAAGAACTTCTTTTATTTCATCCATTGTTTTATGATATCTTGTATACAGCTTTTTTATTATTTTATTTCTGGTTTTATCTATGTACTACATTTAAGTTTGGATAAAAGGTTACCTCAAAATAAATATTTAAGTGCTAAAATAGATATTTTTGTGTAAAAATGGATAGTAGTGCACAAAAAAAGAAAGAATTTATCTAACAAGCATTATACCACTTCTCCAATATTACATACTTCTGAGTGTTTTATTTTCTATTTAGGGGTAATATGTTATCAATATAAGTGAAGTTAGTTTCAAATTTGCAATGATCTTTATAAGTAAAAGCTTACTGGCTATACTTAACATGTTTAGTTCAAATAAATAAACCTTGTCCCTTCAGAAAAGTCAACTAAGAAAGTGTGATGAATCTTATACCACCCCACATTCACACAGGTTAACCGGTGTTTGTAGGCAAGAGTCCTCCAGGCAAATTTAAGGAAGATAACAACCATAAGGAAGTTCCTTTCGAGGGTTCAGATGGGGAGGAGTAGCTTATATTTTTTTGTATATCTTGCAGATGTGATGATCTGATGACTGACTAATTTAAAGCTAAATATACTTACGTGTTAAGTATGTAATTTTGTCACCCATACTAGCAAGGTATATTCGGCAGCATAAGCATAGAGTTTAAGTCTACGTTTTAAGGGTGGAAGAATGTGCTTCCTATTTTGAGCTGACAAGTTTGCGGAGAATATCATTTTTCTGGTTCTAGGTTGCCATTTGGTTTTAAACAAAGTTCTGTGATAGAAACTATCTTCAAGGTATTTATAGCAAGTCCAGAGTTTAAGGATTTCATGACACTATTAGTTCAGGTATATCTTCAGATTTGTGAAAGCGTCTCTATTAGGGACATTTCCGGGGTTTGGCTTAAAATTGATTTATAATCTATTTTTATTATTTCTAATCCTATTCCTATTACTAGTTAAAACTAAACATTTGTCATCATTGTCCGGTTTATTTAGTAATTCTTCTTTCTCTACTCGTTGCTTGGCCTCTCCTTGGTTCTTTTTATGTTGCTCTGGTAGTTTTTTGAACACGCTATTTCCAACACCTTTTCTTCTTTATAGCACCATCTCCATTCCCTGCCGTCTACTGTGATTTTATTGTATCCTATTTTGACCATTTTTTCATTTTCCCTCATTTCTCTTGCTTTATCTCTTAAAGCTTCCATTTTCTCTCTCTCTCCTTTTGTGAGATCCTCTGTAATCCATATTTTTTCGATCTTCACATTCTTAAGTTTGTATTTGTTTCTTAAGATCGTTGTTTTTTCTTCTTCGCTTTCAAGTTCAATTAAGCATGTTTTTGTTCCTATTTTTTGTGCTCTTTTAATATTGGTTTTGACTCCAAGATGATTTTCTAATATAGTAGTCATTCCCTCTTTCAATGTTTTTGGGCCTTCAGAGTCTATTTTTGATCCACTGATGATTATATTCTTTTTTCTTTGTCTAACCTTTCTAATGAGCGTTTTAGATCATTTAATGCTTCCGTTATCTTTTTGTTATCGGTTTTGGTTAGTTCGTTTTCTCTTTTCAGTTCTTCTTTCTCTTTTGTCCATTCTTCCTTAACCCTTTCTATTTCCAGTTTTATGCTTTTTATTTCTTCGTTATTTTGTTTTATCTCTTCTTTAGCTTCATTTATATATCTTCTCATCTCCCTATTTTCTTTCTTCATTTCTGTTTTCAGCGCTTTTATTTCCGTTTTGATCTCCTTATTTATTTCTTCTAGTAGTTTCTTTAGTTCTACCATTTCGCGATTTTTTATGTTATCCTTTGGAGATGTTCTTAACGTGGCTTTGCTTCTTTTGAAGGCTTCCTCCTCGTCGAATGAGTTATCGTGTTCTGGCTTATTTCTTTTGCTGTTCATTCGATTTAGTTATTGTATTACATTTACTTTTAATTTATTATTTTAATTTAATTTAATTCTAATCCCAACTTTAATCAAATCTATTTTAAGGCTAGATCTGGATTTTTGTAATAAAATTATGTGGCTTTTATTTTGATCATTAATTTCTTGTCAGCACTAATTACTTTCTTATCTGCCAAAAAAAAACAAAAACAAAAAACGCGTAGGAATGTCTAAGCAGGTCGACCCTTCGAACATTCGCCAAAACCACTTTTTTAATCTTTAACTCAATTATTCATTTACTTAAGACTTGTTAAAATTATTAAAATAGTTCTATCTTACTTGTCTGATGGTATTTTCTTTATTAACTACTATAACCTGTATGCACTTAACTTTTGATACTTATTTTTGAACTCGGTTGAATTTTCTAACTTGTAATTCCCGAATAATTTTAAGGTTATTACGAAGCGAAATTAAATGAACCTACTGTTGTCACTTGCAGGACCGTTTCAAATAGTCAAAAAATTAATAAACAGCCTACTAAAATAGAAATATCGCCTATTTAAGACGTAATCCATTACCGGCCCAAGCACTCCTGCTAATGATATAGATTCATAAGAAACTCTCTCGTCCGCAAACATCTTCAATAAAGTGAAGAGAGCACGAAAAATTTTTCACTTAAAATCAACAAAATGAAAACCAGATACAAGCGAATCAACAAAAGAGACCAATTCAATAAATCTAGATAAAATATTAAAGTTAACAATCACAATTTCCAAAATATGGAACACTTTAAATATCTTATAAGATAAATTATCACGGTTAATAATAATGCCACTAAAAAATACAGGGAATAATTCCAACTTTAGATCAATTTTAATACATGGATGCGAATTATGGACAATGAGTAAAACAAGTAAGGAAGAATTACGAATATTTGAAAGAAAAATAATAAACATTTTTTAACCTCATTATCATATCGCTACAAATCTGCATAGAATAAGAACACATACTAAATAAAGAAAGCTCTTATAACGATATTGTTCCGGAAAATAAATCCCTTAAGGTAGATCGGACACATGCATAGACGCCAAGATGTCAAACTTATAAAACTGGTATGGAAGGAAGTTAGCACAGAAAATGCCATATCTAAAAAAAAAAAACATTTCAGTTGATTACAGATTCGTGTAAAATCAATCAACTTAGAGAAAATTTGTAGTCAGCGAAGACCCACCCAGTGTTGTAGCGCTACGTTATGATAATGATAAAGACAAAGGAGAAACAGTGACAAAAAGCAACAAACATGGACTAATGGAGTAAAGCTGCTTTAAAATCTTGATTGGAGAGGATTAAAATGAAAGTATAAGAAATACAATGTACTTTCTTAGCAGTGTACTTTTACCTCTTTGAATAAAGTATGTTTTCCTATCCTATTCCTAAAGTATCCTATTTTTGTTATCATTCATACGCATTACAGTGTGTAACAGATATGTATACTAATAACTACCTGTTTTTGGTAGGTACGTGCTTCTCTAAAAATAGCTTTATAGATACAAAAGGATTTCATTACCAAATTGGATTTTATTTCATATGCGGAAATTTCCTAATGTATTTTGTTAACGTGAGTAGTCTTTATACGTTTTATTTAAGAACCCTCTTAATAAAAACTTCTTTTATTTCATCTCTTGTTTTATGATATCTTGTATACAGCTTTTTTATTATTTTATTTCTAGTTGTATCTGTGTATTACATATAATTCTGAATAGACGGTTATCTCGAAATATAGTGCTAAAATAGATATTTTTGTGTAAAAATGGGTAGTAGTGCACTAAAAAGGGAAAAATGCTTAATTTATCTAACAAGAATTATATCACTTTACGATCATTACATATTTCTGAATATTTTATCTAGTATTTAAGGGTAATATGTAATCAATATAAGTGGAGGTAGTGTCAAATTTGCAATGATCTTTACTTTATACGTAATAGCTTACTGACTGTACTTTACATGTTTAGTTCAAATAAATTAACCTTTTCCTTCAGAAAAGACCGATTTGGATGATAAAGTCAACTAAGAAAGTGTGATGAATCTTGTACTACCCCACATTCACATAGGTTAACCGGAGTCCTCCTGGCAGATTTAATGAAGATAACTACCATCAGGAAGTTTCTTTCGAATGTTCAGATGTCGAGGAGCAGCTTACTTTTTTTTGTATATCCTGCAGATGTGTTGATCTGGCCAGTTTTTTCTTCGATTCTAGTCATAAAATGGGCTGGTATGCGTGGAGTTGATGTTACGTATCTGGACTTTGTTTCTTTCGTTCTCTAGCTACTTATCTTCGGATATTAGGTGGATTGATAGCTACGATATTGTAGAGCTTATGGATGTGAGTCTTAATATAGGTACTCTGAATTTGAATGACTAATTTATAGCTAAATGTACGTATTAAGTATGTGTTGATGTCACCCATACTAGCAAGGTATATTCGGCAGAAGCATAGAGTTCAAGTCTACGTTTTAAGGGTGGAAGAATGTGCTCCCTATTTTTAGCTGACAAGTTTGCGGAGAATATTATTTTTTTGGTTCTCATTTCATTTTTATAGTAGTATTAGGTTTTCATTTAGTTTTAAACAAAGTTCTGTGAATAATAAAGTGTGATAGAAACTATCTTCAAGGTATTGATAGCAAGTGCAGAGTTTAAGGATTTCTTGACACTATTGGTTCAGGTATATGTTCAGATTTGTGAAAGCGTTTTTGTTAGGAATATTGAAGGAGCATACCTAACTTTTTCCGGGGTGTGGCTTAAAATTGATTCAGATTCTATTTTTATTTTGTTTAAGGTATGATTTAGATTTTTCTCTACTTTAGCAACAAAAGTTTTTGGTTATGCAACAATAGATGTATCGTCTACATAATAAAAGTCCTACTATTTACCGGTATGGGTTGTGTAAATGTTATACAGCGTAGGTACGATTACGGTACCCCAAAGAAGACCGTTCTTCTACGTTCTCCATCTGCTATTCTTACCGTTGAGTGATACGAAAAATCTTATGTTGTGCAGGCATACACGGATAATACAAGTGAGTTTATTACCTAAGGGGATATCACATAGATTTTGAAAAAATGCCCTCTAATTTAAGGTGTCGTAAGCGGCATTGAGATTGACAAATACGACTCCTCATACCTGATATTTTTCATACCCGTCTTCGCTGTGTTGGGTAAGATTTAGTATTTGTGATGTACACGATCTTCCCTGTCATATATAGCCACTTTTGTCTTTTAATTTGAGTTTTTCTTCTATTATCGGTTTATATTAAGGATCATGTGCAGATTTATTTTGTATAGCTGACAAAATAAATAGATATATTGGCCGATAGCTTTTGTGGTCGTTGGAGTTTTTGCCAGGTTAAAGCATAGTGATAACTTTGTCTTTGCTTTGCTTGTCTACAGACTTTAGATATTAGCCATTGTAGTATTTTTGGTCAAAATTTTATAATTAGTTTTGTGCTCAGATCCTCAATCGGGAGCCGTAATATTGTTTATTTTATACGTGGATAGTGGATCCAAGCTCAACATAGTTAAATGGTTCCCGCAGTGACTAGTTTGAGTCCTTTCTCATTTTAAGTTTTTCTTTGCTTCTTTGCCAGCACTTATTATGTAATCTTCTGCGATCAGTTAAGCGTTTTTGTCTGATAAGCTTAAGTAAAGTAGAGCGTATGTATAATACCCAGTTAAGTGACAATCATATTATTCATGTTAATGTAAAGTTAATATACTTTTTGCTTATATAATTACTCAATATAGTATTTGCTTTATTTATTACACCTTTCATCAGGCTTATGAATTGTCTTTATCTCTAGATATAGTTTACTTTATCTCTATAGAATAGTTGGTCCTAAAAAGGACCGATTTCACAAAACTCATATTGGAAGAGTGATTGAAGAATTAACCAATTAATTAATTATTCATTACCCAAGGCACGCCCGATTGCGGTGGTCTTATTAGTACTTAAATTTTCGTGAAGGCTTCTACGTTGAACTCCATAAAAAATGACAAAGTATTTACTTTTGACTAAAAATCTAAATTTTACATACTGTTACTTTTAGACGATATTTCGAGTCAGATTTGTATAGTTATAACTGTAGCCGGTCACAACTCATATATGGATAATAAGGAAACAAACAGGTTAAAATAGGTGTACAAAAGTTTAACTACATATATATCGGCGCCATTGTTCAGGAGATGAGTTTATCCCAGAGATCAAAGATTACATTCTTTTACATGGATATTCTAGGTTCTATTTACTTATTTTCATTACTAAAAAGTATATTTATAATAAAGGCCTTAAGCTGTCTTTAGATTCTATGAAATTTTTTTGGCATAGACTTTTTGTCATTCAGCCAGACTCAACATGATACAAATAGTTGTTTGAGTTTATATTAATAAATATACAAAACAAAAGACAGGTAAACAGGGTCACTCTCTTCTCGCCTAGGGGCCCATCAAGGTATTTTTTAAAAAGACGTACAACACTAGGCCACGGTAAGAAAGGAATTTGACAATTGGGTTAGAAACAAAGGTTACGTTATTAACTAATGCATAATTATTTACATGGTTATTTTACTATCCTTTAAAAACATAACTAAGGAATCATACACTGCTCTCGAGTCTAGTGGTATCCATGAAAATTTAAACCTATGGAAATTGGCAAATTACAAAATACAGACATAATTCTGAATAGCAACTTGGGACAAACAGTTTTCCCCTCCTCAACTTATTCAGTTACCATCTATAACGTGTAAACGCATACTTGTTTTATTATTAGATACAATGAATTTCCATCAAGTAACTTTCAGCAATGTGACAACAAATTGCTATATAACAGTACGAGGCAATATCATCATATTTGCGTTACATTAATATTTATGTGGCAATCAGCTGTAAAAGTCATTGCCGTTTTTCCGATCGTATCATATTTTAGCATAGTCACATAAGAATTCTTTTTAAGCAATATACTGTGTCATATTCTTCTGATTTATTTTGTTGACAATTTATTTATGCTTATTAGTTCACCTTTTGTAAAGCAGTCTGTTTAAATATTAGGGATTTATATAATCTTTTTGTTTATATAATTTGTTTATCGATTTTACTATTTTAGATATAGTTTCATAATTATAGTTTTTTTTGATTTTTTCTATGGTAATACATATACATACCCAATTCGAAAGGGAGAAAACCAACGAGTTCTAAATTGAACATAGACATTATTCTCCATTTCTTCCTATATGTTATATAGAGATCATCGTCATCGTATAGTCGGAACGCAACAAGATTTTATTACCATTTCTTCCTTTTTGTCTCCTCATTCCTATTGCAAACTCAGCCACATAAATGGCGTTTTAAAAATATATGTCAATATTGCCGAAGTGCCTTTCCTAGGATACTTTTTTTAAGCCTAGTTCGTTTAATTACATGTAATTGATTTGATAGTCTTCAACAGATATGTATTGATTGTAGGTAGGATAGCAGGTGTTGATAAATATGATGAGTCGGTAAGTAGTCTCATTATTCCTAAATCTGCGCCCTTCATCCGTGGACATAGTAAGGGCATTTTTTCTCTTGGGGCATCCTACCAATTTAACTTGGGAATGCAGTTAATGAGAGAGCCTTTGGATAAAGCCAGCGCAACTTTGGAGTTGAGATTTAGGTTCTTGTACCTCGTTGCTATCTTTATATATGTGTTTGACCTTGGCATTAGTTTCGTTCGGTATTGGTTAGTACTCGGACCTTTGTAAGTCGGGAAATACCTCTGATGGCTTTTCTAGCAATCCTGATCTAATTAATACGTTCTCGTTACATATCCACACATTAGCACTGGTTCACTGTTTTATATATCCTGATTTTAGAGATTTATATTAGGCTTCTGGATTTAAAAGTGTTATAAGGGTTCTATATACATCAGTTAGCTACCTGAATTTTCCCTTTTATTTCTTATGTGACAACGTTATCTACGATATCTAAAACGCTGCAATCTTTCAAAATTATATAGCTCTATTTTTACGTTATGCCTTACTCTACATCCTTTCTTTTGTATGTTAAAAAACATTTATTTGATTTTCTCATTAGTGACTATTATACCGTTTTTGCTGCTAGTAGCATTATTTTATAGCATTGTAATATTTAATTTATGGATTATATTCGGATAGCAAATAAATATTCTTTACTTTCTCGGAGAAATAATATTCTAACACACAAAATCCTATTAAATTGCCAAAAATCTCCGTACATATTCTATTCACTTATGAGGGCAGTATAGTCCTGGACTGGCTAATTTTTGGATATTAGGAAACATGAGTGTAGCAGTTTTAATGTTTTCGGGACTGCTACTTGGTATCGGGGAGCAGAAATATCATACCAAGGTATTGCATATAGGAATTGTTGCTTGAACTTTATTATTATTAAACAACACTATATTTCCTAGTAAAATCATTATGACTTTACAGTAAGACAAATTTTCGATGTTGGTTATGAAAACATCATGTACATACCACCGGGTTCCCTATATCGATCTCCAGAAAAATCTTTGTAATAATGATACGGGAAACAGAAAACCAAGAATGGAAATATGCGCCAAGAAACTCTGTGATATAACAGTCGAATAAAATACAGATTGTCGATTCAAATAGTCAAAAAATTAATGAACAGCTTACTAAAGTGGAAATATCGCCTATTTAAGATGTAATTCATTAAAGGCCCAAGGTACAAAGCACTCCTAGCATATGCTAATGACATAGATCTCATAAGAAACTCTCCCGTCTGCAAACATCTTCAATAAAGTAAAGAGAGCACGAAAAATCAACGAAATGAAAACCAAATACAAGCGAATCAACAGAAAAGACCAATTTAATAAATCTAGATAAAATATTAAAGTTAACAACTACAATTTCAAAAATATGGAACACTTTAAATATCTTAGATAAATAATCACTGTTAATAATAATGTCAATAACTAAATACTTTTAGCATAATTCAAATTTTAGACCTATTTTAATACATGGATGCGAATCATTGACATTGACTAAAAAAATAAGGAAGAAGTACGAATATTTGAAATAAAAATAATTAGAAAAATGTTTTAACCTCATTATCATATCGCTTCTTCTTCTTTTTGTGCCACTCCTATCGAAGATTGGAAATCATCAAGGCTATTCTGATCTTGTTTACAGCTGACCTAAAGAGTTCATTAGTGGTGCAGCCAAACCACTCTCTCAAATTCCGCAACCATGACATTCTTCTACGGCCTGGATTCCGTTTTCCTTCTATTTTTCCCTGCATTATATTTTGAAGTAATGCGTATTTATGTCCTCTCATCAGGTGACCAAAATATTCGAGTTTTCTTCGCTTTAGCGTTAACAAAATCTCTGGGTCTTTTCCTATTCTTCGTATTACTTCACAGTTTGTTATTCTTTCAACCCAACTAATCTTCAGCACTCGACGGTAGCACCACATCTCGAAACTTTCAATATTTTTCATGTTGTTCTGTTTGAGAGTCCAGGCCTCTACACCGTATAATAGCGTGTTAAATACATAGCCTCTCAGCATTCTTAATCGTCATATCGCTACAAATCCGTATAGAATAAGAACCCATACTGAATAAAGAAAGCTTTTATAACGATATTGTTCAGAAAAATAAATCGCTTAAGGTAGATCGGACACATGCATAGACGCCAATATATCAAACTTGTAAAACTGGTATGGAAGGAAGTTAGCACAGAAGAAAGAATGCCGCTTAGGCGTCTCAGTAAGCAATGGAGAGAAAACATCCAATTATATCTTAAAATATTAACATTTCATTTGATTACAGATTCGTGGAAAATCGATGAACTTGGAGAAAATTTGTAGTTAGCGAAGACCCACCCAGTGTTGTAGCGCCACGTAATGATGATGATAATGAAAAAGGAGAAATAGTGACAAAAAGTAATAAAAATGGACTAATGGAGCAAACCTGCTTTAAAATCTTGATTGGAGATGATTAAAATGAAAGTATAAGAAATACAATGAATGATTGATGGATTCGAGAAACTTGAGACTTGAGAAAAGCACACTGACGTGTGTATCCATATTAAATTCCTTAGATTTTTATACTTTTTTTTAGACTTTTATACTAATAGCTTTAAAATTGAATGTTTGGTGAAAATAGCTACGCGACTTTAATGCATCAAATATTTTGTTAATTAAAAATCAACATATTGAAATTAGACAGCAAAAAATTATAATATTAAAGATTAATTTATAAATTATTATAGTCTAATTTTAACTACTTCATGAAATAAATATTACACGCCATAAACTGCAGTAATTGAAAAATTATAAAGATCTTACAGAAGAGTTTCTTAAACTGTTAGACGATTACGCGACTCGATGTTCATATTAATAGGTTCCAAAATGTACTACCTATAAAATTTAAACATCTACTACTAATACAATTATTGGCAACATCGCAGGAGTTAAGAAGTGTACAGGAAAAGTTATATATGGATCCCAAAAGTGTTTGATCCTATTACGGAGTCCACTTGATCCGATGTATTGGCCGGAGTCTACATAAAGCGCTACTCAGATAATAATATACACGGCGTATATTCTCCTGGAGTTAGTATAATACCGTTTTAGTACGGAGCCCATATTAACCGCTAGAAGTATATATATATATATATTTGAGATTTGGTTTTTGTTGAAATTTTATCGAATCTTAGATGTCCCCTTCATGTACAACTGTTAACTCTAATAATGTAATCTTCTACGGTTAGATTCTGTAAGTGTCTTATTTTTATTGATTTTCTTACATTTACGTATTTCGTTTTCATTTCGATAATTTTTATATCAATATTTTGTGCCGTTCGTTCTATAAACTAAAGGATCTATCTCATCAATTCAGAGCGCTGGTTTATTGCACCTACAAAAAGTACTTTGAGATCCTTCAACTATTTTTTTTAGCATATTGATTGTCTCAGTATCTCGTATACAATATTTGATAGTATCTTGTGGGCTATACTCAGCATGGTTATTGCCTGATAGTTTTTTAAATGAAGTTGATATCTCTTCTTGTGTGGTGGGATTATCAGTACAGTATTCCACCTTCTTTTATTTATTCTGCGCGTACATTTTTCTTTGGATCTTTGTTCCGCTACCGAAAGTAGCGAGAGTAGCTTAGTAAAAGAGTGAGACAAGGCTGTGTACTTTAACCATTGCTATTTAATATTAATTCCGATAAGTTATTTACCCAACCAGTTACAAACTGTATTGAACAGATCAAGATAAATGGTGTAAATATTAATAAAATTCGTTATGCCAAGGATAGAGTCATTATCACTGAGAGTAAGAAAAGCTGCAGACGTTACTAAAGACATCATAAAGAAAACAAAAACCATGATTATCAATAAGAACTATAAAGTAATAATAAGAATCCGGATAAAAAAGAGCACTCAGGAGCAGACTTTTTAAAGATGAGAAAATTTCTGAAAAACGAAAGACTCAATCTACAAATCTTATATGGGATAGTAAAATGTTTAATCTACTCTACTCTTCTTTATGATGCCAAAAATTTAACTCCTAATGTTAACTTAATGAGAAAGCTGGAAGCTTTTGAGATGCAGCTTTTTAGAAGAATTTTGAAACTAGCATGAACCGATTGTATAAAGAATTAAATGACACAAGGTGGGGAGAGATAGAGAAAGTTTTGACCACCATCAATAGAAGAAAGATAGCATATTTGAGGTACATACTTAGAAATAATAAATACAAGTTATTGCAACTAATTATAAAGGGTACATCGAAGGAAAAAGAAGTTCTGGCAGACAATAAATATCTTGACTGAAAATTATTCGCGACTGGACTGCGTTAAACACAAATACGCTTTTAAGAAAAGCGGAAAATATAGAGACGAATTTGAACTGTTTATAGCCAATCTTCATAAGTAAAGTTAGCACTAAAAGAAGAATTAAAAGTAATTGCTAGTCAAAATCAGTGGCTAGATCTTCAACTTCATCACAATATTTAAGTACCTCACTATCAGTTTGAATAGATTTCCATATTTTATTCATAAATACTTACGCAATTATATTTATATACATTTAGAAACATGTTATTATTTTAAAACTACTTAATTAAGTTTTTTTAATATCTTTTATACCTTTATATCCTTTATAAAATCTTATTATTTTAAGAACAAATTCATGTAAAACATTTTTAACTTATATTCTTTATAAGAAAAAAAGAAGAAAAGATTTAATAGAAAGAGACGCAAATATGTAATCCATCTTTTATAAAATGAATAAGTTCTCTTAATATCTTAAATACTATTGAAAACATCTACAAAAACAATAAAATAAAAGTCAGATCAAATGGACTTATAGACTAAAATTGTCAAAACTGGAAAGTGATACATAAAGAATATATAAAGAAGCAAAAATACTCTGTTACACATTCGACGAATATTGATAGCCCAAAATCAAGATAGTCTATTAAGTTACTTGTCCATAGATTTAAATGAGAAGATGAGAATTTAATATAGGTATTTTAATTCCGAAAATTAAAACAATAGTAATTAGCAAGGAACTAATCAAATTTATATTAGAAATTGATGGTCTCCATAATGAACAAGTAATGGCAATAAAAGTCCTTGGAATTGTATTTTCAAGCTTCTTCTTCTTCAAGTTCCACTCCTATCGGAGATTGGAAATCATTCTGGCAATTATAATTTTATTGGTTACTCGCCTGAATAGTTCAATTGAACTGCATCCAAACCATTTACGGAGATTGCGTGGCCTCGAGATTTTACTTCTTCCTACGCTTCTTCTACCTTTGATTTTACCCTGCATTATATTCCTTAGTAGTTCGTACCTCTCACCTCTCATGATGTGCCCCAAGTATTCCAATTTCCTGATTTTTATGGAATTTAAAACTTCACATTGTTTTCCTAGTTGTTCGAGAACTTGTTCGTTTGTTTTGTGATCCATCCATGATATTTTCAAAATACGTCGGTAGCACCACATTTCGAATGCTTCTAGGTTTTTAATGTTGGATTTTTTAAGTGTCCAAGCTTCAACTCCATACAAAAGGGTAGAGAAAATATAACATCGAAGCATTCTTATCCGGAGCAATATATTGATATCGCGATTACAAAAAAGTTTTCTCATTCTATTAAAAGTTGACCGTGCAATTTCAATGCGGCATCTTTATCAGAGATCAATTATCAATCCGTAAAACTATTGGCCGCACCAAAGATGCAGTGATACCCTACCATAGAGATATCAATCCGCCAATTCTAGGTATGAAAATCTATCATGTCTTGATGTCTTCAGTATATTTTTTTATGATAAGATAGTAAACTACTTAGCGGAAGAAACCCAACGATATGCACAATGTATAAACCAAACTAACCCATGTATTACATCTGGAGAAATACATTGTTTGAGGTCTTCTCCTGCTGTCAGGGTACAATCCATTACTATCGAAGAGAAGGAGACGAAATAGATTTCTGTGATAATGAGATGTGATGAGTACATGATACAGTATTATGGTCGCCATCAATGCAAACAATTTATACGAGATTAACCAATCCGTTTTAGTTATAAAATATGGTAGTTAAATACTTCTACTGGATATCTGGTAAACTTTGACCTATACCAAGGAAGAAATCCGCGTTCAGATGAACAATATGATAAACTTTTTGGCAAGAGTTCATCTCCTTTGGTGCAAATGCTTGAAGAGATAAATCAGTCAGAATTACACCACAACTTACACGTTGACAATCTATTTTCAGGACTTAATTTATTTATTTACCTACGATTTTTAGGGTACGGCACAATTGGAACATTAAGGGAAAACAGAATTCAACCTAGCTGTTCTTTGGCAAAAAGAAGGAATTTTCTAAAACAAATCGTGGCTATTCACAACATGCAATAGAAAAAAAACAGCGGTGTGTTATTGGTGTGATGGAAAGAAAACTGTTGTTACAATGGCATCTACGAGTTGTGGTGCTTCAACATTGGGCACGGTAAAAAGATTTTTTCATGAAGAAAAACGGCACATTCAAGTAAGTCGGCCTTACTGTATTGCTGAATACAATAAAAATATGGAGTGTCGACTTCATGGATCAAGGTGTTTCAACCTACTCAGTAGAAATTCGCAATAAAAAATGGTACTGGCAATTGTAACATGGTTGTTGGTTGTTGGATGTTGCAGTCCATAATTTATGGCATTTATATAAAAAAAATAAATAAGACATACCCTTGCTATCTTTAAGAAGAGAATTGTCCTAAGTTCTTCTCGCGAGAAATGGAAGTACTCCCTTATATACAGGAAGACCTATTCTACATAGACAGATTTTGTCAGATATTCATTTTGATCCAACGAGCAGTAGAAGGCGATGTGCTGGTGATGGATGTACAAAATAAGGACGAACAATGTGCCAAAACTGCAACGTTGGTTTGTGTGTTAATTGTTTTATAGGATACCATACCAGGCAATGATAATATTCTCAAAGATATATTAAAAAAAAAATAAATTTTGATTTTAACCATCCTTAAAATGTATTAAGCACCCAGCGCTACCACATGGTAACACCATAAAATTAAAAAAAAAGACATCAAACCAAAAAACTTGTTTATTTGGATTAAATTGTTAATATTTTCATCTAAACAATCCTAAAAGTAAGAATTAAAAAAAAAACTTAAATAAATAAATTTTAAAGTAGTCCGCCTCTGAAACATGGAACAATAAATTCTTCTAAACAAAACCGACAGGTGTAAGGAATATCTGTGCCACTTGTTAGATGATATCTATGAATACAATGGTCAGTCAGTCAGTGAACAAAACGGGAAAACTTTATTGGACGACATTGCAGAATATTGAAAATCTTTCATTAACCCATTTTGACATGTATGGTAATTAAGTCGTCGTTGACTAAACGCAACTTTATTTTAATGCATCGATAATGTTTATATTATGTATGCAATTGGAATGATATTAGGTGCGATGACACTTAAAATAGTAACCTGTTACTTAAGGTAAAATATTTTAAGCAATCTTACGCTATTAAAGTAATTAATTATATACCAATTAAGTGATAGTAATTTATAAAAGGATAATTTTATGACTAAAAGTTTCTATAACCAATATCCAAAGTATGGACTGGTTAATAAATTTCAAAACAACAGAATCTATGATAAATAGCTACACCAGATTTGGCGTACTGATTGGTGACGATATAATATCGGTTATGCAGCTAAGTAGATTCAAATATTTGAGTATAAAAACAAGTGCAGTTTTCCATATTTTCGGCAAATCTTTAGTTTTTTATGAATAATACCTAATACCTTTCTAAAACAGATGCCGTAGTCCATTATATTTTAATAATTTCCAATTAAATAAAAAAAATTAATATTTTTTTTACTTGAGAGGTTTCTGAAATAAATCTGAAAAAAAAATATTCTTAAGAGAATTTCTTTCAATTTTAGAACAGGACGTTCTTTAAACTAAAATAAATACCAATTTATTGAATTTATTTTATTATTGTGATCAAGAAACCATTATATAAATGAAATAGATCATACAACAACTAGACTTAGGCAAATTATGCAAATTGCATATTTTGCATATTTTGCATATAATGCATAAAAAATGCAAAAATGTAAAATTTTGCATATTTTTTTGGTATGTATGTAAAATTTGGTGTTAACTATATATTTTTATATACAAACTTACAGATAGCATGAAAATGCCAATATTTAATTTTGTTTTATAATCACTTGTTATTCAAATTCTTGGTAAAGTGACTAATAAAAGACAGCGGCTTATAGTTGGGTCAAGTTTTGTCCTGGAATTAAGGGTTTGTGTATTTCTAATTGTGAATAAATATTGTGCTTTGAAAATGCCGAAAATAAGCAATGTTGCAACTTGGATAAAACATTACAAAGAGCTATCTATGGATATGGATAAAGTTTATTGCTTATAGAGTTTAACGTTAGATTTCAAAAAGTCTAGCCGTAAAGCGTGGTCGCTCCTAAGAAAACTCGGAAGTGACAAACTGGCAACACGACAAATCCACGACTTCAACCCTAATAAAATTGCATCACATATAGTTGCCACCTCCAGAGGAGCATGTGATAAAAAGTTTACCACTACTATAAAAAAGGAGCTTAAACATCTAAAAGCTACCTGTCCATCAGATACAGAGTACTCCGCACCGTTCACTCCAGAAGAAGTCTCAAACGTCATCAAAGACATTAAACCTAACAAAGCTCCTGGTACAGACGGTATACCTCCCGAATTCCTGATACATTGTGGGAAATCTGCAAAAACCTGGTTGTCTAAATTATATACAGATATTCTCAAAACAAGTAACCTACCAAACCTCTTTAAATAAACAAAAATCATAGCCATCCTGAAACGTGGAAAACCAACAGACAACCTAGCGAGTTACCGCCTCATCGCTTTACTCAGTGCAGCTTACAAGCTCCTCGAAAGACTGGTCCTGAACAGAATCGGCCCAAAGCTACTTCAAAAAATACCAATTGAACAAGCAGGATTTAGGCCTCAACGAAGCACCACTGACCAAGTGCTCTCTATAACTACCTACATAGAGGCAGGTTACAAAAGAAAACTGAAGATGTCTGTGGCATTCATCGTTTTATCGGCTGCCTATGACACGGTTTGGAAAGTTGGCCTCATCTATAAGCTCCTTAAAATAATCCCCTCCAAAGCAACCGCCCGACTCATAAATACTATGCTGAGCAGTAGAAACATCCGTGTAACCATGGGAACTACAGTGAGCAAACAGAGAACGCTTAATAATGGCCTCCCCCAGGGCTCCGTACTTGCACCGCTGCTATTTAGTATGTATATAGCTGATATGCCCCCTACCAGATCTAAAAAAATTGGATATGCAGACGACTGGGCACTTGCAACTCAAAGCTCCTTAATACAAAACTCCAAGGCAATCCTAACGGAAGATCTGGAACGCCTGGTTAAGTACTTTAAACAATGAAAACTTAAACCTAACCCCAAAAAAACCGAGGTTAGCTGTTTTCACCTGAACAACAAAATGGCCCACACAAAACTTCAAGTATACATCAAGTATACATTGATAACCAACTGCTCACGCACAACTATAATCCCAAGTACCTCGGCGTCACCCTGGACAAAACACTCTCCTTTAAGAAACATCTTGAGAACACCGCAGCAAAGCTGAGAACCCGTAACAACATCATACAGAAGCTTTGCGGGACTACATGGGGCTCATCAGCAGGTACACTTCGGTGTTCAGCCCTTGGACTCGTATACTCCGCAGCTGAATACTGCTCTCCTGTTTGGCTGATTAGCGTTCACATAAAAATTATAGATACCCAGCTCAATGTTGCCATGCGTCTCATATCTGGAACGATCAAGTCTACACCTGTGGAGTGGCTTCCTCTACTGAGCCATATATCTCCACCTAATCTTCGTCATCAGCATGCTCTGCTTAGAGAATTCCAAAAGCTGCTTCACAACTTGAGTTCCAACAATTTCCAAATGAACTCCCAGTGGAAGAACATGAAGAGCGACAGACCGAACGTAATAATGAGAAACACACCATGCATCACAGAAACTCCACCAGGTTTTGACCTCCCCCGAAAATCATGGTCAACTCTTAACAGGATAAGAACGGGTCATGAAGTCTGCACAAATTCCCTTTATAAATGGGGGATGAGAACCTCTGCTGAGTGCGACTGCGGCGCCGAAAAACAGCATATGATTGCCGAATGCCCTCGGAGGAAGTATTATGGAGATCCTCTAGACTTCGCCTCTGCAACACCAGCGTCGATTGAATATATTATTACATTAGATGTTAGATTGTAACATACATGTGATAATGTTGTGTATCAAATTGCCATACGCTTAATAAATAAATAAAACTCTAAACGGTATTTTCTGTTCCTTTGGAAAACCTCTCCTACATGTTTCATCAAAGTTCACAGTATTCTTGTAATATTAGGTCCACCAAGTACTAAGAGAAAATATCGTATCACTGTTTACCTCGTAAACAGTACAACGATCAGTTTTACTAGCTTTGAGGATCATTTGGGCATACTGATCTGGTGTGTATACTCTATCAGCAGGTCGCACAATCCGTTTTATATTTCTAAAGTCACGGTCGCATGGTAAATACGAGTGTCCTCTGACCGAAAAATAATGGGTTATAGTCTCAAACAAATTCCTAACAAACAGATTCATAAGAAACCTCACAACCCAGTGGTTTTTATTCTGGTCAGGTGGACCGTCACTAAAAAGTACAAGATGTTTCACTCCATTTGGAAAAGATCTGTTTGTAGATAATGCAAAAGCATAGAACAAACCTCATCAGGTAGACCTAAATGATGTTCATATTAGAGGGAATTGAGTTAATTTTATATAGTACAACTATGTCTGATATAGGCGTAAATCCTATTACTGCTTATGCTATTTCGCTTCTTAATATTATCGCTACCCCATTTATGTTTCTTGTTATGTTATCTCCAACACAATAGATATGGTGTTCATCTATAATTCTTATTCCAGAACTTGGCCATCGAACTTAACTGCATCCTAAAATATATGTATGTTGAGGCGAGTCACTTCTTGAATACTAATTGCTGATTTGCCTGCTTGGTACATGCTTCGAATTTTCCTTGTATTTATCTTTTTTACTTTTGGGACCATATTTGGCAGACCGGGGGTATCTTAGTAATCTCTTTCTACTTAAGGGGTTTCTGGAACTGAGGGCCGTTGGTTTTGGATTTTCAGTCGTGGGGTCCTGGGGATATCCTTAAGGATCTTTAATGTGGTAGTCATACCGTGGCTTTCCACATCTCAGTGCCGTTGTCTTATTTGGCTATTCCACTCACAGCTGTTGACCAAAAAATAGAAAATTACTTTTACCTGTAATCGTTCGGTTACTTCGCAGTATCACAACCAGTTAAATCATAATTATTGCCTGTGATTATTCAGTATTAGACCGATAAAGAGATTTTTCTCTACCGCTCCGATTCTGTAATGACATAGCTCCTGTCCTACCACATGCTTTCAGTTGATCTGTGGGTGTTTATTTGGCAAAGCCTTATTCACATCTGTCCCATATATTTGTAGGGCGATCTCCATCAGCCATTGGGACGCGCCGTGTTAAGGTTGAGGACTACTCCCTTTCGAGGGTGTTTTTCAAGAAGTACTGAAGAGCCCTACTCAATTCAGAACCCCTTCTTCTTAGAAACTACACCGGCACCGGGTAAGGCTCCTTGGTATTTGATGTTTGCTGATGATGCGCTATTTTCGCGCGTTTGCGTTTATGATGATGAATGCAAGGCATTTCTAAATATCAAATGGTTTATTTAACCAATTCGGTAAGAATTTTATTATTTTCAGGTGCTTTTTTTCCTTTTGCTTTCTGTGATGACGTTTTCCATTTCAACTTTAGTACTTTAAGTACCTACACACTGTTGCATTTATGAAAGAATGACTTTTGATAAAATTCTATAAATAAATGTCGTTTAGATTCTCAATATTTTTAATTGTTATAAAGAAATAATCATAATGTGTTTAAAAAATTTGTGGCATGCCAACTAACATGTTCTTCTATGCTTTGTTGATCAACGTTAAAGTAGAATATTTTCGCTACTATCAAACACGCTACTTACCGTACGCAATAAATTTTAATGTATCAATAAAACATCCAAGACAAGTTGATTTGTCTCAGAAGTAAATGATTTTGAACAAGTCTGCCATTATATAATAAGACCAAAACCGGACAAAAATAATTATTGGTTAAATATCAGCATGCGGTATTTTTGTATTTGGTGTGAAGTGGTAAAAGTAAAAAAATACTATTTTAATTTGACTATTCTGAGGCAACTAGTAAAGGCATTAACATATTTATGGTGAATTTATATGCCACCCACTTAGATAATTTATTATATAACTCATTACATCTTGGTTTTGTTCTTGTGACCAATTAATTTTCTTTAATTAGTTTTCAGGTCGTGAAGCCTAAATTTTAATTTACATGTTGATGTTTACTTATTTATGGCCGTTAATATTTGAGATTTTATATAGAGAAACCATTTCTATACTGTATGACATTTTTTTTTATTTATTTATGCCTCAACCTCAAAGGGTCATTGGCGTTGTACAATTTAAAGTTGTGCAATTTATTTAGTACATTTTTATGGAATATAAGTATGATGTCAAATTTTTCATATCAGTTCCGTTACATAATATTGATTGTAAGGTATCTTGTAATTTATATTGAAGTCTCTCCATGCAATTTAAAGGACACTCTAGTAAAATATGGCGAACACTGAGAACAATATTACATACGTAGCACTGTGGTTTTAATTCACTCTCCAGCAGATTTTTATGGGTAATGGCGGTGTGACCTGGACGAGATAGGATGGTCTGAGATATGCGCTTATTTGTGGTTGATTTCCAAGGTAATATAGAATGTTTTACTTCTCGTAGTTTGGATGTTGATTGATTCCACTTGGTTTGCCAATCATTGATTATTAAGTTCTTAATTATAGGTTTTATATCTAGATGTGGATGACATGTGGATGACTCGAGATTGCCAAGGAATCTACTCCTTCATTGCCAGCAATTCCTATATGGGAAGGAATCTATACAAAGTTGACATTTATGTTCATAGTTTGCAGTTGGCTTAATGCTGATTTAATAATTTAGAAGACTTGGATGGCTAGAATATAAGCTATTTAGGTCAATTACAAAACTTAGGGAATTTTGTTATAATGACAGGGTTTTTGATACCATTGTCTACCACAAAATTTATTGCATTGAGAATAGCGGTAAACTCAGCTGTATAAATGGATGTTAATTTAGGGAGTTTCAATAATATTTTTGTATTATTAGACATAAATACTACTCTCACTCCATCTGTATGGTTATGTGTGTCTTAAGTTCTTGGAGGACATATTAATATAATGCTTTGGGATGGTTATCTGCTTTTTTATACGGAGAGTTTGATATTGACGGATGGGATAGGAACAGTAATAATATCTGGTATGTAATAGGTATCTGAAAATTTGAATTCAAGTTCATTCAGGTATCTATTTACCCTTTCATAAAAAGGAAGATCAAGCGTAGCATGTATTTTAAAAATATTCCTAAAACGGTCTGATTTTACACAGTGGTTAACAGGATTCATAGGATTTGCCTATATTGATCACACATATGTTAGTGAAAGTTGTTTTCTTCGGAATTCCAGGGGAACTTCTCCAGCTTCACAGTGTAAACTTTCAATAGGGCTAGTATAAAAGGCATCTAATATGGTTCGCAAAGCACTATTTTGTATTCGATCGAGTTGTTTTATGATATATGGTTTTTCTGAATCATAAATAATACAAGCGTAATCGATTTTGGACCTGATCCATAACTTGTGCATAAGAGTGAGTGTTTTACTATCTGCTTCCCACGTGTTGTGTGCAACAGTTTTTATAATGTTAAGTGCAGATTGACACGTACTTTTTAGACCATGAATGTGGTGGTTCCAGGATATTCTGTGTGTTCAATTAGAAGACTATGTTTTCTGATGAGTGTACTTTTTTACTTACGGTCATGCTAATCGACAAAATTGCCGCTACTGGGCCACGGAAAATCCTCACTGGATGAGAGAAGAACAAACTCAATATCCTCAAAAGGTTAATGTTTGGGCAGGGATTGTAGGAAACAATATCATTGGTAACTTTTTTATTGAGGGTAACTTGAATGGCAACAATTATTTGGCACTACTTCAAAATGATGTCATTGTAACGTTGGCAAATTTATATCCTGATCCAGGAAACCCTCAAGTTCCAGCGAATACGATATGGTTTCAGCAGGATGGAGCACCATTACATTACTAACTTAATGTCCGGCAGTACCTCTATACAATATTTCCCAATCGGTGGATAGGAATGCGAAGATCGATTGAATGGCCAGCGCGATCACCTGATCTTACATTATTTTTATAGGGATTTCTTTTTATGAGTATATGTGAAGAGCCATGTGTACAAAACTAAACCTTCTGATTTAAATTACTTAAAAGAACGAATAACGCTTGCGATTAGGTCGATCACGCCTGTTATGTTAAATAATGTTAGAAGACAGTTTTATTTGAAATAACGATGTTGCCAAGACGTTCGCGGTGAACATTTTGAACATTTACTTCTGTTCTTTTTCGTGTTCTACATTTTATTACGTTTTGCATTACATTTTAGTTTTTGATTGTATTGTAGCGAATTTCGGTAACCACATGATTTTAATTTCTTTTATTTTAATTAATCCTAATAAACTTGAAAGCGACAACATTTTTGAATGGAGAATGAAAAGACCTTTCAAACGATATATCACAAGCCTATACTTCCTAGTTTAAAAATTGGGGATTGTACCTATCATTCTAAGGGGGTTGAAGGTAGGGGTTGCATTTTCAAGTTAAAGAATGTTAAGTTATATAAAATATTTATATAACGGGATTTTTTATAAATATGTACAGTAACCTAAATAATGAATTTATTCCATTTGGCTTTTATACAATGTATCTTAATGTAGATTCATAAAAGTGTAATATTTAGTATTTAGATCTTTCAATGATTTGAATTTATAATATTCCTTAACTAATAAAATTTTAGACCTCTTTTGGGTAAACATTATATCATCGACAAATTGCAATCATATATAAATATTAATGTATACATTTCCATATTATCGAACAACAACCAATAAAAATTTATTGTTTTTTTCTTAAAACGAGCATGTTAAGAAATACCCTGTTTGGGACAGTAAATAAATAAGTATGTACCATTAATGTTATTGTTAAATGAACTATGGTAGGTCGTATCGTGTAGCATCGTGTATTGTATTACACAATCCCATTTGATATACTAACTTACTTCATGAGGATACCACATAAAGACGATGTAAATTTCCTTAACCTTTACTTTACATTACCATATTTTATTTACAGGTTCTTCGGCAACTTGGGAAGGTATGTTAAGGATGTAACGAAAAGTTTCTTTAATTTTTATTGTCATGTTTAAATTTAATCATTATGTACTTATATTTTTCTTTAAATGTTTTCAGCTTTGAAAACTGAATTTTTGAGCACTGAGGACTCAATTATTATATACACAAACCAATATGTATTTTGAGAACGATTTCCGAAGTGGAAATTGAAACGTCAATAAATGTATTTTTACATTTAATTGTGGCTTATTCCCAGTTAAATAGTAATTGAGGATATACAAGCTTTATTTTAGTCGTGATATATTGAGTGTCCATTCAGTAATGTCTATTTTTTGCTAATAGGGCTTCTGAGCTGTAAGCTTTGTCATTCTTCTTCTATTTCTAAATCCTGTATGGTTCTGCTTTCCAGATATACGCCCATTCTATTGTCGGTAATTATTTATTAGTTTGTAACGGTGTAAACGTCACACCTTTATTAATTTATATTTAGATAAATATTTTATTTTAATTTATTTATTCATTTATTTATTCCTTTGCCTTCAGCATTGTTTTTACTACTTTTACTACTTTATTTAAAAGATTTATATTTATATTTCAAAGTAAAAACGTTGCATGTCACAATTTATATAGTGGCGTTACTTATAATTAAAATTTCCAGAACGTAAACCTTATGAGTTCAAATTTTGCTAACACAGCTAATAATAAGATATCAGTATAATAATTACAAAAATGTTAACATCATTATATTGGGAATTTTAAAATTATATTGATTAAATAACCAAAATCATTTGATATTATTAAGAATATAAATTTTATGAAATAACTCTTTAAGTCTAATATTCCATAAAATAATAATTTTAATTAAATATATTAGACAATTGTACGCAACTGATACGGAAATACTTCAAATTTTATTGAGAGTTAAACGTGTGGCAAAAGTGTGTAAACTATTGCCGCTTTTTTAAAGTAAGAATTTTGTTTATGTTTTTATTTTTTACACAATTCTTACATCATAATATATTATATATTAATAAGTTGTATTTATAAATACATATTAAATTTAGATTTAGATTAATAGCTTTAAAATAATTATTGTTGTGTATTATGATTGTGCTATGCCAGAACAACCAAATAGTCGATAGAAATCTGACAAGCTTTCATATAAGATAAAATATTTGAATGCTCTAAAAGAGGTAAGTTTAAAATTTAGAAAATATAATTTTGTATTAAAATGTTCTTTGATGTATCTTAGTGTGTTGCAGTAGTCTTAATATTATACAAGTATATGCTCCTACGGCTGATAAAGATGATGATGAAATTGAAAGTTTCTATTACGATCTGGAACAAATTCTAAAATCAATGAAGAAACATCATACTACAGTAGTAATGGGCAATTTTAATGCCAACATTGGACATGGATGTGTGGACGGTTATGTGACTGACTATGGATTAGGAGAATGAAACGAACGAGGAGACCGTATGGTACAATTTTGTCAAGCGGAGGAGTTAGTAGTTGCTAACACTCTTTTCAAGCTGCCTAACAGACGACTGTACACATGGAAATCTCCGAGTGACACCAAAGGTAGAGTAGTCAGAAACCAAATTGACTTTGTCCTTATTAGTCAAAGATTCCACAACTCTATACTCTCAGCTAAAACCTACCCAGGAGCAGATATAGGCTCGGATCACAATCCTGTAGTAGTCACATTAAGAATAAAACTAAAGATCATTAAAAAACACATACAGAAACAAATTGACGTGGGAAGACTGAATAAACAACATATAAAAGAGAAAACAACATCAAAAAAAATTTACAAAATATAGAGAAACTGAATAGAAATACTGATAACATATACCAAAAATGGGAGAATATTAAACATGCCGTAATGTTGGGAGGGAGAGAAAATTTAACACCGAAAGAATGGAAACGTAAAGAATGGATGAATGAAAAAATACTACAGTAAAGAAAATAAGAGAAGCTAGAGAAGGATGGCTAAGTGAGTAATGACAGGAGTTGGAACAATTGGAGCGAAAATATGACTTTTTTAATGTACACAAAAAGATTAAAGAAATGACAGGAAGGAGAAGAACAACACAGACAGGACAGATAAAAGATACAGATGGTATAATTATAACAGATTTACAACAAATAATGAACCGATGGACAGCATACATATGACAACTGTTTGATGACAAAGATAGCCAAGTAATCTCAAACGAATATACAGATGATACAGGGCCTGATATAATCAGAGAAGAAATAGAATATGCAATCAAACAAGCAAAAAGTGTTAAGGCCCTCGGTCCTGATGAAATTCCCGTAGAACTGCTTAAACTTATGGACGATGAATCTATTAAAATACTCCTAGATCTATTTAACACAATATATAGAACTGGAATAATACCTAGGGAATGGCTCCGCTCGACCTTTATGCCACTGCCAAAAAAGGCAAATACAAAGGAAGTCAACGAATATAGTACGATAGCTTTGATGAGTCATGCTCTAAAGCTGTTCTTAAAAATAATCCCTAATAGGATCTATAGGAAATTAAACGTAGACATCAGTAACACTCAGATGTGATTCAAAAAAGGGCTGGGTACAAGGGAGGCTCTGTTTGCAATAAACGTTCTCTCACAGAGATGCTTAGACATGAACCAAGAAATTTACGCCTGCTTTATTGATTTCGAAAAGGCCTTTGACAAAGTACAACATGAACTACTAAGACAAGTTCTAATAAAGAAAAATATTGACAGCCGAGATATTCGAATTATATGCAATCTATATTGGAATCAAACAGTAAATGTCAAGGTTGAGGGCAGACTAACAGAAGAAATTCAAATCCGTCGAGGAATCCGGCAGGGATGTATCTTATCGCCACTTTTATTTAATCTGTATAGTGAAGCTATCTGTGAACAAGCACTCGAGGAAGAAGATCTTGGGTATGATAATAAATGGTGAGACGATCAACAATATAAGGTATGCTGACGATACAGTTCTCCTAACGGGAATGCTAGTAGAACTACAACATCTCGTTCAAAGTCTCAATATATACTGTAACAGTTACAGCTTGAAAATTAATTTAAAAAAAAAACTAAATTTATGGTAATCACGAAATCAAAGAACATCAGAGCTAATCTTGTAATAGACAATACAACGATTGAGCGCGTCCCTATATCTAGGTGCTTGGATCACAGACGATACTGATCAAACAAAAGAGATTAGATGTAGAATAAGAATCGCTAGATCAGTCTTTAATAGAATGCGCAAACTCTTTTGCAATCGTAATATCAATATAAAGTTACGAATACGAATGCTGCGGTGTTATGTCTTTTCTACCCTGTTATTTGGAGTTGAGGCTTGGACACTAAAACAGTTGACCATAAAAAACATCGAAGCTTTCGAGATGTGGTGATATAGGCGCATTCTCAGAATATCATGGATGGACCGCGTCACTAACACGCAAGTACTCCAAACTTTAGACAAAAGATGCAAAATTCTAAATGCGATAAAAACTAGAAAGATGGAATACTTGGGGCACATTGTGAGAGGTGAAAAGTACGAAATTTTAAGAAATATCATGCAGGGCAAAAGAAGTGTGGAAAGAAGAAAAATATCGTGGTTTCTTAATCTACGTGAATGGTTCGGGTGTAGTTCGATTGAACTTTTCAGACGCGCTGCTAACAAAGTCGCAGTGGCCATGATGATTTCCAATCTCCGCTAGGAGTGGCACGAGAAGAAGAAGAAGTAGTCTTAAAACTAAGTGTATTTACTGTTAATATAACATATATAGGAGCGAACACTACTTGATAAGTGATGTGGTGAATATCTGTGCACAATTTAACAAATTCTAAAGTAACAAAATTCAATAGGGAAAGTTGTGTGCCATCTGTGACACAATTGACTAAAGAATCAAATTCTTTAAGATCTGAATGTCTCACAAAAAGAATATTGTACTGAAGCACTTCTTTCTGGTTGAATTCAAGAACTTAGCTTGTCAAGTCCTTCTCGAACTGTTGTAATTTTAAAATTATTTCGCCTGTATTTTGTACTAGTGAAAGACATAGTTGGAAAATAGTCCAATCTTCCTCTGAGTTTTTACTTCTATCGATTTGCTTAAGTGCGACCCTGAAAAAATCAGCTTATCCTAATAAAAAAGCTTTTAAAGCAATGAGCAATCCACAATAGCCACAATTTTCAGTAATTTCTCGATATCGCTTTTTAGCCTCTCTACATAAATCAATCACCGATGAAATGCTTAAACCTAGCGATTGCATGGTATCAGGAAGTTTGTCTTTCATAATTTCATACAGTATATCGCGTACTTATTCATATATGGTACCATGTAAGAAAATATTGCTTTTTGTAGAACAATAGATCTTCTGGACTGTATATAGTACAAGCATTTAATACACATAACACGGAACAAGCACAAATGTACATTCAAATATTTGTCGCAATGGATCGACTTTCTCAACTGTTAAAATTCTATCAAAAATGCCAAAAAGATGTACTTCTAAAAAAATGGCGCAACTAATTAGAAAGTCCACAATTCAGTAGATTCACAACTTTTATAATCATTTACTGTCCAATTGGCATACCGAGTATCGATGGTTTAACCAAGTTTTCACTGGTATTTCTGCTTTACAAAATTTAATAGATATTTATACCGATGTATTGACTTCCTTGGATACCAGCTTAAAGGAGTGTATAGATGCAACTCTAAAACAAGTATTAGATAAGTTAAATTAAAAAGAAAATTAAACAGACAATTATTCAGTTCAGGGATAGTTTGACGAGTATAGTGTATTAAACAGTTTAAATAAAACCAAGTCCAGAAGATCTACTTGTTCTACAAAAAGCAATATTTTCTCACATGATATCCTATATGAATAAGTACGCGGCATACGAACAAGCGAACTTAATGAAAAACTTCTCGTCATTAAACTATATGAAAGAAGATCTTTCTAATACAATCCAATCGCTAGGTTTAAGCATTCCATCGGTGATTGATTTAGGTAGAGAGGCTAGAAAATTGTGGCTATTGTGGATTGCTCATTGCTTTAAGAACTTTTTTATTGAGATATGCTGATTTTTTAGGGTGGCACTTAGGCGAATCGAAAGAAGTAAAAGATCAGAGAAAGATTGGACTGTTTTCCAACTATGTCTTTCACTACTACAAAACACAGACGAAAAAATTTTAAAATTACAACAGTTCGAGAAGAACTTGGCGAGCCAAGTTCTCGAACTCAACCAGAAAGAAGCACTTCGGTATAAAATTCTTCTTCTGAGACATTCGGATCTTAAAGAATTTGATTTTTTAGTCAAGTGTGTCACAGAAGGCACACAACTTTCCCTATTGGATTTTGTTAATATAACAGTTTAACAAATAGTTGACATTTTAAAAATTCCTCACTTACTAACTATTCTGATATTTTGGTACTGCTGTGGGGTTCTGACATCGT
Organism: Diabrotica balteata; assembly: GCA_918026665.1. NCBI lineage: Eukaryota > Metazoa > Arthropoda > Insecta > Coleoptera > Chrysomelidae > Diabrotica > Diabrotica balteata. The sequence continues at coordinate 123,490,528 of OU898279.1, read as the reverse complement.
AAATCTTGCATGACGTGCAGTCATTTTTGTACGAAAAATTCTATATACATCTATTTGATACAAATACATAAAATCTTTGAGTACGTTATTACTTCTTCTCTCTTCTTTAAGTGCCGTCTTCCAATCGGAGGTTGGATATCATCATCACTATCTTTACTTTACCTATTGCTGCTCTAAAGAGTTCTATAGAACTGCATTTAAACCAGTCCCTTAATGACGCCAATGACCATGACACTCTTCTTCTTCTTCCTATACTCCTTCCTCACTTATCTTTCCCTGTATTATTAGCCTTAGCAGTTTATATCGCTGTTCCCTCAATATTTGCCCCAGATATTGTAACCAGTCTATTGTCTTACCAGTGATATTGTCTTATTTTTATTGTGTTTATCATTTCGCATTCTTTGCCCATTTCTCACAACACTTCCGTGTTAGTTTTCTTCTGTGTCCATGCTATTCTAAGCATCCTCCTGTAACAATATATTTCAAAGTACTGTAACGTTTATGTGTTGTCGCTTTAATATCCAGCTTTCAATTTCATATTGCAGTATCGAAACTACGTAGTATACCAGTGCTCTTAATCTCAGTTCTAATCTAAGATCTTTGTTGCAGAGAACTGTTTTCATTTTTCCTCCTCCTCCTAAGTGCCTTCTCTATTGAGGTTGGCGATCAATATGGCAAATTTCTCTCTGTTCTGGGCTTGATGGATTAAGTCATTTCCTGTTGTGTTAGTCCAATCTCTGATGTTTCGGAGCCAGGATTCTTCTTTTTTTCCTATACCCCTTTTACTTTCAATTTTGCCTTCTAATATTACCTGGAGCTGCTCAAATTCCTTATGGCGCATTATGTGTTCTAAATATGACGTCTTTCTAATTTTGATTGTATTAACCAGATGAGGTCTTGTGTTCATTATTTCCAGTACCTCTTCATTTGTAGTTTTGCTGGTCCTGCTTATTCTTAGCATTCGGCGGTACATCCACATTTCGAATGAATTCAGTTTGTTGACGTCATACTGTTTTAATGTCCAGGTGCCACAGCCATATAGTAGTAGAGACCACACATAACACTTTAGTGTTCTTAACCTTATTGTGATTGATAGCTTGGGGTTACAGAGCATTGTACGCATGTTCATGAAGCCAGATCTTGCTATTTCAATACGTCTTCTAATTTCTTTTGAGTGGTCTAGCTGATTGTTTAGCTCTCTGCACAGGTATATGAAGCTTTGGGAGCTTTGAAGGGTGATACTATTGATTTGTATATTGGGTGTAATTTGTTCATGGGGGTTCTTGTGGAATACCATGATTTTGGTTTTGGAAAAATTAATATCCAAACCTAGTCTGTGACTTTCTTCTGATAGTATGTTCATCAATATTTTTAGTTGGTCTTCTGTTTCTGCTAATACTACGGTGTCATCGGCATATCTTACATTGTTAATGATGATTCCATTGACTCTGGCACCTTCAGGGCGATCTTCAAGAGAAGCTCTGATGATATTTTCGGCATAGACATTAAATAGAGGAGGGGACAGAATGCACCCATGACGCACTCCTCGTTCTATGTTTACCTAATTGGTATTTCCGTTGTCTGTTCGAACACATCCTATGTGGTTCCGGTATGTATTGCTTATTATAGCTATGTCGTGTCCGTCCAGCCCTACTTCTTTTAGCACCTCAATCAATTTTTCGTGTCTAATGCGGTCGAAGGCCTTTCTATAATCGACAAAGCACACATACAGCTGTTTTTGAACCTCGAGATACCTTTCTGCCATTAGTGTCAATCACATTATTGCTTTTCTGGTTCCTGTACCTTTCCTAAAACCATATTGAGAACGACTCAGGTATTCTTCACACTTATTGTGAATGCGGTTATAAATTACTCGCATAAAAATCTTAGCAGCATGACTCATTAGGGATACAGTTCGATGGTCTTCACATTTCCTTGCTTTTTGTTTTTTAGGAAGAGCTACATATGTGGATGTTAGCCAGTCATGCGGTAGAGTGCCATGTTTATATATAATGTTAAAGAGGTAGGTTTATTTCCCGACAGCATTATCACTCAGGTGTTTAAAATGTTCAGCTGTTGTTAGATCTTCGCCGGGTGCCTTGTTGTTCTTTGCGTCTTTTATTGCCCGCAAAACTTCTTCGGTTAGAATACTTAGTTTTCCATCGGTATCTATTTGTGGGGGTCCTTCTGCTCTCCGATCACCAAACAAATCTTTTAGATATTGTTCCCATATTTCCTTCTATTTTTCAGGGTCAAATTCCATTTGGTTTTTCGTGTTTGTTACAATTTTTCATTTTTACAAACGCATTTCTTGCTATTTCTTTCCTAGCTCTTATTTCGGTTGTTTGATTATTATTGTCTGAAATCCAGGTTCCTAGGTATTTGTATCTATCAACCCTTTCTATCAGTACAATTCCCAAATATATATTTGTTGGTATATTTGTTTTCATTGTTATTATTATGTATTTGGTCTTTTTTATATTCATTTTTAGTCCATATTTGTCACAGAAACTGTTTTTTTTTGTTTAGCAGTAATTGGAGTTGTTCAGCAGAGCTGGTCATAATCACGGTGTTATCTGCATATCTTATGTTGTTTATAGATCTTCTGTTAATTATTATTCCTACACTTTGAGATAGTAATGCTTCTTTAAAATTGGCTTCACTATATACATTAAATAGTAATGGGGACCTAATACATCCCTGCCTAACTTCTCTACTGATTTCGATTTCTGGACTGGATTCGTTATCTATTACGATTTTTGCTCTTTGATTCCAGTAGAGGTTTGTTATTATTCACACATCACTATGGTCTTTGTTTTTTTTGGCTTTAGAATATGGACTAATTTTTCATGTCTTACTTTGTCAAATGCTTTTTCAAAATCAACGTAACAAAGATACACATCAACATTCATATTCACACATCTTTGAGCTAACACATTAAAAGCAAATAACGCTTCTCTGGTTCCTAGTCCGTTTCTGGACCCAAACTGACTATCATCTATTCCATCTTACAGTTTTTTATTTATAGGACCATGTATTATTTTCAGGAATAATTTGAGGATGTGACTCATTAGTGATATTGTTCTGTATTCGCTGCAATGTTTAGCTTTTGTATTTTAAGGGATGGCACAAAAGGTGGAGAGTTACCATTGTTTCGGTATATGTCCTGTTTTGTATACTGAGTTAAATAAGTGTACTATAATGTCTAAGGTTTCATCATTCATGCATTTTAAGATTTCTATAGGGATTTCGTTGGAGCTAATGCTTTACCAGTTTTGCTGTTTTTTAATGCCATTTTAATTTCCTCTTTAAATATCTTGAAAACCACTTCCTGTTCAACTTCTATCTCCATCTGTTCTGTTCTATTGTCTTTGAGTAGTTTATAACCAAAGTTTTTTAATATGGATTATATATTGTAAATAAAAAAGTTTTGAAAACGTGTAATAAAACGAATTCTTCTTTAACAATTTTGGTCCATTTCTTGTTAAAAATCAATTTTTTTCCTATTTAATTGTGTATGTATAAAATGTTTGAAAAGACATAAAAAGATAAAAAAAAGTTCCTCAATGCTTATTTTTAACCTTTATTGAAAAAAAAACATCAATTAAAAGTCTTGAAACATTTATTTGAGATATGTGTGTTTTTTCACCGAATTGAATTGTACATTTACTTCACGTAGGTGAATTTAAAGTAAGAAGATGACATTATATTGCCCATATCGAGAGAAACATCAGCTATTACAAAATTCTTCATTGATTCGTTGTTACCTCTTGGTATTTTTATCATGCAATATTGGCAATATTTCAAAATAAGTAATTCATACTTAAACAAAGGGGGTTTCTATATTTAAACATTAAAAAATTACACTAGCGGCCAAGAGAGATTATAAATATTCTATTACACCATTACAGCCATCGTACTCTTTATAAATCACTGAACATTTTTTTTCAACCCTTAAAATCTTTTTAATTTTACAGAAAAACTTATTGTAGAATTAAAGACAGACATATCAAAGACAGACAAGTGTTATACAAGAAAAATTGAAATAAATTGGTTTTTTTCTCCTCTTGCTCAGTCCCTTTTGGGATGTGGTGACACCATCAGGCCTTCACAGTTTTTTTACGATTTCCCTTCATTCTTCTCTGTCCTGGGCTAGTTGTTCGGCTTCATGTAATCCTTGGTTAATCAATATTTTTGTTTGATCTACACAACGGCTCGGAGATCTTCTCCTAGGTCTCTTTCCTTCAACTCTACCCTCAACTATCAGTTTTTTCATCGTACCTGTTCTTCTAGTAATGTGTCCAAAATACTGAAAATATCTCTGTTGTATTTGTTTAAGCAGTCTATTCTTTACTTTAAGTTGTTCTAATATCGATACGTTAGTGCGATGATCTATCCAGAATATTTTCAACATGCAGCGGTATATCCACATTTCAAAAGCGTCCAGTTTATTTTTTTTTTCGGCTTTCTTTAAGGTTCACGTTTCAGATGCATATGTGACTCTGGAAAACATGAGCGCCCTCACTAGTCTTAGTTTTAAGCGTATTGTTATGCTAGAATTTTTCCAAATTGCTATCAGTTTCACCATAGCTGTTCTAGAAATAGTCAACCTTCTACGTAAAAAAAAATTCTAAAATTAGATCTGTATGAAGACTTGGAAATAGTTAAATAAAAGCAAAGTAGCCCCAATTGCGTTAATCGTCATGTTTCGTTCAACCGGGACTTTCAACCCTTACATCGACAACTCTTCTCATAGTCCACGCTTCACAATATTGCCTTACTTTCTTTGCCCGACTATCCTATACAAACTTCAACACCTTTAATTCTATACAATATTTGTGTTTCTTTAAACAACCTTTCTCTACACTATTGCCACATCTTCACCTCAAAAATTTTCGACCCTATTGTTAACTTCAGAACCATCCATATCTATCATACCATAATATTTAACCATTTTCTCCACTCTTTACATCTACATCACATTCCTATCCATTCTTTTATCTTTCATTATTTCTTGGTCAACTCATTTATCAAACATGTACTCAATAGTTTTAACTCATTATTCTCTCAAACATTATCTTACATTTTATCAAAATTCATAATATTTGTGTTTCTTCAAACAACCATTCTCTAAACTTTTGCCACACCTTCCCCTCATAACTTTTCGACCCTAGTGTTAACTTCATAACCACCCACATCTATCATACCATAATATTTTATCATTTTCTTCACTCTTAACATCTACATCACATTCCTGTCCATTCGTTTCTTTCATTATTTCTTGGTCAACTCATATATCAAACAGGCACTCAATAGTTTTAAACTCAGTATTCATTCAAACATTATCTAACCGTTTATTAAAATTAATTTTTCCCCTATTACAAAAAAAAAAATCCTCATCCAACATTGCTCACCTTCTCTTGGTCAACAACTTAGTAGCACACTCACACATTAAATTTTAGGTTTTTACAAACCGAATTTATTAGTACTAAAATACATTTTGTTCAGGGTGCTAGATGCTGTATGCGTGAAAGACCCCTATTATCTCTAATTGTTGATTAACTCCTTTTCTCCTTTAACCATCCCCTTCTTGTTCAGTCATTTCCTCTACTTTTATTCTCATCAAGTCTCCGAGGAGCTCAGCCTCTTCAATTTTAAATTTAATCACATAGGTTATAACTCTAATTTATTCAGCCTGTAGATTTTCAATTTACCAAACTTATTTTTATTAATTTTCTTACCATACTAACAGTCTTAAATAAAGTCATTTAAATACGAGGTCTTATATTAGCTTCAAATATTTGCTATTAAATTTTTACCTGTTCTAGATGTGATAAACATAAAAGGATAATTTTCATATATATAAGCTAATCTAACATAAATTACACTTTTAGACCACATTCCATACGACAAACAGTAACATAGGTTGCCTAATACACAGGTCATCCTCTTAAACGTGACTTTAACACCATCGATTATTTCACATCGACTATAACCCAAAATTTTAAATCCCAACACCTAGATTGCTGTTATTATTATTATTTTTTTTAAATCATCAAAATAATTTTTGAATCTTTTGGCTGTAGTAATACTCGGTATAACTAATATAGTTTCATGTTACATTGACATTTTGTTTTTGACACCGTTCATAGGTATATTCCAATCAGTTTCCAGCTGTTCTCCGTGCGTACAGGTTTACTCCCCGGCTCTGGAACTCATTTCAATAATGTATGTTACCTGAAGTCATATTTAATTCAATACTGAACATCACAGTTTTTTATCAACAAGATGTATAATCTTTTATAACTATATGTAATTTAAAGAGTTTTTAACCCATGTATTTTGGTGGCTCAGGTATTTTAACCTAGTAAGTATAGCCATTTTTGCTTTTTAACCATAGTCAAAATTTCATAACCACGTTTGTTTTAACTAAATGGTTTATACTTATTTTAGGCAATTTTAAACCTGATGATGGACTGTTTAGTCCGAAAACGTTTGTTTTTTTGATGTAGCCCTTTTAAGGGTTTTTTAAATAAATATACCCACTTACGAAGACTAACCTTTTTTTTTGTGATACGTGGTATACAGCCAGCTACAGGAATTGTTTTCCTTGTGGATTTTATTACCCTTCTACGTATTTCTCTGTCACTACCCTCCGTCATTTATTATTAGGGACCCCAGGTATATGAATGTATTTACTACTTCACAGTCCCCAATTTCTTTAATGTGTTGAAGATTATTCCGAGTTTTTTTCTACACTGCTGCTATTATTCTTTTTATGAAAATCTCACTTCCTATAATTTTAGCGAAGGCTTCAAAAGTAACCTTGTGGACATTGTAATACTAGAAATAAATAAACTTATTATAAAATTAATAATGGGTAAATGTCTATGTTTGATCCAAATGTGATGGTAGGTGTCCGTTTTTGATGCCAACAAAAATTGCATTTAAAAGAGTGAATCCTCGGTTGTGACTTTACTTAAAAGATATTGCTTATACCATTTTTACAGATAATCAGGAAGTTTAACTCTTTGAGGCACAGAAGTCTGTAAATTTTCTATACCCTAGTTGCACACAAAATAGAGATTTAAATAAGAACCACTTTCTTTTGTTTAAGTTGGAGTTGGTAGTCAACAGAAAAATAAAATTTCATTTAAAAAACCTGTGACTTTGGCATAAAGAGGGTGGTACAACAGTTGTAACAATGTGTAGCACCAATAGTTTCTTTGTATTAGAAATAATGAATATTGTTTAAAAAATCTTTATTTTCAGATAACAAAAATCATAATTTTTTTATGATATTGTTGGAAACAACCTTTTGTATTGCTGAGGTATAAAGAAACCTTACAAATGGTACAACTTAACCCAAAAAACACACCTTCTTCTTCTTGACCGTATTGGTTGGTGGTCTGACGACGTAAATCTTACTTCTTTAGGCAATCCTCTTTGTCGTTTAGTTATCTCTACTACTTTCTTCCGAATTATATATCTATCTAATTATCCTTCTTAGGTCCATCTCTGGACATAAGCCTCCCCAATCCTTTTCCATTCTCTGTCTGTCGCTACAATCATCCATCTAGAGCCCACGTGCTTCTTGATATCATCTGCCTATCTCATTTGGGGCCTTCCTCTGCTTCGTTTATATTCCCACGGTCTCCAACTTATAAGAATTTTGTTTCATCGGTCTTCTTTTTGTCGTATATTGAGTTCGGCAAATCTCCATTTCAATTTTGCAACTTCTTGTCTAACATCCCTCACTTTTGTTTTCTCTCTTATCCACTCGTTTCTCTTTTTATCCATTAGTCTTATGTGCAGCATTTGTCTTTCCATTGCTCTTTAAGTTTTTATGATTTTGTCCATGTTTGCTTTTGTAGATGTCCCTGTTTAGGAACCATAAGTGAGAACAGGGAGTACGCATTGATTATATACTTTGATCTTAAGATGCTGTGGATATCTTTTGTTTTTAAGAATGTAGCTTAGTTTTCCAAATGCCAGCCATGCCAGTCTAACTTGTCTCTTGATCTCTTGATCTCTGCTGTATCTTACTTCCGAATTAGCTGCAGTTAATTCCACATCTATTTTTTTTCTTTCAAAGTTTTTTAGAGATTTTTTTGTAGACCGCGTATTCTATGTAATGAAGGTGTTTAAAACAGAACAGTCTAGAAAATGGAAAAAACTTCTCATCCACCATTTTTGCTTTACCTATCCAACTCGCATGAAGACTTCATTTGGTCAAACCAGTCTACAAAATTCATGTGAAGAGTATAATCAACCAAAGACTTAGAACATGGAAGAGACACTTCCGATCCATCTTTTTGCCTTCTTTGTACAGAAGTTGTCTAGGTGGGATCAAGAAAATTAGAAGGAATATAAACAGACTTCCTACCTTTCCATTTAATAAAAGTTATTTCATCACTACTTGCAAGATAATCATACTCACCCTGCTTTAGTTGCTTATCTTCACGTCATTTTGGCAAATGCTTTCTGTTTGACATAACTGTTCCACATTAATGTTTTTCGAGGTCTTTTAGCTTTATTTGTAAGGAATTAAGGAAATTATCAAAGAATAAAACATGTTTTTTGCCTCAAGTTCTCTGTCAATCTTAGAACTACTTTTTCGCCTAAGAAGTGTTCTATATAGTTATCTGTTTTCCCTGTATAAATATCAAAATTATATAGATGGTCATATTTATCCAGTGTCCAAATCTGGTAGCCTCATTTTATTGGTTTATTGGGCATAATATACTGTTTTAATACAAATAAGAAAAGAAAAAATAAATAAGACTTACTCACAATCAATTTAATTTAACTATCAGACGACCGGTTTCGCTTTCTACAATATGCAAAGTATCTTCAGGTCTCGATACAAAGTTAAACAAATGCTGAAATGATAAAAACCCATATTAGGGTGTTGCCTAATAAAGATAAACAAATTAGATGTTATAAATTACAATAATTATGCCAATATTACATGTCTGTGGTTTTATTTAAATGAGTAAGTTGAATAAAAGGTATAAAAATTTTTTAAAAAGGTTAAACAGACAAGGTAAGGCCCACAAATTGTATATAAAATAGTCTCTTCGATTGTAATAAATTAATAAATGAGCAAATAAATAAATAAAATAAACATAACTTACATGCCGGTACTCTATTAATAGATGGATGGTAGAACATGTTTGAAACTACTTTATATTGTTGAATGGAGAACTCAATACTATTATTGCAGTTGTTTGACAGTAAACGGGAAGTTCTTGAGGAGATAGATTTTATCCAATGAATTTGAGATATGTGTGAAATTGTTTGTTAAATGTAAGTGATGTAATATACTATTGTGTTATTAAAGGCTATTTATACTTATTCCAGAGATATATTTTTGAAATGTGTTGAAATGTTTTTGTTCACAGAATTTCTTTAACATTTTAACATACTACCGGAAACAATTTTTCCTAAAACTAGCCTGGACATTAGACTGAGTTAGTTATATTGTAGGATGTATTTTAATTATCCATATTGTTACATTAAATTTGATTAATTAAAGATTGTTAAAGTATGCCAATATTAAAACACATCAAGTTACTTTTGATATCTAAAATTGAAACAGTTTTATAGACATTCATTAATAACAGCATATTTTATGAAACTAGATAACTTAACTTACAGTATTGAGAAACAGAAGAAAAACTGTCACATGCTAACCTACATCTGTCAAAATTTACCACTAAAATCTAATAGATACAACAATAAAAAAACTCATTGTGCCCAAGACTATGATCTAGTGCATTAAAGTCCTTCCCCCTTTTAAATTCAATGTTTGTTTCGTCCCTTCTAAGTGTTTTCTGTTTTAGTGTGTTTAAATCATCCTTAATTGTTTGTATTTTACCATTTATTTACTTGACTATTCCAATAATTAACTCATTGCCAATAGAACTTTATCAAAGTAATTTGATAACTACAAGTTGGAAAATAATTGCACACCCACACAATTTTTACATCTACACTTATTCATTGTCATAAAACTGTCAGCTTCATAAAACAATTACTCAAACACATTTCAAAAATATATCTCTGGAATAAGTATAAATAGCCTTTAATAACACAATAGTATATTACATCACTTACATTTAACAAACAATTTCACACATATCTCAAATTCATTGGATCAAATCTATCTCCTCAAGAACTTCCCGTTTACTGTCAAACAACTGCAATAATAGTATTGAGTTATCCATTCAACAATATAAAGTAGTTTCAAACATGTTCTACCTTCCATCTATTAATAGAGTACAGGCATGTAAGTAATGTTTATTTTATTTATTTATTTGCTCATTTATTAATTTATTACAATCGAAGAGACTATTTTATAACAATTTGTGGGCCTTACCTTGTCTGTTTAACCTTTTTAAAAAAATTTTATATATTTTATTCAACTTACTCATTTAAATAAAACCACAGACATGTATTATTGGCATAATTATTGTAATTTATAACATCTAATTTGTTTATGTTTATTAGACAACACCCTAATATGGGTTTTTATGATTTCAGCATTTGTTTAACTTTGTATCGAGACCTGAAGATGCTTTGCATATTGTAGAAAGCGAAGCCGGTCGTTTGATAGTTAAATTAAATTGATTGTGAGTAAGTCTTATTTATTTTTTCTTTACCTATTTGAAATGGACTCACACAAGCAACACATTCATGATGTTTCAATACACTTCTACCTGTTGGTTTGTAGTTTTTTTGAAAATTATTCTTCACTTCCTTGAGGATTCATTCATTAGGTAGTTGTAATTTAGATAAATATGATTTAGCAGTCAACCAACTTTATTTACAGGCATGATTTTACAGATACTGTCATCATGAAGATCTTTATTTACACTCTAATAATCACTATAACTTGGCCGTGGTTTTATATCCATTAGCAGATTTAGACCAATAAATACTTTCACGGTTGTTGGTAAGTTTAAAAAGTAATTTTATGTTTTTCAAGTAATTTTGCTACATTGTTAACCTTTTCCCCTTTTCCGTTTTTAGGGTTACACCAGTACAAATTTCTTCTGGGAAAATCTCTCGAATAGTGCAATTGGCCTTAAACATTTTTCTCTCTGCACCAGTATTAAAGTTGTAAGCCATCTCTCCTTTCACAACTATGTTTCCCAATTCAGTTTTAAGAAGAACTATCCGTCGACAGGATATTTTGAATTAAAGATGAGCCGCTGTTATCATAAAACTTTTCCATTCTTGTTTCCAGGCCAACGGTACCCATGGACGTATAAATAAAGATCTTTATCTTTATAATAAATCTTTATTTATACGTCCATGACGGTACCGAATACCGTCCAATTAACTTAATCGTCACATATTTCTTAAAAGTTTTATGATATTCTTCTTTTGTCACAATTATGTTGATTTTTTTATGGTTTCTCTATCCTTCCAAATACTCTGTCGCCCGGAAAGAATGAGTGCCCTGTTAAAGAAAAGAGCACAGCTATCCAGAAACTAAATTATTTACATTATTGTTTTTTTCGGATATCCTGAGAAATCAGCGGATTTCAACTTATTGAACACAATGGAAGCAATCTCGTTGGATGATCTTTTTGCTTTGTCTACCGTCCAAATCTACATTGATACAGTAGTTGGATTCAGGGATTCATTTAACAATCCTTCAACAACTGAAAGGGTATGTCAGTAAAACTATCGTGAATAAATACTAACTTTGATCATTTACTTTTGGCAAAACAAGGTTCTTTTGGCAATCAAAACTCAAAATAAAACATATATTGGAAGAAGGCTTGAGCCTGTTTCCTGTGTAACTTTATTTTCATTTTTAGACATCTTTTCCCTTCCTCTGTTTTTTCCACTTAGCTAAGGTTTTGTAATTCTAAGCAAGTACTAAATTCATCCATGCCAGATTAAGAGAATCCGATGTTAAAATATGAGCAAAATATTTTCCTGAAAAATCACTGAGTAACCTTCTCAGATTCTTCTTTACTATAATTGAATATTTTTCACATTTTGGCGATATTTAGGTCTGGTGGTAGGTAGATATGTGCTTATTTCTTTAGGTAAATGTAAAATAATATCAATTTGTTAAAATCTAAACTATTACCGATTTGTCTCATTCACCAATTATTATCAAGTTTTGTATTCTTTGTGCTTGGGAGACTTTCATAATGAGCACAGCATTTTTAAATTACAAAATAACCAACTAACTTTGAATGTCTTTACAAAATATTTTTTTTTAACCTATTCTCTATCCTTCCATTGTTGGATATAGGTATTCCCCAGTTCTCTCCATCTTTCCCTATCTTGAGCTGTTCTCTGCCATGTGGGACCTCCTTGTTTCCTGATGTCATCTTTCCACCTCATCTGTGGTCTGCCTCTTGATCTCTTTGCATTGTATGGACGCCACTTTCCGATGGCATTGTTCCATCGTCCGTCTTGGAGACGTTCATTGTGTCCAGCCCATTTCCATTTCAGTTTTGCTGCTTGTTTTATCGCGTCTACTGTCTTTGTTCTGGTTCTGATCCACTGGTTACGTTTTCTATCTCTAAGTGATACACCCAACATTTGTCTCTCCATCGCTCTTTGTGCCTTCCTTATCCTATCCAAATTGACCTGTGTAAATGTCCATGTCTGTGCTCCGTAGGTGAGCACCGGTATTATGCAGGAGTTATATACCTTGCTTCGTAAGTATGGAGGAATTGTTTGATTTTTTAAAACGTAAGAAAGTTTGCCGAACGCTGCCCATCCCATTCTTACTCGTCTCGATATTTCGGCTGTTTGATTTTCTCTGTTAGCTCTGATTGCTTGTCCTAGATAGATATACTCATTTACTTGTTCTATTTTTTCTGTTTTTATTTTTATTGCCTCTTGATCTTCCGTGTTTGTCATTACTTTTGTTTTGTTGAAGTTAATTTTTAGGCCTTTTTGCAGTGATTTTTCAAGAAGTTGTCTTCATGAAAATGCGATAAATTATATCGCCTTGTCGGACTCCTCGTTTAACTTTTATATTATCCGTTATTAATTTGTCGTCCAGAATTACGGTCATGGTTGCGTTTTGGTAAATATCATGTATCAATTGTCGGTATCTTGAATCTATTTTACTATTGACCAGAGCTTCTTCAACCACCCAGTGTTCAATGCTGTCAAAATCCTTTTCATAATCTACGAATGCTAAGTACAGCGGAAGGTTGTATTCATTGGATTTCTCAATTAAGATTTTAAGCGCATGTAGATGGTCGAGTGTGCTGTATCCTTTCCTGAATCCAGCCTGTTCCACTGGTTGGTAGTTATCAAGTTTATTGGTTAGTCGGTTGTTTATTATTCTTGTGAAGTTTTTATATAGTTTTGACAAAAGAGAAATAGGACGGTAGTTGTTTAGGTCTGTTCGGTCTCCTTTCTCCATTGTTTAGGTATTTTACCTTCAAACAGACATTTGTTGAACAGTATTTTTAGCATTTTTTTTTATCGTGTCTCCTCCTTCTTTTAGCAGTTCCGCCAGTATTTTGTCCTCACCGACCGCTTTATTTCTTTTCATGTCGTTTATGGATTTTTCGATTTCATCTTCAATTATTTCTGGTAATACAAAATGTTCTTTACAAAGTATATTATTAACCATATCTACAAACATTTTAAGTTGTTTTAGAGTATTGTTGAGCATTATTTAGATTCAACGCCAGTCATATGCGATTTGTATAAAATCAAGTGTACATCTTTTATTGTTTTATAGTATACCATAAAACTACACTATGATAAATAGATATCCATAATTGCCTATTTTTTTTATTAACGGATTTGTATTTTTCGTGTTAACAAGTCTCGTACACTGCGCAAGAAGTATTTACCCTTGGAATATGAAACATGTGTGAGAACTGATAGAGGGTCAACAAGAGTCGCGTTCTATTAACCGACAATTAGAAGATGAGACAATTGCGTAACACTGTACTACATCTACGGTTATGTCCTGTGTCTAGTGCATGACCACTTTCATTTTCTTTACACACGTTCGATCACTTGGTTTAAATTAGTTTCAGTGGCGGATGCACGATGTTCAATATAAGTTGGATATTAAAGACATTAGGTGCTTACAAAAAAAAACATTTGTTGCTGTACTTTGATTAAGTATTCCTGTGTTGACTTTAATTTTTTTTTGTTATTGCAAATACCAGTAAAAGAAAACAGAACACAACTGTTGAAACTATCATAATTAGAGTATTAGTAAAGAAGCTATTATAAAAGAAATTTGTACCCTTACTTTTTAGACAAAAAATGCTAGATAGCATCTAAGGAAAATCAAAATTGTTACATATATATGTTACATACGTAAAATCTAAAACCTAAAAAGACAAAAACGTTAAAATATATAGTCAATAGATAATCAAAATGTAATGTAGATATAACTACGGTACTCGCTTCGGCGGTACATAAGGATAAGATACATATTCGTCAATCTTTTCATATTTTAGTTAATAGAAATTACTATGGCTATTAGACGAAAATTGTAACGGTTATATTTTGCATACCACATTGGATATCACTTGTAGGGGTTGAAAGTGGGGACTGGACTGAACTGGACTGAGGGCAAGCAAATAAACCGAAACGTTTAACAATGTTTTAACGAAATGTTTTAAACGAAATGTAACAAATACATTTTCTATGTATTTGTTACATTTTTTCAGGCATCTATCAATGGTGAATAAATCTTCTTCTTTTTTGTTACTAAACAAAAAATAATTTTTTAAACAAAATTTTATTTTTGACAATATGTCAAAAATAAAAATTTTTAAGTTGGTATTTATGACATTGAGGCTTATTTGTATCTATTCAATTTTTGTTTACAAATTCAATTGTTTTTGTTAAGAAACTTTATCAAAATTTATTTCAGAGAAACATTTATTAGAATAGGACATTTTTTTAATAATATTTTTTGTAATAAGATGTTAGCAGCAGTTTTTATATAGAAAACTAATTTTATTTGGTGAGTTAACAAAAAAATTTTATTTCTAGTTCAACTTTGTAAGATATTTTTTATTTTTTATTGTGTATTTTTATGTATGAGAGAGTAATAAAACAATAAATTATGTATGCAAATCTCTAAACTGTTGATACGGGTGACTCAATAAAAAACAGATATTTGTCAACAAGTTTACACAGAAGTATATAGGAAAACAATTTTAAATTGAGTATGACCACCAGGTATAAAGGTTGGAGCAGAATAGAATACAATAGTTGTGAGGGTTACTAATCCCTAAATAAGGTTGCCAGTGTCGGAGTGATGGGGGTTAACAGGTACTAATGAATTTGCAAGAAATGTAAGATGTTTATTTTATTGGTTATATATAACCAATACAAGTTTAATAAGTACCTACCTATTTGCAAAATAAAGTTTAATTCTTTAGATAAAATAAAAAGTTTTATTTTATCTGAAATGAGTGCATTCCACGAAGTAGGGGTTTCAACAATCAAACATTTAATTCTTTAATTCCAGAAATCTACGACAGTAATTGACTAGATAATTACCTTCTAAACTTATTCCACAGAAAATATGATAGTGGGTTTTTCCATTTTGTAGGAAGGTCTAAGTGGCGTATTCAAAATTCTTAACAGTTCACTAAAAGTAGGTACTTCAGTTGCAAGGTGCAGTTTATTGTGTATACTAGTGTTATGGAAAATTTGGAAGTGCCGTGTAAACGCCGAAAAATTGGTCCTTTAACAGTTAATGAAAAAACATTAATATTTAATTGTTTTAAATCATTTACAGACAAACGTTTATGTGAAAGTCTTTATCAGACCGTTGAGTTAGTTAGCTACACTTGGTGTTGGGAAATCTACGATTTACAGAGTTATTAAAGAAGAGAAATATGGTAGTTTTCAAATGCCACGTAATGCTCCAGGAAAACCAAAATTTCAAATAGAATATCATTTTAAAGAAGAACTTCGACGGAAAGTGCATGAATTCTTCTTTAGACAAGAATTTACAACATTGGATAAAGTTCTTTTCTCAGTTCGAGATGATAAGGATTACCCAGAAATGAGTCGAAGTACGTTATGGAAACTTTTAAAAGAAGTAGGCTTCCGCTGGAAAAAAAATCCCAGAAAGTCTATTTTATTAGAAAGAAGCGATATTGTCATCTGGAGAAGATATTTTCTAAGAACCATAAAGGAAATGAGAAACCAAAAAAAAAAATATTTTATCTTGATGAAACATGGATCAACGAGGGTCATACTCCAAATAAAATTTGGCAGGATGAAACTGTTACAAGTCAAAGGTACGCTTTTGTAAATAACTTATCTACTGGTTTAAACCCACCATCAGGAAAGGGACGCAGGCTGATAGTAGTACCTACACATTGGCAGTTCAGACGATTTTGTTGAAGGTGGTTTATTAACTTTTGAATCAACTCGTACCGGTGACTACCATGAAGACATGAACGCTGATGTCTTTCAAGAATGGTTCGAACAAATGATAGATCTTCTTCCTAAGAACTGTGTAATAGTAATGGATAATGCAAGTTATCACTCCAGACTTATAGAAGGACTGCCCACAACCAAGTGGTTAAAAAAAGACTTGCAGAATTGGCTGAGTTCAAAAAATATTACGTACCATCCCGGATCTATAAGAAAGGAACTTTATTCGTTGTGTGCCCTTCATAAAGAAAAATTTTAAAAATACGAAATTGATGAAATTGCCAAAAATCGTGGAATGACAGTACTTAGATCCCCACCATATCATTATGAATTAAACCCGATTGAACATGTATGGGCACAGATAAAGAGTGAAGTTTCAGGAAAAAATAACACTTTTAAAATTAATGATGTTAAACAGTTGTTTTTGGAGGCCGTAAATAATGTAAAACCTAAAAACTGGGAAAAGGCAGTAAATCACACTATTAAAGAAGAGGAAAAAATGTGGAAGCTGGACAATATTACTGATAAAATGATCGAGCCAGTTATTATAAATCTTGGTTCTGAAAGTTCATCTTCTGAATCTGATTTGGATTTGTAAAAAGTAGCTGTAAGTTTTATATTAATATTTTTATTCATCTATTTAACATACCTTAGACGGTTTTAAAAACTCTTTTTCTCTGTTGTAATTTTTAAAGATTAAAAAAAATGTGAATTTTTTAAAACCCTTTTTAATGTAGGCCAGTCAGTTCTAATATAGTGTGTGATAAAAGAGGTCACGTTTGTTTACATACACATAACACTTTATAACACTGAAATAATTCATTTATTTTTTACAATTATTCAAAGTAATTTTTCAATTAATCTTGAGCACGCCCATGGAGTGGTCGAAGGTACCAGTTAAAATTATGCTAATTACTCTCTCATTCATAAAAATAAACTATAGAAGCTCTTGATAATAATTGTAATCACAATTGAAAGCTCGAGTAAAAAAAGACAACAAATAGCCCCTTTTATTGACTCCAACCCATCCAAAACAGTTTTATATTTTTTCCAAACGAGTCACAAGTACTTCTTTTTTCGTACTCTTATATACATATACATATATATATATATATATATATATATATATATATATATATTTATAAACAACATTTATAAACAACACAATTTATTTATAACGATCTTCAAAGAAACCCATTACATGCAATGTATAAAAGGGGGTGGAAAGGTCAATACTTTCAAATGAATTTTAAAAATATAGACTAGATACCATTTAGATATATATATATATATATATATAATATATATATATATATATATATATATATATATATATATATATATCTAAATGGTATCTAGTCTATATTTTTAAAATTCATTTGAAAGTATTGACCTTTCCACCCCCTTTTATACATTGCATGTAATGGGTTTCTTTGAAGATCGTTATATTTATGTATACACAATAGTGCATACCTAAAATGATCGAAGACCTGCTACCAAGGACAAAACAATAAATAAAGAATTAAATAGCAATTAATTAGATATGTATACGGAGCATCGGATTCATTGAAAGGATAATAGAATAGATGCTTTAATTGAAAAATCTAGATGATGCGATTACGATATCACGATTTAATTTTTTCCTGCTTTACTATTGTTTTATGATATGTTGATACAATATTATCGTAGCATTGTTTATATTTTTGAGTTGATTCACGCAAAGACATAATTGATACAATTAGAGAATAATATATTGTTGGGATTCTTTTGCTATGTTAGTTATTACTTTATTGGATTTAAACCAAAATAGATATATTTTTTATTCTTCTTCTTTCAGCACCCTGTCTGATTATCGAACGTTGGCGGTCATATTGGCAATAATAACTTTATTTACGGCGACTCTAAATAAATTAGCGGTGGTTTCTTGATACCACTCTCAGAGATTTCGGTGCCAGGATGTTCTTCGTCAGCCTGGGCCTCTCCTTCCGGCGATATTACCCTGTATTATGAGGTGTAAAAGGTTATACCTCTCTGGATGCCTCATTACATGACCGAAATATTGTAACTTTCGAATTTTTATCGTTTTGTTATTTCTGTGCTCTTTTTCATTCGATGTAAAACTATTTCATTTCTTATTCGATCAACCCAACTTATCCGCAATACCCGTCGATAAATCCACATCTTAAAGGCCTCTAATTTTTTCACTTATGTCTCTGTAAGGGTCCAGCTCTCCATACCTTACAGCAATGTGGAGAATATGTAGCAGCGTATTAATCCGATTTTAAGGTTTAACGTAATACCTCTATTACGTTATATATCTCTATTAATATTAGACTTTTCTTTAATTTATAGAAGGCGACTCTGGCTTTTTCAATGCGTATTCTTATTTCTTTATTTATATCCCAGTTGTCGTTAACGTTTGGACCCAAGCAGGTAATATTGTGGACTATTTCTTACTCTATTCCGTACGCACTGATGTTCGTTGGTTGTAACTCCGTTTTGCTGACAACCATAAAATTTGTCTTAGACGTAATAGGTTAGCCCATATTCCTCACATGCTTTGATTACCCTGTTTATAAGTCGTTGTAGGTCTTCTTCATTGGAGGCAATAATTACTGTGTCGTCTGCATATCTGAGATTGAGATTGACATTAATTTCGTTGATTTTTATGCCTGTTTCTTCAACTAAGACTTCTTTGAAAATTAATTCGGAGTAGATATTAGAAAGTAGAGGCGATATAATACATCCTTGCCTCACTCCACGTCGTATTTCCACTGCTTCCGTCGTGTTGTGTCATTATACATGGTTATACATTGAGATATTGTAACAAGGAACAAACATGTGTTAAATGCATCGGTAAGTACTTTACAAAAGATTGTAAGAAACCACCAGAAGACAAACTAAAATGCATCCATTGTAGCGAAAGTCATCCTGCAAATTACCGCGGATGTAATGTAACCAAAAAATATACAAAAGCTGAGAAATCAGAAGACGAGTAAAGAAAGTGCTCCAAAACCCTCACAAAGGGGTAATGTGAAAGAAGAACCAAAAATAAAATCTAGCACTGAAAATAAAAAGTATAGTGATGTTGTAAACAATACAAAACAGACACATCAAGAAGTAGAAACCAACAATACATTAAAAATGATATTAGAAAAGCTCATTAAGATAGAGGGCATAATAACTCAAATAGAAGTAAGAATGAACAGATTGGAACACAGCGCTAAAGGTGCTATACCGAAAATTAGAAATCCGATGCAATTACGGATTATGGAATGGAATGCTTATGGACTGCCACCATATTAAAATGAGCTCCAAGCAGTCCTAGACATATAAGAGGTTGACTTGTGTCACATATCCGAAACATATTTCACTAAACAATCTTTCATAAAATTTAAAGGAAACAAGATATACCACAGTCAAATGTGTAGGTAACCTTATTTTTGGCTAATGATAAAGTGTTAGTGGAAGGTTATTGTGTAGTGAAAAGTGGATAGTTGGAGAAATTTTGGAGAACATAAGCACGGTGACATATTTAGTTAAGGTGGAAGATAAAAAGTTATATAAACATGTTAATTGTTTAAAAAAATATGTTGAGGACAATGAAAATGTTATAGATAGAAAATCTTATTCACATATAACTGATAATACTACTAATAATAAAAGTGTATTACCTGAGAAGGTTGATTGGTCCACACCGTACAATACATCATTAGATAATAATGTACCTTCTTCTTCTTCTTCTTCTCGTGCCACTCCTAGCGGAGATTGGAAATCATCATGGCCACTGCGACTTTGTTAGCAGCGCGCCTGAAAAGTTCAATCGAACTACACCCGAACCATTCACGTAGATTACGAAGCCACGATAATCGAATAATGTACCACAAACGGTAATTACAGACATAGGTAACAAAATGCAAAGGACAGTCCTAGTGTGCAAAACCAACCAGAGGTTCTTGTACGACGTAGCAGTCGTATAATTCAAACACCTAAAAGGTTCTTCTTCTTCTTCTTCAGATGCAAATCCACTAATGGATGTTAGCGATCACATTTTCCATTAATTCTCTATTTCTTGCTATATGTATCAGAGATTGTATGTCGTTAATCCCTGTCCATTGCCTTATGTTTCGGAGACAGGACATTTTCTTGCGTGCCATTCCTCTCTTGCCTTCAATTTTACCCTCGATTATAAGTTGGAGGAATTGGTATTTTTCATTTCGCATGATGTGATCTAGATACGCCGTTTTCCTTTTCTTGATGGTTTCGAAAAATTGGCGTTCTTGGTTTGTTCTTTTAAGGACATCTATATTTGTGATTTTCGCTGTCCATGGTATTTTTAGGATACGGCGATAGAGCCACATTTCCAAAGCTTCTAATCTGTTTATATCCCTCGTTTTGAGTGTCCAGCCCTCTACGCCATATACCAGCACTGACCACACGTAGCACTTAGTAAACCTTAGTCTCAGTTGAAGATCGAACTCTGAACAAGTCAGTACCTTCTTGAATTTTACGAAAGCTTTTCGAGCTTGCTCAATGCGACATTACTTCTCTGTCCGATGCCCAGTCTTCAAAAAGCCACGATACCAGGTATTTAAATTTACTCACTCTTTCAATGGACTTAGTATTCAGTGTTATGGTGGAGTTTTCAAGTGCATCCAAGTTTCTAGAGATGATCATAAATTTGGTTTTTTTGGTATTAATCTCTAATCTCATTCGCTTGCTGTATTCTCCGATTATAGTGACAAGTTGTTGAAGATCGACTATGTTGTCACAAATTAAGACACCATCATCAGCGTATCATATAGTGTTGATCAATACTCCCATCTTTGCATTCTCCAAAGACTCTTGAAATATGGCTCCCGAAAAAATGTTAAATAAAAGAGGAGAAAGCACACATCCCTGTTGAACGCCCCTTCTTATATGTATGGGTTTGAATATAGAATTGTCTATTTTTAACTGTGCCGTTTGATGCCAGTACAAGTTTTCAATGCAACTTATGTCTTTTTGGTCTATATCAACTTTCTTGAGGATCTGCATTAATTTGTGGTGTTGCACACGATCAAACGCTTTTTGGTAATCCAAAAAGCATAGGAATACATCCTTCTGATCGTAACAATTTTGGACCAGCACCTGTGCTGCTACTACCTATTGCTTCTCGTGTTCCTAAACCCGAACTGGGAGTCACTGATGTCCCATTCACATTTTTTGTATAATCTTTGATGTAGTACCTAGTACCTAAATGGTTGGATTTTTGTAAACATATGTTTATATTCTTATACGAACATAAATTCTTTAATGAAAGAAGAAAATGTTATGTATTTTGGTAACCATGCTAGTGTCAGATATTCCTTAGATTGGTAATATGTCAAGAAGGGTTGTTGTGACATGGCGGCTAGTAAACTTAGAAGTTTAGTTGTTTCTGTTGGTTGTACGGTTTGAATTTAAAATTGATTAAATGGTGTTCCCGTAAACTACTTGTTTTATTAACCTTCGACTGATAACGTTATGTCTCCCGTACCGACTGATTTTTCGCGGTTTAAGCGCTGCCAATTTTTATTTCAATCTGCATCTCACAGTACCTTTCGAACATGCCTGTATCTATTCAGTTGTAGTTTAGCAAGTGGACAGCGTGTATCGTTGAATAAAAATTTTGAATATTATACACGATTCGGTCCCACAAACTGACGTTATAGTTGACGTTACATTTTGACTTAAGACTAATTTGTTTGATTTTTTGTTTCCGGTACTGATTTTTATAATATTTTAGGGCATACGTTTATAATGAGTTACGGGAGGGAACAAGAATGGCTGTTGCGGCTTCATGGGGAAGTTTTAAATGATTCAGAGGCAGAACCAGGTGATGATGACGTGAGTTTGATAGACGACCATATTATAGAAACTATTGAGGAGAATATAAACTCGGAAGAGGAGTTTAAAAATCAACAAAACTTACCTATTCTTGAAGAAACCCCTTGTACCTCAAAAATACCCTGCCTTATCGGTAATGATGAAACTACCAGGTGGCGAAAATATACTGCATCAGCACGGAATGTTCGAACACGCGCTGAAAATATTTTCACACATTTACCTGGACCTAAGGGAGATATAAGGCATAAAAATAAAGCTTCAGAAATACGGGAATGCTTTTCTCCAAACATATTGGAAAAAATTGTTACTTACACCAACAAATTTATACAAATGCAAGCCTATGACGTTTCACAAAATCGTTCTTTTAGACCGACTGATTTATTAGAAATAAAAGCAGTATTGGGAATTTTATATATTTCTGGTGCTAGTAAAAATAACCGGAGAAACGTTGAAGATGTCCCGGACACAATTTCAGTTTTTGTTGAAACATATTCGTTTCGACGACAAAAGCTACCAGGCAAGAAAGAGTACAAGTCATCAAATTAGCTCAAATTAGTTTGTATCCAATTTGTCCCAACATTACAATATGTCAGCATTTATCACGAGTCCTTTCGTCACTGGAAATGCATCTAAGAAGACGGTTTTGAATGTAGTTATTTCCAGAAGTTTTGTTAGTTTTAAAAACGTGCTAATGTAATTAAAAAAAAAAGTTTTATATAAATTTTTGTGCTATGGGTTTTAAAGGTTAGGCTCCAGTAATCAATGAAAGGGATAGATTATATTGATATCGAGAGAATCATAAAAAATGGCAAATATCTACGAAAGCTCTTTGCCTTTTTAAACGCATCTTCAGGTTTGTCTGTGGGTTACTTAAATCAAAATATATTGAATTTTTTCCGTCGAGCTAATACAATATTTGTTAAACATTGATTTTTCGCCCGTAACTGACATGCAAATTAGCGGTTCATTCTACACAAAAAATGCTAATAACCATTTTTTGTAAAATTATCTCAGCTACATTTTTTACTTGAAACTTTTTTTCTACGTTGTACAAATTCTTGGTAAATTGATTTTTTGCGTTTTTACCCCCCTGCGAGGAGAGTCTTAGGGGAAAGCCAGAGGATAAAAGTGGTAAACTTTTTTGCATCTTTTTTGGGGTCCCAAAATTAATAGATATGCTTGGCAAAATTCAGCTTGTGCGTATGATTTTTAGAGGTTGAGTGGCATTTTCGTGTCTGACGACTGGAGTAACCGAAGAACGAACACACATATGATAAAAGTAAATAAAACAGACTGAATAATAATATCGCCGCTCTTATCATCATTTTCTTAGCTTCGCTAAAATCACCGCTGTTGTCGTTTATAGCTCAATATACCTACACTTTTTCCGTGTGCCAAGTGTGCCGCCAATACATTAAAAGCATTCCGTGATTAGCTCTGTTTTAGATAATGTACAAGAGATTCCCCAATATCTACATATTATGATGTTTGTAAAATGTCTATGGCCAATATGATTATTTTGTTCTATTGTTTTACATAGTTGAATTATTTTATTATTTTGACCCAAACTAGTCCTTGTGTTTTAAACAATTTAAATATTTGTCTTAACTGTAGGTACCTGCCTGTAAAAATGGATTCGTAATGATTTGTATAAATATTTTCTAATCTTGTATTCATATTTTCATATGTTGCACACAATCAGTAGGTACGTACTTAAATCTTTTGTCACAAATCTAATTACAATTTATCATTGCTGCATCTTTTATGAGACATTCCCCTGATGATGTGATGTAAGTGGTCTATTTTACTCTTGATTGTTTCATTGTAATCTATAAATGCCCATTTTCTTTGTGATTAAATTTTAACAAATTAGTTTTATATTTCAGAGATGTTTTTTAGATTGTTTATTACATTCTTCCTTGACCTACACGGCTCCATCTACAATTCGAAAGCGGACAAACGCAACTAGCCTGAAGCAATGGAAGAAACATTCATCCTAGTGCATTTCTGTGAATACTGAAATATTTGGTTTAAAAATTTACCTGTAGATGTCACACCAAGCTAAATTGAAAAATATACTTTTCAACATAAAATACTAACAATATTATTAGCAAAGAATATATAAGCGTCTATATTCTTTGTTATTAGTATCCCAGAAAATTACTAAATTAAGTTAATAATTATAAATGAGCAAAGTTCGAAGTTTCAATTATTTCTTTGAAAAAAAAAAGGTTAATATAGTAGCTTAAATGAGCTTCCTTGATCAATTATTAAGAATATCTAAACAGCATAATTGCACTATAAACAGCATAACCCATTAAAAAATACGCCTCATAATACGAGAAAAGTAATAATATTACTTTTCTATATTATAGTTTTTTTAGTTGATCAAAAGAGGACAAATTGTAGCAAATTTCATGGATTAGATTTAATCAACCTCCATATGGTAGGCGGACAACTTAATATTCTGATAATAAAAATGAGAATATGCAATAAATTGTAGTTTATTATTAGATGATAGTAATTGATCCAGTTTTTAATTAGTTTGTAATTAATTAATTATTTTTGGGCATAACGCTTACCGAAACAATTTTTTTTGAAAAAAACTAATGTAATTATATGGAAAATTGTTTGTATCTTATTATAAAACTAATTAGTTGTTTGTGGGGTGAAATAATTAACTGACAAAATAAATCATTTTTAGAGTGGCGCCATCTCACAGCAGAGTGCCAGATTAAGTATGACTAACTAAATTTAAACTACTTAAATTATTCTAAATCTGGAGACATCTAACAGCAGATTTCTAGAATTACTACCCTAGAGAAAACTTATTTATCAGATGGATAATCGATTGTTGGTTGTTGTAAGACCAACGAGATTACCGATTCTACAAATACCTAATTGATTTTATATAAAAAAAAAAACAATAATTTGTTATTCATTTGATAAATGTATTGTGACTTAAATAATAATTAATCTGGCACTCTGCTCGCAGATGGCGCCACTCAAAATAATATAATAATTGCAAACTCTTAATACTCCCAAATAAGTGAATAAACTCTAAAGATATTACCTCAAAATTCCACGAGGAAACTAAGTTCCTGTAGCTGGCTGTATACCATATATCACAAAAATTATATTTTAATAAATATTACCTATTACCTAATATAATAAATTATATTTTAATAACAAAATATTTATTACCTCAGTCAAAGTCCCGGGTCTAATTAGTAACATATTTTTTTTGCAAAAATTATGTTTTATATAGGTAACTAAATAATCTCCTCCTTTCGCGATACAATAATTTTTTTTCTTATTTTTTCCTTGTAAAACGATTTATGATAGACTTCAGTTTCGGCGATTATTTTCTCATCAGAGCGACATCTCTTGAAAATGGAGCAATTGTTAGATCTAAGAAAAAGTGGTAATCGCTGGGAGCCAGTTCTGGGCTACACGGTGGGTTTAGAAGCGATTCAAAGCCCAATTCGTGTATTCTTGCCATTGTTTTCATGGACTTTTGACACTATGCATAGTAATGGTGAAACATCAAATTTTTCTTCAATAAATGTGATATTTTATTTTCTTAATTGTGTTATATAGTATTTTTTAAAACATGGTTTCTGTAAAATTTTAGTTTTGTGACGTCAGTCGGTAGTGAACTAGACCCCATAATATTGATTTTAGCAAAAAAATTAATAACATTAAAATTGTACAAAATATAATTCTCTTCATTTGTGCGTATGTACTTTCAACTTGTAAAGGTAATAATAAACAAGATAATTCAATAATTATAATATAACTGTCACTATTTTCTTAGTTAACTCGGAAAGTATTGACTACACACAAAAAATTTGTGAAAAAGAAGTTGCAAGAAATCGCATTTGCAACAATTTTAGTTCCTACTCTTTTGACTAAAATGTAAAAATGGGCGAAATGAGCAAAAGCAGTTAAAATCTGTTAAAATTAAAATGGTGGCTAACGAAATGGCAGAATTCAGTCGCGATTTTAAATTTACATTACTTTTGATCCTCTTAAAGGTAAGAATAATAAAATTTGGACAGCTTTGCATTCAATGTCAAGAACTATTCCTACTGGGGTGTATACACAACTTTGAACTTTATAGAATATATAGCTCATTTGCGATAAGAACGTCATCATTATTAAAACAAGCTTGGAAAGAACGTTAACAAGGACTTTATCAGATCATTCCTAGTTTCACATTGCGTATGCGGCTTTCTATAACATATTAGCGAGTTAGTATATATACGGATACAGCAAATCTTAATTGTGTGAGCTCATTGGGTGAGCTCGAAGCTCCTGTTCGTGTTAGTTGCAATTCAGAAAGTTTAACCCAGTCGGAATTATAATAATTTTACTCGACTCGTATCAATTGCATTAACGACAAGTCCTCTAATTTTTTTTTGCAGATACGTTCAACATGGCTAAATTTCGTAAATCAGCTTTCGTAATTTCGTAATTTCGTATTTGTTAAAAATGAGTTATTAAAACGTTCTTTAAGAAACTTAAACTTTCCTTTGTCTTATTCTTTCCATTCTAGATTTTTGAGTTATTCTTAAAAAAATACAGAAAAGTAAACCTATTTCCCCCACCCAGAAAAGAACAAAACTTGTTCCCCCCCCCCCAAAAAAACACCAGCGATCTAATACTGGTGAGCGAAACAAAGGCATCAAGACGAGGGTGTAAGAACAAACACACTTGCATATTTGCACATGGATTGTATTCTCTGTAATGTATTATATATGACTATTGGTAGTACGGAACTATATTATGTTATCTAATTTCATTCACAAAATGAGTAAAATAAATTTTCAAAAATAATAAAAGCCCTTAGTTATGGGGACTTTCAAGAAACACTTAATGGCATGAAAGGCACTTCACCAGGTCCAGATGACATACCAATACAATTTATTAAAAAACTTCTTATAGTAGCAACAGAGTTTCTACTCAAAATTTTTAATATTATTTGGTCACAAAAATCATTCCCAATAATTTGGAAAATTCCATCGTTATCCCGATTATTAAAGCAAATAAAGATAAATTACACCCAGATTCATATCGTTCTATTATATTAACATGTTCCTCCTGTAAACATATGAAAAAATAGTTAACAAAAGATTAGTGTGGCCACTGGAACAGAATAATTACCTTATCATCGAACAAGCTGGATTTAGACAAGGTCTATTTAGATCTACAAACAACAACATTATCGATCTGAAAAACGCTATTCACGAAGCTTTTAAAAGTAACCAAAAATGTATGGCAATTTACTTTGACATAACTAAAGCATTTGACAGAGTATGGAAACACCGTATATTGAACATTCTAAAAAAGCTGAGATATTAAGGAAATATTTTGGCCTACATAAGGAATTTTTTAACTCAGAGAACAGTTTAAGTCCGAGCAAACGTTACTTTATCTTATATTAGAGAAAAACAAAATTTAATCCCACAAGGATCTATTATCAGCCCTACTCTATTTTTAATAGCGATAAATGAAATAAAAATCATTGCGAAACCTGTTCGAGCAAGACTATAATATGCTGATGACCTGATTCTTTACATCAAAGGTAAGAACGTTAATAATATGGCGTCAATATTACAAGAACACTTAAATAAACTAGATAAACTAGAAAATTGGTCCCTAAGGTCTGGTTTTAGTTTTTGTTCCAATAAAACAAAATGTATTACTATTTTTCCGATCATAATCCTGTTGTTGCAAAAGTTCGCGCAAGATGGAAACTAATCAAGAAACAAAAACCTCAACACCAACTATTAGACATCCAAATATTGAAAAACGACACCATACATAAGACAGTAAATAAAGAATTAAACAAAAATTTAGGAAATATTGACCACAATAGAATTAGAGAGTACGATGACATAAACGTTCTGTGGAAAACTATTAAAGAACAAATTAACAATGTAACGGAAAAACATCTAAAAGTAACACCTAGAAATAACAAACAGGAATGGATGACAGAAGAGATTTTACAATTAATGAACAAACGAAGAGAATCTAAAGGAAAAAATGACAAGGACGTAGAATACAAAAGACTAAATAGAATAATTCGAAAAAAAAATAACCGAAGCAAAAGAGAAATGGCTGGAAACAAAATGCGTTGAAATAGAAGAACTGCAACAAAGGCACGATTTTTTTAATTTACATAAAAAGGTAAAAGAGTTTACATCGACTACCAAGAGAACGACTTTTCACACCATGCTGAACACGGATGACAAACTGCTAGAATCAACGGAAGATAAACTGAAAGAATGGGAAAACTATATTAAAATTCTTTTTCACGACATACGAGAAGAACCAAGATTGGAAAATAACAACGAAGGGCCAACAATTCTGAAATCTGAAATCATAAATGCAATTAATCATCTCAAAACAAATAAAAGCCCAGGTCCAGACGGAATATACCCAGAAACGCTCAAATTAATCAGCGAAGAAAATATCGAATTATTTGTCCTTTTATTCAATCGCATTTATGATACAGGTAAAATACCTCAAGATTGGCTGGAGTCAATATTCATCCCACTACCAAAAAAGCCAAACCCACAACACTGCAATGAGTTCCGTCTGATAAGCCTTATGAGTCATGCTGTAAAAGTCCTACTAAAAATCGTACATAATCGTATCTATAGAAAGTGCGAAACAATCATCGGAGACGATCAGTTTGGATTCAGAGCCGGCATGGGAACGAGAGAAGCCCTGTTCAGTTTATTAGTTCTCGCCCAAAAATGCTACGACCAACAGAAAGATATATTTATATGCTTTATAGACTTCGAAAAAGCATTTGATAAAGTAAGACACGACCTACTATTAGAACGTTTGCAAGAAGTCGGTTTAGATGGAAAAGACATCAAATTCTTAAAAAACTTGTACTGGAACCAAAAAGCCAGAGTTAGGATCGATGGTTCCACATCCGCAGAAGTAGAAATTAGGAGGGGAGTTAGACAGGGATGTGTTCTGTCGCCTCTGCTGTTTAATCTTTATTCCGAGTTTCTATTTAAAGAAGCATTGGAGGATTCCAAGGATGGAGTCAAGGTGAATGGCGTAAATATCAACAGTATCAGATACGCCGATGATACAGTGTTAATTGCGGATTCCGACTCAGGTCTACAACGACTCATCGACAAGACCAACTCGACCTGTGAGCAATTTGGTATGAAAATAAACATTAAAAAAACCAAAGTGATGTCAATCCGAAAAAACCAAAACGTACCTCAACCTTGCACAATAAATGGGCACATCTTAGAACAGGTCAATAGATTTAAGTACCTGGGATGTTGGATCGATAGCAGCCTAAATCCTGATCAAGAAATAAGATCGAGAATAGAACAGGCTAGAAAATCCTTCGAAAAAATAAAAAAACTGCTTTGTGATTCTCGAATAAAACTCGAAATTCGACTACGTTTATCAAAATGCTACGTCTGGTCGACTCTTCTATATGCAGTTGAAACGTGGACCCTTAAAACATCAACCGTAAATAAATTGGAGGCCTTTGAAATGTGGATCTACCGGAGAATACTCAAAATTTCATGGACATCGCATACCTCAAACGAAGAAGTGCTGCATAGAATAGGCAAGGAAAGAGAACTTTTTAACACAGTAAAAGTAAGAAAAACATCATACCTAGGCCACCTACTGAGAAATAATAAGTACCAATATGCCCAACTTATAGTGAAAGGAAAAATCGAGGGAAAGAGAGGCCTAGGAAGGAAAAGACTATCATGGCTCAGAAACATCCGACAATGGACAGGGCTAAATTTTGAACAGCTAATAAGAACAGCTGAAGATAGAGAAGAGTTTAAAATTGTAGTAGCCAACCTCCATTGAGGAGAGGGCACTTTAAGAAGAAGAAGAATACTATTTTTAAAGAAACATGTCCAGGATAAATCAAACCTCACTCTTGAAAATCAAAATCATTCCTATACAAACGAAATAAAATTCCTAGAAATGATATTTGATCAACAGTTAAATTGGAAATATCGTATTCATCAGTTAGTTCTTTTATGTCGAAATGCCCTAAATTGGTTAAAGTACCCAGCTCACAGCACTTGGGGTGCTCATGGTAAAACACTGCATTATGTTATATAGATCCTTAATTCGTTCCAAGATAGATTACGGATGTGTAGCATATGCATCTGCCAGCAAAACAACGTTAAAACCTTTGAATACGTTACATAACACATCTCTAGGGATTATAATTGGGGCATACAGAACAACTCCGATAAATAGCATACAAGTTGAAATGGGTGAACCCATACTAGAGCTTCGTAGATAGCTGTTAACCCTAAACTACGCTCCTAACATACATGTAAATAAAAGAATTACAATAAATAACACTTTAAACATATCTATGATGAATGACTCGTTAAATTTCAATCTTCCATATTTCCGCAGAATTCATCATGTAATGAAACTACTTAACTGGAAGCAATTTCCATCATTATATCAATGTAAAAATATATCTTTATCTCCACCTTGGACTGTATAAATTCCAATATTCAACTGTCGTCTATTACAATTCCAAAAAATAACACTAACCCCAATCGTATCTTACAACACTTCAGAGATCTAATTACTATTAAACTGGGAATAAGCCACAATTAAAGATAAAAATACATTTATTGACGTTTCAATTTCCACTTCGGAAATCGTTCTCAAAATACAAACAGTAAATTAAACAAATTTTGTTTTTTGTTACATAGTGAAAAATTCTTCTAATAATTTAATTTTATCTGACTCATTTATATTGACAATTCAGACATACATTATGCATTTTAAAGTAGACGACTTTAAAATGATATTGCCAATATTGTTGAGTTGCGCTCCTGGGACGACTTTACTTATAAGATAGTTCATTCGATTACATGAAATCAACTTTAACTTGAGAATATCCGTCAGAAAAAATCATAGCATGTAATTCGTCTTTAAAAAGACAAACACATGACATGATGACAGTAAAATTCTCCTGTTAGTGATTCCATAGTAAATTATGAGGGAAAACCAGGAAAAAAACCTCATAATACTATCCCGACATTGTAAGTATTTGTTCGTGAATTTAGTTTACCTTCAACAAACATCAAAATTCTGATTTTATATGTTACGTTATTTAAAAAACATAAATGATGTATCCTCTATATGTTACTGACTCACTAATACTGGTATTTTCTTATTAATAACTTCCTCTTTCAATATTGGTAACCAGATCCTACTACATTCTGCCGAAGAATTTGCGACACAATTGGCCTCATTTAACATAATTAATTTTTAAAGTCGTCTACTTTAAAATGCATAATGTATGTCTGAATTGTCAATATAAATGAGTCAGATAAAATTAAATTATTAGAAGAATTTTTCACTATGTAACAAAAAACAAAATTTGTTTAATTTACTGTTTGTATTTTGAGAACGATTTCCGAAGTGGAAATTGAAACGTCAATAAATGTATTTTTATCTTTAATTGTGGCTTATTCCCAGTTTAATAGTAATTAATTTACAATGCCACAAGAAAATAGCTTCAGAACAATATTCAGAGATCTAATTAACTCTCATTCCGATTACACAATATTCTACAAAGACGCGTCTAAAACTGAAAATGGAGTCGGGGTGGCAATAATTAACATCACAGAGATTCTAAAACATGGAATTCCAGATACTGCAACCTTATTCACAGGAGAACATTATGCAATATACTATTACAATATACATTACTACATGCAAATGCGAATAAGGTGAACAAAATGTTAATCGTGAGAGATTCTATGTCATCACTACAACTAATTAAAAATATATACACCTAGAATCCATAAGCTTTACTTATACAAAAAAAACTAAGTAAATTACATACTATAAATATACGTATCAAGTTTTTTTGGGTCCTATTACACTTGGGAATAGCAGTTAATGAAGCAGCCGACTAAAATGCCAAAGCAGCCATACATGATAACACTACCCAAATGTCTCTCCAATCTGTTAGTATGGATCTGAAAGGCTACTTTATTAAACATATTTTCGAGATCTTGGACAATAAATGGAAGAACACCCCATCAAAGCTTCAGGAAGTAAAAAATAAAATTAGACCATGGCAACCACCTGACGTATCTAGACGAAAGCAAATGATCATTTCCCGTCTACGACTTGGACATACTCAGTTTTTCCATGAACATGTGTTTAAAAAAGAAGAACGCCCAATTTGTGATCAGTGCGGTTCACTCCTTACAGTAAAACATGTGCTAGTGGAAAAGTGCAAGAAAAAGTTCTACAGATAGAACGAATTTAAAACGGAACATACAATTTAATATATGTCTGTTTGAACTGCATTTGAAATAGTGGACCAATATAAAACTTGGACAAAAATAAATCCATACCTGGGTATAGACATTGTATAAAATATCGTTCAACTATCTATCTCGCAACAATGTTGTTTGTGTAACAATGTTGCTTGTCTAAGGAAGTTTTTAATAGTTCAGGAAATGAAGCTCGAAAAAAGTTAAAACCTCGCAATTTTTTCGTCCTGCATGAATTGAGTTGAAATTTTAACAGAAGGTAGGTGATAGGCCAAGGATCAAAATCTATATCGAACAGAAGTGCGCTGAATGGTTTTAGGAGTGAAAACTACCCCTAATTGTCAAAAATTATAAAATAACATATTAAAGCTGAATATGGGTAAGATTTGGATTAAATTAGTTAAATAATGATTATTTTATACTTTTGAATAGAGTTCCATCATATTTCAACCCTTAAAAATCAACCCTTGTTAGAGATTAATGGAAAAAATTACTAATTCTAAAAAAATGATTTCGCCTTGGATCGATTTGAATAAAAATTTGGATTTAAGCTCAATTCACCCGCTGCTTTATAGTTTATATAATGTAGATGAACCCTGATTGTTCTTAGGGGTGAAAACTAGCCCTAATTGTCAAAAATTATAAAATAACATATTAAACCTGAATATGGATAAAATTTGGTTTGAATTAATTAAATAATGATAGTTTCGTGCTTTTGAATAAAGTTCCATTATATTTCAACCCTTAAAAAGCGGCCCTTGGTAGAGATTAATGTAAAAAAATTAGTAATGCGAAGAAAATGATTTCGTCTTGGAACGATCTGCATAAAAAATTGGAATTAAGCTTAACTCACCCTCTGCTTTATAGTTTATGTCATGCCGATAAACCCTGAATGTTCTTAGGGGTGAAAACTACCTTTAATTTTCAAAAATTGTAAAATAACATTACAAATTTTAAGATGAGTAAAATTTGGTTTGGATTAGTTAAATAGTGATTTTTTTATACTTTAAAATACAATTTCATACATTTTCAACCCTTAAAAATCAATTGTTATGAGTGCTACAGGTAAAAACAATTTTTTGCCAAAATTTTTCAACTTTTCAACTTTTGAAAATCACCCTTTACAACATTGAAGTTGTAAAGGGTGCAGTTTATAAACTAATTTAATAGATATAAATTGAAAAAAGTAGAATTAAATACAAAAAAATTTATCAACATAAAAAGGCACCATATATTCTTATACATTTACATAAATAGTTAAAAATATTTACATTTATAGGTAAAACAATTATAGTATTAATTTTATTCGTCATCAATTACATCTTCCTCGTGATCTATGTCATCCTCATCTTCTTCAATTAATGGTGGACTATTATTGCACCCTTCACCTGAGCACCCAGAACAAGTAAAGTTACAGTATAAACCAACTTTTCTGCACGCACATGAAACGCCGCATCCTTTTTTGCATTGGCAAAAAATAATTTTTAAAAGTTCATCGGTTGCAGGTTGTTTGTTCATGCGTACGGGTAATAACAAACCATCTTTGGAATACCATCCCCAGTCTGTTGCTCTGATATTTTCATTGCCAAGCTATAAACATGTGAGCAAATGTTTTATTCTATTGTATGGGATTTCAAAATAAGAACGCTTAAAATTTCGAATGTATAACTCCCCACTACCCAATATACCGGTTTTGTAGATTATTATGCTCCAAAATGTACTGTACTATACTAATGGTATTTTCCGAAAAAAAAATTAATTGGTTTTTTAACGTATTTCCCTCACTTTTAACGATAGAGTGTTTCCTCAAAAACGATTTTGTAGAGGTTTTTAAAAACCACAAGGATCTTTGAATCAAATCTCTTTGGAACCCTTGGTTTTTAAATGGGGTAAGTTTAAAGGGCTCGAAAAAGACGGTGCTTGATCGTAAATCGATGCTTTAAACGGCTATATCTCGCCAAATATTCATTGTGCAACAAATCTAAATAAGGGAAAATTTTAGTCATTAAAAAAGCTACAATTTAGTATATTTTTATTCCTTTCATATATTCAGTATTTTTGGGGATATTTAAAAAAAGAAGGGTAAAAAATATGAAATTGTAAATCGTTTCTCGCTTTAAGCTGTACTTTTTCTAAAACTAAGCATTTTAAATGGGTCAAACTTCTTGGACGTATTAACAATACATGTGCAAAGACAATTGCAAAAGGGTGAAGATCGATTTTAATTATGGGGGTGGTTAGGGGGTTGTTTTCATCGATTTTTTCGTAAAAAAATGAGGTATTGGCCTTATTTTCATCACAACTCACTCAATTTTTGAGCTAGAGTCTTTTTTTTATGATAGATCAATTTATGCTTTTTAAAAAAGGTTGCGTGAGTTTTCTTACAAAAATGCATCATTTTTTCGATATTTGACTTTGAATCTTTCAAATTTGGCATTTGAAGAAAACCGCTGAACATTGATAGGCCGTATTTCGGTTCCTATTCTATCGCAAAAATATTTTAAAAAAGGAATTGTATTTGTCTTTTTAAAAGCTACAAATTTGTTCTCTACAATTTTTTGATAAAATGCACCATTTTCGAGTTATTCGGGAAAAATCGATTAAAAACGTCGATTTTTTCTTCTAAAAGTTGTTACTTTCAATCGCGAATAACTTGAAAAATATCAGTTTTACAAAAAAAAAATGTATAGAACATTTTTTGTTTATAATCACTTTTTAATCGAAACCTGTAGTTAAAACGTAAAAAAAATTTTCACCCCCGGGATGGGGTGGCAACCACCCCCAAGGCTTTGGCGCACTTCGGTTCGATATAAATTTTGATCCTTAGGCTATTACCTACCTTCTATTAAAATTTCAAGTTAATCCACGCAGGACGAAAAAATTACGAGGTGAAATGATTCATTTCCTGGACTATAAGTGGTTTGACAGCATAATAAAATCTTAGATTTATGTGTAGCTTTCAATTTTTATGAGTTCAGAATCCAGCAGCCCGCAGAAGTATTGGTTTTTATAATATAATTATTTGACAATCTTCTGTTGGCCAACCTCCTACAGCAGAAATGAGCCGAAATACATGATGTTTCCTATGTTCCGAATTTATTTCGTTCAATCTGTATATTCATAGAATGAAATACCATTGACCAAACAATCTTAAAGGCATTTTGAACTCAAATAATAATATTGATAAACTAGTTTTGTTTTTAAGATTGTAATTTAATAAGTTAAGTGTAAGTGTAAGATTAAAGCGAGTTTTTTTGAAAATAAAAAAGAAATAAATAATAAAATACTAAGGTGACAACTAGTTGTTAATTGTATTAAACGCTACAGTTAAAAAATAAGCGTCAAACAAATGGTGGAACAAAAATGTTACTTTAAATGATGACTTTTCGATTAGCAATGCTCAACTTAAACTCAGATAGAATATTGGTGGTATTGTCACAAGAGAATTAAAAAAGGTAACTAACAAGAAATAAAATCATTGGGCGAGAATAATACACACTTAATAAGTATTGGTCCAAGAGGGCTCTCAACTAATTAAGAATTACAACAAAGATATGTGATAAAAATAAAAATTAATAGAGAAACTCCCAGTGGTTGGCTCACCATAGTTTAACAAGCTTCCAAAGAAGTAACAACTTCTGATGTGTGATGGTATATATTTATCAAACAATTTTAATTAATAATAAATTTTAATTAAAACTATCTTAAAAGATCTAAAGTTTTCTTAAAAGATTCAAAACGTTGGCAGAGTCGAAATCGTTTTGATAAAACTTTTAATACTTTTGGATAATTTTAATTTTTTTTAATAAATATGTAAAATCATAAATCGGAAGTTTTTATTTCTTTGATAGTTTGAAGAGGAATACTTTCAACTGTTAGGTATTTTTATTTTTCAAAAAATTAAACATTTTTTTATTATTTATGATTTAAATTAATTTATTTCAAAGTTTTGTGTAAGAAACAAAATATTTAACATTTAATATTTATATGGTCTGTTATACTGGCTTCTGTAGTTCGACTTATATGACCGTTGTTCTGGATAACTCGTTGACACAGTTCCTGATCTGCCTTGGGCTTGAGCAATTAACTCTAAGGATCTTTGAATAGCTTCTGGAATTGGAGGAGGAGTGGGCAAGTGAGCTCCTTCAGCTCTAAATCCAAATTCGTCTGCTATATAGTTGACTGTTATAATTGTGCCTTCCGGTGATGTGTAGGAATAAGAACCTTGAATAACTTCGGATTCGGTGTCTTTATTTCCAGCGTTTTTGAGATAACCTTGAGCCTGAACGTTTTGACCATCTCCTGTGCTATAACTAAAGAAGCATATGGATATGAGTTTTAAATATAAAATAATATAATAAAAAAACGAATGGTATAAATTAAATTTATCAAATATATTTGCCATACAAATGAATTATAATTTCATTTAACATTAATCGAAGGGGTTAGAATAAAAAGGGTGCAAGTGCATTTTTGACATATTATTTCGAGATAAGTACGGCTCTGAACAGATAAGGTACATATTTATTAGAATAAAAATTCGAGAAGTGATTTTTAATACATTTGGAGCCATCTATTGCATAGTAGAAAAATTAGATGAATGAAGGTGCGGTTTCCGTTGGAATAGAAAGGGTGTAGACGCACTTGCACCCTTGTTATTCCAACCGAAAGAACCATTTATGTAATTGTACCCTTCCTATTCCTAGAAGAACTAACTGTTTTTCTAAACACGTGCTACGATTGTGTTAGTAGTTTATTGATTAGTTCATCGATTTACGAGCTGTTTTTCCAAAAAAATAAAAATGAAAAGGACCGAAGGTAAGCCCCTTTGATTATTATTTTATTTTACAGCTATGATTAATATCCAAAAGGTTAACAATAAAACTTTGTGGTTATATTTCTTCCATTATTATCTATATCTGCATAAAATTGTTAAATACTTATGCACATATTAATTTCGGGGTTACTGTTAAAAAACTATCCATTTTTTGTTATTTCGGTTTAATTCGATTAAGAATGTAAAATAATTTAAAAAATATTTTAAGGGGCGTAATAAGTGTATTTTTCATGACAGGGCATATTAAAAAAAAGCGTTTTTTTCGTAGTTTTAATTTAGTAAATTAAATATACCTATATACCTATTTTAAGTATTTTTACTTTGGAAAATTTAATATTTATGCATAATTAGAAGCAAAAATAAATTAGGGACGTAGAATTATTATAGTGAAGACATAAATAAAAAGAATCCAAAAAATTTTAGGTATTTTAAAAGTTTAATCTCGCGTTGTAAATTATAAAACAATGTACAGTAGTAAACTATAAACTAAACTATAATCACTGCAAATATAACAGAAGAAACATCTACTACCTCACAGAAACGAAAATAAACTAAAGTACAGTTACGGGTAACAATATCGTTTTTATTATTTGAATAGTGTCACAGCAAGTTACAAATTATTTTTATACTTTCAGATCCTTACTATACGGATGAAGACGAAGAATACGTTCCATCATCTACTTCCGGATCAGACGCAAATGAAGACAATCTTGACTCTGATACCGCTGAAGCAGTTTTAACAGATGAGATGCTTCATATTACTCCAGATAAAACAAGAATAAGGCTGCGACGTCCATCTGAATGGAAGATCAACAAAATAAAACAAGAACTTTTTAAAGCCTTCTATGATTTACCGTCATATGATCATCAGACTGCTTTTTTATCATCATGCATAAAAAAAAACTAACGTAAATAGGAAGAAAATTGACAGCACAAACGAAAGAAAATTTAGCACAAATATATTTTTATTAGAAAAGCGTGTTTGTAAACAATTTTTTCTAAAAACTTTTGATATATCAAGTAAAAGATTACATCTGTATGTGGTAAAACTAATCAGCTTGGTATTGCTGAGCCAGACAAAAGAGGAAAAGGACAAACTCACAGGAGGATGGAAAATGAGCAAGGCAATTTTGTAATCAATCATATTAAAAGGTTTCCTAGATACACAAGCCATTATTCTAGAAAAGAAAATTCTCAGACGAAATACTTGTCTGATTATGTACGATATGTATGACTTATACAAAACTACTTGCCAAGAGGAAAACAAGATTCCTGTGAAGCTCTCTTACTATCGACATATTTTCAATAGCGAATTTAACTTAAGCTTTAATCGTCCACATTCAGACACCTGTTCCCGCTGTGATTCCCATCAAAATATTATAAAATATTCTAATGATGATTCTAAAGTATCACACAGTAAGGTTCAGTTAGCTCTTCATCAGAAACGTGCCGAAAATGCCATAAACAAGAAGAAAAGCGACATCGGGAAATACAGATTTTCGACAGATACAGTAGTGGTATGCTTTGACCTGCAGCAGTCTCTACCAACACCACTCTTGACCACATCCAAAGTATTTTATTTGAGACAACTTTGGACATACAACTTTTGTATTTACAATCTCCTAACCAATGAAGCTCACATGTATGTATGGTCTGAAAATATAGCTTCAAGGGGCTCACAAGAAATAGGGTCATGTCTATTAGACTTTGTAAAATCCTTGCCTCCTAGGATTAAAAGATTAGTCGCCTACAGTGATTCTTGTGGCGGCCAAAATAAAAATAAAAAATATGCAAATTATTTATGTTTTTGGTTAAAGCTACACAACTTGAAGAAATTGAACCTAAATTTTTAGAACCCGGTCACACATATATGGAGTGTGACCGGTCTTTTGGCCTTATAGAAAAATGCAAAAGAAAAATTCCGCAAGTATTTATTCCTTCTGACTGGGCTGATGTAATAAGGTTGGCTTCTAAACGTTTTTCTTTACATCTCATGAACAAAGAGCATTTCTTTTCATTTTCACATCTGAATGCTACAATAGGCGACCCAAAAAAGGATGTCGAAGGATATAGTTTGAAGTTCAGAGAAATTCGTCACTTCAAATATATCAAAAGTTTGGAGACCTATTCTTTTTATTCTAAGAGTACTCTAAGTGAAGATTTTCCTTTCACTACATGTACCTATCCTTATTTGGGTAAAAGTAGACCAGCCAATAATTTGGGAAAGATGTTTTGTACCGAATTAAATGAGAATTCTCTGAGCATCAGCACAGCAAAATGGAAAAACTTGCAGTCCCTCATGGAATACATACCACCGCGACATCATGACTTTTATAAGGAATTAAAACATGGCAACGCAAAAAGGCAGAAAAAGGATAATAAACTTAAACAAACCAGTATTAGAGGTGCTGCATCAACATCAATGCAGGTTACAGCTGATGCTTCTAATACTATAGATTCTGAAAGTGAGATGGATACGGCTTTACTTGACTCTGACTCAGAAAATAATGTTTAGTTTAATGTTTGTAACTATATTTAATCTCAATAAAAATGTTTCTAAATTTTTTGTTTTTTCATTTTAATCAAATTGAACTAATGTTTGAAAAAAAAAAGGGTGTAAGTGCTCCTTTTTAAAAAAAAAACCAAAATATTGTCCAAAACTTAAGGTGTAACTAAAACTTCATATTTTGCTTCTAATAAAAGCAATCAAAGATATGAATTAAACATTTCCTGGACTTTTTTAAATTCAAACAACTTTAAGCTTAATTATCTCGAACCAGTGTTTATGTCACTTACACCCTTTTTATTCTAACCCCTTCAATTATTATTACTAACACATGTGATAATCTTTTATATACGCTATCCCTCTATCTGTAGCTTTACAACCCTTGATATATCTTCGCTGCCTGTACAATTTGCCTTAAACTACTTCGGTCAATCATATTTTATCTTAATATTGTTCTGAAGCTATTTTCTTCTGGCATTGTAAATTAATTACCATTTAACTGGGAATAAGCCACAATTAAAGATAAAAATACGTTTATTGACGTTTCAATTTCCACTTCGGAAATCGTCCTCAAAATACAAACAGTAAATTAAACAAATTTTGTTTTTTGTTACATAGTGAAAAATTCTTCTAATAATTTAATTTTATCTGACTCATTTATATTGACAATTCAGACGTATTCTTAAGTAGACGACTTTAAAATGATATTGCCAATATTGTTGAGTTGCGCTCCTGGGACGACTATACTTATAAGATAGTTTATTCGATTCTTCTTCTTTTTGTGCCACTCCTATCGGAGATTGGAAATCATCAAGGCTACTCTGACCTTGTTTACGGCTGATCTAAAGAGTTCATTAGTGGTGCAGCCAAACCATTCTTCTACGGCCTGGATTCCGTTTTCCTTCTATTTTTCGCGGCATTATATTTTGAAGTAATGCGTATTTATGTACTCTCATCAGGTGACCAAAATATTCGAGTTTTCTTTGCTTTAGCGTTAACAAAATCTCTGGGTCTTTTCCTATTCTTCGTTCATTCATTCGATTACATGAAATCAACTTTAACTTGAGAATATCCGTCAGAAATAAATCATAGCATCTAATTCGTCTTTAAAAAGACAAACACATGGCATGATGACAGTAAAATTCTCCTGTTAGTGATTCCATGGTAAATTATAAGGGAAAACCAGGAAAAAACCTCAAAATACTATCCCGACATTGTAAGTATTTGTTCGTGAATTTAGTTTACCTTCAACAAACATCAAAATTCTGATTTTATATGTTACGTTATTTAAAAAACATAAATGATGTATCCTCTATATGTTACTGACTTACTAATACTGGTATTTTCTTATTAATAACTTCCTCTTTCAATATTTGTAACCAGATCCTACTACATTCTGCCGAGGAATTTGCGACACAATTGGCCTCATTTAGCATAATTAGAGCCGCTTCTTTGATTTTTCTTTTTTTACCATCCGTTTCTTTTAGGACTACATTTGAATTATTCTATTGAACCCTATGTTTATTATCCCATGCGTGTTTACATATTTGAGATCTATCAAATTCTCTATTTTTAATATAAGATTGATGTTCACTTATTCTAACATTTAATGGCCTTGATGATTCACCTAAATAAAACTGATCGCATTCACAAGGTATTTTATAAATGCAATTCTTTGTCCTTTCTTGTTCATTGTTAGGTTTGGTTTTGGACAAAATAGATCTCAACGTGTTTGTTGTTTTGAATGTTGTTGAAATGTTGAATTTATTTCCTATCCTTTTAAGTTTTTCTAATAATCCTTTTATGTACGGTATTGTTATTTTCCTCATATTATTCCTTGTGTATGCTGTAGGATCTCGTTCTAAGTTGTTCTGTTCTATTCGATCGATTGTTGAAAATTCCGAATTTATAAACGATAAAAGATAATCATTGTTTAATAAAACAGATGTTAACAAATGTTTCTCCTCCAAGAACGAATTTTCGTTAGAATAAGTAATTTTGGCTCTATCGTATAAGGATTTAATTATTCCCTTTTTTACATTAATATTGTGATTTGATTTGAAATTTAAATATCTATTGGTGTGTGTTGGTTTTCTATACACCTGAGTCTCATATCCAGTATCGTTCTTAGAGCTAAAACATCCAGGAAAGGTAGCGTAATCCGAGAAATATTACAATATCATAGATCGAATTTAGTTTTTGTTGAACAAAATATTGTAAGTATTGAAGATTTGCTTTTCGATGTGATATCAAATTCTGATTTTGATCAAATTATTTTTAGTTTACATATAGTATATGAAAACTCATATTCGCTCCGTGCGTGACTGATGCGACACCTACCGCCTTCATCTGACAATTTTGGAGTCCCAATTTTCAGGTTAAATATATGACATATGTTTGACATTGTTAAATACATGTGAAATTGACAATTATTAATAAATTAGTTTTTTAACTATATTTTTTCAGTTTATGTACAAAATAAATGTAGTATTAAAAACTGAGTTTTTAAAAATTCATCATAATATATCTTTTCAACTCCAAACGGAAAAGAAAGCGAAAAATCCACTTTTACCACTTTTACCCCCCGGCTTTCCCCTAAAACCCCCCACCGTATGGGAAAAAATCTAGAAGATTCTGTACGCCGCAG
Organism: Diabrotica balteata; assembly: GCA_918026665.1. Classification (NCBI taxonomy): domain Eukaryota; kingdom Metazoa; phylum Arthropoda; class Insecta; order Coleoptera; family Chrysomelidae; genus Diabrotica; species Diabrotica balteata. The sequence continues at coordinate 123,447,941 of OU898279.1, read as the reverse complement.
ACGAAAATGTTTCAAATTAAAAATGTTACTTAGATAATTTTAAATAAAAATGTTTATTACCAGTTTTTCTGTAGAATAAACAGTTCTCCTATAAACAACGCTTGAGGCGACCGTTGATTTTTAATGTCTCATACGCGCGAAATCAATTTTAAATAAAATTTATTTCAACTCGACTGTAAAAATTCGATATCTTTTGATGAAAGTGTCTTATCAACAAAAATCAAAATGCGTTTTAAAATTGGAGAAAGCAGATTTTGTATGCAATTTCTGGATTTTGCTGCAATTAAGTCTTTACTAAGCTTCTATTAAGGTGTTAAATACATAGACGTTTACGGATTTTTAACATTTTTTACGATTTTTATAAGATCAATAATATATATCACTTTTATTAACCGATCACCATGGAATTTTTATTACTAGATCCAAATTTTAACATGTATAACCCAAAATTTTGGTTTTGGGATTTAGCAACACATGTGAGGCATTTTGAAATATTTCTAAAAAATGCTAAATTTAAATTTTCACATTACAAATGATATAAAACGTTTAAAACTTCCCTTTGATAACGCAAGTACTGTTTTTGAAAACGACACAAATACAGCTACAAATTCCACCTAATACTCTTTTTAAAATTTGGCGATTTTTGGACATATTTTATGTTATAGGCATTGAAGATTAGGCCCTAATATTGAAAATTCAATTCAATAAAACTGATCATTATAATTTTTCTCTAATATAATCTTTTTTACGCTAGTTTCTTTGCATTTTACAGGTATGGTGATCCTGATCCAACACTGCTTTGATTCGAAAGGCGTTGCCAACATAAAAGAAAATCATTTCAATTCAGTGTGCTACAGTTAGAAAACGGCACATCCAAACATTAAGGCAGAAATTTAATACAAATTCGATCAAAACTAATCAAGACGTTAGACTGTGCCATATGTTATCCGTCGCTCCTATTGCTCGTCATAGATCGGCTGACGTGAATGCCATCCCCTTGAAAAATCTTAGTGTCTCGTATTTTATTGAGCGCGACAACAAAGCAACGCGGGTGTGTCAAAAGTTTTTTCTTGCTGCACTGAGTATTTTCAAAAAAAGAGTTAATACTTTTGTGAAAGTCCTCTTTGCAGGTGGTGTTCCAAAGGAAAATAGAGGTGGTGATCATAAACCTAAAAAAAGTGAAGATAAACAAGAATGCGTTCGACATTTTCTCAAGAGACTAAAAGGGCGCGAAAGCCATTGTAATAGGAAAAAGTCAAAGAGGATATAGTTATCTGCAAGTCTGTCAGTTTCCAAGTTATGGAGAATGTTTAATAAGAAATACCCACATAATGGGGTGTCATTTTTTATGATCCGAAAGGTTTTTATAAACGATTTTAACATTGGGTTTTCATCGCCCGTTTCGAATGTGTGTAGTAAATGTACGAGACTAAAACAACAGTACAAATTTGAGCTAAAACCTGAAATTAGAAATGTTTATGAGTTAGCCAAAGAAACTCCAGAAAATAGTTTAAGTTTCTGCTTTGAAGTCTTTACGCGTTTTGTTGTGTCGCGCTGTCTTCGCGTAATCCAACTTTCTACATGTGGACTGAAGATTATGCTGGACGTGGCTCAACAGAAAATGCTTCAGCGTTTCTTTACCATCTAGATTCTCTTGACAACGATGGAATTAAGAAAATTCGACTATTTTGTGATGGGTGTACAGGTCAAAACAAAAATATCCCTTCATCGTTCATGCACTTATGTTTTGGCTTAAAAATAAGTCTCCAAAGATGTGTGTGAAATTTCAATCACTTTTCCAGTCCGCGGACACAGTTTTATGGCTGCTGATCATTGTTTTGGGAGAGTGGAGAAGTTGCCCATTCAAAATACAGATATAATTTCTAAAGAGGAGTACGTCAAATTTTATTCAGAATATGGTGAAGTAAAACTCTTAGAAAACGACTGGAAACTTTTTAATATAAAGGAACTAGAGAAAGTGTACAATTAGGTAAAGGGCATTGCTGAAACAAAAATAATTTTTATCACAAAAGACATTCAAAACCAACAAAAGATTGAAATAAATACACACCTATATTATTGGTGTAATCTGGAAACAAATTGCGTTAAATAATGCTAAAAAAAAGGCGATGGGAACCTGTTTCTATACACTATAGAGCCTACAAACTCGTTACCAGATACGAAGAAACCCAGTCTTACGAAGCTTCTGAAAGAGCTGTTTGATGAAAATTGGATGTTGCGAGGAGATATAAATTGGTATTAGGATTTACTTGTTTCCGCTAATGCAGACACGAAAATCAACTGACAAAGAAATAGATGAGAGCGAGGAATGTGACTGTTTGGATGAAAAACCTGCTTCTCACATATAAATATTTTTTGTTTCTCTTGGTTCCTTTTGACTTTTGTGTTCCAATTTTATGATAAAAATGTGTTTTCTGGCGTTTTAGTTAGTTCTTTTTGAGAATTTTAAAAATTCAAGTCTATCTATATTCAGATTAATAATCAATTTTTTTCAAAAAACGTTAACTCAAAAAATAAAAATCAAATTGCATCAAACTAATTTTCTAAAACACTACAAATAAATCTTATCTTGTTATCCCCAAGTACTAAGGCCAACCGAAAAGAAGTTTTTTTCGTTTTCTGGACATTTTTTCTAAACGGATATAGCCCCTTTTGAACGCAAGCTCCTCAACTGTTTGGCAAGAACAATTGTTTAAATATTCGCTCTTTGGCATAAACAAATTAAATAACTGTTTACAAGATCTATTTGAAATGTAGCATACTTTAATACAACTATCTTGGTTAATTCTTTATTCATTTTAATTTAGAAACTCACGATTTAAAGAATATTTTAAGATCTAACCTTATTATTTAAAACATTTTTCTCTAAACTCCATAAGAAACGTTATATAGGCAAAAAAATTACTTTTTCACCTTTGAATATAATTTGAAACAAAACAAAGCAAACTCAGATGTACGTCTCCATGGATTTTTCCATATATAACTATTAAATCCTTTAAATTTTTGTCAAAGATTTTTACGTGAAACCAATAATTTTTTCCCAGTTAGACTGGTGTACTAAATCATTTTTGAACCTTACCTATAAGCAAAAGTTCCATCTGGACTTATCTCGTTCGATTCAGAAACTATAGGTACATTTACTTTATTTGAATAATTTGGCTGAGATGAGTATTGCGGATAGTAATTTGGTGCCACTGCAAAGGTACCTCCAAGGAAACTAATCAAAAGCAACTAGAACAAATAAATAAAAGATATAAAGCCAATATTAAATTATTATGTATAAGTATATACAGCATATAATTGTAGATTTTTACTTCTTTTACTGAAATTTACTAAAATTTATGTAGAAATTACATTTTAACAAATCTAAGTAAATAATATGTTTTTATGGCGTAAAGTCACGATTGATTGTAATAAAAATTACATTTTTTTATTAAATAAAAGGCAGATATCGAGCACAGTTTATTAATTAAATCTTTCCCAAGTACTTTCGCTTCCTAGAGCATCTTAACAGGCATCAAAAATAAGTCAAGAAACGTTTTTTAATTAAAGAAACTAAATTAACTTCGATAAAAACTCAAAGTTGATGGTTGATCAAAGTTTTTATGTGATTAACGTTTTAGACTTACTTTGTCAATTTTGACCTATTCAATAAAAATAGAATGTCATAAACATAAAATTGTACATTACGTTATACTACACTATTGTTATTTTAGAACTTGCTGCTCTAAACAAATCAATCGATCTGCATTGATACCAATCACGTAGATTCTGTAACCATGAGTTTTGCCTTCGGCCAACAGATCTTCTTTTTATAAAATCTTGGGAAACGATCAATGAAAGAATTATAAAAATAGAGTTGGAACTATGGGGAAGAATAATGATAGTCTTAGGAGTTTACGGACCAACAGGTTATAGACCTGAAACAGAAAAAGAACAGTTCATGGAAGCCCTAGAAGATCAAATAGAAAAGGTCAAACAAGCCCAAAAACTTATTCTGACAGGGGAACTGAATGGTCAAACGGGAAAGCAATAAACACGTCAAATGGTAGGAACATATGGAGAAGAAGCGACAAATGGAAATGGAGAAAAAATAATCGAAATAAGTGAAAAAAACAGACTGAAAATTACGAACGGATTCTACCGCCACAAGGATATCCACAAGTTCACCTGGACCAAGAAACAAGAAACCTCCGAGCTATAATTTACTACTTCATAATGAAAATCAGAACAACGATCAGAGTTACAGATATCAGAGTTAAAAGGAGAGCGGAATGTGGGTCTGACCACAAGTTACTAATAGCAAACATGCAATTCCCTTGGAAAACCACAAATCAATCAAAAAGAACAGTGGTAAATGAAACTGAAACGCAGGCCGAAACGAAGTACAAACTACACTTGCTAAGGGAAGAATCTGTGAAAGACTTGTACAGACAAAGGAAGCAGGAGCAGAAGCCTTAGGTTGCAAAGAGAGAAGAACAAATAGATATCGACAACGTCTATCAGAAAGCACGGAAGTATGTATTGAGCAGAAGAAACAGTTATATCATAAATGGTTAAGCTCAAAAGAACAAGTGGACCTAGAAAGATACAGAGAGAAGAACAGAGAGGTAAAAAGATTAATCACAAAAGATAAACATAATAACTGGGAATCAACATAGAACATCGAACAATACATGGGAGGTACAAAGAACTCAGAATCCTGGAAAGTGATAAAGAGTCTGAAAGAAAACACACAGGAAAAACACATTTTACTTTCATAAGAAAAAAACAATGGAATGATTACTACCAAGAACTCCTGCCAGAAAAGCGAACAAAATTCATGGAAATAGAACAACAAACAACAAATACTAAAGGAACAACTAAATTTATCATATAGACCAAAAAGACATAAGATGCATTGAAAACTTGTACTGGCATCAAACGGCACAGCTAAAAATAGACAATTCTATATCCAAGCCCATACATATAAGAAGAGGCGTTCGACAGGGATGTGTGCTTTCCCCTCTTTTATTTAACATTTATTCGGAAGCCATATTTCAAGAGTCTTTGGAGCATGCAGAGATGGGAATCAAGGTGAGTGGAGTAATGATCAACAACATACGATATGCTGATGATGGTGTCTTAATTTGTGACAACATAGTCGATCTTCAACAACTTGTCACTATAATCGGAGAATACAGTGAGTGAATGGGATTAGAGATTAATACCAAAAAGACAAAATTCATGATCATCTCCAGAAACTTGGATGCACTTGAAAACTCCACCATAACACTGAATAGTAAATCCATAGAAAGAGTGAGTAAATTTAAATACCTGGGATCGTGGCTTTTTGAAGACTGGGCATCGGACAGGGAAGTAAAATGTCGCATTGAGCAAGCTCGACAAGCTTTCGTAAAATTCAAGAAGGTACTGACGTGTTCAGAGTTCGATCTTCAACTGAGACTAAGGTTTACTAAGTGTTACGTATGGTCAGTGCTGCTATATGGCGTAGAGGGCCACTCAAAACGAGGGATATAAACAGATTAGAAGCTTTCGAAATGTGGCTTTATCGCCGTATCCTAAAAATACCATGGACAGCGAAAATCACAAATATAGATGTCCTTAAAAGAATAAACCAAGAACGCCAACTTTTGGAAACCATCAAGAAAAGGAAAACGGCGTATCTAGGTCACTCCATTCGAAATGAAAAATACCAGTTCCTCCAACTTATAATCGAGGGTAAAATTGAAGGCAAGGAGGAATGGGACGCAAGAAAATGTCCTGGCTCCGAAACATAAGGCAATGGACAGGGATTAACGACATACAATCTCTGATACATATTGCAAGAAATAGAGAATTAATGTAAAATGTGATCGCTAACATTCATTAGTGGATTTGCATCTGAAGAAGAAGAAATTTATCATTGGAAGCAGTAAAAAAGAACATAAAACAAATAAAAAATAATTAGTATGCAGTCCCTGGAGGGATAGCACCCGAGCTAATTAAATACGGCTCTGAAAAATTGTTCCGTATAATACATACTATGTTTCAGAAAGCCTTGGACACCGAACAACAACCTGAAGAAAGGTCAACAGCCCATATTATCTCTATTTTCAAGAAAGGGGATAGAAAAAAATGTGAAAATTACATAGGCTTAAGCATTTTTACAATCTATAGAAAGATTATATGAAAAAATAATAATAATGGAAATAATATAAAAACAAATCCAAAATAAAATAGAGGACGACCATGCAGGTTTTACAGCTGGGAAATCATGTATTGATTACATCTACACTATACAACAGCTAATATAGAAGAATATGGCAAAGAACAAAGCAGTCTATCTAGCCTTTATTGACCTGAAAAAGGCATACGACTCTGTGCCCAGACAACGAATGTGGGAAGCCATGCAACAAATGTGAGTAGAAGATAAGCTGATCCATGTAGTGAAGTCCATGTACACACATATTAATGTTACAGTCAAGGTAGGTAACAAGTTTGGAAAACCATTTAAAACCAGGAAAGGTCTCCTATAGGGCAGCTTTACTTCGCCTACACTCTTTAAAATATTTCTTCAATACGCCCTAAATCCATGGAAAAGGAAATGTGAGAGAATGGGAGTACCCATAAGGAACGACCATCTGTATATCCTCAGTTTCGCCGACGATCAGGTCATAATAGCACAAGACGAGGAAGATCTAAGTTATATGGTTTGAAAACAAAAGGAATATAATATAAATGGCCTGGAAATAAACATTAACAAAACAGAATATCTGAAGACAACACAAGAACCAACAAGAAACCTGGAAGTGGATGACGGGCGTAAAATAAAGGGGACCGATAAATTTAAATACTTGGGGTTCAAGACCAAGAAGATCTTTCAGAAATAAGGTAGATAAAGCCATAGAAAGAAAAGGATTGGAAGAAGAAGAATGGGAGAATAAAGAAGAATGAAGAAAATGGTTGAGAGAAGGGAGACAGCGACAGTTATATGAACCCCTTTCATATATATATATATATATATATATATAATATATATATATATAATATATATATATATAATATATATATATATAAGAGTAAGAAAAAAGAAGTACTTGTAACTCGTTTGGAAAAAATATAACACTGTTTTTGATGGGTTGGAGTCAATAAAAGGGGCTATTTGTTGACTATTTTTTACTCGATCTTTCAATTGTGATTACAATTTTTATCAAGAGCTTCTAAAAAATACAAAATGTCTTACAAAGTTGAACTAGAAATAAAAATTTTTTTGTTAACTCACCAAATAAAATTAGTTTTTTATATAAAACTACTGCTTACATAATAAATACAAAAAATATTAATAAAAAAATGCCTTATTCTAACAAATGTTTCTCTGAAAAATTTAGATGAAGTTTCTTAAGAAAAAAAAAATTGAATTTATAAACAAAAATAGAATAGCTACAACCAGCCTAAAATGTCATAAATACTAACTTAAAAATTTTTATTTTGACATATTGTCAAAAATAAAATTTTGTTTAAAAAATTCTTCTTTGTTTAGTAACAAAAAAGAAGAAGATTTATTCACCATTGATAGATGCCCGAAAAAATGTAACAAATACATGGAAAATTCAAAATGTGATATTTTACTGATTGCATAAATTAAATAGAAATTATATAATTATAAATTTTGCTTAAATTTTGAATTTCTGACCTTTTGTTTAAATTATTATCACTTTTGCTAATACAAACCATTTCCAAAAAAGTTCTTTTAAATTTATTACTTTCATTACATAAAAATTAACATGCTCTGCCAAAGCACAAGATGGTTTCTTAATTCTACAATCACTCTTGTGAGAAATAATGCGATTTGAGAGATTTCTTCCAGTCTCACCAATATACTCAGTTTCACACTGAGTACAAACAATGCTGTATACTACATTGGTTTGATCTAATTTGTCAATAGGATATTTAGTTTTGGAATATAAAGATGAAATAGTTTTGATGTTCTTTGTTGCTATTTTTATATTGTCAATAACCTTTAATGTTTGTATTAATTTAGGAGTTAATGATGGTATAAAAGGTAGTGAATGATAATATATGTTTTGATTGTTGGATACAGTGTTTTGAGATTTAGCAAAAAATGGTGTTAAGTTATTTATATTTAATAAATTAGAAAAAAGCATCCTATGTAGCATATCAGGAGGATAAGAGTTTTCAATTAAAATATTTTTTAACAAATGAAGATCTTCTTGTAGGTAGTCTGGATGAGAAAGTTTTAAAACACGTTCCTTTAATCCTGTTATAAGGTTCATTTTCATTTTATTTGGATGATTAGAGTAATAGCTTATAAATCTATTACTACATATGGGTTTTCTGAACCATCTAGTTTTCAACATATTGTCTGTATTTCTTACAATTCTCATGTCAAGGAATGGTAGAGAATTATCTACCTATTCCTCAACTGTAAATTGTATATGTTGATTATGATTGTTGAAAATGTTGACTGTTTCAAGAATTTTGTGTTTAGGAAGTGCCAAAACTAGATCATCTACATATCTTTTGATAAATGGAATGAAAAAAGTGCAATTATTGATACAATCACTAATAACATCATCCATGACATAGCTACTTAGAATGGGTGAAAGACTAGATCCCATAGGGCTACCAAAAATTTGTTTATAAAAAACACCATTAAATATAAAAATATTAGAATCAAAAACAAAGTTGATGAGTGTTTTAAAATGTAATAAGTCAATATTAGTATGTTGCGAAATCTCATTCCAATGTTTTTCAACACTACTTATGATTAAATTTAAAGGTAAATTAGTAAAAAGAGATGTTACATCAAAACTAACTGAAACATAATTTTGTGGTAATTGGAAATTATTAATGAAAGAACTAAAATCAAATGAATCTTTTATGTAAAAATTGTTGTTTAAATTATAAGCATTGGTTAAGATGTCAGTGAGGAGCTGTGCTATTGGTCCATTTGGAGGGCATAGAGATGAAACAATTGGTCTCATAGATAAAGTTGGTTTATGTATTTTAGGTAGAGCATAAAACCGTGGTGCAATAGAATTATAAATTTTGAGTTCTTTTGCTTTTTTATTATCAATAAATTTCTTACTGTTTAATTTTGATACCAGACAATTTGCTTTTTGTTGTAAAGTACAAACAGGACTCCTTCTAAGTGTAGTGAATACTTAGTATCGTTTAAGAGTTCTCCAGTTTTTGTAGGTAATCCTCTTTATACATTACAACAGTTACGTTACCTTTCTCGCTTTTGACAATATAAATTTCAGGATGGTTTTAAGAAAAAGTTTAGTTTGTAAATAGTATTTATTTAAAAAAATGATCTTTGACTTCTTTATGTAAAAATTTGTAATGACGTTTGTACATTTTGAATTTTCCCATGTATTTGTTACATTTTTTCGGGCATCTATCAATGGTGAATAAATCTTCCTTCTCTTTTTGTTACTAAACAAAGAAGAATTTTTTAAACAAAATTTTATTTTTGACAATATGTCAAAAATAAAAATTTTTAAGTTAGTATTTATGACATTTTAGGCTGGTTGTAGCTATTCTATTTTTGTTTATAAATTCAATTTTTTTCTTAAGAAACTTCATCTAAATTTTTCAGAGAAACATTATTTGTTAGAATAAGGCATTTTTTTATTAATATTTTTTGTATTTATTATGTAAGCAGTAGTTTTATATAAAAAACTAATTTTATTTGGTGAGTTAACAAAAAATTTTTTATTTCTAGTTCAACTTTGTAAGACATTTTGTATTTTTTAGAAGCTCTTGATAAAAATTGTAATCACAATTGAAAGCTCGAGTAAAAAATAGTCAACAAATAGCCCCTTTTATTGACTCCAACCCATCAAAAACAGTGTTATATATATATATATATATATATATATATATAATATATATATATATATATAATATATATATATATATATATATATATATATATAAACCGACATATTTATATTTCGTGTAAAAGGCAGTTGACAGAGTCAAAGTAGGGGACGCTATCTACTTATAGAGATGCCTATAAATATAATTAAAACAATCAAAAACATCTAGAAGAAAAACACAATAAAAGTAAAAGTGGCAGAAGAACTAACTAACCCAATTAAAGTTGGCCATAGAACTAGACAAGTGGATTCCCTGAGCCCCCTTTTGTTCAACCTGATCATTGATGAAATAATCAAAAATTAAAAAAAAAAATGGATACCAAATCAGAAAAGACAAATTAAATAATCTATAATAGACAACGAAATATTCTCACAGTGAAGATGATTTAGAAAAAATGCTTGCCTAATTTAACAGACCGTCCAGAAACTGTAACATAATAGTTTCACAAAAAAATGCACGGTTATAACAACAAATGTATTGAAGATAATAATTGGATTGGCAGGATACCTAAATGAAACTATATTGACGAATGAAAATATAGGGAATGAAATAAAAGGCAGAATTTACAAAACGGTCATTAGAGCAATATAACGTTCATAGAAGCAGAATGAGAACAATAATATAGTCGTAAAGATGATAAGATATGGTTCCTTAGCAGAAAGACGATCAGTAGGAAAAACATCAAAGCGATCGAATGAAAAGTTAAGTAATAAATATAATAATTTTATACGTTGAATATGACATAGCTTATATTTATTAACAAAAAAATGTCCAATTAATATTTCTAGAAGAAGAACAATATTAAGATAAAGTAGTTTTTTAAAAATAAAATTGTACAAAACTAATGGAAGATGAACAAACCCTCAAGTACACTTTTTATAGTCGTAGTAAACTATAAGTAAGTCACTGATAATTAAAAAAAATATAGTAAAGTCCTCTTATAAATAAGTCTAAGTATTTTTATTATATCAATTTTTGAGTTAGTTAACAATCAATAGTTGATGCTGTATTTGTGTTTAAATAAAATACAAAAACTATACACAGAAACTGTAAAAATCATAGTAAGTTAATACAAAATTATGAAATGCGTGTACTTTCATTAATAATAGCCGTGTACAAAATGTTTAGTGCCATATGATTTATTTTTATTTGAAAATATAAAACGTACTTACAAATATCATTTTTTGAAAAAACAAAAACGCAGTTCACAACAACCAAAAACAGTAGTTATTGTACATCATATTTATTACCTTTTATACCAAGCCCCCACTTTTCGCTTAAATGTTTAAACCGTCTTTTCTTTTGAAGGCGCACCCCGTACCTTTGGTCGATATTTAAGGTCATGTTAATTAATGTAATGTACTCAGAAGAAATTAGATGTGCACTATATAATATACAGTGTGCTCAAAAACTCTATACAGAAAGATGTGTCTTAAATATTTACGCAAATGTTTTTAATTTTACAGTTCACTTTAGACAGTGACAGTCTGCAGTAAATTACTTTATCTTTAAATATATTTTCATATTATTGTCAAAAATTTGTTGCATTTTTAATGTTAAATACTAAAACAATGGATTATTTTATATAATGATTAAATATTAAATAATTGTCGGGGACGATCCATTGCCACAAGAATTCTATACTTAGTTTAATGTTTTGTTTTATATAGACACATTATCATCATTCTCTTTCTTTGGGCTCAAATATAATTCTTTTCTTTTAGTTATTAATCTTCTTCTTTTAAGGTATAATTTATATGCAATTATTGGTAAAACCAAATCTTTATGTCTTTTAGCCACGAGATCTGGCGTCTTTCTACAAAAAACTTTTACTCTCTACTTTACCTTTTAATATGATTTGGAGTAACTCATTCGCAGATATTTCACCTCCCATCACATGAGCCAAGTATTGTAATTTTCTTTGACCCACACACATGTGTGATTAACCTTGCCCCTAAAGAACATGTGTATACCATTGTAGAATGGGATCCACATGTTCGAAGATCAAACAGGTCACACTTCGCTGTTGAAGTGGTACCTACCTGCCCCCAGGCTTTTGCTCCAACCCTCCTCAGCTTGCGACTTACGTGAGGAGGCTTATGATCTGAAAGTTCCTTTGAATGTCCTGGGTAATTGAACACCCACTGTTTTTGTTGACTTTATTTAAGCCACCCAACTGTAGGGGAAGCACAAATATCTTTTTCCCTATTTACTTTACTGACTTTAATAGTCTGTCCAAAAAAAGTGTGTGCTCGAACATGCAGCCGCCAATTTGGCAAAATAAATTTTGTTCTCCTGGCCGGCTAAGCCTCCGAGTGGGGTAAGGCTACCGAACCCATGTATGCCGCATATGACCTCGGTGCTCGGAAATCGAGATAGGATCTGTATACGATCTGCCTGAGTGGAATAAGCCTTACGGCTGTGTAAAAGGCCTGACGGGCCTTTTATACATTTTGATTTGGATTGTCTTGTGACGAAACAGCCTTCATATGATATTCGATGTTGTGTTGAAGACGTGATTTTGTTTAGACAGTGGGCGGGTTTTTTTTTAGTTATTTTTGTATCTACTACTACTACTATACTAACTTAACTATGAAGTGTGTATTCTCTTACATACTCCGGTGTATATTGTTCTTATATACTATCGTTTTAGTCTCGCCAGACTATGACTCAATTGCTGCAGCCATTCATGGTACTCACTGTCTAAAAAACGTTGATTTAATTACTCTGTGACTATCTTAGTTTTTCATTATCCTCCTTTTTCCTTATATCCAGTTATTGTTTCGGCCGTCTATACACCGTTCTTGTTATAACGTCGTAGTCCGTCAATTTTCTTAGTATCCTGTTTTCTATATTGCATCTAGGTAGATTAGTTTTAAAATTTTAACGACCTGGGGGTGGACGACAGGATGTCGTCTTCTTCTTCTTCTTGCTCGCTCTGACACCTGCGTGTTGCATCCAAAAGATGGTGTAGAAGGTGAATCGAAGTCTGGAATCGTTGATACAGCTGATGCCGTAAGAGCTGAACACTGCAAAATACGTTAGGCTGATGGATTCGCAAAGGCGAAGGCGCCTTAGGGAATCTAGCGCCTACAGGATAGCCTTAAATGAGGCTCTGTATGTCATTGGAGCCATGATACCGATCGTCTTTCGTGCAAAGAGTGTGCGACGGTATGCACACTATCGGATTCAATGAGGATGGATAAAATTTAAATAAGAAAAACAGAAAAACGATAAAAAAATGATAGAGAGAATACGAGAATGATACCGAAAAGGTAAGGTAGACGAAGGAGCTTATTCTCGATCTGAGACCGTAATAGAAATGTAAGTTTAGGAAACTAGACTACTTTGTGACCTAGTTTCTGACCGGACATAGTAGTTTTGACATCTTTACAAATAGGATAGGCAAATCTGGCTCGGTGGACTGTAGTGATTGCTCTGTGCCGAATGCTTTGCCTACATTTTAAACTGCCAGAAGTGGGCAAATGAGAGGGGAGACATCAAGAACGAATGGGTTTCAGGCTGAATGAAAGAAACATGGTAAACAGAATGATGAATGGAGAGAAATGTACACTGTTTGATCTCTAGAGTAATGAAGAAGGAGCAGGATGACAAAGCAAGCAATTGAACTATGGATCTAAAATCTTGTTTTTTTTTTAGAAAGCCAAGAACCGGTAAGTATCAAAATTAGTTTATGACCTCACATAAATATATTGGTTCTTTGGATTTCGTTTGGTAATTATGCTGTTCTTAAACATTTTTTTTATTTATGCTAATCAGTATGGCAATTTGTAAGTTTTTTCTTAGTATAATATAGTTATTCTTCTTTTTAGGTGACGGTTAATATATGGATTTTTAGTTGTTTATTGTGTGATAACACCACTACTTTGGAACAGTAATTAAGATTTTAGCCTACTCTAACACCGACTACCAGTTAATCCCGCGCTACCCTGGAGTCTTCTGGCCTAGTATTATACTTGTCCAGAAAATGCCAGGGTGTCTTGTTCCGTGACGTAGATGTTCAAAAAAGATTTCCCCTACCGTTGCCTGTCAGAATTCAATAGATACCTTCTTGAGCTCTTACTGGAATCTGTCAATCTTCGAATACGGTAATTAAAACAAGGTAAAAGAATGTAGTTTTGATACCTTTAATTTTTTCTATTGCCTTTTTTCTTAGTCTTTAACTATATAAGTCTTTTTATAGGAGCAAATTACTGGTATCACCCTTCAACCCCTCGTTCAACCAGGCTTATGATCGGCAGTGATAATAAGCTACCTACTCAAGTATTCAACTATTCAAGGCAGATTTAAAAATTATGATTACAAATTAGGCTTTTAAGAACTAATTTCTATCTGAACTCATTTATTACTAACTTTTGAAAATTTCATCATTTAAACTTTAAAAACTTTATTTGATTTATGAACGTACCTTGGGAAATACCTATTTTTTCTTCAGAAAATGTTTAGTAACATAAGTACTATATAAGCATGCTACTGCGTAAATTGAGTTGTTATATTTACATATTCAACACTGCAAGATTATGCACAGTGCACAATATGATGTCTGTAATGTGACAGTTCAATAACTAGTTGCTCTCAAATATAATGAATAGTTGACAATTTCTTCTATTCAATTTCAATCATCTGACGACCTCATGACATTAAGTTTGCCAAAGGTATGAATTATGATTTATTACTTCAAGATATCTACCTTTATTTGTCTGTTATAATTTATCAGATAAATTTAATATTAGACTATTCATTTTCCTGCTTGTAAAATATTCGAGAGGTTTCTTACACAAATTATTTTTATTGGTTTTGTGATTTATAAGAGCTAATGTAATTTTAAAAACAATTATTTGAAATTAGAAGCTCCTAATTTAGTATAAGTCAGCCTCTTTTGGTTTCGTTTTAAAGGGTTATATTGATCTTGTAATTTTAAAAAATTGATTTTTTTAAATTTTATATGAAGGTACTTAAGAGTATTCACACCAAATTTTGAGTAAATTTGAGAAATATTACCGGAGGTATTGAAATTCGAATAGCGCGCTCTTGGTACGTGAGCTTTCAGCTTAAAAACTTTAAACTCGTTTTCCTCAGAACTTTTGTTTTTCCGTGCAGTAAGCAACATATCTCATGAATAAATCGACCGATTTTGCTGAAAATTTGCACATGTATCGTTATAGTTCACAGTATCGTTATAGTATTGTTTCGTGATTGAACAAATAATTTGAAAAAAAAAATAATTTGAAAATTTTGATCTAAGTTTGAATGAATTTTCGTGTAATACTATTAAACATTTTTCCTACTCTCATCGTTTTAAAACATTTTTTCGTATAAAACAGGAACTAGTCAACCGATTGAAAATTTATTTATTTATTCACCAAAACAGGGCAATAAAGTTAAACACACACACAGTGATTATCCCTGCCCCTAGGAACATTTGTATACCATTGTAAAGTGGGATCCACATGTCTGAAGATCAAACCGTTCACACATCGTTCTTAAAGTGTTACCTATCTGACCCCCAGGCTTTTCTTCCACCTCTCCTCAGCGTGTGACTTACGTGAGGAGGCTTATGATCTGAAAGTTACTTTGAGTGCCCTGGGTAATGGAACACCGTCTGCTTTTATTGACTGTGGTTAATCTACCTAACTGTAGGAGTAGTACACATTTTGGCATTTCTCCCTATTTACTTTACTGATAATAGAAGTTACCCTAGCATGACGTCGGGACTTTAGTCCCTAAAAGAAAAAGTGTGTGTTTCCCTCATTGTGCCATGATAGACAAAAATATAAGTGTGTGCTCGGCCACTCAGCCGCCGATTTGGCAAAATAAATTTAGTTCTCCTCGTCGACTGAGCATCTGAGTTGGGTCCGTCCATTGAGCCCATGTATGCCGCACATGACCTCAGTGCTCGAAGTTCGCGAATAGATCTTCACTTGATCTGCCTGAGGGACCTATTCCGCTATTATGGTTTATAAAAGACATGACGGGCCTTTTATACATGTTTAGTTTATTAATATGTTACCTCACCCTATTTCAGCAAGTCTGCGATGACTTAGGTAGAAAGCATTTTTTGTTTTTTATTTTTTGGTTTTTGTTTTTTTTTTCTTCCCAAGACTAACTAAAACTATTGTAACGATAAGACTACCAAAGAAAATTGAAGTACTATTGTAAAAATAATACCTCAATCAACCATGGGAGCTTATCGCCTATGCCTTGCCTAGCTCAGTATCTCAAGTGTGAGTTCGTCTTGTCTTAAACTAGGGATTGAACCTGAGTTCTTAGCTGATAGCAAATAAAACAAATCTTAACCAAACATATTTATTAAAAATAATAAAAAACAATAATTAACCTTGCCAAAGCTTAACAATTAATTAAAGCTTAATAATTAATTAACAAATGAGAGCTGCAGCAACATAGGGATGTAGGTCCTGATTATGTTGTTAATAAATGTCCAATATGGCAATAAATTTGATCTGGTCAATAAATTTTCATGATTTTGGATGTGGTCAATAAACTCGATGTGGTCAATAAAACCGCCAATAAACCCAATAAATCCAATAAATCCAATAAACCCAATAAACTAAAATATCACAAACAGCTTGCATTAGAGACACATCAAAAAGGGTTAAATTTCCTTGCCATTTTACGAAATTACAATTAAACAAATAGCGTATGGCAAGGATAAAATAAAATATAATTGTTACTACTTAGTAAAATTCTGTTAAAGAGTCCTAATGCATACAATCGGAAAAATGTGCTTTCGAAAGAAGTTAGGTTACAAATATTGGAAATGCTGTCAGAATTATAGAATAAATATTACAATGAAAGTACTTACCCCAAGAGAATATTGTAGACCATAAAATGAGTCTTATAATAATTTTTGACTTCTTTTATAATTTTCAAAACAGGCAAAAAATTATATTCCCACTACGTTAGAAAAGTTGTTTGACAGAAAGTGGGAGACTAAATGAAGTTAGCACAGATGTCATAGGATGTTGCTATATCATGACATTAGCTTGTCTGTCAACACAGAACAGAATATTTGGTCTACCGAACAGAACGAGAAAGGGCGAATATTTATTCTACGGGACAGAAAGAGAGAGAAAAAAAGACAGAGGAAGAAAAGAAAAACAGAGGGCGCCAACTACTTTTTAAATAAAAAATAGTAAAATGAGTAATAAAGTTAAAGGAATTAATAAATTAATAAAGAAATTAAAATAATTAGCATTCTGCTAGGATGATTTCTTAATCCGTTGAATATTTCGTATGCTCGTTCATCCAGTGTGCGTAGGATTCTTTTCTGTCCGGAGTCTCTGTATGCGTATCTCAGTGGTACGTATCTAGGTATTTTTAGAGCATCTCTAAATATTTAATTTTGTGTCGTCTAGATTTTCTTCTTGTTGGTTTTACAGGTGTATCCCCAAGCAGCGGAGGCATATGTTAGGACAGTCAAGATTATACTGTTTGCTAACTATGATGATTTTGGTTTTAAATCTTAATTTGCTTCTTCTGCCTATAAGTGTTGATAGCTGACTTTTGAGCGCTTTAGCTTTATATGTCGCTTGGTTGACGTGCTCGGTGAATGTGAGCTTTTTGTCAAGGATCACCCTGAGGTATTTTGCTTGATATGTCCATTCTACTGGGGTGTTTCCTATCGTAGCTTCTCTCGTAGTTCTCGGTTGGTACACTTCTGTGACTAAACAATACGGCTTATATTTTGAGGGGATTTAAGGCAATTTTCCATTTAATACACCATATTTAAAATTTATTTAGTGCTTTCTGCAGATGATTAACTGCATGATTCGGATCTCCCCAGCTAACAGCTATTGCCACTGTCGTCAGCATAAAAACTTAACAGGGATTGTGGCTCTGTTGGCGTGTCGGCCGTAAGTATGGTGTACAGGACAGTACCTCTCTCTGAAGCACCTGCTTCTAGGGTCCGGAACAGGGACCCTAGAAGCTTCTCGGACAGGGTTGCTCCTATCCGAGCTCTGAACCATCTGTTGGCTAGGTATGACGCAAGAAGGCATGTCATCGCCTCGCTGAATCCCAGATCGCTCATTTTGTAGAGGAGTCCTTGGTGATAGACTCTGTCAAATGCTTTACTGACATCCAGGAATGCTGTTGCTAATAAAGTTAAACTGTACAAAGTTTCAGCGAAATTGGTAAATTCCTTCTACCAATAACCCGCACAGAAAAACGAAGTTTCGAGAAAAATTCGTTTGGAGTTTTAAACTGGGAGCGTACTGTCCACGCGCTATTAAAAGCTCTATAACTCCGGTAATATTGTTCGAATTTACTTCAAATTTGGTGTGGATACTCTTAAAGATCTATACTTTCGTATGGAATAATATTTAATAAATAAATTGTTTAAAACTACAAAAATATGTAACCCCTAAAACCTATGTTTTAAAAAAACTTTGTAGAAAAAATATAGTATACAATAATAATAGTATTCGTTGAGCCCATTAAGTACTTATAGGAATTCTAAAACGTAGGCTTAGGTGCGTAAGAATAAATTTTTATTTAGACCGAAAGCAACTTGTTTTCTTTAAAAATTAGCAATTATACGAATTTATTTTACAGCAAAGGCGATAAAACAAGCATAAATGTAAAACTAATATTGCCATAAAGCTAATAACAATAAAAATAAAAGATAGTACTTAAATATATGAGTATTTTTGAGATGCCCACTGTTCTTTTTATTAAATAATGTATCACCTTAGCAAAACGAATAGGATGGTGTTAAAATTTAATGCGATAAATGAGCCATTTTACGATCATAACGATAAAAACGAACTACATTTAAGATCTCAATCACAAATGTAGATTTTTTCACGCACCTTTGTGTCTACCTACACAATTGCCAAACAATAGGTAAGTATCCAATGTAATCAAAGGCGGTCATGGTGCTTGGATTTTAGGGTTTTCGGAACACAGGAAATGCAAAAAATATTTTGCGTTTCAGATTATTGGCATAAGATTCGTGTTTAGATAAAGATATTTCTGAGATATATGTAGATATTAACCATAATAAAGTAAATCAACAATACATATTTAACTTTTGTTTAATTAAAATATTTTATTTCATATTTCTTGCTAACAAATTCATAACAGACTCTATGTTCAAAATAAAATTTTCGCTAATATATACAATTGCTAATAACAAGATATAAAACAAAGAAAATTTTAATTCAAATTAAAAGAAAAAAATTCTTTATTGGCAAAATTTAAAAAAACACAATTATATTGATGGATTCGACCGTTACTTGATGGAAATTCATTTTATGTAACAATGAAACACTGAAAACTTTGTTTTCAAACTTCCACAAAATTTATTTTAAATCTTATCACTACAGCTGTTTCGGCTGATTGCCTTTCTCAAGTGCCTTTTTCACTTGAGAAAGGCAATCAGCCGAAACAGCTGTAGTGATAAGATTTAAAATAAATTTTGTGGAAGTTTGAAAACAAAGTTTTCAGTGTTTTATTGTTACATATGTTGAATCTAAACAGCAATCTGATACTGCAGTATCTGTGATTATTTAAATAACTCAAAAGTGCTAAAGCTACTGGTCCTGACTAGATACATAGAATATAGGCATTATTTCAAAATAATGGCTTAAGTGGACGTTTGTAACTTTACCGGAAAAAACTTAGACTTAGTTTGACTTCAGAAACGGATTTTGTGAAAGGAGGACTTGTTTGCTCAGATCACCGTCAAAACAAAGATTGCCAAGTAACTCTGAACAACCTAGACCGAAAAGAACAGAAGCAAGGATAGAAGGGTCAAACTCCTCGGAAAACTTAAGTTGACCAATCAAAGAGAAATGGGGATTATCCTCTTCATCACAAGGTCAGCAACCTCGAAAGCGAAAAGAGAGGCGACTACTTAAATAACAAAATTAACTTCAGGAAGTAAAAGCAAAAGTAAAGCCAATAAAGCTGGCTCTACTAAACGGTCTGAGAATAAAGACTGTCCAAGAGTAGATAATGGTTAAATTCATACAAGCAAATCTTCAGCATGCCAACTCTGCTTCATATTGGTAGAAGATTTGCAAATAAAGCTACAGATATACTACTGGTCTGGGAGCCTTGGCTCACTGGGACAGGCCGAATTGGCGGCACAGGATCCATCTTAACTAAGATACGGTATTGCTCAAATGTGATAAAACCAAGAGTGTATTGCAGTTAAGAAAGATAAAAATTACATCTTTTCTACATCATTTTTACACCAAAGATGTAATCGCAGCTTAAATCACTATATGAGAAGAAGTGAACAGACAAAATATAGTCGTACGCTTTACATACTTTCCAGACGATACAGCTGCAACAAAGCTTTCTCCTATGGGGCTACAAAAAGTAATCGAACACTGTAGGAGGAATGGACTACATATGATCATCAGCTGTGATGCCACACATCACATGGTATGTGAAAGCAGAAAAAGAGATGAACAATGTGAGTACACTTTTTAACTAAACTCTGGGAGCAGGGCTCATATTAAATAATAAAAGTATTTAACTTTATCTACAATAAAAGTAAAGATGTTATTACTATAGTTATAAGCACTTAAAAAATTAGTAACAAAATTGTCAACTAGCATGTGTCGAAAGATTTTTACAGGTCTCCAAAACGCATAAACTAGGATTGATATCGAACCGATTTGGAAGCAAAAATAGGAAAAACAATTAGACAGATCAAAATATGTTTGGATACTAAAGAGACCAATAATCTATTTAAAAAAGCAGTTTTCATATCCTATCAAATTACTGTCCAATCAAATCTGGAACAGAAAACTTGTAAAACAACGAAAATAACTAAGGACTGACATAAGAAGAGTAATTGGAAAACACACACAGAACAATTCTTACAGAATATAATAAAAAAGCAAAAAAAAAACAACACTAGAATCCACAAGACTTTTTTTCAAAATATCTGGCACTGAGACCAGACGTGGTGGAGAATTTAGCAATTTTATAAAGGAATTATTAGCGTTCATATTACTCTTATTACATACAGAATCAGTTGAAAGGATCAACAATCATTAATAAACAGACCCAAACTTAAATCCTTAGGACAACCTAAATATTCTACAAAAGAGACTGGAGACTGGTAAGTTTCCTAGAAAAATGAATGTTGAACTAAAGACTTAGAAAACGGTAAGAGTATTTTACATATGAATAGACGTACATAGATGGACATTATTTAGAAAGATCCATCGAGGAATCGTCCTCTCAATAACAATCAGCATATATAGTAAGAAGAAAAATCAACAAAAACAGCACTGGATGAATTAGTCTAGAAAATCAGTGAATACATTATTCATGGAGAGATTGCATTAACAGCCTTTCTAGATATAAAAAACGCATTTAATAAGACACTACTTTTTTTTATATTGCAAAACATCAAAGGCGATATCCACTACCGTATACAAAACAACGCTGGAAAGTATTCTAATTCTAACAGACCTACAAGAAGAATAAATTGGGATTAAAACAGCACAGCAAGAAGTACTTTCTCTTTTCTCATGTTCGGTCAGAAAACAGTAAAATACTGAATCCAGTGTGTATGCAGCTGCTATAATAAATATTGAAAATTCATAGTAGGCAGAACAAGGAAAAACTCATTTTAATCCTAGAAAAACAGCAGTAGTCAAATATTTCACAAAAAGACGAAACCTAGATAACATCTGGATTTCTGCATTGTATAGTAAAAACAATATAACAAATATATAGGAGTAATACTGAAGTAACTGCTTGCACGGAACGCTCACCTTTAACAAATAAAGCAAAACCTCCTTTGGACATGTATAATATGTGGGCAATTTTATTATGGGGTATGAAATTTTAAACAGATGTACTGGCTATATATACTATAGTTAGAACTATAATGATGTATAAAGCACTAGTATGGTAGTCGATATGCCAACAAAATTATTAAAAATGCTTAACCATAATAGAAGCAGTGGCGACTAACACAACCACCTTTAAGGAGGTCATACTTAATCTCCCTCAAGTACTTACATGGATGAATAAAAAAGCAAAGATATATAATTATATAATGCGGATAGGATGGTACCCTAATCATAATTTCAAAAAGTTATTTACCATTGTGTTTCTAGTAAGAAACTAATATGAGCTAAATTAAATGAACTGCATGCTGTCGTATCAATGCTGATATACTGACGATGCTAAAACCTACGAAAGGTTAGCCTTAGTGAAAGCCTAGTTAATTACTCTACTATATTAAAGTAGACATTTATGTTATAGAGATGTGTCTACAGGAACTAATAAAGTGGAACTTTGGGGAGAGATCTATGAAAATAACATCGGATTGCTAGGCGGCATTAAAGCCTTCTTTTGATGTTCCTATCCATTGCGAATGTTGGCGATCATCATGGCAATCTTTATCGTATCAGAAGCAGCACGGAAAAGCTGCACAGATGTTGTATTGAACCAGATTCTGAGGTTTTTTAACCAAAATGTTCTTCTTCTTCCTGAACCTCGTTTTGCAAATATTTTTCCTTGCAGGATGGCTTAAAGGAGAGCATATCTGGATCATTTTGCATAATATGTCCAAAGAATGCTAACTTTCAAGATTTAAAGACACTGAAAGCATTAAAGACACTGAAATTTAATTGAATTTACTTCAAGTAAACTAACTATCTTTAGAATCTGATTTAGGTAAAAAAATTTTAAAAATGTTTATGCTGGGTACATCGACATTCTGGTATTAGGGGATTGAAAAGCAGACCTACTTACCAAAAAAGTGGTAAAAAACATGTATTGGCCAAAAAGCTTTCGTTAGTATAACAAGAAGTACAGTCCAAAGAAAAATATCTGACTAGGTGGAATAGATAAAACGTAACCGGTGGTACAAACAATTATCGAAGATTTTATACATGAATAACTTAACTTCAATTTACAATGTCTTCACGTAAGTTGTTTTTTTTTAGAACTTTTTGAAGTTATACTTGTATACGCTTGGTAATTAGTACAAGAGTGAATCGGCAAAATAATTACATATGTAAGATATAGGTAAGAGAGAGACAAAAGATATATTTTCTCTCTCTTTCTCTCTCAAAAATAAAAATGTTCCTTTTGTAAATATTTATTAATATTATTATTATTTTTCCATTCTGTTCAAATTTGTGTTGGGCCTCGTTAGGCATGTTAAATTATAAATAAAAATTTGTAACTATCTCAAGAAAGTTCAGATGTGTACTATACAATACACAAAAATTAAATTTTGTATCTGTCAATGTCAGACAAATTGACAGTTGCATTACGAAACAATATTTTTATTTGATTAATATTATTATCATAGCAAATTAAACATAATGCGTAAGTAAGTTAGTATATTGTCATTTTTAAATACTTATAAATATTGCATTTTAATTTGTATTGTATTATGAATTATGTTGCAGTGTATTATATTGAATTTTTATATTAATACCAAAAACAAACAATGGATTTTTCTGCAGAGTATGTGTAAAAACATTTTTTTGCATTCAATTCCTTTCATACATATATGAAAATAAAAATATACATATAAATTTATAACGGCGAACGCGTGTATAGAAGTATAACTTCTATGTTGAACACGGTTGAACCTGTTAGTTTAATTTTTAACCGCCTTTAAAATTATGCAGTCATTACAGTAGTTAGTTTACTCAGTTTGTACTGACTTATTGGTTTTTAATTCATACAATTTCACTAAAACTAACTAATTTTTGCACAAATAAATGAATGGTTTTTTTCATTACATGAAAGTTTAGTACCTGAAAATTAAAGAATAATTTCTTCTTCTTCTTCACGTGCCATCTCCGCTACGAAGGTTGGCTATCATCATGGCAATTTTAACCCTGGAGGCTGCCGCTCGGAACAATTGTATGGAAGTGCAAGCAAACCACTACCTGAGGTTTCTCAACCACGACATTCTTCTCCTACCTATGCTGCGCCTACCTTCAATCTTTCCTTGCATAATTAGTTGTAACAGTTGATATTTATTCCCACGTGTAATATGTCCCAGGTATTGTAGTTTCCTCATTTTAACACTCAATACGACCTCCTTTTGTTTGTTCATCCTGTCTAATACAACTTGGTTAGTTATCTTATCCTTCCAGGAGATTTTTAACATTCTTCGGTACGCCCACATCTCAAATGCCTCCAGCTTACCCATACATTGCTTATTTAGTGTCCACACCTCCACCCCATACAACAGGACCGAGAAAACATAACATTTAAGCATTCGTATTTTCAGCTTTAGGCTTAGGTTACGGCTACACAACATTTGTTTCATATTGTTAAAGGCACTGCGGGCTTTCTCTATTCTTATTCTTATTTCTCTGGTGTATTCGTTTGACTCGTTAATATTTGTTCCGAGGTAATTGTAATTTTGTACTTGTTCAATGAGATTCTGTCCTACATGTAAGTTGATATTATTGATTCATTTCTTTGTAATTATCATGAATTTGGTCTTCTTTGTATTCAGTGACAGACCAAATTCTTCACTTGCTTCTACCACTTTGTTTAGTAATCTCTGTAGGTCGTCAATATTTTCTGCTATGAGCGCGGTATCATCAGCATATCGGATATTGCAAATGGGGTGGCCGTTGATCTTTACTCCGGCTTTTTCGTTCAAAGGAGCTTTTTTAATAACTTCTTCCGCGTAGACATTGAACAAGGTTGGAGACAACACACAGCCCTGCCGAACACCTCTTTTGATCTGTATTCTATCTGATATCGAGCTGTTAATTCGTATTGTAGCTTCTTGTTTGTAGTATAGATTCCTTATCACAAGAATAATTTAAAGAAACACAATCAACCATTTAGTTTATTTATCAAGTTATTTATAACATTGTAACAACAAAAATACATTATTAACAAATCGTGTAATATCAAAATCAACAATTAAAAACAAATAAGTTAAACTTAAC
This sequence comes from Diabrotica balteata, assembly GCA_918026665.1. Taxonomy (NCBI): domain Eukaryota; kingdom Metazoa; phylum Arthropoda; class Insecta; order Coleoptera; family Chrysomelidae; genus Diabrotica; species Diabrotica balteata. Next base: position 123,423,087 of record OU898279.1, on the reverse strand, counting down.
ATTCATTGTATTAATAAAAAAATCATGTATTTGCCATCATCAAAATGTACCATTATGATGTATAAAGTCACAGTATCTCGAAAGGAAAACTATAGATTTGCGATAAAAAATAAAATCGAAATGTTTATGAATTTTATAAGACAAGTAAAATCCCATAAAATTCTATACGTCTAACAAGTCTTCTATTAAATCTCTATGGTTGCGAACATAATAATTTCCTAAGAAATTCTCACAAAATGTTTTCTCCACCGATACCAAACGTTTCTTGAAAGCAACAAACCCACATAGCTTCTGAAACTAAGGATTTACAAAAACTCCTTTTTTGATTTTCGTCTCACTTAGTTTTGGAAATTACTCCTTAAGATATTGAACTGCTTCTGCTGATTTATACAATACCTTAGTCCAATGATTTATTAAATCAAATTTTATATTTAATTGTGATAATATTACTTTAAAAGGATCAGCAAGCAGTGGATATTTCACAATTTTACTACAGTCTCTCATGCTGCCGTTACAGGCTGCAATACTTATGTAAAACCAGGCTGCATTTCCTTGATTATTCCTACAGCTTTAAGACCGGTCGAGAAGTGGCAAAAGTACCTTGTGTAATTAAAAGTGTCAAGAAGGATTTCAATGGTTTTATAGGTTTCTTTCAGATATGTATAACTTATATCTCTATGAATAGGACTTCAATAGTGAATGTAAAACTGCTATTAACAGACATACATTCTTGTTATACAAATTTGCAATACACCATTAACATTACTTGGCAATAAGAAGGACGAAAGTTGCAAAGTACGTTCTCTTGAATACATTATTTTAACGTTGGGTTATAAAAGGAGCTAGCCGCTTAGCCAGGAACATATAAATTCGGGTTGATCTGTGGTTAGTTTTAAATCTTTCACAATAATATTCAATTCGTCTAATACAATTAAATAAAGGCAATATTCTGTTAAAGTAAAATTGAAATCATTTAATCTTCAAAAGAAGCCAATGGTCTTGGCAAAGTTGGAGATTCATCTAAAGTTAACTTTTCTGAAAGTTTAAAAACTGAAATAAAGAATGGCATCCTTCTTTTTCGATGAGAAACTTGCTATATTAATAAGGCAAAATTAGCAATGTGCTGCGTAGATTTTGGTTTTATCAGCATTGGTCCTGTAACGAGCATCGATTTGAGTAATTTTTAAAGCCATATATGGTACCCAGCATAAAGGAATTATGCAGAAATTTAACGAAGAACAAAAACAAATGTAAATTGAGAAAAACTGATAAAGTTATGCGCCCATAATAAATTTCGTATGAAAAATACATAGACGATAAACCACTACATAAATATACATTTAACATCACCAGAAACCAAAAATAAATGATCGACTTTGTAATCATTAACAGAAAACTGTGTTGAAGTAAAATCTGAATCATTTAAATCTTTACAAGAACTCGATCGCTTTGGCAAAGGTAGAGGTTCATCTGAAATTAAGTTTTCTAGAATTTTCGATAGCGATAGTAAAGCGTTGACCGAATAATATTCTCCAAATTGGAGATTCAGCTGTATATTTGACGTAATAACTTCAGCAAATGCTATGATACAACATATTTTGGTCTTATGCAGAGCTCGAATTAGTGCATATCTACCAAACACAAATGAAATAAAAGATATCTCCAAACAAAATATAGACAGCGTTAAAAAATACCAAAAACCAAAAGCTAAGTTTACAAGTTGTGCAGTAGACGGAATAGAATGAAGAACAACCAATAAAAACAGATCAAAAAATAATACAACGTAGTTTACACATTATGAAGTTAAGATAGCAGCTAACGAAAAACAATAAGCCTACACAAGATACATGAACAACAAAAACCTAGAGATATGTGAAATTTAGAAAAAAGCTAGAACCAGGATGAACTGTGGGATAAAGAAAATACAAATACAAACCAACTGGGAAAGATTCTTAGTAGAAATGGAGCATGACATATATAGAGGCCAAAAGAAGTACGGAATAGGCTAAAAAAATAAAAAAAGCAAATAAATAAGGAAATTAAAACACACATTATAAAACCTAAAACCTGTACGGTGTTAGTTAACAACGCAGTTATATCAGAAGAACAACAATTATTCAGGAGCAATATGTTTATAACCGACGCGATCTTTATAATACGGCAACTAGTAGAGAAGTCCATTTGTAAAATGGTCTAGAGTCAGAAAAACATCATGAAAAGACCACTTTAACAGAACTATAGACCTGTAATTATTGCAATAGAGAAGAAACTAGAGAATTCAATAAACTTTTTTTTCCATGATGTGTGGATCTCACAAAAGCGTTTGATAGAGACCAACTGGAAAACGTCAATAAAAATCACTAGCAATAATTAGGGAACGAAACAGTCCCAATAACACTAAAATAAAAACAGAATATAAACTGACCAACCAAATAAACAGGATAAACAGGAATAAACAGATGTTGGCAGGAATCAGGCAAAAGAATAGCAGCCTCAGTACGAATCTCTTTAACATATCACATAAAAAGAATCAGTTAATGGTTAAAGCCAAGAGCCTCACAAGATATAAAGTAGTGATTAACAAGCAAATGAATGTCAACTACCTCGGAGTAGATGTATCTTATGATAGATATACTGCAGAAGACTTTGACTGTAAGAAGTCACCAAGGTAGCCAAAATATCGAAACACTGGAGAGATCTCCTATTGAGGAACAAATAATAAGCGCAGAGGCCAAAATTTGGACATATAAATAATGTGTAAGACCAGTAGTAATATACGTAGCGAAAATAAGAGCTGTAACGTCGCTTACAAAAATATTAACGAGAATCACAGAAATGAAAATAATAAGAACCTTAAGAAGAATTTCTGTCAGAGATAGAATAACTAATGAAGAGACGTTAAGAGAAATTGGAGTCCATGATGTGGCGAGATGGACACTAGCACAACGCCGCAAATGGAGAGATAATGTCGATGGAATGGACCTAGGAGAATCGTGGAATGGGTAAAAACAAGTAAAGCCAATAAAAAAGGACCGCTAGGAAGACCCCGAAGAGGAAGTATAAGAGCTAGACATCAACATTAAAAGAGCTGGAGTGGTAGAATAAAGAGAATAATATCCTACAAGAAGAAAAAGAAGAACAAAAAGAAGACGACAGATGTTTTGCTTATAAAAATACACAAATCACCTAATAACACATTGGAGAAACTTTCACTGTTGGATAGTGTAATCAAAAATACAAAAATAATAAATTTTAAAATAAAAACAATTAGGAATTTTGCCAAATTTACATTTGTCTTAAATATAAACTAGCAAAAAAGAATATGTTAATAATACTTAGACATGTACTAAACTTAGATACTTAGAATGTGACCTACAGACAGTAAAATGTATTTAATTTATGATTAATGTCGTTGCCGTTTATTGAGACCCTGAGAGTGTGGATATTTGTAGTTGGATTTCTGTTGAAATGTAGCTTGCCCGTATCCTTTATTGTAATATTGCGTTTCAGCTTTAGGTTGTGTAGGGTAGTAGGACTGTTTTAATCCATGCGACTGAGACTCGACATAGGACTGCGCTTGGCCGTACGTCCTGGATTCTTGTCCGTAACCAGCTTTTTCTTCGTAGTCTTCTACATTTTCTTGAATTTGTTCCGCTTCCTAAAACAACATTATTTTTAGAGGTAATTTTTTAAAAACAATAAGCTCATCTAAGTGTAATATTAAGCTTCAATATGTAACGATTGCGACGAAGATGGTTTGTACTAAAAAAACTTTTTGTTAAGTGTAACTAATATGTTGTAAAGAAAATAATTGTATTAGGTTAATGTAATTAGGACGTTTATATTAAAAAAGGAATAATTGTACTATATAATTAACTCTTACATTTTCAGTTTTTTGTTGATTTTATAAAATAAATAATATAATAATAAGAATGTAAAATAATCATAATTTTTACATGAATCATTTTTTATACTCAGATGCAAAAAACGCAACGGAAAACATTTTGGTTAAATTCAAAGTAGCTATTTCAGTTTTTTTTATTTTAGCCCAATTTTGATGATTTTTTAGCACACTAAAATTTTGTATTTGACTTATTATACGAGATTAATCGAAATGTGGATTTTTATCCTAAATTTGAAACATCCTGTGGAATAATTCCGTAGGTTGATTTTCGTATAACCTTGTTTATTGGTTGCATCTATGCCTTCTAAGTATTAAATTTTTGTTTTATGTGAAAATATGGATTGATTCATTTTTAGGAGCTTTTCCCAATATTACCATTATCTTTTGTATTAATTTGTAATACGACGATTAGAGCTTTGGTGACTAATATTGACATATCGATATCTCAGAACTTTATTTAAATAATGATTAAAAGAAGCGACTAAAGCTTAATTAAAAAGAACAGTGATAACAATAACAAGACGTAAAAAACTTAAAAGTAACTTAACCTAATTAGCTAAGCAACTAACAAAGAAAAGCAACTAAAAATCAACTTAATACTTTCTATTTCTTCCCCTAGCCTCTATAACTGCCTGTACACGTCGGCTTATCCTGTCTAGGAGGTTGCGAATATCATCTTACTGGATTCCTCTTTTAGAGCCAAGCGAAGTTCGTTAATTGAGCCTGGTGCGACTTTCTACCAAGGGTGTCCCAAACGTGGTCTATTGGGTTCAGATTTGGCAAAAACGCTAGCAAGTTCATTTTATTCTTACTAACTTCCTCTAAATGTTGCGTGACACACATAGCAGAGTGGGCTCGCGCATTATCTTGCATTAATAGAAAATGATCGCCGATATATTGATAAAATGGTACTACGTGATTCGCTAAAATTTCTTCAATATACCATTGAACCCTCGATAATTCTAATTCGGTGTGCGTCTCTAGGGCAGCGTTGGTACGCTCAAGAATTTTATTTCCCCAAATTGCGTCTCAAAAGTTGCCAGATTTTGAACAGAATTCCCGAGATTTATACATTTCAGTTTCTAACAATTCTTTACCTACGAACTTTAAAAAAGAGAAGTTAGTTTCCATGTGACCGCCATGTTTTGTGATTGTAGGTTGCTCATTACTACTTCTCGCTGAGTTACACTGATTTTCCAGTAGGTCTACTGATTTTCCAGTAGATCTACTGATTTCAACTTTGATTTACTGATTTACTGAAACACTCTATCGATCTACTAAATATATGTACTGACACAAGTATGTTAAAAAAGTGATCATTATTTCAGTGTTCAATTATAAATTTAATACAAAAAAATCTATTTATTGATGTATTTCCATTATTCTTAATATACTGAAGAAATAAAATATGACCTAGCATATTTTTTGGTGCCGGTTGGTGCCAATTTAGGCTTTAGTCTATTCCATATGACTACGCGTCCCCTGTCTTTCCTTGTATAAGGTTTCGAGCAACGAAGTCACGTAAACCAGTGTCAGGGAACACCAGGTATCATTGTTTGCGGTAGCACCAATTCACCAAAATGTATTGAGTGTGGCCTATATGTGGAATCAGTCACCGCGGTCTTATCTTGTCCTTGTAGTACATTTAATATTTACAGAATTTCTGGACTTTCAAAAATAACTATCTTTTACTAAATGTTATAACATATTTTAGTCAGTTTGATTTTCCCATATTTTAGTCATTTTAAAAAAGTTTTTTCCAGCCCCCAAAGATTCTCAATTTTCCCCAGTTCTGAGAAAAAATTCCCAGACCTGGCATCCCTGCTCGAGAAATTCCTGCCAATACCATCACCGAACCCGCTTCATAGTCCATGGCTAAAGCGGAGACTGAAAGCGCACTCCGCCAATCTCTCTCCAGTTCCACGTCATACTCGTTCGCTCCCATCTGATCGCGAATCTCCCAGTATCTCGACTTATTTGTAAAAGAACATGACTTCATTGTCCTAAATTCTAAAGTAAATGTTATGGAAAATTGTAGTCTAGCCACTTTGTGCCGTGGAAGTAATTTGGGCCCAGTTGCTGGTCTGCAACTTTGCAAACCAAATTTATGTAATCTTCGACGAATTGTAAATACATTTACATTATTGCCTCGAACCTTATAAAGCTGATTTTTTGTTTGCACCATTGTTTAATGACGATATCGCAAAGCGTTGACTCGTATAAAACGATTACATAAAGCGGTAGTTTTGCGCTTCCTGCCACTTCTTGCTTTAGGCTTGTTTGTTCCAGTTCGTATAAAACGTTCCACTACCCCTTGGATGGAGAGCGGTGAGTATGAAGTTCTTTAGCCACATATTCATAATTTCGCCCAGCTTCAACTAGAGCAACGGCTTTTGTACAATCATGATCAATTATAGGTAAACAAAATGAAAGTGTCAATATGACATAATGATAACAGTCACCACAGCCACCTCGTCGTATCACAAAATAACTCCAAAATAATCATAACTAAAAAAGTCCTAAATTGCGGGTGGCAAATTCATTTGTCACTAAAAAATGAACTAAGGCATATTTTGACATAAAATATATAAAAACACAATACTTAAGAGACACTATTGCAACTTAAAAATAAGGTTTTCCGAAAATTCACACACGCAATTATTCCACAGGATGTTTCAAAATGAGAATGACAAAAGCCATGTTTTAATTTAACCCTGTCCAATAAGTCAAATATAAATATGTAACAAACAACTGACTATACTAAATTAAATTTTATAAATTTATACACAATATGCTAAAAAATCATCAAAATAGAACTAAAAATTTAAAAAAATTAAGTACTTTGTATTAATCTGAGTCGCATTTACAAGTCACAGCTTGTATAAAAAAAAAAAACATAATAATACGCAGCCATAAATACTCCCTTAAAATAGGTCCGACTCCTGTAGGGTTAACCCTTTGTTTCCTGAAAACTTTTACAATCAGAAATTGAGGTTAAAATGAAATAATCTTACTCTATTGGGTTCCTAAAAGACAAAAAAAATCTCTAGGAAACTAGAGATTTTTCTCAAATAAAAAAAACTGATGACTAAATAATAATAATATAAAAGATAGGTTACTAAAATAATAACTAAATAATAATATAATAGGTAGGTTACTTTTTATGATACAATGAAAAACAGTTCTTTTTTTTTCGGAAAGGCACAATCCAACCTTACATGTCGCACACTCCCACCTGGTTCGGTGAGGATCCTTACTAATGCTACAAAAAGCACATCGTCTAGATGTCCCATGTTGTGGCATATGCAAACATTGGTCAAAGCGTTTCTCATAAGGCACAATTTTTTTAAAAATGTTTCGCTGTGACTGTAGGAGGAGCAACCTTACTTCTTGACGGTTTACGATTAACGCCGATTAACCTGAAGTTACAGATAACTTAAAAAATTTCAGGTTTGGAACCGTGCATTTCGCTTTTTGTTTGAAGAGAATGGAAATTCACGACACATATATCTACGAAATGCCACAAAATCCGGTGCCACCATTTTTTTTTGATTTGCGGTCAATCTCATACACAGATTTTCAGCATATCTGTTTTGTCAACATTGCCCATATGCTGGTTATATTCTTTGACCATCGTTGGACAAGCCACGACTTGTGAATTTCCATCTTTTTGTTTGCGGGAAACAGTTGCTTCTTCTGAAGGGTTTTGATGATTCCCCAAAAAATGGACTATTTTTCGGTCTCTCTACTTTACAAACACCTGTCCGTCGTTGCTTACTCTCCAGTCTGATTGTCTCCGGATTTGTATTCTTTGTCAGATGCTAAGTCTTTTGGCATATCTTTTCGGTTAGTAATGACAGTACCGCATGCATAAATACATTCTGCTTGAAGTTTATTTTGTAAGGGCACAGAGTTGAAAAAGTTATCAAAGAAAACCCTTTTGCCACCAAATCTCGAGTCAAGTCTAATATAACTCTTTGGCCCAAATCTTTTCAGGTTTATCATTAGTTTTTCCAACATATATCTGAAATTGGCAAACGTATCCATTCTCGTCAGATCGAACCCAAACTTTATAACCCCTCTTGATGGGTTTTAAAAGTATAAATTGCTTTAGACAACTGCGACCCTTGAAACGAATCATAGATTCATCTATCAATTGAAGAGTTAAGTGGAAGAAGGGTACAAGTTAAAAATTTTAGTTTTGAGATAATCGCAGTTAAAGTTTCAGATTTGAGGTGGCTTATAACTTTTCAGTTACATTACTTCTTAAATATATTTTGGTGGTAAGTAGTAGGCATTAAAGTCATTATTATATGAAATATAACTATTCGGATTTTTGATGATATCAAATAGAGTTCTTTATTAAAAAATTATATTTGTGCCCTTCTTCCATACACCAAGTACATTTGTTAGTGTTACTTTCTGTATATTAAATGGCGTTAAAGAGTACATGTACCCTTCTTGCCTGCCAGATTAATTACTTTTTTTTTTATTTTCCATTGAAAAAATATACCTAGGGATATTCGTAGGAAATTTGAAATTAAATTCTTGAATCACTTGTTTCATTGTATTAGAAAAATTTCAATTTTAGATACAAGTAGTAACAAACTTCGTAATTTGTTAAAAAATTATTCAAAATACAAATCAAAATAAAACTGATTAACATTACAAAATGCACATTACAAAAAATGACTTTACAACCCAATCTTTAGACGTTAGTTTTTTGGAGAATATTTTCGTAAAACCACTTGTGTTGCTCGGGAATATATTCTATTTGCTTCCGCAAATCAGCAATCTTTTCTACTGAGATTTTATTTTCCTGGTTTCTTCTCTTAATGACAATATTTTCTTGTGGAGACCAACCAGCTTTTCTTTTGAGGTCAACCATTAGAAAAGGTGTATAGCAGTCAAAAGAAGACTTATAGATAACTACCGAATTCAACAGTCCTTATCCACCTTACTTCATCCCTGTAGTTTACCTTTTGTTTCAATGTATTTTCAGTCCTTATTACCAAATTCATGTCAGTTTTTAATTGATCGAAATCGTAGAAATGTTGCTGCATATCTATTATTTGGGATTTTTTAATGCTTCCTTGTATTATTTTCCTATATTCATCAGGACTATAAATATTTTGGTGCTTTCTTAAGACCTTTTCCACTCTACCAAAGTCACGATCAGAATCCAAATAAGTGTGACCCACTTCTGGGAATTTATGATCTATTATTTTAAACTTTGATTTTAGTATAAGGTACTGATACAGCAGTATAAGGTTACTGTTTTTATTCTGCCCTCCGCATGAATCAGACCATACTATGAGGTGATCTTTACCTGCAATCATATTTTCACACATAATTGTAAAATAATACAGACAACTCATAATCTCGTTACTCCCTTTAGTACCAAAGTCTTCAGTCCAGTTAAGCATAACTGTGCTGTGATTAACTTCATCTCCATTCTTTGTTACAAAATGTATACCAAAATTAAAAAACCAAATTTGTCTGAGATAGAATGATAAAGAAACTGAAAGTTTTGGCAGGGGCATTAGCTGCTGAAGATCCATGGTAAGAAAGCACATTTGTTCATTCTCTTCACATTTTTGCCGATCAGACTTGATAAGGCTGTAACCGAGAGCAGCGTTCTCTTTGTGAGTTATTAACTGAGTATCTTCATTGACTAAATCACATTTTGAACAAGTGTCGCTCCTTGGAAGACCAAAAGAAAAATTGAATTCTGTACAGAATATTTTTCTATATTGACTTTCTTTTATTAAAAATGAGTTGTCTTTAGATTCCTCTTTACATGTTTCTTTATACAACTCATACATCTTACGAAGGGATAAAGTCGGCGATAGAAACTTTTTGTGGGGATTTTTGGTTCTCGAATAATGAGATTCCTCTGCTGGAAAGGATCCTATATGTTGACGTATATATTCAAGTACTTCTTCTTTAGTTTTGTGAGGCCTATTGCTATGTTTTCCTCTCCTATCATGAGTAGGGGCACTGAATCCTTCGCACAATTTTTTTTGAATTACATTTAGTTTCTTGGCACTAATTTGATGAAGGTTCATAAATGCCTTCTTACAAATTTGAACAGTACCAGATTCTGATTGGATGAAATAGGTATATGTGTAATCTCTCTTTATTTTCGGGTTTCTCTTACCAAACTTGCATGGTTGGCGTTTCATACTTTGAAACAGGTATATATTTTTGTTATTTACATCAAGTGTGTAGTAAGTATTCATAATACGTATCTTGTCTTCTATTGTGAAATTTTCGTTACATTTCTTTTTACAGGAACATATAGGCGTTTCGCACATTTTTTTTGCAGGAACTAACTGTCCTTTGTAATTTTTATACTCAAGACCTTTTTCTCTATTTATGTAATTGATCTTTCGTTTCCACGTTTCTGGATTGCACTGTCGTTTTCTTGTTAATTTTTCTTTAGCAGGATAGTCGTGTTTACGTTTTCGTGTTGTATCCAGTGGTTCTATTAATGTTGGTTGAGTTGACTGTTGATTGATATTGGTAGGTATTTCGGATTCATATTTAATATTATTTTCATCGCTGATATGGTCTAAACTTGTCATGTTACCTGGTATTGCCAATTCTTGAACCAGATCAGAATTAAATAATAATTGTTGATTATTATTACTAGCAGTAGCGTAGACTTCTTCTGATGGATAATCTTTGTTCTGAACAGAGTTCAAAGTCTGCAGCTCATTTCCTTCATTCATCAGACTTTCATCACTGTCATCACTACTGTCTGGGATGTAATTATCTGATGAACCTGCAGAAAATGGTTTACTTTTCGATGAAGTACTATCTGAAAAGGAAAAGAAAATATTTGGTACATGGTTCCTGTTCTCATAGCTTTACAAAATGTGGTTCTACATAAGTATGACTTTGATCCTACGTTAAGTATCATCAAATTGATGTTTTTCTGTATTTATGTGAGATTGAGAACTAGATAAATCGGTACTTGATACAGTAGATCAAATTTTGTTTGAACTTATTGAGGAACTATGTAAGTCGCAGTATAAAAACTATTTTCTTTTTTTTTGGAGAAATATAGGTAAAGATATTTGACTATGGATATTACTATGGATATGTATTACATTTAAAAAATAAAACTTTGCCAACGAAAAACTTAGTAACACCCTGTACATTCCGAATATTATAACAATGATAACTTTGTTTTGAAGAATATTATTGCAAAAGCAAAAGCAGCTTTTTACATGACATGAAAAAGATTATTATTATGAGAGATTAACTTTAAACATATTGATTTAAAACTTATATACTATCATTGTATATATTTGTAATATTACCGTACCGTTTACAATAAAAAACAAAAAAATACTAACCATATTCATCATTGGCTGCAGAACTAGTAATTTTTTGCTCAAATAATTCAGTGTCATTATTCCTGTTGGATTCTGCTCTAGTCACTAATTCAAGAATTTTTTTTCCTCTAGTTTTACTCATTTTCGCTGAAGAATGAAAAAAATCCACTTTATAATACAAAAACTGCACCTTTTCTATCAACACCACGATTAGCATCAAAACATAACCACAAATCTACAACGTTTCACGCCTTAATGCACGAACAGAGTGAGAGCGAAATACTAACTACCTGCGTTTCAAAATCAAAAAGATTCCTTTTGAATGAAGGTCATTTCTTTTAGGATAACAGAGTTGTTGTAGGAATGGGTTAATATCGTAAGTATCTTTCATCAAACGACATTCTATAAATAAAAATTATATTAACAATGCAGAAAAATGGGCATAAAACATATTAAATCCTTCATCCATGAAAAACAATGACCAGCTTTTAGGCATTTTTAAAGTGAAGAAGGCTACTAACACGTTTGAGTTCTTTTATGTTTAAATTGTTTCATTAATATTTTTTTCTTTATTTGTGTATGAAGGTTTCAAACTGACATGAATTATTTTTCCACCAGACAGTTGAAAAATAACCTCATTAAACTTGACTTTTAGAAGATTCAAAAATTAAAGACCCTGTTTTACAACTGAAAACGTGTACACCTTGCAACTTGAATCCTTCTTGCACTTGCTATTTTCCTTAATTTTAGTCGTAGAGCAATGAAAGTCAGACACAATGCAACTATATAAAAAACTGTACACATTGGAATGATTTACCGAAGAAGGGTTCAAGTTACATATTTGCCTTCTTCCAATTAACTCTTCAATGATGTTTTGAAGGGCCATATGAAGAACCAAACGTTTCGGATAAAGTATCCAATAAAGGACGAATTTTATACAACTTGGGATCACCAAATTATTTGCTAAATGCACGTTTCCTAGATGCCAAGCACACCGATCTCTAGACATAGCTGAGCTAATATAGTGATCTCGTGTTCCTCTCTAGATGACCAGTAATCGACATAACTGGGCAACCTTTTGATTACCATCAACATATTGATTGCAATGAAAATTTTAATTTCTTTGGCAGAAGTTGGTGTGAATGAAGAGTCTCCACCACGTTCCTGAAGAGCGTAGAGGTTTGTTTCGAATACAATTTTGTCAATTAGATTTCCGGGAAATAACTGTAAAAAAATATCTACTGGCCTCTCCATATCATCTAGAATTTTACTACCGGTTTCTTCAGTAAACTGCTTCATGTTAGTAACGCAAGATGCCGCTGACTTGGTCCAGGTTCTTCTTTGTTTTATATCCCTCAAAATACCAGGTGGAACATTGTCCTCGTCGACCAAAAAGGCTTCATCACCAAGAATATTCTCTGAATTGTCGCCTCTTGAAGGTTGGTCTGGCTGATCTTCAAATAATATTGGCATATTCGCAATGTCAAGCAAATCGTCTTCCTCACTACTCGATTCATCTGACCCGCTATCTGAAGGAATATTCTCTAATAATGTGAATAGATCACCCGACGACATATTGTTCAGCTGTCTGAATGAATATACTTTTTTTCTAAAATAAAACGTAAGTACTTAAGTACATATCTGAAACCGGCATTTTATATCATCAATATACTGATTGTAAATTGAAAACTTTTAGTAATAGGAAGTATTAATCATAGATACAAATGTTTCTAATATTGTATATAAATTTATGTATATAAAGTTACCTGCCATAGCAAAATAATATAAAAAAAAACACCAAAATCGCTCATACCACCAGCACAATTCAAAACACGGATAGTACCAACTAATAATTGAATAACGAGAATGTAAATGGAGATGCGCGATACATTTTATAGTAGGAGGAGCCTTATACATCATATAACGTGAGCGATTTCAGGAAAATACCACTGAGAACGTAGCATAAAATTTTATTTGTATGTGGTTTCACAGTGAAAACACTAGAAAACAAAGGGTTAAGTGAAAATAATCCTGAAGCATTTCTGTATCTCACAGTTGGTCACATGACTAACTTTGAAGATTAGTTTATAAAAAATAATAATGTTTTCTGACAAAACGCTAATTTTAAATTACTTACATGGAAAAACGATATTCGCATTAAAAATAATATTTTTTGTACGTGTTCCATAATCTCATAAATTTGATTTATACTACAAACAAAGCCTAAATAAAAGTGAATAAGCGAAAATATATATATATTTTACCTCTTTATGATTTCCTTCCTCTAAGGATTTTTGAATGGCTTCTGGAATGGGTGGTGGTGTAGGTAAGTGATCGCCTTGTGCTCTAAAACCGTGTTCATCAGCCACGTATGTTAAAACTACTGGATGGCCGTGCTCATCGTGATAAGTCACAGAACCTTGTTGGACTACAGACTCATGTTTCTCATCTCCCAAATTTTTAATATAACCTGCTTCCTCTGCCTGGATACCGTTACCAGTTTCATAACTAAAAAGATTTTAAGTTATGTAGTATCGCTTTTTTATAACTATTTTTTAGGTAATTAGTTTTTCAAATAATAATGAATATACTGGATGCAACGAAACTCTCCTGCCAAATGTAAACCGAAAATTCCACAGATAGTTTTAAGACAATTTAACCCAATTCACCTAGTCCGAAAATCCTACCGAAAGGGTGCTAGAGCTATCTGAAGATGGCGCCTTGTAAGTAGTTTTTTAATACTTCCAGAACGCTTCTATTTAGAGAAACTAAAACTGGTATGATTGTTTTTTATACTTCAAAGATAAATCGATTCTGTTAATTGCAAATATCTAGTACCTTTCATACGCGTCCGTTTTGGGTAGGTCAACGGTTATTTTAACGTATTGTTTAAGTGTAAGGTTTTTGTCTTTAAATTTTAAGCATTTATGGTACTAGATTATTAAATTTATAGGTAATCTCTTACTAAAAGGTACTCTTACTACAAGTCTGTAGGATACACCGGTTTCTAGAAAAATCTATTTGAAAATTTACTGAAACTGTTAGACAAAATAGAAAACGAAGACGTCAGGAGAAGAACAAAAGTGACTGACGTCATCTAAATGATGGCCAGACTAAAATTAAGATGGGTATGACACATAGGTAGAATGACGGATGGGCAATGGAAAAAAAGGTTATTGGAATGGAGACCAAGAGAAGACAAGAAAAACATCGATCGACCATCTACACGATGGGCTGACGATTTAACCCATTTACGGCCAAAGGTGCGTAAACGCAACCTTTATTGTTAATTTTTTTGGCCCGAAAATAATTTTTTTAATGTTTTCTTTTCATTGAAGTAACATCTCAATAGATTAAGGTATATAGTATCATTTTTCTTTTGACAAAAATATTACTTTTTAAATATTTTAAGATTATTATAATTTTGCATAATTTAATGATTTATGCACATCTTCATACAAAAAAATTTTTCGATACTAATTATAAACTTAATTCATATTTTGTATTCTATAATTATAAAAATATGTTAAATTTTTATTATTCTAAAAACTTACTCATTTATGGTTTAAAAATAAGGTCTATAATTGCATGTTTATACTATGGATTCGTATAGGTACGCAGCTTTGGCTGAAACCATATTATATTTTTTTCGTAGACTAAACAATCTGAAATTACGATTTTGTCAATAGTCAATACACTTCATTCACTATTTATAAAATTGCTGTGTGCTGTAAACGTTATATTTGCTTTTTTTCTTGACTTAAATCAGTTTGAAAGTTTCCTTGTGTTTATTTGTTTTGTATTCCATATAAGTTGAAATAACGTAAGCTAAATTATTATCATATGAATGCGTGTATATAGTAGTAGTAGTGCATTTTTTTGTTTACTTAAGTAAAGTCTCGAAATATGAAATGAAGAGGGCGCTAACTACTAAAGAGTTAATGGCTTTGTTAGAAGAAGACTCAGACTGTGAAAATGCTGACTCACTTGATGTGGTTTATGTGCCGCCGGAAACAGATGAAATTTCCGATGTAGAAGACATTGATGATAATATTTTTGGTGAAGAAGGAATAAAAACAGATATTGCAGGTACATATGTAATACAAGTGAATGGAAATTCTGACGATTCTGATGATGATATTCCTCTGAACCACAGATCAAAACGTCCAAAGAAAGAACCAGGCAAAAATAATAAATCCAAATTTGTCCCAAGTTGGGTAAAAACAGATACTCCTTCGTACTCGGCAGTAATTCAACATCAGTCTGATCGATATTTAGAAAATGTAAAAGCCAACCATGGAGGCAAGTCATCTATTGAAGTTTTTTCACTCTTTTTTGATAAAGAAGTAAGTGGGAGCATTCGATATTTTACAAATATTTATGCATCGCAGAATAACCGTCACGATTTAAAATGAATGATACAGATTTAAAAAAAATTTATTGGCATATGTATATTATTTGGTTATCACACTCTGCCTCAAGTTGATATGTATTGGTCGAAGGATGAGGATAAAGAAGTGCACATTGTAAGAGAGAGCATGAACCGACATAGATTTCGTTCAATCAAACAGAACATACATTTGTCAGATAACACCTTACTGAATAAAAATGATAAATTTCCAAAATTGTCACCAACTTTTGAAATAATTAACCGAAAGTTTCTACAATTTGGAGTCTTTGCAAACAATATTTCCATTGACGAGGAAATGGTTCCATATTTCGGGCAACATTCGTGCAAAAAGTTCATCCATGGAAAACCTGTTAGATTTGGTTTTAAACTATGGTGTTTATGTTCTGATACTGGTTATTTGTTTAAATTTATTCCATATGGGGAAAAACTGAGAAAACAGATAATAGTTTTAGCTTAGGAACGGCAGTTGTTTTGAATTTACTTTCGATAGTTGAAAACCGACAACAACTTCTTTACGTCATTGGATTATTGAAAGAAAAAGGATTCTTTGCAACAGGAACAGTAAGGGAAAATCGCACTGCTAAGTGTCCTCTAGAAGAAAACAAAATTATGAAAAAAAAAGGAAAGAGGTTCATATACATGTGCATCGGATTCCAATTTAGAAGTTTTGGTGACAAGATGGAACGATAATTCAGTAGTGACTGTAATGACAAATACATATGACGTTTTATCCCTTATGCAAACTAAACGTTATAACCGTAAAGAACACAAAAAATTCTTATCCCTCAGCCTAATATAATTCACCAATATAACCAATACATGGGTGGAGTGGATCTGCATGATAATGGCATTGCGAATTACCGTATTAAAATAAGAGGAAAAAAGTGCTGGTGGCCGTTGTTTACTTACATGATTGACAGTATGGTGGTCAATAGTTGGAAATTTTTAAAACTGCAAATGATTCTAAAATTTCTTAACTGGAGTTTCGTTCGAGATTGGTTCTTAACTTACTAAAATATAGTGGACATGACGAGAATAGTAAAGAAACCGCTACATCATTGTCAGACTCAGTATATGGACGTCCATCTAAATTTGCTTTACCAGATGAAACTAGATTCGACAATATTGGCCACATTATAAAAAGAGACGATAATAGTGCAAGAAGAAAATATCAGATGTGCAAAAGTAATATTGTTTATTTATGTAAAAAGTGTACAGTGCATCTACACTGCGAATGTTTCGAAAATTGTCATCTTAAAATTTAATTTACAGTTAAGATACAATATGTTCCTTTTTTAAAAATTGTATGCGTATTCAGCCAAAAGTGCGTATACGCACCCACCTGTTTTTCCTTTCATGAAAAAAAAAATTCTTTTTGGTTGTAAATTAGTCAAATTAGTCAATCAATTGTCAAATTTCTCTATGTTTATTGTCTCGGCCCTTAATGGGTTAAGAAGAAAAAATAAAAACTGGATAAGAATAGCACAGAATAGTCGAAGTTAGAAATACGAGAACTATTGACCTATTGACCTATTGACCTATAGCAGTGGACTTTTGAGGCTGGATAATGATAAATATTAATGAACATATACAAAGGCTGAACGATGAATGTCTATTGAGGTGTGGTAAAGGGCAAACGAAATATAATGTGCAAAGCCGCGGATAAATGGGTAAGTCCCAAATTAATTGTGCTGATATAAATTTGTTTTAAACAAAAATAACTTTCTGTGGAGACTGCAGTTGTAGAAGTAATTTTTCTGCAAATTTTGACAATTTTCAACGTTTAAACAATGATCAATAAGCTCTAGTATGCTGAGCCAAAAACTTCACAGAAATCTTCATTTAATACATAATTTGACTTAACTGTATCATTTTATATGAATGTGTTTATTTTATATTGATTTGAAATAGTGTACCTGTATTTCCATCCATGTTCGTCTCGTTCGGAAGTATATTTCAAAATGGGAATAACAGGTTTCTTCTGGTGTTCTGGTTGTTCTACTGTATGGTACTGTGGTATATCGTAGCCTTCTATGCCGTTAACTATATATACTATTGTAAATATCTGGAATAATATTAAAATTGTTTTATAATATGATATATATTTTGTTATGGGATAGTTCCCAAAAGATGGCTTTATACCATACTAGTTAAAAAACTCAAACATAGAAGTGAAATCTTCAGTCGTAACTGATAGAATATTGATTTAAAAAATTAAATTAAAAATTAAATGGATCATAGTAAAGTTCAAAACGTTTTCCAACTAATGAGTCCATCTTCAGTAAACTTCAAAAGTATGTAATCCTACTAAGTTAAGAAAAATATGATCAAAAAATTTTGAGTGCTAAATGCAAAAATGTGATTAAGATTAGGGTAAAGTTGTATACAATTAGACATATTAAACAACAAAACAATGTAATTTTTTTTTAATTTACCGCAAAATTTCAATTCTGCAACCAACATTATTGCAGAAATGTCATTTTACAGCGCCAGTCAAAATACCGACATTTTATTGGTGATCTCATGAAAATTGCAGTAATAAACTTTTTAAGGTAAGAAGTTACTTTTCACATCGATTTGTTGACTTATTATCAAAACCAATTGTTGATTTGTGCCAATTTGTTATTAGTCTAACCTCCAATAGTGGTGTCTCAAAACTAAAACTTATGATGATGATAGTGTGTTTGGCATGGAAACTAGTCCTTTTGACACAGATTTTTAAATGACTTATGTTTATCAATTAAAAACTTGATTGTACTAAATTTTTATTATATATCCGGATGCATATAAGTGATTACATATGAGCTCGTATATAGATTTCTGATTCAATGACAGTAGGTGGGTTATGTTTACTGGAAGTTACACATTACTTTTAACCAGGTTTTCATAAAACGTAGATGAGAGTGCTTTATTTTTAATACATCCAAACAGGATGTGATTAACATCACACTGGGAAATATTATCGCATAAACACTTTCCTGATTCTATAATGTTTAATCTAGCCAGGTGAGCAGGAACAGCACCGTGACTAGTTTTTAATCTTGTGATAGTTGCTGGTGATCGTTTAGTTATATTATAATGGAATATGTGTGATAATTCTGTTAAGGATGGTAACGTAGGATGGATCTTATAATAATGATTATTTGAAGTATTTGCCAATATTTTCCATCTGTCTTGCCAGTTAAAATTTATTTTTTTCTTATAAAAATTGATTAGATAATGTGTATCTAATATACCTACTGATAGGTACAATACTGTGTAAATATGTTCTTGTATACCTGAATGAGTAGAATTCTTAGCGAGCTCGTCTACTATTTTATTACCTTTTATCCCGGAGTGACTTTCTGAACAAATAAATGTTATATCTTTGTTTCTCATTTTTTGTTTAATTTCACATATCAGCTCACATGTTTTATGAACTAAAACTTAAATATGATAATTTGCAGTTGTTTACAACAGTGCTACTTGGTACACAATAAGGCACTGGGTGATAGTACACAATGAGACTGTTCCAGTGTGTACTACTAAAGTTTGTACCAAGTGTGTATGTTAAAATAATATGTTGTATAGGTAGAATGAAAGTTTATTATGTTTGTTAGAGATATATTGCACAAAGAAAAATCAAGAAGTCAAGCGACATTTAGCTCCGATGATTCGACAAGTGCCGTATCATCGGAGGCGATGTTTTGGACGAAGAGTCATTGAGAATTGCTGCCGTTGAACACGGAGTAAAATTTAGGACATTACAAAGATATGTCGCAAAAAAATCATACTAATCCACACAATGTTCGAATGGAACCCAATTATGATGTACAACGTGTGTTTTTAAGGGAATGTGCCGTGTGATTACATCAAAACTTATAGCAAAATAAGCTACGGATTTACAACCATTCAAGCACGAAAGGAAGCATATTTATGATATGGTAATTAAATAATAATACTCCCATAATTGCTTCAATTCCAGCAAATTGAATTGAGGATACAATAGCTGGACTCCAATGGTTCGGTTCATTTTTAAATCGACGTGGGAGCATCAATATACGTCAACCAGATGGCTGCAGTTTATAAAATATTACCTTCACTTAATCCACACAATGTCAATGAGTTCTTCGACAATTTACATTTTGTTTATTCTAGATATTTATCAGCTTATCTTATATCAGGATATATAATCATGATAATGCTAGTACCACAATAGTGCATAAAATAAGGAAAGTCGTGGCGGAGAAAGGTATAAAACCGCTGAATAGTTATACTAGCGGGAAAGGGGTATTCTTATTACCACACGTGTCGTTGTATGTGCGAATGATACATTTATGCCCCTGTCATAAGTTTTTCAGGGACATAATATAAGAAGCATATAACACAAGGAGCTACACCTGATATCTAGTTTTGGCAAATCCAAGTGGATGAAAAGTCTATCAAAACTTTAGACTTTTAAGCTATGGTTATACAGAAGGATCCCTAAGATACCATGGACAGACAAAGTCACCAATGAAGAAGTACTGCGGACGATAAATACAACCGCGGATTTGGTCTACATCGTAAATGGCCATAAGCTGCAGTACTTGGTCAACTCAAGTTGGTCTGTGTCGTTTTAACTGACAAGAACTACGTGTTCAAACCGAGCAAGGAGACATGTAGCTACTCAGGTATTCAGTTTTATCCAATGTCATCGACCTAGAGTCACAATATAATTTAAATTTGGAATAATGTAAAACCATATATGGATGTCACAGCTACACATTAAGTTTTATCTTCAATTAAATAAGGAGGCATTGAAGGTGATCTGATTAGATCGAAAACGTTATGCTCCTGTATAAATTTTGACGAGACTTTTGAAAAGTTTTAACTATATGTTTTTTATAAATAAATACAAACGTAAAGTGTTTTAACTTCTGTATGTTTTTTTAATCCAAATATGTCAGCGTAATAGTTTAAGCAGTTCAAAGAAAAAGGAGTAAGATAAATTTCAATTTGATTTATGCCTGACTATAATTGCATCCAACATTCCTTTGTATAAATTTAATCACCCTTGCGGCAGGTATATAGGTAGTTTGATAATTCTATCTTTGAAGAAAACTTTGCAAGACGACGTTATTTAGTTACCGTTAAAGTATTGAAAAAATCGATCAATTTAACTATAGTAGATTTGTACAAAAAAGATAATTTCCTTTATACCCAATCCTACAGTAAATAAAACGGTTTTAATGCTTTCAGATGCTGAAACGTATACGTTAAAGCTACTGTTAATTTAACCTTGATTCATTGCCCTTCTGTAACCCACTGGGTAAATAAAATTGCAGAAGAAAAATAAGAAATCAATTTCCATTGGTAAATGAATTTATAAATTTTATGAAAAAAGGTTTTGTAAAAGGTGGACTGAAGGTGCAAATAGATAAAAAAAAACACTTCTCGATGTTCTTTGACATATTTACCAGGAATTATAAGGTGGAAAATATAGTTCGAAGCAGTCTTTTCACTTTGAACACTGCAGTGATATAAATTAACTGGTAAAAACAGTAGCCACCCTATAAATTTCCGTAAATTAAAATTCATTAAAAGTTAAATGCACTCTTTTATAAGTATTGTATACTCAACATCTTTCATTTTTAAAACAAAAAATGGCAATAACTTATTGATTCCTTAGCAGAATGTATTTCATTATAAGGCTAAAAAAGAAATTAGTGTAATATCGAAACTAATTACAAACAATAACAATTACAAATAAACTAAAAGAAAATTGTCTAATAACGAGTATTATGCTCTTAGGCCCGCTTGCCATTATGCTAAATTCAGTACTGAATTTAGCACTAAAAATATTGTATCTACAAATTAGGTGCGCGCGCCGATTCAGTACTAAAAATTAGAACATGTTCTAATTTCTTGTACTAAAAATGATCCAATATTAACTAAAACAGAGGTTATGTTACGTATGTTTATGTTTTGTTTTTAAATATGTGGAGTCAAAAGCAAATAGAAAATTTAATCGAACTATATAAAGCAAATCCTTGTTTATATGTGCCAAAACATCCATTATACAAAAATAGGAATGGGAGAGTAAAAGCTTTGGAAGAAATAAAGGCGGAATTGTACAAACTCCTTTTTTGTTTTGTTTACTCTAATCATAAAACTATAAAACAAACTTCAGATAGGTTAGACTGTCAATACAAAATTGGTAGAACGCATGCCTACAGGCTAATTAAAATCAAGATAGTTGCAAACACCATCATACATTTTTCATACTAAATCGACTCGCGCAACTAACTAATATTTTTAGCACTGAAATCAGTACTGAAATTAGCATAATGGCAAGCGAACCTTAAGCATCAATAACCGTTTGCATACGATTTGGAAGGAAAAGGAACGGAGAGGAAAGTTCGATGATATTCAGGTCAGGGCTGCAGGCTGGCAGTTCTAGAATATTAGTATTAATTCCTACTCTCCCCAAGTAATTTGTCACGATTCTTGCAGTATGCAGTCGTTAATATATGAAGACGAAATTGTCTCCAATAAATGGACCAACTGGAACTACTGCTACTACAAAAAGATCCTCTATATATCAGTAAGCATTCAGGGGTCATTTATGACAATAAGTTCAGTTCGAGCTTTAAATGAGATTTCAGTCCAAACCATGACACCTCAATTAACAAACTTTCTTCTCTGAGACATACAAGCTAATATCTTTCATTTTTTTCCGTCTCCAAACCCTCTCTTGGCTATCGCCATGTTTCAAGTAGAACCACGATTCATCGGTAGAGATAATTCGGTTCTAATCCTGTATATCCCAGTGTTGATATTGTTAAGCAAAAATTAATCGATTCCTACAGCTTCTGGGTTATACTTCTGGAAGAAAAGCAGGTGTCCTTGCCAACAGTCCTCTTTCATTAAGTCGGTCAGTTTCTAATTTGCTGTCGGTTTCTAGCAGTAAAATGGCGATTTTTTAAAAGTTCCATTACAATGAAACGATCATCTCTTTGAGGGGTAACTCTTCTACGACCGGAACCAAGTCAACGTGAAAATTTACCAGTCTCTATAAAGCTCTCCACTCCACACAGTAGTTCTCGAAATACCTAAAGTTTCGGATATATAAACTTCTTCCATCTTGTAGAAATGCAATATTTCGAGCAACACTACTGTAGATAATACCATATCTTAATTATTCACCTAGTCAAGATCTACGTTTGAAAAGTTAAATTGCTGTTTAAGCAAATGTTTCCAACTTAGAAGATAAACAGAGACTAGAAAAAACAACAACATAAATGTCAAAATTGTCAAAAATAAGCATACATGATCGCAATAAATAGTTAACTTGAGATGCAATACGACATAGTGCATAAAACTTGCAACAAATTTTTATTTTCGGAAATTTATAGGGTGGCCACTTTTTTGCCGTTCAGTGTATAATTAGTAATATTATTATTTATAATGATATTTCCGAAGCCATTCGAGAAGCAAAAAAGAAATTAGTAGATATAAATATAATATAAATCAGTATATAATTGAAAGTCAAAAATTAAGTATGCGCCTGCAAGTAATCGTTTAGTTGTAGCTTATGAAAATTTTAAATGGTTTCAATGTTATTAATTATTAATTATTTAATTATTCTTATGCTGTGTAAATATATGTGTGTGAAGTTAATACTAAGTTAATTTAAAAATAAATAATTTTAATAAGTTTTTGCCTATATGTTAAGATTGCTGCCTTTTTAAATAAAATCCGAGTTCCAATTGTAACTACTATTCATATGTCAAGATGTACATATTAAAAAAAAATCAAAACAACTTTAAAAAATAATGGCTTTACGTCCGTAGCCTACAGTATGATACAATTTAAAACTATCCTTATTAATCGTTTGACATTGCTTAGCACCTAAGTATCTTAAATGCTAATTTAATCACAAACACTACACTTGCTTCAGAAACACTTTCATTCCTAATAAAAACACACCTGTACAATTACAATCTTCATGATGTAGAGAAATTTCTTTACTAGCATTTTCCTTAGAACAACCATCGGATTTATACATTACCCTCTTAGGAACGTAAGGATTTCACATTAAAAAACTCAATGAACCATATGTTGTTTAGGAATAGGATGTTGGGGGAGATATGGTTATTTAAGATATATATTGTGACTGTTACATTAAATAACTTTTTGATTCAATGAAAAACAAATTCATAAATAATTTAACATTAACAAATCACGAACTTAACAAATAACGATAATTAAGAAAAACTGAAAAATTCATTAATAATAAATAACTTGCACTTTTTGCACTAGACCAAGTGAGACCTGACCGAGACTATACCTGTGTAAAAATATACTTATTAATATTGACAGAATTATTGAACATCGACCCTTAATAAGATAATGCCGAATATAGGAATAAAACTGTGGAAAACTGTGGAGTGCAATGATGGAGTTAGGCGTACCAAAGAAGCTGACCATGATTGCGCGAATGTGTGTCAACAATTCCTTTGCACAAATTAGTATAGGAGGCAAAACTTCAAAGGCTTTCGGCATAAGCACCGGGCTCAGAGAGGAAGACCCGCTGTGTCCATTACTATTTAACCTAGCATTGGAATACGCAATGCGAAAAATCTATACCAGAGTCAAACCAGACATAACTGCCAGAGGAGCAAAGATTATTCTCGCATTTGCAGATGATGTAGATGCAGTAGCACAGACAACACTGGAAGTTAAGGATATAGTATCGAACTTTGAAGAAGCAACACTAAGCGTAGGCCTGAAAATAAACGAAGAAAAAACTAAATACATGGTCGTATCAAAAAAGGAACGACAGCGAATAAGACAAAACATTACCATAAACGATCATAATTTTGAGGTGGTCAAAGAATTCAAATACCTAGGAGCAACAATTACCATTGAAAACACAGGAGAACGGGAGGTTGAAATACGAATACTGGCGGGGAATAAATCATTCTTTGCCATTCAACATCTAATGAGGTCAAAGCTTCTCTCAAGGCGTGCCAAAATCCAAATGTACAAAACCATAATACGACCAGCAGTGACATATGGAAGTGAAACATGGACATTGAGAAAGAAAGAAATCAATAAGCTATTAGTATGGGAACGCAAAATCATGCGAACTATATATGGCCCTTGCAGGGACAGCGTGACAAATGAATGGAGGAGCAGATACAACAATGAAATAGAGACTCTCTTCGGGAAAGGAAACATCGTAAGATACATAAAAGCCAATAGATTAAGATGGGCAGGCCACGTGGTACGGAGTAATGATCGACAGACTGATTAGCAATGTGTTTTGGGAAAGACCAGATGGTAAAAGATCGACAGGAAGGCCTAGAAAAAGGTGGAAAGACGCAGTCAGGGAAGACCTGGAGAAGATGGAAGTAAGGCCATGGGAAATAATAGCACAGGATCGGAATCAATGGAAGGCAATAGTAAACGCGGCAAAAACTCACCAAGAGTTGTAAAAGCCAATGATAATGATGGATATAGGAAGCCCCGGGTCACACAAAAGATCAGTTATACTATAGTCAATCATGTCCATCTTACTGTATCGAGCTCCAGTGTGGCATGAGATCCTCAACAAAGCAAAATAAAAAGACTATATCCTGGATAATGAAAGGGTTGGGATGCACCTAAGGGGCAATGGAGCTTTAGGTTCAGGAACACAAGAAAGAAAAAGGAGTTTGGAGATCTGGCAGGACCAATCGTCAAGGGAAACAGACAAGGCTGCCTGGACGAGGGCCCTTATCCCAGATATAGTAAGGTGGTATGAATGTAAACACAGACGTATTAAATAATACTCAAATTATGACAAGACATGGACCTTTCCAGTCTTATGCATATAGAATAAAGGAGACCGAGGACGATCTGTGTCCCGAGTGTGGTGGATGACGCGCATCATGTGGTATTCGTATATCCTGCATACAATGTGGGGCGAACCTTGCTGCAGCTGGGCCTGGGGTCACCTCTAGGTGAGCCAAATCAACTAATGAAATAAAGCAATTGAAAACAAAAGAATATTTGACTTGATCATTGGTTTTTTGACTTCTTCTTCTTAACGTGCTCTATCAAGTCCCCTTGACATTGGCGATTATCATGGCGAAACTGTCTTTGTCTCGAGCTATTCTAAATATTTGCTCAGCTTTCTTTATTCCTGTCCACTGTTGATATTCTTCAACCAAGAGGCCTGCTTTCTACCAATTCCTCTGCGTCCTTCGATTTTACCCATCATAATAAGTTGAAGAATATTATATCGGTCTCACCTTACTACGTATCCAAAATAGGTAATCTTTCTATATTTGATGTTATCAAGCAGCTTGCGAGCAGCATTTGCTCTCTCAAGGACTGCCACATTTGTCAGCATAGCCGTCCATGGAATTTTTAGTATACGTCTG
This sequence comes from Diabrotica balteata, assembly GCA_918026665.1. Lineage (NCBI taxonomy): Eukaryota > Metazoa > Arthropoda > Insecta > Coleoptera > Chrysomelidae > Diabrotica > Diabrotica balteata. Next base: position 123,397,038 of record OU898279.1, on the reverse strand, counting down.
TGCAGCCCCATTTCAAAGGCCTCCAGACAATTAATGGTGGATATTTTTAATATCCATACTTCGACACCGTATAAGAGGACTGACCAAATGTAGCATTTAACCATGCGCTTTCGAAGTTGAAGTTGCAAGTTATCATTACAGAAGAATGACCTCATTTTTAAAAATGTCGTGCGGGCTATCTCGATTCTACATTTTATCTCTTGATCTGGATCTAGTTATTCAGTAATATGGCAACCAAGATATTTAAAACTGGACACTCTTTGAATTATATGACCATTAACATATTGTGGTGCATCTTGATGTGCTAAACGGCTAAACACCATGTGTTTTGTTTTTGAACAGTTTATGTTTAGGCCAAACTCTCTTCCAACTGTATGGAATGCAATGGCATTTAAAAGGCATTGTAATCCATTCATGTCATCACTTAAAATAACTGTATCGTCTGCATGTCTGATTGTATTTATCAGAATTCCATTAATTTTCACGCCCCATTCCAAATTATGCAGCGCTTCTTTAAATATTCTATCTGAATTTAAATTAAATAACAGTGGGGATAGTATACAACCCTGTCTGACACCTATTTGTATTTTACATATTTCTGTTGATTTTCCGTTCATGCAAGCTGTCGCTGTTTGACACCAGTATAACTTTTCTATGAATCGTATGTCTTGACTATCAACTTCTTTATCTTTTAATATTGTAATTAATTTGTGATGCTGTACTCAATCAAAGGCCTTTTCATAGTCAATAAATACAGCAAGGACGTCTTTCCTTTGATCTCGATATTTCTGCAGTAATACATTTTTCTTTAGCCACCTTTATTTTTTGTTTAATTAGTTTCTGTTTTTCCTTATATTCTGTCTTGTTACCTTTCAGTTTCCTTCCCTGCTCCATTAATTCCAGGATTTTATCAGTCATCCATTGTTGTTTTTTTGTGCCTGTGTAACGTTGTTGAATATTTTTCTATTACTTTTAAGGTAAGATCTTTAAATGTGTTTCATATTTCTGTGTTGTTATCATTTATTGATTTCTTTAGCTCATTGTTTAAGTCATTTTCTATTAACGTTTTGTGGGATATTGAGATATTTAATTTTGGTGTTTTGGGGCTTTCTTGGACTTTTTTGAGCTTCACTTTGATATCAGTTATTACAGGGTTATGGTCTGAACCGATATCTGCACCAGGATATGTCGTTACTCTGGTGACGCTATTCTTAAATCTCTTGTTTACCAGAATATAGTCTGATTTGAATGATAGATCCGATTTCTAATCATATGTAGTGAATTATCTGCTGGTCCCTTCCATGTGTATAACCTTCTTTTGTGTAATTTGAACCATGTATTTGCGATTATCATGTCATGTTCTTGACAGAACTCTTATAATCTATCGCCTTTTTCATTGTTCTATAGTCCCTAGCCCCTAGTCCATATTCACCTACTAGGTCAGATCTTCGGACTTGGCCAATTTTTGCGTTAAAATCTCCAATAATATATGTGACTTCGTTACTTTTTAGATTTTTAATCTGGATAACATCGACATTAAATGGTTTGCTATTTAATTGGAGTATTGCTAGTCTGCCGTTCACTGGTATAAAAATTTTCACATATTTCTTAAATTTAGACGTTATAAATAAGCCAACTCCATTTCTATGACGTGTGTCATCTTCTGCACTTCTAGAATAGTATAGTGTGCCTTCATCTTGTTCACATATTCCCGTTCCAGGCCATCGGAGCTCACTGATGCCCATTGTTCAATTTTTAAAAGTTTTTTGACAGAAACCATAAAACACAAGGAAGAGAAAGAGAGGAGACGGCAACAAAGGTAAAGTGTTTATTTTAATCTGTCCTATCTGTCGGCGTCAGTGGCATGAGCCACTATTCACCTTCCACTACTGATTCCGAAATCTTAAATGAATTTACACAATTTATATGTTATTTCGTTCTGTTTTGTCTTTACTTGTATCTAGTGTACGGTGTGTGTCTACTTTTCTAGCAGCCTATTGCTAAATAGTGGGCTGGTGTAAACGGAGAAATGAATGTACCACCCCACGGGGGTGGAATATAAATGTCTGGAGTTGCTTGTAACTGTTCTTTGACCTTTCTCGTTAAATTCAAGATGGTTGAAATAGCAGCTCGGTCGCTCCTTCCTGACTATCGCTCTACACAAGGATGGTTACCTTATAGATCAAGTCCGGTGCAGACGTGAGTAGGGTAGCGCGACTGGGTTGCTATCGCAATCACGGAGCGCAGACGGAGAGCGACAGATGGGAGTTATGAGCAAAACTGACGGGTCAGATGGTAATACTCGCTAAGAGCGGTCCCAGGCCCGTCGGTTGGAGAAAGAGGGGGTGAGTTTAGTTCGTAGGGGTAAGGCGTAGTCGTCCGAATCCAACACACCTGAGACACCTTCCCAGAAATCTATTGAAGATTCTCACTTCCCAAACAAAATATTGACAGAATAATTACTGCACGAGTAAAACTTTGCCTGAAATATTGCCTCCGCTAAGTGATAATTTGCTAACTCCATTCTCAGTAAATTTATATTGGCGGGAAAAAACAGGCCTCAAATTCAGATTTTTGTATAAAGTAAATTTCGACGTTTAAAACTGTTTTAGACTACAAAAATTAACAAATTATTTAAATGATTTAATTACAAAATGGAAGTTTATCATAAAAGTCGTGGTAGTCTTTTGATAAAACAGCCTTTATAATTTGCAAATCATTATATTTGCGTGCTGTAATTGGTATGCGGTCAAAGTATAGTTGGTCTAACTCTTGATATTTTTTTGATTGTGCTACATTTTTTCTTTTGGGAAATTCTGTCCACTCATCGCTAAATTTTAATATTTAGAAGATCTCACCATTAGGACTATACTTTAAAGCACAAATATCTAGAACTTTACTGTCACCAACGTTCCTACCTGGTCTGACTCTTTTATAAACTTTAACATTGTCAAATTTTTTGAAGCAACTATGATCTAAGTAGGTTACATTAAAGGGTTCTTTGCTAGCAGAATAACATACTTGGATATAATCAGCGATAACAACATTACGCAATCGACGTTCGATGGTGGAATGTATGCTGTCGGCTTCCATCTGCGTATGTCTGACCTCTAAGAATTTTTGTTCTATTGTAATATCATTTTAAATTGCTACATTCAATAGTGCATTGGCCAGAACGCAGTTGCGATTTTGGTAAGTACAATCATAAATAGTGATGGTTGTATTTACAGTTTGAGTCATTTTTGGTTTGACTATCATTTCATTCATAGCATTCATTCCACCTTCGGTTTCGTTCCGCAGGAAACAAAATCCTTCTTCATGGTTAGTTAAATTATAGAAACACATGTTTAAAGTAAAGTAAAGACTTTGGCGACATCAGATTTATTCTTGGCTTTTTCTGAACGTGCCTAATTTTTTTTACAAATATGTAACTGGTAAGCATCTTCTTCTATAGATCCGACTTTATAGTTTGCACACTTCTCGCATTCATCCTTCTTCGGCCTAAATAAAGCAATATTTTTCTTTTTAAAAGTTTAAATAAAAGACGTAACGGACAAAGGCTTACTGGTATGCATTTTACACCAGTCTGACACATAAAATGTATACAGTGCCTGTTTGGACTGCCATTCTGTTAACAGGTAACAGGTATTCTTTTTAGTGGTCGATATCCGAAAATAATGAGATTCAATTGTAGGCAGAGTGTCGATAAATTTGGTTAACAGCTTCTGTTGTTGTTTAAAAGGTTAAACCGTACAAGATTTTGTAATTTTTCTTATATGAAGTTCACAGTTTGCGTTGAAACTATTTTTCCAAAATAACACAGTCATTCTTTCAATCCCCAATGTATTAACATACATCGTTTTACACACACTCATGTCAATTTCAATAATTTTTAAATACTAATATAATGTCTCGATTTGTCTATGTCCGTTTCTGTTTCTGTGGCGATTGGAAGCTATTGCTTTGGTGGAATTATCCACAAACATTTTTTTTCACACTAAGTTAACTTTGTCCAAAAAAACGAATTTAGCTTTTCTGTCGTCCTCAGTAATTCGGTAACATTGCATTACACCTTTTTCGTTTTGCTTTGATAGTCCACTTTTCGTTCTTTTTTACCCTTCCAAAATACGTTCGCCTTTTTCACGTCTTGTTTTCTGATCAGTTGCACGCCAGGCATCTGGATCAACTTCTTTTCTTCGTTTTCTGCGTTGTTTAGCTTTTATTGGTAAGTGTAAGTCTAACTCCAAACTTGAATCGTCTGAATATGGCACCAACGATTTATGATTATCATACTCGTCATCAGATATATTATTACTGCCTTGTTGAATCAAAGAACTCTTTTGTACTTTACTACAGCAACTTTGTTTTCCGGGTTAGTTGTTTTAGATACTGTAGTTACTGCTGGCTCTTCTATAACTACAGTGTCTTCAATTATGAACGTTTTCAGTGGTTGTAAAATGATAACCTTCGAAGTGAGTTCATTCTCGCCGTCCTGTTTAAAAGCAGAGTTTGCGGATATAGAATTACCATTCTTTGGCTTAACCAAATCAAGCATTAGTTTTCCTCTGCTCATCTATAGATAAAATTTTATGTCATTTATTAGGTGTTACTAACGGCTTTCGCAAGAGTTTATTAAAACATATTATACCTATATAATGATAGAAACGATTCATACTATAAAACAAATCAAAATAGTTGTAAACTTCGTTTTCGATAGTTGTTAAAATTAATAAATAAATAAAACCAATGAAAAGATAAATGTCTGTAATTTTAAATTTTAAGAAAAATTTTATTCTTGCGTAATTACAAAAAATTTAAAAGCATATAAACAGATAAAATAATTATAAAACCAAAAACCGTTAAAATTTAAATAATAAAATTTGTTATCTCCTATGAAAATATTAGATTACCACACAATAGGTATATTGAAAAAGTGGCTAACTCCTTGCGTTTTTTGTTATTAGGTATTTCTCTTAATATCCGCTTTTAGTCAAGAAACTTTGAGTGTATTATTATTTTGAATCTACTGTAATTTATACTTAAATTTATAATAAATTTTAGTTATACACAACACAAGAAACTACAACTTCTAATAGCACATAACCTTTTCTCTTTTAAATGATATGAAAATGTCAATTTCGGAAAAAAATGGAGTTAGCACCTTATCGCACAACAAGCAAGAACAATTTATGGAACACGCTCTATACATCCACACATTATTTGTGTGAGTGTATCTAAATTAAAATGCATATACATGCAAATATGCAAATAATACATAAGTAAATTACTTATGTATTATTTTTATAATAAATAAAAGGTAGAATTTACATAACAGTCATCAGACCAATAATGACACGTGCAGCAAAAACACCACCTGACACAGACAGAACAAAAACAATACTAGAAACACCAGAGATGAAAACCCTTTAAAATAATGATGATAATATACGATGGGGCAGGGCTAGAAGTACAGATATACGAAGAAGATGCAAAGTAAAAAACTTTAAGGACTGGGACAAAAATACAAAAGTAGAATAGAACGACAATTTAAGCCGAATAACAACAAATTGAGTACTAAAGACGGGGAGAGACGGTTCGCCAATAGGAAGATGATCAATGGGAAGACCACAAAAACTATGGAACAGTAACTTACTGGAGGCACATTAACCCGCGATCGCTGTCGATGTTAGAAAAAATCTAACAAATTCGAATTTACCCTTATATTTTTGATTTTCGGGTAGTTATGATTTAAAGCTTCTAGATATACCTGGTGATGCTTTGGATATATCGCATTTTAAAGCGAAACAATGGGTTGGAGTGGGAGGTGCGGACTGCCCGGTGCACGTTGGATAAAATCTAAGGGCGAGCGCCCACCAAAGTGGCGTGGAAGTGGCAAGTAGCAAGTAGCACGCGTCTAGCATAATGTAACCAATGAAAACGAATGATTCAGTTTACACCAAAATGACAGTAACGTCATTCATTCTAATCATTCGTTAGAATTGGTTACATTATGCTAGACGCGTGCTACTTGCTACTTGCCACTGCCACGCCACTTTGGTGGGCGCTCTCACTAACACGACACACGACAGTGATCGCGTACTCGCTGTCGAGTAATATTGTTGTTTATTTCGTGTAGTCTGTCGAGATTATTTACGCTCGTCTTTTACACTTATTATCTAAAATGGATGAGAAAACACAAGAACAATTGATAAAATGGTTCGAGGAGTGTGAGAATGATGTGGAAATGGATAATAACTCGGATTCAGATACTCCATCTGGGCATAGTGAACACTGTTCCGATACAGAACAATCTGGGTTGAGTGAGAGTGAGGAAATAATTGAAAGTGAGCCGGTTCCATCCACAAGTGCTTCAAATATAACTATTTTGCCAATTGATGTGCCAATCTCTAGAGGAAAAGACAAAACAGAGTGGCCTCATCACAAAAGAACTGATCTTAGAAATAAAACTTCGCGGCACAATATAATTACGTAGTTGCCAGGCGTAAAAAATGTAGTGAAACGATATAAAACAGCTCTAGATTGTTGGAAATTGTTTTTCCCCGATGAGATAATTTCTTATATTGTTGATTGCACCAATCCAAAATTAGATAAAATGAGGCCATCATAAAATAATTAAAAAAACTGTGCGCCAACCGATTTTATAGAAATTAGTGCATTCTTGGGTTTGCTTTATCTGGCCGGAGTCAAAAAAGCTCAGCATTTGAATACCGCAGAGTTATGGAGCACCGATGGAACCGCACCGGACCTTTTTGCGGATACATTATCAAAATATAGGTATCATATTCTGGTTCTAGCTATAAGATTTGACGACAGCAATTCAAGGAAGGAACGACCAAATTTGACAATTTAGCCCCTATACGTCACATTGCTGATGCCTTTGTTCAACAATGCTTGAATAATTACACAATTAGTGAATACGCAACAATTGATGAAATGTTGGAAGCATTTCGGGGTAGATGCAAATTTAGACAGTATATTGCTAATAAACCGGCAAAATACGGGATTAAAATATATGCGCTTTGTGATGCTGGAATGTTCTATACATCTAATATGGAAAGTTATGCTGGCAGACAACCCGATGGGCCTTTCCAAAAGCCCAATGATGCGAGTAGTGTAGTAAAACGACTTATTCAACCAATTAATAACTCAGGAAGAAATGTTACTATGGACAACTATTTTACATCGGTTCCTCTAGCCAATGATTTATACGAAAACCACAGATGAACTATAGTAGGTACAATAAAAAAAATAAAGCCCAAATTCCTCCAATGCTACTGGATGTTAAAAATCGGCCAATAAAAAGTTCCATATTTTTGTATGGTGACAAAGAAGGAAATACGAAAAACCATTGTATATTAGCTGCTTACGTACCAAAAAAGAACAAAAACGTACTAATGTTATCAACATTGCATGACGATGATTCCATAGATCCTTCATCCCAAGATCTGAAACCTGAGGTCATTACCTTTTACAACAGTACGAAGGGAGGTGTAGGTGTCGTTGATCGGCTAAAATCAGAGTATTCTGTGAGCAGAATAAGTAACCGTTGGCCCCTTACTGTCTTTTGTACTCTGCTCAATATTGCCACTGTAAATAGCCAGATAATTTTTAGAAGCAAAACTAATGTAAGTTTAAAACGAAGAGCTTTCATTACTGATTTAGCAAAACAACTTGCACTACCCCATGTAACTCGTCGAGCATCTATACCAAGGTTATCTACAAGTCTTCGTCAAAAAATACATAACGTAGCTGTAATAAAACCTCAACCGGCACCGTCAACAGCAAATAATAAAAAACCAAGATGTCTTTACTGCCCAGTAAGAAAAAACCGCTTTACCCAACATCGTTGCAATATTTGCACAAGCCCAATTTGTAAAGAACACACGCAGAGAACAAGTTATACATGCACAGAATGCACAGATGACGATAATGATGAAAATTAAATCATTATAAGTTTTTTGTTTACTTACCTTTTTAGCTTACTTATTCCCTTTTTGTGTTTTTTTTAGGCAGTGAGACAGAATAACGTTAAGCAATTATTTGCAGAGTCTAAGGGAAACAGGGAATACTTTGCTTACCAAAACTTACTTTTTCTTATCTTTTAGCTTACCCTTTTCGGTTTTGTTGCCATAATTATGTTAAGTTTGAATGTGTTAAATAATTTAGTTTCAGTTTTTGCTTTTTAAAATGAGTTGTTGGGAAACTAAAATTGTTTTATTGAAAAAACACTAATGTCTTAAATCTTAAAATCTAACACGACAGTGATGGTGTAATAAAATTAACGCCATTGATGCTGGGTTAAAAAATATAGTGATGTATACACAAAAAAAAGATTAAGAACAAGAAAAAAAGAATAATATAAATATATCTGTAAGTATAATATATCTCTAACGTGTTTTGAACTGTCCAAAAATGTTCACTTAAAATAAACTATTGAAAGTCCAAAAATTTATTATGTATCATTCATAATATTTATTTTGTGTTAATACTATTATTAACTGTGTATTTTAACAGTCTTGTGAAGTAAATTTGAAGTAAACCCAAATACATAGTAAAAATTTTAAGTGTAAGAGGTTGCCCGATCGCCCCCATAGATTTTCATCTCAATTAAACTTCAGTAGACTCATTGTCCGCTTTATCCTTTTTGTGATTTTGATTAATCAACTTTTAGTTTCACATACACAAATAGAAACTGCTGAGATGTTAAAGAAAACGAAACTCCAAAGTACTCTCTAAAATTGATAAGCCATAGATAAATAAATTCAATTAGATTCTTAATTTTAGATATAGAAATAAAAAGGGTTCAGTCGTTGAGTTGGGTGTAAATAACAGTAAACTTGTATAGGTATAGTTGCCTTGCTAATAATGCGAATATTTGCATGCCTTGATGTTTCACCTAAATATAACTGATCGCATTCACAAAAAATTTTTCTTATAATTCTCTTATGTGTGATATTGTTATTTTCCTCGTATTATTTCTTTTGTATGCTGTAAGATCCCGTTTTAAGTTTTTCTGTTCTATTCCATCGATTGTTGAAAATCCCTATTTTGAACAACTTGAACATTTTTCTGTTAAAAATTGATACTGGAAAATGACTTTAGTCATATTCCAATATCAATTTTCATATCAATTATTTGACTGAGTATGTTAGGGATCGAAGATGAGTCACCTTTAACTTGAAGTATTCATTTCATTTGAATAAGATTGTTGGAAAATTTAATTTATTTAAATTTCATCATTTACTTAACAACATTTAATAACTATTTAATTATTATTTAATATTTAGTTTTAGTATTTTTTTATGACTAAGATATTCTATTTTTTTATTTTTGTAAAAATTGGGACATTCCGTAAATAAATAAATAAATAAATAAATAAATAAATAAATAAATAAATAAATAATAAATAAATAAATAAATAAATAAATAAATAAATAAATAAATACAAAACAAATAAATAAAAATAAAAAGAAGAACTACTTGGAGCTGGATTTATTGGAAGATTTGGAGATTACAAGGGAAACAAATGAAAACTCTCACAGTCTTAATACTCAAATTATTTTAAATTGTACTAAATTTAAACCTAATTTTAAATACTTTATTGCAGCTTCACCTCGTGTGGACCTAGCTCGGCTGTTTAGACTTCCTACACTGAGTATACCCATTAATAATTTATTAATTTCACACTTTGATTAATATTACTATTTTATTCTTGAATAATTTACAAAACTAGCTTGCTCAGGTTCAACTGATCTATAGTTGGCGTTGATTACAGTCTCCATATCTCTGTTGTATATTTCAATATCTCCCACTGTTGATCAGTTGGTCTTGAGTAATGCCTTGACATTTTATTTTATGGTTTTTTCATTGACTGTGGGTTTAACTGAACTACTTGGATTAGTATAATATCGTCGGTAGGTAGACTTTACGGGAAAATTATCAAGGAAAAACTAGAAACTGAAATAATAGGAAAAATTGGAGAAGAAAAAGTGGGGTTCACAGTAGGAAAATCATGCCTAGATCATACGTACACATTAGACCAACTGATAGAGAAGAAAATGGCAAAAGGTAGACCGGTCCATCTGGCGTTTGTTGATCTAAAAAAAGCATACGACTCAATACCTAGAGTCAAATTATGGGAAGCAATGAATGATCTCGGAATCCGATTAACACTAATAAAAGCAGTTAAAGCACTGTACAAAGAAAACAAAGTAGCTATTAAATGTGGAAATAAAGCCTACAATCCATTTAAGACGACAAAAGGACTTCTACAAGGCTGTGGTACGTCCCCTACTCTGTTTAAAATATTCTTGGAAAAGACACTCAAACCATGGAGGAGAAAGTGCGAAGGAATGGGCATACCAGTAAGAGACGAAAACCTATACACCTTAAGTTTTGCCGAAGATCAAGTAGTCATCGCACAAGATGAAGAAGATCTCAGCTTTATGCACAGAAAACTAGAAGAAGAGTATAAAAACAACGGAATGGAAATAAACTTGGAGAAAACCGAATACCTAACAACAGAAAACAAGTATGTAACAATGAGTAACAATGAGAAACCTAGAGATAGAATAGGGGAGACAAGTAAATGGAACAGATAAATTCAAGTATTTAGGAACCATAATATCGAACCAGGGAACAACAGAAGAAGATACAAACAACAGACTAAAACAAACAAGAAACTGTATAAGACAACTAAATTCAGTGCTGTGGGATAAGAACATTACGATAAAGACAAAAAAGAGAATATATAATACCCTGACAGGAAGTATCCTAACATATGTGTCTGAAAGCTGGACAATAAACAAGAGAAATAGAAATAGAATAAGAGCAGTAGAAATGGAGTTCCTGAGGAGAAGCTGTAGACTTCCAAAAAGAGACAGATTTGAAAACGCAGAGATTAAGCGGAGAATGGGAGTGCAATCAGACATAATCGACTATATAGAGGAGAAGACGAGAAGAGACTATCCTGGTACGGCCACGTCAGAAGAGCGGACAGAGGACGCTGGATAAACAAAATCACAGAATGGAGCCCGATCGGAAGAAGAAAGAGAGAAAGACCCCGAAGGTCATTCAGAGACGAAAATCGACGAGGCTATGGAGAAAAGAACCCTGTGAGATGGAGACTGGAATGATAGGGAAAATTGGAAAAAAACGGTTGAGTGAAGCAAGACAGTGAAAACTGTGGAAATCCTTAGTAGTAGTAGTAGTAGTAGTAGTATAATTTCATATTTCATCAGCTGATTTCCTATAGTAGTGTCAGTTAGATTTTTGGTCACTGCTAAGTTTTATAGAATTTTGTAATATGCAGAGGACATCACTATGATTGTGACTGCCTATCCAAGCTGTGATATGTCACATGTCACCTTAACATTTCCGTTATCACCAGCAGTCATTCTCTCTTCTGATGCCAACCATAATGTAGCTTCCCTTTAAAAATTTTAAGCTGTTCGTCCTTGTGTAGTGTAGTTTTATGTATAATTTTATGTTTATGACATCCTCCACAAATTGCTGGATGGACCAAAATTGATGAAGTAAGTCTGAAACGTTATATCACATAAAAACTTTCATGAACCTTAAACTTTGAGTTTTTTTAGTTGTTAATTGATTTTCTTCATTTAAAAAAACGTTTCTTGGCTTATTTCAGATGCCCCTGAAGATGCTTTAGAAAGCCAAAGTACTTGGACAAGATTTGCTTAATCAACTGTGCTCGATATCTGCCTTTTCATTTGATCAAAATAAATAATATTTTGATTCTAACTTATTTGCTTTGATGTTGATATAAACGAACTATATTTGTTTGATTGTTCATCATAAAGAAGTTTTTATATTCTCTACTTCACTTAACTTCACATTAATACATTATTTATTATTCTTTCTAGTCTTTCTAATGTAGTGTTATCAACGTATTTTGAAAAGATCATTAATGGACCGCAAAACAAACGAACCAGTTCTCGAACAACTAGGAAAACAATGCCAAGTTTTAAATTTCATAAAAATGAGGAAATTGGAATATTGATATTATCATGAGAGGTGAAAAATACGAACTACTAAGGAATATAATTCAGGGTAAAATCAAAGGCAGAAGAAGCGTAGGAAGACGTAAAATCTCGTGGCTACGCAATCTCCGTGAATGGTTTGGATGCAGTTCAATTGAACTGTTCATGCGCATAACCAACAAAATTATAAATGCCAGAATGATTTCCAATCTCCGATAGGAGCGGAATTTGAAAAAGAAGTCTTTCTAAACAATTCGCTAAGCTAATGATGTCATTAGTACGTCCTATGTTGCTCATTAAAAGCTCATTTACTATGATCCCTGCGCTTCCAATACGATTTCCTTGGGAATAAACCATAAGATGTCATTTTAAGTAGAGCTATAAGGTTTTGGTTATGCTAGATTTCGTCTAACGTAAATAAAGTTAATAAGTAAAAAGCAGCAGATACAGTCAATTTTTATTTGCAATATTAAAGTATAAAAGAATTAAATAATAATCCCATTCAAGACTAGATTCCAAACCGTAAACATCAGCAGCTCACAGTGCTGAACATTATAAAGACAAAAACTTTTGTAAAATGCTAAAAATATTAATATGGCACAAACTAAAAAAATATATTTTTTGGAATACTACCACTACCTGTTCATTTAAATTCTACCATAACCATAACAAATTATAGAAAAGTAATACAAGCTTACAATAACCATGTGTCTTTTAATTTGTTTGGCTTCTAGCGCAGTTAAAAAACAAAAAAAATATTATTTTGTAAATGTAAAGAACAGATAGCAATAAAATTAAGATATCGAGTATTTACAAAAGTTTTTTTCTTTCTTCATCGTATTAATGTAGATTTAATTAAATGATAAAAGATAAAAAATATCCTTATTCTTGAGGTGCAGCTGCACCAGCCCCAGCATCCTCAGCCTGTGGATGTGCCGCATTAAAGTCCAAAGACTTCTGAATCGCTTCAGGAACTGGTGGAGGAGTGGGTAAGTGGTCTCCTTGAGGTTGGAAGCCGTTTTCATTGGCTATGTATGATAAATGAATGGGGGTACCGTCATCGGCTGTATACTCGACCTGGCCTGAGACTTCTGCAATAGTTTCGCCTTCCGTAGCACCTGGTTTAAAGGATCCTTTTTCTTCTTGTTTGATGCCGTTTGCTGCTTCAAAACTAAAAGAAAAAAAAATCTTAACAAACTATATATTATTTATAAATAAGAAAAAATAAAAACAAATTATTAGTATGGATTAAAGTTCAACGATAAGAAAACTAAATATAGTGCGTTAAGTTTTGGATTAGGTATATACACTCTACAAATGGCAACACTGCGCGTCGTCGACTTGCCACTACATATCTGCTTCGTTGACTCGTCGTTGCTCGTCGCCCGTCGGCAAATTTGTCATATTGTCATTATACCGTGGTTGTTTAAAGGTATAAGAGCGTAGAGTTTTAATTTATTTTTGTAAACATGTCTGTTTATATGGCGGCGGAAAAAGCTCAAATAATAAAATGGTTTTATAATGGAAATTCTGCGCAAGAGTGTTTAGATTTATTTTCTGTGTTTTTTGAGGGAAAACCAATTCCTTGTGTACAGTCAATTTATAATATTGTTAAAAATTTTGAGAGTTGTTATTGCCTCAAAAATTGCAGAAAATGTCACGCTCAAGAAGTGTTACCAGAAAAAGTTGAGGAAAGAGAATACCGGGATACACAAATTTGTGCAACAATCGAGGTAGATTCAACACGTTCAAGTAGAAGCGTTGCTAGAGAGTTAGATGTTAGCAATGTTACTGTAACGAAAGTATGGAAAAAGCACGATTACAAGAATTTTAAATATTCGAAAACTCAGCAGCTTTATCCAGACGATTACTTTCGAAGAATGGAGTTTTGTGAAACTCTAATAACGAAGGCTAATAGTGGACCAAATTTTATTAAAAACATTTTGTTCACTGACGAATCTTTTGTTTCGTTAGTAGGGAGACACAATCCTTCACAACCAAAATCAGCACAGAAGTGTTGTTTACCGAACTCAACGTCCTCAAAAAGTTAACGTCTGGACTGGCATTTTAGGAGACCACATAATAGGTCCATTTTTTATTGAGGGCAACTTGAATAGTAGAGTATACCTCGATTTGTTACAGAATCATGTTTTTCCCGCTATTCTCAATTTTCCTGATGTACATCTGGAGAATGTTTGGTTTCATCAAGACGGCTGTTCAGTTCACAACGCTCGAATTATTAGGGCGTATTTAAACAATACTTTCCCGAATCGAGTTATCAGTGGAACAGGCGATATTAAGTGGCCTGCATGATCTCCAGATCTTACACCCATGGACTTCTTTTTTTGGGGACATTTAAAAAGCATTATCTACGATCATCCTGAGGCTAGAGCCCAAAATTTGGATGAATTAAAAAATCGAATAAGAGAAGTCTCCAATTCTGTTACAGCAGAAACTCTTTCATCTGTTCGCAGAAGTTTTTATGACACATTGGGGAGCCGTAGAAGGTCAACTATTTGAACCATTTCTGTAGGTCATAAAGAATTATTTTTTATTTTATTAGGAATAATATTTTAATTTTTAATAAGAGTATATTTTTTATTTTATCTTTTTAAAGAAAGACGCTTTTATTAGTACAAACATTTTATTACTGGTATAAACTCATTGATTATTTCTGATCTCTTTAAAAAACATTATTTTTAGTTAAGGAATACTGCGCAAAAGTGAACCAGTAATCTGTTAGAATACATGCAATATAATCGACTTACCTCCACTGATATGATCCATCAGCGTTGACACCTTCATTCTCATATTTGATTAATGCAATGGGTGGTTGAGCGTTAGCTGGTGGAGCACTTGCAGCAGGTGCGTCAGCAGGACGTCCGTAACAGACTGACAAGATGGCCAAGCAGACGATGAACTACATAAAACAAAACACTATATTGTATAAACTAAAAAAGATGTTTGAGATCGAAGGCATTTTTGACGTTATCTAAAATAAAAAATGTCCTAGTTTTAAGGAAAGGGAGACCTTGGCACTCTTAGGGAGAGCGCCCACCAACTTTCAAATGGCAAGTAGCAAGTAGCAAGCATCTAGCATGTTACTTAAAATGTAATCAATGAAAACGAATGATTCAGCGCACCTAAAAAGAGAGTGACGTCATTCATTTTAATCATTCGTTTGCATTGGTTATATTTTAAGCAACATGCTAGATTCGTGCTACTTACTACTTGCCACTTGCAATGCAAGTTTGGTGGGCTCTCTCACTTATACAAACTACTTTTACATAGTTATAAGGTGTTACAGCTTTCACCAGTGAAACAGTTTTTTGACATCCAAATATTTAGTTATTAGTAACTTATTCAATATTTGCCAAGTTAATTATTATATCGTATTTCTGTCTATCAGTCTGTCTGTGCCATAATTTTTAAGAAAAATCTTAATTTATACTTTGCATTTATAGGAGATGTTACTAAATATGATAAACAAAATCCTCAATAATACAACAAAAGAATTTATAAAACGGGTGACAATTTATAAGCACAAACGTGGATGTATAATTATTACCAGTGACTTAAAGCAGATTACTGGGTTAAGCACTTCAAAAACAGTAGAATCTCGTTTAATATCAGACTCGTAGGATGAAATTACAGGCCTCAAAGCAGCAGGTGCCATGCATTGACTGCATCCCTACAGATCTCATCAAACATAAACTTAACGTTGTTATAGATTAAATTTTTAAAAGTCTGGGAAGAATATTAAATGGCAAAGGAATAATGGACTAGAATTATGTGTATACTGCATAAAGAGAGAGATTTATTTAAATGTAGAAATTTCAGGGGTAAAAATCTTTCGGCTACAATATAGAAAATATTCTCCATAACCGTCAACAGCCTTTTAATTACGTACGCGAAAGAACCCAATGGAAAACATCGAAGCAGTTTTAGATTAAGTAAGTCAGCAACTCTCCCAAAAGGTAGAGGTGAAGAGGAAGAGGAGCAATTTTGACCAATTTGCCTTCTTAGTTCGATAGCCAAATTATACAATCAGCTTTTCAAACGAGGCCTTAAGCGAGAGCTAGAAGAAAAGCATGCGCTGAGCGACCGCCAATATGATTTTAGGGCCAAAAAGTCCACCATAGATCGGTCACAGAAGTAACCTCTTAAGTTATGCAGGATACCAAGAGATGGGTGGCTCTCATTCTGCTTGACGTCGAGTGCCTTTAATACGGCATTATAAAAAAAAATAATTAACTGTAACAGGTATGGTTATATATAGGTTTTTAGTTTTTTATTTTAGTTGTTCATTGAATGGTTAGACCACCTCTCTGGAACGGTGGTTAAGGTTTAAGCCAGAACACGGTTAATCTGGCACTATACTGGGTTCTTCTGGCCTAGTATCCTACTCGGCTTAAAAATGCCAGGGTGTCTTGCTCCTTGACGTAGATCTCCAAAAAAGAATTCCCCCACCGTTGTCTATCAGAATTCAATGGATACCTTCTTAGACTCTCAGTGGAATCTAGCAGTACTGCCATTATAAAGAAAGGTTAGCAATTCTCATTTATGCTATGTAAACCCTTAGAAAAAAACTATTAAATTTAATATTGATAATTAGGTAAAGAGACATAAGAATAAGTCTTACTGCCAATATGTTTAAGTTAATAGAATTGATACTTTCCATCTCTTCGTAAACTTGTGAACACATGATAGCGTGCTAAGAGAAGAATTATATTATGTCATGAATGAACTTAACATTTTCCATAAACTAATAAACATAATATTTAAAATACTTATTAGAAGTGCAAACAACTATAAGTACAGCAATTTGGTGAGTTCAAATACAAGGCCGATATGACATAGTAGAATGTGCCTGTGAATGATACTGTGTGTACATGGAATACAATGTACATTAATAAGTCATTTCTTTATTTATATTACCTTTAATAAAAGTAAATGAAAAATTACATTTTTTCCTGATTTTCGTCATGACTAAGGATGAAATAACAATAATGATAAAACTATCCAAGAGATTTACTGAAGTGAATCGATATTGTGAAGAAAAGAATATATTTTACATAATAGTACCATTTACCTCTATACTTGTATAGAGAAATGTGTATACATGGATTTAATTGAAATTTTATGAATAGGTAAAAAATTGCTCAAAGATAAAAATTTAAAGTATGGCAACATGTGCTTTTCCTCCAGGGAATTATAACCCTAACTCGTGGGTATAAAAACTGTTTATCAAAAAAAAAACATGGTAGTCTCTAAAATAGTAAATTTTAAAATAGAAATGTTCTGTAGAGTTTTATCGAAGAGTAGATATTTTTGTTCGATATTACAGAGTTATTCGTGACTAAAAATATAAATATTACACTTTTATTCATCGAACACAAAACTCCAAACATATGACCTTGAATAATCAGAAAACGATAAGTTTTTCATGAAAAACTAATAACTTTGTAAAAGATCTTACAAAAGCGTTAAACTGAACGATGGTTAAAAGTATTTGCATTAAAATTAAAGTAAGTTATAACTAGGGTGACCATATGTACTTTTTTTAGTAGGACAGTACTTTCTTTTCAAACGCTGTCCTATTGTACTTTAAAATTTATGAAGTACACCTAAATGTACTCTTTTTCTTATTTACACAAAATTAAGTCCTACTTTTTGTCCAAACAAAATATAATTATGGTTCGAATTGATTCAAGAATCGATCTTTTGCGGAAGAATCAGAATCTCCTATCTTTAGCAGCAATCGATCGGCTCAGGAGTCACAGGAGTGACTCTCGTCGCTGCGTCATCGTCTAGTTTAGTTTAGTACCGATACGCCCATCTCCCTCCCATCACTGTCGATTTCATTTCGCAGCAAGATCTTATTATCTTATTTATTTAGTAAAAATATATATCTCGTGGTATGTTTATGTTTATTTGTTACTTGTGCGCTCACTGTTGATTAGTCTATTAACCTTTTGTCTTAAATTTCGGCAGTTTTTCTCGTTTTCAATATTATTTTGTGCTGTGTGGAAAAATTTCATCATGTCATCAGAGTATCCTTTTATGAAACAAAAATCAAATGTTTCACCGCATATTGTGATTTGCCAAATTTGTAAAAGTGATGTTGATATTTCTAAGAGTGGTCGCAGTAATATCAAACAACATTTGTAAAAGAAAAAACACATGTTGGCTGGTAAAGCGAACTCGAAGAGCAGCAAATTGGAAACCTTTGTTAAAAAAAGATCTGAAAATATGTTGATTGCTGCCAAGAAAGGTACTTTTTGCTTACTATATAATTAAGCATTTGCAAAGTTTCAAATCCTCAGACTGCACATCAAAACTAATGATAAGCATGTTTGAACCTAAATTTGCTGCAGTTCGAACCAAGACTGAGGCGATTGTAAAAAATGTTTTAGCTCAAGAGGCTCAATCCCAATTAGAAATTGACCTTCGAAAAGCAAATTTCGTTAGCATCACAATCGATTCGTCGAATCATCGAGAAATTAAAGTTGTGCTCTTAATGGTAAGATATTTTGATGGAGAAAATTACTTAGCAAGTAAAATTACTTCTGCTAGGTGACTTAACTGGTGAAACATCAGAGCAGTTAAAAGATTACGTGGTCAATGTTTTGAATTACCATAATATACTACAAAAATGCATCGGAATGTCTGCTGATGATACAAATACAAATTTTGGTGGAATGAGAAGAACTGGAGTGAACAATCTATCCAGCAAATTAAATGCTTCTCGTGGTAAACCCGGATTGGAATTGGTTGTGTGGCACACATTTTTAATAACTGTTTACAAAATGCAACGGACGTCTTACCCATAGACATCGAGGTAATTGCGGTCAAGATTTTTAAGTATTTCTATATTTTTACAGTCAGAGTGGAGAAACTAAAGCAGTTTTGCGATTTTGTTGATATCGAGTACAAACAAATGTTGTCGTTTTCAAAAACAAGATTTTTGAGCCTAATGCCAGCCATTGAACGAATTATACAAATGTTCGAACCCTTGAAAGCATATTTTTTATTGATTGATAATTGTCCAACAGTTATAAAACAGTTTTTGCAAAACCCAATCAGTGAAGCATAGATGTGGTTTGTGCATAACATTGCGTCTCTTTTCCACAAAGTGATTTTAGATGTAGAAGGTGACAAAATATGCGCAACGGAAGCCACTTTGGAGTATTTCGAACTCATAAATAAGCTTCAAAATCGCTTAAATGAGTTATTTTTAACGCTTAAACTAAGAGAGTCACTTTCAAAACTTGCAAATATGGAAGACCTTGACCTTAGTGTAAACTATCGGGATATCTTTATCACGTATGCCAAGCAGTTCTATTCAAATTGTGTAACATATTTGAAAAACCGGAGTGAAAATTTAAGTGAACTAAAGCTATTCCGATGGGTTAACTTGAAAAAACAAGTTTCTTGGGATGAAATTTTATCGTCATGTAAGGCTTTTAAAGACTACATAGGTCCGATATGGAATCAGGACGAACTGTTTGATGAAGTTAGTATAATACGAACCTACGTTACAGAAGATAAAATCGCAGACTGGAATTCGAAAAATATTTCTACCGAAGATCGATGGCTCGAAATCTACCAAAACGAAAGTGCTTTGAAAAATCTCAAAATTCTATGTGAGTTTATTTTTTTGTCTGCCTGGGACCAGTGCGTCGATTTAGCGGTTGTTCTCAAATATCAATAACTATTGGAGTCCCAACAAACCGGAGTTGAAAATATCTACTCTGGAAACCATCATGCAAGTCTACACAAACTTCAAAATTTCGTGCAATGAAATGTTTCAGTTCTTAAAGAGTAAACCACAACTTCTGCAGGAAATTCATAGTTCCAAAAAGAACAACTGGTACCAACAAGATGATCACGATGCTCAAGAAGAAACGTCGAAAGAAAATTAACTATTACAATTTATCATACATTTTTTATGTACGTATATTTGATTTAAAAAAATCGTTCTTATCATTGTTTCATTAAATATTCGTAAAATTTGACCAAAAAAATTTCCTAGGGCACTAGCAGTGTACATATTTTCTTAAAAATTATAAATGTACTTTTTTTTTATTGAAAAATTATGGTCACCCTAGTTATAACTAAAGTTAGGTCCGCTTACGTGTTTTTGTTAACACAGAAAGTAGCAAATTCACCTCCGCCAAAAACGGGTTTGAAAAACTACGAGTACAAAGTAAAGACACTATTTTTGAAATTTCTCCAGTTATCCCCTTTTTTTTTAAAATAACTCAACAGCGAAAAAAGAAGAAGATACAGAAAAATGTTATAACAAAAAAAGAGCTTTATTTTCCAAAAATTTTGATTCTTCTTTATTTATATAAAATAAAAGTTAAACGAGATATATTTATATTTTATGCTTGTTTAATGGTTGTATTCGCATGCGTTTAGTAGATCTTCAATCCCTTTCAGAGCCACCTGTTTTAAAAAAGCTAAAAAAAGGTCTTGAAAAAGGGCTACGTTTTAAAATGAATTGTACTGAAAGGGCTTCAAAGTGATAAACGCATGAAAATACAACCTTTAAACAATCATATCTAATTCAGTTTTTAGTCTATAGAAATAGTCTGTATCGTTTTAGTTGTTGAATAAATGGGATTTTTTGAGAAATTTTGAAAATGGTGTTTTTACTTTAAACTCGGATTTTTCAAAACTTTTTTTAAACCTTCTATTCTCTTACAAAATGTAATGTCTGTATATACATGAACTAATTTGTAAATAAACAACGAATAGTTTTAACCAAGGTGCTTAATTTTTATGCAATTTACCAAACGCCATTTTAAAGATTTTTGTAAGATCTGTAAAAAAGTTTTAATATTTTTCTTGAAAATCTTTTTTTAGGTTATTCAACATATGTTCGAATTTTTGTATTCGATCAATAAAAGTCTACTTTCCAACAGCCATAATTTTGTTAAGATCAAGTTTGGAATAATAATAATAAACGAATCTCTTTGTTTTATACGTTTTATTTTATATATAGCTTATAAAACTGTTTTATATAAAAGTTTTTGGGATTAAATATAAATTTTTAACGATACTTGCGAAAGAACCGTTTGAAAACGTGCTTTTTTTACGTGAAACTTGCGAACTTTAAATCAGGATTTCCTCCAAAAATATTGACTTTTCCAAAAAACTTCAGGAGACAGTTTTGTGTTAAAATCCAGTGTTCTAGCGACTGTCATAGTCTTTTTTAATAAACGTTCTCCACCCCTTAGTTAGGGTGGTAATTAGCCCCAGAAGAAAAGTACATATTGCCATATAATCTATTTTAAACTTTAAGCTATTTTTTAAATACCTAATACAATAATAGTGAATTTATAATGTATGTATATTAATGAATGTATGTATATAAAAATACATATGATAGGCTTATGAATGTTTTTTGTAGCCTAATTAAGAAAAGAGAGACCAATACCAAAACTAAAAGTTATTTCTCCATTTTTTGTCAATGTTAAAAAAAACTAAATATGAAATTGTTTTAAATCCCTTGGGAATTAACCTGTCGCGGCACGGGTGCGTGCCGGCAAGACAAACCAATCATATTTTTACAATTTGCAAATAGACCGGTCAGATTTGACGCACAGGCGCTTAGGTATCTGCATCAATTACAATGTAGCATCTGTAGAATAGCACCTGCGCGAGGGCGAAGTTTGATTACCGAAGTCTTTGAGAGTTTGTGCAGTGCAAATGTGTCTAGGAACACTACCCGAGCTGTGCAGTTACAGAATCGAGAAACGGTACGTTAACCCAATTCTATTGTAACTTTTGTTGAAACAAATTTTTATTATGTTCGAAAGTAAATCGTTTTATGCCTTTCAAAAATGGATCTTTATTTAATAGAAATTGCTAGATTACAGAAGTTGTGTGACGAAGTACAAGCCCAGGATAATTTGGAAGGCATTTCTGACAAATAAGGAGACATCTATGTAACATTAGACCATAAAAGTGATACAGAAAAAGAACTAGATTTTAAAAACACTCTAGAAGTTTCGGCTAGCCCTATCATATGTAGAGGTAGTAATTAGCATATTTATTACAGAGCAAAAGCTTGTACCACAAAATAGAATAAACCTGTACCAAATCAGTAAGTTAAAGTCCCAAAAATAATTTCACATTTATATGATGAATATTGTTGTCAAAAATATCAATATTTATATTTCTATACATGCACTTTGTTACAAAGACTTTTGTGTCGTCAAAATAACAGAAATAAAACCTGTCTTTGTCTTGCTGCTTTCAGCCGGCGTTTTAAAATACAGAAGATTATATATACGGAATTTTGGTCAACTGAACGGCAGTGGAAATATTTTCACTTTCGATGTCTTACAAAAGAATGAAATTTTTAGTTAACTCACTGCGTTTCGATAATATTAACACTCACAACGAAAGAAAAAAGGTTGATAATTTCACCGATTCGAAAACTGTGGGGAATGTTTGTTGGCATTGTACTCAGACTTTGTGCTTCAATATTAGGATGAGGTCGCAACTTAAATAACTAGTTTACTACCATACCTCTTGTTAATAAACTTTTAGAAAACCGTATTATAGTTGCAGTTGCTACCATATGAAAAAATAGAAAACAAATTTCACCGAAATTTTTTAACCAATGTTTGGTTTTGAAAAGATATAAATATCTTAATATCACATACTCTAAAAAATTAAAAGTAGTTTGCTGTCTCCTCCCTACATACAGACGATGAAATTGGTTCCGAAACAAAAGGTGGTTGTGCTGATCAAAAACCAGCTGCCTATAATATGAGCAGAAACACTAGAAGAAGGCTCATGGTAACATTATTCTTCTTAAGGTTCCATCTTCTAACGAAGGTTGGATATCAACATGGCAATTCTTATTTTACTTACAGCAGCTCTAAATAGTTGGCTAGAGCTCAGACTAAACCATTCCCTTAGATTTCGTAGCCAGGAGGTTCGTCTTCTTCCTACATCTCTTTTACCATGGTAACATTATGCAATTTAATAAACATTGCTTGCATCAATGAACATGTAGTTTACAACGCAAACAACCTCGACGGAAATTTGAAACAAAACACTTCTCTTAAAAATTTTGTTTTTGATTTAGTTAAAGAAACGTTTTTTTCTCGAGGCAAAAGCATGCCCGAGAAACGCATGCTATTGCACAGCGACTAATCTGTTTATAAATGGCCATACAACAATAAACTGACGGTGTACAACATGGAATATGCTACTATGATCGAAATTAAGAAACAAGATATTGTTGCAAAAAATGTAGAAAATAGCTTATCCTAGAAGATGTCCAACGTACAGTCCATGTATTAATATTGTGTTATGCAAAATTTTAAAAATTCAGATAAAGGTATCTAAAAATTTACCATTGATATCTTTTTTGAGGTTTGCGCGCTTGTTACAAAAACAGAATTGTTTTTGTGTATCTGGATAACATATGTTATATATTATTAAATAAGGTAGGTATACAATAATAATTGTTTAAAAAAATGGTTTGTTTTCATTCAAACAAATTCATCCTTAACGCCACGGGTTAATAATAAATTGTAAATTAATCTTTTCGTTATTAATTTTACATTAGGCTTCTATGACCACACCTCTATACCTTCACACATGAAGTATCCCGTATTTGACAAGTCTTAGTTAGGACCTACTTTTTTCTACACAGTGCTTCATATTCATAGTGTTAGTATGATAATATCAACAAAAATACAACATTTCATCAAAATCTTTATACTGATCTCTGGAAGGATGCTAGTAATGTAACCTTCCAGTAAATTTAAAAATATTATAAATGGCTACGTTACTTTAATGACAAAACAAAAGAAGAACTAAAACAATTTTTAGCAAATAAAAGACCTTTAAACAGCTTAAGAAGCATGCAAGGGCCCTAATAGTATTGGATAGTAGTGCCAAAAGTGTCCAGTAAAAAAGGGCGAAATTAATTTAAAATTATAAGCTACAAATCGTAAACAGTAAATAAATCTGAAATAAACTAAACGAAAAAGTCCTAATAGTAACAGTATTAGTACTTATTAATAGAGAGAACAACAGAAAATGTTTAATTAATGATTCCACTAACTGCACAAAGGGTAAGTTTAGAAAAAAACAAGTTTTCGTTTTCGTATTAAAGATGCAATATTCGTTATAAAGCAAATTACTCAGAAAACACTAGGGTATATTAGACCAGCATTTCTATGTCTGATTGACTTGAGAAAAGCATCATTCACAGAATAATCCATGTTCTGTATAATACAGAAGTTCCCCCAAATGTCATAAAAACTATTAAAAACATCAAATAAAACAATAAAATTAAAGCCAGAACAAATGGACAACTTACAGAACCTATAGACATAGGCAGCGAAATAAGCTAGGGGGACTCATTGAGTCCTATGTTCTTAAATTTAATCATAGATAAAATCTTCAAAAAGTGTCAATAAATGAAAATGACATAAAATGAAAAACAAAGAGGTACACAGACGATATAATATTGATAGCCCAAAATAAAGATAGTCTGCAAAGACTGGTACACAGATTTGACATAAGAGTAAAATAATTTAATATGACAATTTAAACTAAGAAAACTAAAATATTAGTACTCAGCAAAGAACCAATCAGATGTAAAATAGAAATCGATTGCATTAGTATTAAACAAGTAGCGGAAATGAATTACTGGAATGTCCACTTATGGATACCTGGACAAAGAAGTGAGCCATCAAGTACAAAAAGCAAATAGACTGACAGGATGCCTTAATAACGCTATATAGCGAAACTAAATATTAACACTGAGATTAAGTAAAAACTTTATAAAGCCGATGTAGGACCAATAATGACATATGCATTAGAACCGGATACAGCCACTCCACAAAGACTACTGGAAACGGCAGAGACGAGAGTACTGAGAGGAATTAGAGAAAATCCACTAAGAGATTCACTAAGTAGAAGTAAAAACATTAGAAGAAAAAGTACCCTACAGTGTATAAACAAATGGACATTAAATGAAAAAAAAACTACATAAGCTGAGAGAAGAGATAAAGTACCAATCGGTAGAAAAAAATATAGAACCGATCAAAAGATGAAGCGATACCTTTCATAGATATATCAACCAGTCAATAAATAAGCAAAGTTGCTTATAATCAGGAACAAGAAGAATAAGACTAATTGATTGAAAATCGCCGTCTTTATTTATCAAGAAGTTACTGGTTTCAACTTAAAAGTCAACAGGAAGGGAGTAAACGCTTTGATGATTATAGAAGTAGGCAATTACGAGCAATGATTTTCAAAATAAAGTGAAAAGTTAAATAACAAAGAAATACTTATTTTATAAAATAATGTAAAATCAACAAGAATATTGTGACCAATATATTTTTTTGAAACCTACTAGATATAATAGTGCAATAAATAGAAAAATAAACAATTCGTCATTGTTTAACGAAAGCAGAGAACTAGACATACTACTACATTTTTATAGTTTCTTCCATGCCAAATACATATCTTAGTTGTTGGTATTTCTGTTATTTTTTTTATTTTAAATAAAATTTTGTAATATCAAACTGTATTTTCACCGATCTGGGGTCATAGACTCGTTTGCTTCTACATAATATATGTACCACATGTTTGAAATATATCTGACAGAATATAAAAACTATATACAATAAAAAAAGGAATTACTAAGCATGATTTTCTTTACGGAATAGACGAAGGCATCCTTCTAAATGGTGAAAGAGTAAACAATGTTAGATATGCCGACGACACCATGGTTATAGCAGATAGTTTAAAGGGACTTCAAAGGCTAATGGACAGAACAAACGAGTACAGTCAACAGTACGGACTAAACATTAATAACCCACAAAACGAAACAAATGATTATCAGCAAGGAGAATATAAACGGGACTCATCTATACATTAATGGGACGCAGATAGAGCGAGTAAAACAGTATTGTTACCTGGGAACTATTATTAACGAACAGTGGAGCAATTTTCAGGAAATAAAGTGCCGCATAGGAAAGGCAAGAACGGTCTTTAACAAAATGAGCCCCATCTTCAAAAGTCACAACATATCGCTTGATACAAAAATGAGACATTTAAGATGCTATGTTTTCTCTGTGTTGTTGTACGGGGCGGAGGCATGGACGCTTACAGACACCACTATTAAAAAACTTGAAGCATTTGAGATGTGGCTTTATAGAAGAATGCTGAGAATATCATGGACAGCAAGGATCACGAACAAGGAAGTTCTAGGAAAAATGAAGAAGGAACCAGAGATTGTGTTTACGATCAAACGCATAAAATTGCAATATCTGGGACACGTTATGAGGAATTAGCACCGTTACTCCCTGCTACAGTCTATATTGCAAGGTAAAGTCAAAGGTAAGTGAGGACCCGGTAGAAGGAGAATATCATGGCTGCGAAATTTAAGAACATGGTTTAAGAAAACCTTAACGGAGCTGTTTCGAGCCGCAGGGAGCAAGGTTATGATTGCCAATATAATTTCCAACATCCGAAACGAATAGGAACCAGAAGAAGAAGAAGAAGAAGCATGATTTAAAAAAGGAAAATACAATACTTAGATTATGTGTGAATAGGTGAAAGATATGAATTACTCCAAATCATGTTAGAAGGTAGTATAGAGTCAAAAATCAGTACGAAGAGGCCATAACTTATGGCAAAAGGCCTGAGGAGATGGTTTGACTACTCATCAGCCGAAATCTTTCCAAAACTTCAATTGCCATTTACGTAAATCGTCGCCAACCTTCGAAATGAAGCGGCGCACCAAGTAGATAACAGAGGAAAAATATATACTAAAATAATACGAAAAAGAAAAAATATTTGATAATCTACAACCGAAATCAAATTGGTAAGATATATGAGAGCAGTATACATCTTGAACGGAAAAAGACAGAAACGTATATTGCAACAATTATAAACAAAAATTGGAATTCTTTTATAAGCAAAGCTGCCATGACCTAGTTAAACAAATAAACATTTTACTGTTAAGATGCATAAATTTACAGTGCTTTTGGGTGTAGTGAAATCTTAAACTTTCAGCTTTTGTATCTGAAAGAAGAACGAAGTTTTTTAATTATTGACGTACGCATGCATCCACAAACTGTAGTATCAATAGATTACTTCATACCTATACAACATATTGGAATGTGATGATTAAAATAATCAAAAGGAAACGCATTGGCACTGTCAGAAGAGAACAATGTGGACAATAATATTCATTTATGCATAAAAGTTAAAATAGCGAACATTGTAAGATCCAAGCTGCTAAATATGTTCTAAGGAGAATTATAAATACGAAGCATCGAGAT
The DNA here is from genome assembly GCA_918026665.1 of Diabrotica balteata. Classification (NCBI taxonomy): domain Eukaryota; kingdom Metazoa; phylum Arthropoda; class Insecta; order Coleoptera; family Chrysomelidae; genus Diabrotica; species Diabrotica balteata. Next base: position 123,369,689 of record OU898279.1, on the reverse strand, counting down.
CTCTTTGGACACAATTGTTAAATACACACAAAGAGTATTTTAAAATGTTTCTTTTTACTTATAACAAACGCATATGTCATTTAAGCACTTTCGAGAAATCACTAATTTTCACAATATATTAATTATATATGTGTTCAACCTACCAGTTTCATTTTTAATTTTTTTCACAAGAGTTGTAAAAACTGACTGTGTTCTCATCAAATACCGGAAAGAGTATTTATACTCAGCACTTTGTGGACCCACACCCCACTTGATTATAACAATCAATATGTCTTATTTGCTCTTCTTGAAAGTCTTCATTTGAGATGTCCTCAAAAATTTCATAATGTCTATAAATTGCATTTGTCTACCGTATTGAAACTAAGCCACAGTCTAACACTTATTATATAAAATAAGTCATAAAAAATGCGTAATGACTGTGAGATTGTGATTTATTTGAATTTTGCATATTCCCAGAGGCAGTAATTTACACGACTGTAACACCCATACTTTCAAGATTTTTAAGTTTGCTTAGTAATTAGCGTGTTTATCTAAAAATAAATAAAATGCATCCAGTCTTTATAGTTATACAATTCGACGTATAAAGATGATATTGACAATGACCTGGTTAATGTTAACTACGTGCGGTAGAGAAAATATGACCAATAATAGATTATTTAAAAATCCATATAAATAAATTATTTTAGGTACTTTCATGAAACTGATTTATTTTAAGTTTTATAATTAATATGTAACGGGAATTAACCGCTATTGTAACATAAAAAACCATTTTAACGGCGTTAATATTTACATTTCTAAAGTCTTTTTAAAACATATGTTTTAAAAAACTAAGCAAATTATTTTCCTATTAATAATGTTAAAAATAAAATTCTCGTCTAAAAATCTCAAGGGGTTCAGTTTTCTTTAACAGGCTACTTATACTCTATACTATAGTATAGTTATTTTTTTCAGTAAGTGATGTTCACTCTTCAATAGAAACAGAACAGAATTAACTCATACATTATTTCTAGGATAGTATTCTATTCATTTGACTCTCGACCTGCAAACATCGCATCGATACAAATTAGGCGAAAGTTTACAGTGGTGATTAAAAATGGGCTCCTGCTGCGTTTTTACGGTCATTATCGTGTATCAAGTGGATATACTATTTATAAACTATTAAAAAATTAAAGTATATAGTTTTAACAATTAAAATCAGTGCTCCACCAGATTTATCGGCATCGGTGTTCCTTTTTATACTGCTACTGTTAATGATCAACCTATAAATACTCAATATCAGCAACAGCAAATTCAACCAGAATGCCCCCACAAAATTCAAAACCAAATTTAGCACAAAATAAATCCAACATTATCTACACCTCAAAATAAAGCTTATGATTCTATTGAGATGAAACATACATAACAAAGTGAAGAATCTTCAGAGGAAATCAGCGGCATTGAGTCATCGGACATCCACGAATGGCAATACAACATAGTAACAAACAAGGTAAAATTAATCCTCCAAAACCAACATAAAACGAAGACACGGTAGTAACGAGCAATAAATTTCAGATTGTACAAAATTAAAACGAATATGGCAGCAATAACGGTACAAAAAATACCAACAAAACTCCAGCAACCACATGAAACACTCTGAAACATACCGAAAACTAGTAAGATATTTAAACAGCAAAAAAAATTGTGCATCATACGTACCAAATGAAAGAGGATAGAGCATACAGACTTGTAATTCGTAATCTACATTATACAGTGCCCATTAATATAATAAAAAGTAAAATAGAAAACATGGGCATTTAGGACGCAATATTGTAAATATAAAACACAGATTAAGTAAGGACCCTCTAATGATGTTCTACGTCGATATATAACGCAATCAAACTACTAAAAAAATATATGAAATTCAATTTATAAACAACGCGAAAATAGTCATTGATCCACCGTATAAAAAGAATAATATTGTCCAGTGTACTAAATGCCAATTATATGGACACTCTAAGACATACTGTAATAGACCTTATCACTGTGTCAAATGTGGAGGCAACCATATGTCAGCCGATTGTAAAAAACCTAGGAACACACCTGCCATATGCGCCCTCTGCAATGGAGCACACACTGCAAATTACAAAGGATGCATAGTATATAAAGAGTTAATTAGCAGTAGAAAGAGAGCAAGAGGATTATAATCGCACATTCCAGCGAACAATCAACTGCCATATAACAGAAATACAACACAGAATATCCGAACTTAAGCAATCAAAATCACGTGACTTACACAGAAGCAACAGGTGGAACAAATTTAAATAATGTCCATAATAATACGAACTTATACAACCACAATCATGCAACTTACGCTCAAGTAACAAGTGGAACACGTGGAAGCAATACAAACAGTGACATTGGAGAGAGGATGAAGAATTTCCTTAATGAATTCAAAGCTATGTTTTCACAACTAATAAATCAAAATAGCGTGATCTTAAACATGCTTTCCACAGTAATAAATAAACTTAGTAATGGAACTTAAGTCACTTCGAATTGCATAATGGAATGCCAACGGCCTAGACAACCATAACACAGAAGTTACTAACTTTCTTGAACATAACAAAATTGATGTTCTACTCATATCGGAAACCCATTTCACTGACAAAACGATGTTCAAGATCCCTCATTACTTTATTTACAACACCGACCATCCTGATGGAACAGCACACGGTGACGCTGCTATTATTGTACGTAACACCATATCACACTATGAGGTGTGTATCATACGGAAAAAATACAAGCTGCAGTAATCTGTATAAGTTCTCTACCACAGTCTTTTAACATCGCAATAATGTACAGCCCTCCAATGCATAATATCACTAGAGCAGAATATGAAAATTTCTTTAAACATCTATCAACAAATTCTTAATTGGAGGTGACTGGAATGCCAAGCATACAGACTGGGGGTCGAGACTATGTACGGCAAAGGGAAAAAATCTCAGACAAGCCATAGCTAACACAAACAGCTCTTACTTATCTTCAGGGCAACATACCTACTGGCCATCAGATCCAAACAAAATCCCAGATCTACTCGACTTCTTTATCCTTCATAGCATGGCCTTAAATTATTTTGACATGCAACCATCCTGGGATCTGTCCTTCGACCATACTCCTATAATTGTAACACTATCTACGCAAATTATAAAACGTCCGAATATCTCTAAAACATCTATCAACAAATTCTTAATTGGAGGTGACTGGAATGCCAAGCATACAGACTGGGGGTCAAGACTATGTACGGCAAAGGGAAAAAATCTCAGACAAGCCATAGCTAACACAAACAGCTCTTACTTATCTTCAGGGCAACATACCTACTGGCCATCAGATCCAAACAAAATCCCAGATCTACTCGACTTCTTTATCCTTCATAGCATGGCCTTAAATTATTTTGACATGCAACCATCCTGGGATCTGTCCTTCGACCATACTCCTATAATTGTAACAATATCTACGCAAATTATAAAACGTCCGAATATCTCTAAGTTTACAACGTCAAAGACCAACTGGAATATATTCAAGTCTTACATAAATAAAAATTTAAATTTAAATATAAGATTAAAGCAACCAGACGATATCGATAATGCTGTGCTTCTTCTCACCCAAATTATACATGCAGCCGCAGAAATACGTCTTGTTGCACAAAAAAGAAGAGCCAGGCGCATATGACAAAGAACTTGCAATCCTATAGACAAAAATGAATACAATAGATTAACACAGCAACTTAAAACTGTTCTACAATATGCGAGGAATGGTACATTTAAACTATTCATTAACAGCCTGTCAAAAAAAGACCCCAGCATCTGGAAAGCAGCGAAATCATTTAAGAGGCTTACACAGCACATACCACCTCTAAGGAAAGACGATGGAAGCTGGGGAAAAACTGAACAAGAAAAGGCATCAATCTTTGCTGCACATCTCTCACACGTTTTTGAGGCACCTAAACTTAATAACCATAATAACGAAGAACAAGTTAAAAACTTCTTCAAATAATTATGATAAGAAAACCAAATAAACCACCAAATACTATTACTTTGTATAGACCAATCAGCTTACTTCCAATAATGTCAAAAATCTTAGAAGACTTCTGCTCCAAAGAATCTCAGAAGACATCGAAATTAATTCAGTGATCCCAAACCACCAGTTTGGTTTCCGCGAAGCCCATTCAACTCTACAACAGTGTCATAGGATTGTAAAAAAAATTAATGAATGTCTCGAAGAGAAAAAAATTTGCACTGCTGCCTTCCTGGATATAGAACAATCCTTCAACCGTGTTTGGCACTACGGCCTGCTATACAAACTTAAGTCATCCTTTTCCTCTCTTACTATCTACTTTTAAAATCATACCTTACAAAACGTTATTTTCAAGTCAGATTCCTTACAAAAACCTCTCATTACTATCCCATAAAATCCGGTGTCCCTCAAGGAAGTGTCCTAAGTCCCCTTCTGTACCTCATATACACTGCTGATATCCCAACAACAAATACGACCACAGTAGCCATGTTCGCAGATGACACCGCCATAATATCCAACCATGATGACCCCCAGGTAGCATCAGGAAACCTTCAAATACACCTGAACCTAATACAAGACTGGATGAATAGATGGAAAATCAAAGTTAACCATAATAAGTCTAATCAAATTACATTCACCAATATGTCCGTTCACCATCATATGTCCGAGAATCACATTGAACAATATACTACTACCAGTAAAAACAGAAGTCAAATACCTAGGAATGACACTTGATCAAAAGCTCACTTGGAAAGCACACATCTTGCCAATAAAAACCAAATCAACATGAAAATACGCCAAATCAATTGGTTAATAGGCCGAAAATCACAGTTATGAACAGATAATAAACTTCTATGTATAAGCGCATAATAAAGCCTATATGGACATATGGAGTGCAACTATGGGGCTGTGCAAAGCCTTCTGACACCAAAATCATTCAGAGAATCCAATCTAAAATACCTGGTAAAAAGAGAGATTCAGAAAATCTAATCTAAAATACATGGTACGTTAGTAACAAAACACTGCATGATGACTCTGGTATACAGTTCGTTGAAGACGAAATCAGCAGCGTAACAAGAAATTATTTAGAACATCTGCCAACCCACCCCAACGAGGAAGCAAGACACCTACACCTCCAACCAGAAGTCAGACGAAGACGAAGAAACAGTGGCCATAAGACTTTATACACTAATTTCAATTTTAATTTTAATTTTCCTTTCAATTTTAGTTTCAAATTATAAACCTACATTAATTTAATTTGTTAGTGTTAGTATTGGGAGTATTATCAATGGATCATTTCTCCTCTCAATAAATTTTATTGTCGAATTAGATGACGAGAGTTTTAGAAAATTGTAACTGAATACCTATTAGACTTAGTTAACAATTTTTGTAGCGCACATATATTTTTGTTTTGTATAATGGATTGAATTTTAATTATAGTTTTATAGGCTTATCTGCAACAAGTTAGTTAATCTAAAATTATTATACATTTTACTTGATTAGTAAATATAGTGAATTTTTTTAGAAGATTATTGTATGCATATTAGGTAAGGTCTAAATTTTAAAGCGTACATGGTGTTATTTATAAACTTTTTTATTGGGGTTGTATTCTTTAATTGGGATGTATTGGGTCATAGGTAAAGTGTACAGGGGTTTTTCCTTTGTCATTGCACCAATAGGTACCCTCCTTTGATTTTCCAGATTATTAATAAAAAATAAAGAAATTTTAAAATATCTATGTCGTGTTTTATTTGATTTGTAATAGTTATTTCCAGTAAAAATTTGCTTTATTTCATTTAACCATTGAGGAGCTCGCGTGCAAAACCGGATATATCCACTTTTAAAGTTTTTTTCAGGAGATGAAAAAAATACCCTACATATTTATTTTAAAAAATTATATTAATTTAAGAAAACAGTTTCAATTTAATGGGGTTTACTAATTGAATGACGTATATTTTTGTATAAAAAAAAATAAAAACTCGGCGTTATTAGGGAAAAAACATTGGATATATCCGGTTTTGCACACAAAATGACATATTGTGTGCGAAAAAAATTATTTATTTTTCATTAAATAAACAAAACAAGTTAGTTAAAGTATTATTTGTAAAAATAGAACGAACAAATTTAAATATGTATTGCAGTCTCTTCGTGCAGGCAACCGCATAGCTTGTCTCCATCTTCTTGGGTTTCATTATTTTCCGAAATATCTACGGTTTCTTCTCCGTTACTGTCTAATAAATTTTTGTGCCATAAAAGGTCTGATGGTCAAACCATCAAGAAAAGGAAAACGGCGTATCTATGTCACATCATGCGAAATGAAAAATACCAGTTCCTCCAACTTATAATGAGGGTAAAATTGGAGGCAAGAGAGGAATCGGACGCAAGTAAATGTCCTGGCTCCGAAAGATAAGGCAATGGACAGGGATTAACGACATACAATCTCTGATACATATTGCAGGAAATAGAGCATTATTGGAAAATGTGATCGCTAACATCCATTAGTGGATCTGCATCCGAAGAAGAAGAAGAAAAGGTCTTCCCTGTTTCCCTGTATCTGGTATTGAGTTACTCAATGGTTACCTACTTAGCCGTATATTTTCTGATTTTCCCTTCTTAACAAGCGATTCCCAAGCTGTATCATCTGATGCCGTGAACTGATAAAATTGAAACTTTTTTACTTTAATAGTAGTTCCATTATATTTATTCACAAATTTTTTTAAGTGGGTTTTTTTTTAGCATTCATAAATTCCATTTATTTACTTATACACTTTTTCCAATTTTGTAACATTTGCCAGTCAGAACTAAATATTTTTACCGAACCTACTTCCGAATACATTTCTATGTATTTTTCTTTAGCCGTTATGACTAGATCTCTTTTCAAGATTTTCTCAACTCTACCGAATAATCGGTCCGCAGGTAGAAAGCTATGTCCTCGGACTGGAAATGTTATTATTATTTCTGTCAAATTATCTGGGGACTGGTTTTTAAGCCAATACATTAGGGTGTGAATGATATGTGAATTCTTATTCTGCCCTCCACATCCATCGCAGAATAGTCTGAGAAGATATACTCCTTTATAATTCAAACTTTGAAGATGATGAAATAAAGCAGAACCAATTTGAATGGCCCTTATTCAAGCCAAATCTTTGGTCCAGACATATAATATCGGATTACGAGACGTCATAGGAACGCAGCAAAAAGCATACCAACTCATTTGATGAGAATAAAACGCATCCCCGATTGGTGTTCGGGGTAGCGGTTGAACTTGCTAAAGGTCGAAACAAAAGGTCATCCTATTATAAGGTTTTTCTTGGGCGAGTTCATAGAAATTGTTTGCCCTTTTTTAATGGACGCGGTACTCCATAATGAGGTTTTGTCTTCGCTGTTAGGTCCCTTGTGTGTCTTAATTGCTCTTTTAACCTGGTACACTTGGAACACACATCTGACGCAGGGGATGAGAAGCCGACATTAAAATAATTTAAAAATATTATATTTCTGAATATATGGTAGGTTACCTGATCTTCAGGATTACATTGTCTGTTATACATTTTATGCCGCTTTGCCACAGAAAGAATTGCATAAAGATATATATGTTTCGATATTTTTTTATTGTAGTGGCTTTCTTTACTAGGCAAAGAACCAATAAATTGTCGTACTTTTTTTTATTTTGATGAAGTTTTCTTGGATACTGTATCACCTATCCTTTTCTCCTTCGAAACACCTCCTTCCTTAAAAACCTTTGTAATAGTGATAAGTATGTGTTTAGTTACGCCAAAAACAGCAGGGAAAAAAGTTTTGCAAACCCTAACCATATTTTTATCAGACTTTAACATGTAACAAACTGTTGCGTTCCTTTCTTTCATTTCCTTATTTTGTCTGCGTCGTTTAACTGGCACAAGAGACATATAAAAAAATTTATTTCAAATACTTTATAAAAGGTATATAATAAAATGCCCAAACGGGCTATCACAAATATATTACAAAACGTTTTCGGATTGTTAAATCCATCATCAGTGTAAACGAGGTATACATGCTATGAGCCACCAAAATATATGGGTCAAAACCCTTTAAATGATGACGGTTTTTTAACATTATAATGTGGTTACAAATTATAATGTTTAAGTTACCGTTGGAATTTGTAACATGGCGACGTATGACCCTACATAGGTAAAATGGTCCTGAGACGAAGTGTCTTCGAGGAAGATACTTCGAGGAAGGTGAAAAATATCAACCTTCAGTGTCCAAGTGCTTTCAGTCAAGTTCCAAAAAACAAACCGAACAAGAAACTTTTAACAAAGACTAGTGTTTTGCATTAGTATCTTCTAATATACCGCTTTCAAAATCATCTAATGAAAACTTTAGTTATTTTTTAAAAAATACTGCAAACAAAACATTTCCAGTGAACGAACTCTAATGAGAAATAATGTCAATTTGTTATACTACTCAGTTATCTACAACATAAAAGCCGAAATGGGTAATAATTGTACGAATAAGGAGCTCGCCTTAGCGAACTTTGCTGGTTCGGAGAAAGATTTTTCTTATCGCACAAAGCTTCTGAGATACTCCTTAGCTTCGAAGGACCAGCCGGAGAATCCAGCACCTGAAAGGTTGTTCCCTTGACAAGGGATAGGTGTAAATATTAAATATGTAAAGCCTTAAAATGTATCTTTATTGCAAGAAGAAAAATAGCCTACATTACTGTAGAAAATAGCATTTAATAGTTTATGGATAAAAGTAAATGTTTAACTTGTATAACATGTAAATTTAAATCGTTGTTAAAATGTTAAAATTGTTGGATCGCAAATCGTTTAGGCACTCGCGGCACGATATGGCAACACCGCGACTTGGAACAATTGCAAAGTTAAGATTAAATATAAGTTTTCTACTTACAATAAGGCACAGCATCTAACTCTTGTTACCATGCACTCACTGCCAACAATACTGGCCACAAAAACTAGATAATTGGAAAATAAGGAAATAATGAATAAATAAAGAAATGAATTTGACAGGTCGCAAGCTCTTGCTTGAGAAATGTTGACATCAGCATTTGTGTGTTTGCCAAAGAAAGTGAATGCCAAAGAGTGTAGTGACTATCGAACCATAAGCTTAATGTAACATACCTTGAAAATTCTCTTGAAAATTATCCACGCCAGAATACACTCTAAACTGGAGCTGGATATTAGTGACACTCAATATGGGTTCCGCAATGGTATGGGTACCAGAGAGGCATTATTCTCCTTCAATGTGCTGACACAGAGATGTTTGGATGTTAACCGTCCTCTTTACGTCTGTTTTATAGACTACAATAAAGCGTTTGATAAAGTAAAACATGATCGACTCCTGGAAATTCTAAAAAATAAAAACCTAGATGAAAGAGATTTAAGGCTAATAACACACCTCTATTACAATCAGCGAGCAATAGTAAGAATCGAAAAAGAGACATCTGAAGAAATGGAAATAAAGAGAGGAGTCAGGCAAGGCTGCATTCTATCACCTCTATTATTTAACGCCTATTCTGAAGAGGTAATTCGAGAAACTCTGGAAGATGAAACAGTCGGCATAAGAGTAAATGGAGTCTTAATTAACAACATCAGATATTCAGATGATACAGTAATAATAGCCGATAGTTTACAAGACCTGGAAAGACTAATGAGCAAAATAGTCATGTGTAGTAGGGAGTACGGACTCTCTCTTAATGTCAAAAAGACGAAGTTTATGAAAATTTGTAAAAACAACTGTAATACTAACGAAATCTTGATAGTAGAGGGCCAGCAGATCGAAAGAGTAAAAAAGTACACTTACCTAGGAACACTTATAACAGAAAATAATGACTACACGGCAGAAATCAAAGTCAGAATCGAAAAAGCACGTTCTAATTTTATAAAAATGAAAAAGGTCCTATGTGGCAAAGATCTAACATTAGCTCTTAAAGTACGCCTAACAAAATGTTACGTATACAGTGTACTATATTATGGAGTGGAATCATGGACGTTAAATCTAGATACCATGAGACGACTTAACGCATTTGAAATGTGGACCTATAGAAGAATTATGAGGGTTTCCTGGGTAGATAGAGTTACAAACAATGAAATACTGAGAAGAATAGGCAAAGAGAAGGAAATTGAACTAACAATTAAATAAAGAAAGCTACAGTATCTCGGACATGTGATGCGGGGCGATAAGTATGGCATCCTGCGACTCATAATGCAAGGAAAAATAGATGGCAGAAGAAGCATCGGAAGAAGACGAATTTCATGGCTGAAGAACCTGAGAGAATGGTTTGGATGCAGCTCAAAACAACTATTTAGAGCTACTGCCTCAAAAATTAAGATAGCTATGATGATTGCCAACCTCCGTAGCGGAGATGGCACCTGAAGAAGAAGAAAGCTCTTGCTTGTCAGACCTTTTCTTAAGACAGTTGCTTGGCGACTATATGATTTTTAGAAACTTGTTGGTCTTGCTAACAGTTCAGGACCGAGAATGGACTGGTTTTTGGGACTAGTTCCAGTTTAGATATAAGGGGAGTTTTTTTAATGAAAATATAAGATTTTTACAATGTACAAATTTATGGTAAATTTGTACAATAATTATTTTTACATATGTCTGGACGAGACCATTGACTCGTCAGGAAAATACATTGTGCACTTATTGATTGATGTACTTAGCGATGAAACTTTCCAAAATCGTATTGAATTTCATGTAAGTGGAAAAATCGAACGCTCTAACAATATCACGGTTTCTACAAGAAGCATTAGCAAACGTCTTCCTTCCTACTGCTGTGTCTAATAATAAATTGTTGCTTATTTTAACTGATGCTGCACCATATATGGTGAAATCAGGACAAAATTTAAAATTATTTTATCCAAACTTAATACATGTTACTTGTTTAGCGCATGGAATCGACAGAGTTGCAGACGAAGTAAGAAAAAAATGTCCACTAGTTAACAGTATTACTGAAATCTCCTGTAAGAAGACAATGTAACAGAGATATGCTTCCTGCTATTCCACTGCCACCGCAACACATTTTAATACGTTTGGGATGGTTGGAAGCAGCTAATTTCTATGCTAATCATTTTGTTGATTTAAAAAATTAAACTTTTAACAAATGATAGTTGCCAATATTTATTAGAAGCTAAGTAAACGTACCAAAATAACATCCTTAACAACTGTCATTTATCAAATAAAATTATAATTTTGTCCAGAAAACTATAACTCAATTAGAATTCTCCAAATTAGTATTGTTAGAGAGTACAGTTTTAATAAAAGAATTTGATTCATTATGTCAAAACGTTAAAAGTACTATTGGAAAGGAAATTTTTACAAATTTAAAGTAACTATGGAAACAAAATAGTGGTTACCAGGTTCTTTCTGAAGTGATTCAAGTACTAGCTGGGACATTTTTCGAACCACTTAATTTAGAACCATCTTCTTCTTCTTAAAGTGCCGTCTTCGTTCCGAAGTTTGGCTATCATCAAAGCTATGCGTATTTTTGATGCTGCAGATCTGAAGAGTTGGTAATTGGTGCAATTGTACCATTCTCTCAAGTTTTTCAACCATGAATGCCTTCTTCTTCCTATAGATCTCTTTCCCATTATCTTTCCCTGTATAATCAATTGCAGCAACTGATATTTATCTGCCCTCATAACATGTCCCAAATATTGTAGTTTGCGCTTTTTAACAGTAAGTATCAGCTCTTTCTCTTTCCGCACTCCCCGCAAAACCTCCACATTTGTTACTTTCTCTGTCCAGGGTATTCTTAATATTCTACGATACATCCACAACTCAAATGCTTCTATCTTTTTATCTTTTTTATTTTAGAACTATCTATTATAGTAAATTTGAAAAATGCCCCAGTTACATCAGTTGATGTTGAAAGAAGTTTTTCTATTTACAAATATATGTATTCAGATAGAAGCCATTAGCCAGAAGTTTTTATTAGAAAATTTCGAACATCCTTTGATAATCTATTGTTACCAAAATTCAAAATAATATTTATATGTTAAAATAATTGTATATGTTATGTATTTACAATATTGTAAGTATTTTTGTAAATAAAGAAATATTGTAAATATTTTTTATCATATGCATATTTTCTAGATAAATATGCATATTTTTTATAAAAAATACATATTTTTACATAAAATACTGCATATTATTGCGCATATTTCATATTTTTTTATTTGCATATTTGCCTAAGTCTCATGTTATGTAATAAACTGTGAGAAGCTATAGCTAAAGTTTTAAAGACGTCAATACACAACTGTTACGTAGAATTCTGACAGAAAATAATAATCTGTCAGTAAATACCAGAATTTGCTACTGTCTAGCTAATATTATCAGAACTAAGACTTGGTTCATTAATACACTGAAAAGTTACCTATTTGGTGCGTTGTTAACACGTAAATGACAAAAAGCGGACTTTGTTCAGTTTTGCTCTGAAACCTCCAATATTATATACTATCAAATATTTTTCATCACTTAAGTATTGTGTGGGTTATTCTTAGAAATCAGTCTGAAGAATAAATCTTATTAACGAATCATTAGGTATTTTTTAAAATATATTTTATTTACAAAATATTTACAAAAACTGCCATTTATCTAACTAAATTTTAAACTTTGTTTTGTTCTTTTTCGTCTTCTTCAGATGGATGAGCTTTGAGGTATTCCAGAAGTCTTACGATCGCTGGTGGGATTGGTGGAGGAGTGGGAAGAACGTCTCCTTGAGGTTGGAACCCGTCTTTGTTGGCGATGTAGGAGATTTGTACCTTGTTGCCTTCATTGTCGGTGTATTCATAACCTCCTACAACTTCCAATTCAGACTCATCGGGCTTTTCGCCGGCCTTAACTGTTCCTTGCTCGTGAGCGATTATGTTATTACCGGTTTCATAACTAAAACAAAAATGTTGCTTTTAACAATTTTCAGGTGTACATATGTATGTATAACCGCTATGTTGCAGTATTACTTGAATCATATGGCAAAATCCTATGATGATGGATTATGAAATACATTAAAGGGTCAGAGGTAAATAGTCATGATATACCAGGAAATTTTGAAAGAAAGAATGTGGGTCTAAAAGTCGCATTACCGCAAGAAGGTTTTTTTTTATAAAAGGGTCATAATTCAGAAGTTTAGATACATTATCTAGGAAGTACCCATTTGCTCCCTAGATTATGCAAATGCTTCTTGTTATGATTAATTACACAAATATTGTAAGGAGCAAGGTATTAGACGAAAATGACACAAAACTCATAGCTAACATAATATATTGTCTCACTAAATGAGATAGTAAGACTATAAAACCAGTACCAATATAACAAAAAAAAATTCTTAGTGATGAGTGCTATCAAATTTACTGTTAAATTTATATTTGGGGGATTAAAAAAAATACTAAAACACATATTAAAAACTATTACAGTGAATAATAATAAGTGACAGGGATTGATGGAATAGACTTAAAAATTATAGCTAATCTCTATTGGAATCAATCAGCGGTACTCCGAATACATGGAGAATATACAGAACAGGTCAAAATCTTAAGAGGAGTGAGACAGGGGTGCATAATTTCAGCACTGATATTCAATCTGTACTCGGAGCACATTTTTGAAGAGGCCCTAAAAGATAATGATGAAGGCATCTCAATAAATGGAGTCAAGCTTAATAACCTGCGGTATGCAGATGATACAATAGTGTTTTCCAATACCATAGAAGAGCTGCCAAACTTAATAAACAAAATAACAGAAACAAGTAGAACCTATGGACTGGATATAAACACCAGCAAAACCAAGCTAATGATCATCAGAAAGCAAAACATAACTGGAGCAAATCTGTATGTGAACCAAATGAGAATTGAACGTGTCTCACAATACAATTACTTGGGAACTATAATCAATGAGTCGTGGTACAATATGCAAGAGATTAAATGTCGCATCGGAAAGGCCAAAAGTGCATTCTTGACTATGAGCTCTGTGTTCAAAAGCCATGACCTCACCCTGAAAACAAAAATAAGGCTCCTTAAATGTTACGTATACTCAGTGCTTCTGTATGGAGTAGAAACGTGGACATTAAAGGCGAAAACTCTATCAAAACTTCAGGCGTTTGAATTATGGTTATACAGAAGAATCCTGAAGATACCATGGACAAACAAAGTCACCAATGAAGAAGTACTGCGGAGGATGAACACAGCCGCGGATTTGGTCAACATTGTGAAAAGTCGTAAGCTGGAGTACTTGGGACATATTATGAGAAATCAAGGCAGATACGAGCTACTCCAATACATTTTGCAGGGTAAAATTGAAGGAAAAAGAGCCCCAGGACAAAGAAGAATATCCTGGCTTGCTAACCTGAGAGCATGGTATAGAAAAACCTCAACATAGCTATTTTGTATAGCAACCAACAAAATCGTCATAGCCAGAATGATCGCCAACGTTCGGAACGGACAGGCACCCTAAGAAGAAGAAGACAGTGAATAATTAAGAGATAAACAGGATAAAGTAGGATCAAAACAACCAGAACTGTTCAAGAAAAACTCACAACATATAAAATATCTAAGCTCACATTGAAGAAGCACCTAGACTAATATTATGTTTATTATATTGTATTGTTTTAAGGCTATTAAATGCGATAGATCAAAGACTGTACACTTTTAAGATGTGCTTGTGTAGTACTATTAAGACCACGTGAATTAATTAAATTACAATCATGGTATGTCTTACACAAATGAATAGTAAACATCTGCCAAGATCTGCAATAGAGAGAATAATTTATAAAGAAGAGGATTTTGAGCTGATGATAATATCAAAGATAGTATGGTTCTTTATGCCAGTATTCAATTTTTGAGAGACTAATTTATAATATATTTAGGAATGAGCTTAACTTGTTTAATATTATTCCTTGTAATATTGTTATGGGCACACTTTATTGCCTAAGATATTTAACTTACTTCCAGCTGTAGGATCCGTCAGCATTTACTCCTTCATTTTCGAATTTAACTATTGGAATGGGTTCCTTGGTTGGTTCTGCTGGTGCAGCTACGCAATATGCGGCAGAAATGGCTAGAACTGCTAAGATCTGAAAAGAGAAGGCTCCAGTTAATTAAGTATGATACCTTTGGTTACTAAATTTATTGTTTATTTAGCGAGATAAAATTAACGCATTAATCTTAATGTATTTTAACAAGTAATATTTTTTTAATTAACAAAATAAATGTGATGATAGCGACAGAGGACTTAAAAATAATACAATATCAAAAAATTTATTATAAGCGAACCAAAAAATCTCATATTTTAGAGATTATATTTTTAGATTGCTAAGAGATACATCCAAGCAACATGAGCAACATAGACCAATAAAGCTAAAATAAAAATAACCTGTTAAATGTTTAGAAAGAAGCAGAATCCTTAGGATATCGATGTAAATCTTTATGAAGAAAATACTAAAAATTCACTCATCCATTAAAGTGTAGAATCTACAAACAAACCGTCCAATAAAAAATTGTGAGAATATAAGTATAGACGGGAAAAAATATCATGAAAGATAAAAGTGGCTTAATTGCAACTACAATTATCTATTTGGGGCAAAAATATAGTAAATCAATATAAGGTTGAATGTTCGAATAATTAAACTTTGATGGTATACAAGGCAAATATCGAATACAGTAATTAATTAAATCTTGCCCAAGTACTTTCAATCAATAGATCATCCTCAGGCGCATTTCGTCAGTTGTGGCCTATCCGACATGAGCAGAATGTCATACATGTAAATTTGGACATAACAATACAATACACAAAGACAAACAAACACTTTAAAATTTTTTAAAAATGGAAAAGCTACATGTTATATAGAAGCTATCATTCTGTCTCCGGCTTCTATATAATATGTAGCTTCTGCATTTTTAAAAAAAATTAAAGTGTTTGTTTGTCTTTGTCTATTGTATTGTTATGTCCAAATTTACATGTATGACATTCTGCTCATGTCGGATAGGCCACAACTGACGAAATGCCCCTGAGGATGATCTATTGATCGAAAGTACTTGGGCAAGATTTAATTAATTACTGTGTTCGATATTTGCCTTGTATACCATCAAAGTTTAAAAATATAGTAGTTAGCATGTTATCCAAATTTCAAAATAGGCATCTGAAGAAGGAGATAAGGTGTGATAAGTACAAAGACATAAGCAAGGGAATAAAAGTAAGCATTTATAACAGAAATGTAAAAAGTATTGCGCTTTAAAATACCCAGACTTTAATGTGGATGAAACAAGACCAAACAAATTGGGTGCTCTTAAAAGTAGCGCACAGCGAAAAACCTGTATAATTTGCACATGAAGCACTATCAGCAAAAAAAAAGGATATAAAATTAATCATCTGGGCTGAAATATGAATTATAGAGAAAGCAGAAAACAATATCTAAAATAGTACCTGCAAAAGTTTAAAAAAGGAAAAGCATTAGCGAGACTTAGCTAAAATTAGAAAATATAAAAAAAATAGAACAAGGCCTGGGCCAGACTACTGATCTTTTGTCATACGTCCTTTTGGTTTCTCCACTTAATGTATAGATCAGGAGACCCGCCTAAAGAATCGTTGGTTTTGACGTTTATTTTCTTCCCTAATAAAACTATCTATCAATCTATCTAATTAGCCTTCTTCGGTCCATCTTTGGACATAGGCCTCTCCAATCCTTTTCCATTCTTCTCTGTCTGTCGCTACAGTCATCCATCTAGAGCCCACGTGCTTCTTGATATCATCTGCCCATCTCATTTGGGGCCTTCCTCTGCTTCGTTTATATTCCCACGATCTCCAACTTATAAGAATGTTGTTCCATCGGTTTTCTTTTTGTCTTATCTTGTGTCCGGCAAATCTCCATTTCAATTTTGCAACTCCTTGTCTAACATCCCTCACTTTTGTTTTCTCTCTTATCCACTCGTTTCTCTTCTTATCCATTAGTCTTATGTGCAACATTTGTCTTTCCATTGCTCTTTGGGTTTTTATGATTTTGTCCATGTTTGCTTTTGTAAATGTCCACGTTTGGGAGCCATACGTAAGAACACGGAGTACGCATTGATTATATACTTTGGTCTTAAGATGCTGTGGATATCTTTTGTTTTTAAGAATGTAGCTTAGTTTGCCAAATGCCGCCCATGCCAGTCTAACTCGTCTCTTGATCTCTGCTGTTTTGTTCTCTTTGTTAAGTTTTATAGTTTGACGAAGATATATATATATATATATATTATATATAAATGTATATATATATATATATTATATATATATATATATATATATATAAATGTATATATATATATATATATATATATATATATATATATATATATATATAATCCTTAACTTGTTCTATTTCATCTTGTCCCCTAATAAAACAAACGATAGATAATACAGCGATCACGGTACCGTTAGACTGATATCCTACGCACAAAAATTGTTCCTAAAGATCATCTATCAAAGGATACATCAGAAACTCCGCATGAATATAGGAGACACGAATTTTGGATTTCTTAAATTCGACGGTACGTACATAAGAAAAACTTTTTACGGTCAATGTGTCAATATAGAGATGCTAGAAATATATTTCATCATCATCATCATCCAGCCTCTATTTATCACGTCCACTGCTGGACATAGGCCTCCCTTAAACTCCTCCATTCCTCACGATTTTGTGCTCTTTGTTGCCAATTTTTAGTGATACGCCTGATGTCGTCGGCCCAACGTGTAGGTGGTCTTCCTCTACTGCGTTTGTCTGCTCTTGGCCTCCAATTTGTAATTTTGCTCGTCCATCGTGAATCGTGCATTCTCGCTACATGGCCTGCCCAGCTCCATTTTAGTTCCGCTATGCGAAATATATTTACCTCTGTTTTATAGAATATAATAAGGCGTTTTCTAAAGCCCCTTTAAAAACACCTTATGAATGTCTCAAAAGCAAAACAAATGACATTGAGACCAAAGAAAATCTGAATTACAAAACAACAAGCAATGATACGCATTAATAAAAACACCTCAGATGAAATCAAAATTAAAAAGGGTGTGAGACAAGTTTGGATATAATGTCACACTTTAATGAAGAATACTCTGAAGGAAATTTGAAAAGAAGTCTCGCTGCAATAAAGATCAATGAAACATCAATTAAGAACATTAATTATGGGGAGAATACTGTTATTTTAAAAGAAAATCTTAAATATTTGAAGGAAGTGATGAACAAGATAGTTGATTGGGCCAAAGAATATAGCGTTTTAATAAATATCAAAAAAACAACATTTATGAAGATTTCAAAATCATGACAAAGTAACGACGAAAGATTATTAGTTAACAACAAAACTTTTGAACAAGTAGATAATAACAACTATGTAATTACACAACTTAATTAGTTGCTCATCTATCGAACTTTTCAGGGCAAATACACTTAACATAAAAATAGGCATAATGGTTACCAACCTTCTTTGTAGAGATGGTAAATAAACAATAAGTAAGAAAAAAAAGAGCAATACAAGCTGAATAATAAAAGCTAAAGAATTATTATCAACATTGACCACGACAAACTTACCACACAGAAGTGTGCTCAGTGATATACAAATCATTGCGCATTTCTAAAAATCCATCGATTATATTGTTTCTACAAAATGAACATAATTATAATGACCCACTTCCTTTACCCAGTTAACCAATGCTTATCAACTTATTAAATAACAAGTATTTGTTTAAAGTAATTACTTATTAGATGAAGGTTCACAAATACATGTAAATTTAATGCTATAAGTATGTATATTCGCTCAGGATGTAGGAGGTGAGTATCTATATAATTTACTAGAGTTCGTTATTGACATTAAGTTAACCTTAACTGCTAATAAATAATATATTATAAACAAACAAAATTAATTAGGGTATCAAAACAAAAACTAATAGGTGAAAAAAGTTTTTTAACTTTTCAACAGAATAAAAAATGTGCAAAATGTGCACACGCAAAAATAAAAATAGACTTCTAATCTTCTTTTTCTCTAAATGTCATCTCTGGTAGAGAGGTCGACCATCATAATAGTTATTTAGAGTTTTTAAAATGCTTAAATTCTAAGAGCAGTGATTGTTTCTAGAGCAAATAACCAAAGAAAGGGGCAATACCAACTAATACCTGCTCAGTAGTTCGAAAACTCTATTGATAATTAATTAAAGGACAAAAACAACAGACAACAATATTTTAAACAGTCAACACAATGCCATAGGCTCAAACTAAATATTATCCAGTAAACAAAAAGATGACAGTATAAGCAAATAAGCGCTAAATTAAATAAATAAGACGACCCTAAGAACAAGCTATATAGCAAACTAAAGACATTAAAGTTTTGAGAAGGAGCATGCAAAATAAAAACTTGAAATAAGCAATACTAAGAAACAGAGCTGTAGAAGAAACTGCTAAAAGAGATAAAATATTAATAATTGAAGAGTTCTACACAGAGCTATATATCAACAGGAATCAGATTTAATGCCCGACATAACAAATTAACAAATTAGGAGATAAAAATTTAAAATACTAGAACATAAGGCGAAGATGGAATAGTGTCAGAAGCACTAAAAATTGGAGAAGATATATTACTTAAAAAATTCACTACTTTTTAACATCTAGTTTCACAATGCCAACATTCTAACAGACTTCAACAACGCTACTCTGATTCTATTACACAAAGCAGAAGACAAAGAAAATTTATAGAATTACAGACTAGTTAGCATCCTCAGCCATGCTTTAGAGAATTTGGATTAGCTGACAAAGGAAATAAAAATATATGGAGAATATCTAAACAACTTACGTTTTGTTAAGGATATAGTCATAATAACTGAGGACTTAGGAATGACAAGAAAGATGGTACATGAACTCGTTATGGCTACAGATCTAACTATATCATCTCAACAACATCACAAAGAAACAAATATATCAGGAGAAAAACCAAGGTGACTAACGACATCGAAAAGATAGCGAGACTAAAATGGAGATGAACAGGACACATAGCTAGAATGACTGATAGGTGATGGACAATGAGGATATTGGAAAGAAGACTCAGGAATACAAGAGAAGTATCGGTTGACCACTTACAAGATGAGCTGAGGATTTAAGAAGGCCAAATAAAGTCGGATTCGGACTTAAAGACTTAGAAAAGTTCATGTAATGTACATTCGTATCGCTATCTAAGGTTGCACAGGCATGATAATATACGTTTCCCTATGCTTCTTCTTTTTAGATCTTTCTCTGCCCAATCAATAGGCTAAGTTTATCCATACACTCACAACTTAAAGGATTTTAGTTTTTTCATTGATGTCGCATTCAAATTATATGGTTCCATTTCATAAAATCTCTTTTGCAAAGCAGTCTTCTGATTTTGTTAATGTCTTTATTATACTGATTTTAATGCCCTGGAAGTAACTATTTATGTAATTATCATTGTTCCCATATATGCATATTTTTTCACACGTTCAACATTGGTGTCGTTTATTAGAGGATTCTCGTTGCTTCTTTTAGTTTTTGATATTCTTATAAATTTGGTCTCTTTAACGTTCATTACTGGGCTGTTCTTCTTTTTTCTTCTTTGACACTTTCTGTTCTGTGTCTGTTCTGTACGTCTCTGGCATACATATGGGCTGCAATTATTATCCAAATTCCGCTATTCTGGTCACCGTTCTCTAAACATCGTTAATATTTTTGTTGTTGATAAAACCAAGCAATTTTCTTTTGCGTGATTTAAAGATTTCTTCTGTAGCGTACTTTTTTTTAGAGTCGTTTCCTTAGTTGACAGTGTACACTCAGTACCTACATCCTTTTTAGTTTCTACTTTCTAATATTAAGAAGTGGTATTATACATAAATACATTACATGTATAATAAACCAGACAACAGTTTTGAGGCTTATGTGGATAGGATATGTGCAGTGACCTCATGAGAACTTCTTATTAAAGTTATATAGAAGTAAAAACCAGTAAGCAACTTAACCCTTGGTTACAGTAGGCAATTGGACAGGTTTAAACTCCTGTCAACTAGATGAAGAAGACCGAAGCAGAGTTGTGAAGCTACAGACGAAGAGATCCTCTTAAGATCAAGTATGCAAGTGAGGTGATATTTTTGTTTACTATTTAAAACTAACAAAAGAAGAAAATAGGAAAAGACTTGCGTGATAATAAGTAATGGTTATCAAGATAATTCTAAGAAGTGACCACATAAAAAAGAAATATAGAACAGTATAAAAATATATTTACTAAGGATAATCAGGAAGGAAAAAAAAAATAATGTCGACTAAAAAAATAAATCGTAGAATGAGATATGAGTGGTTTTTCTGTAATATTTCAAGTCATCTAAAATATTAATTAAAAAAAACTTTTAAGAAATATAAGTTTAAGACTGATATAAAAATAATTATAAGGAATAATGATAAGGAATCAGTGTAAAAGAACTGATGGCGTAAAATGCTCTAAAACTATTTTAAAGTTCAGCTGCACTTATCGGAATATATGAAGAAATATATCAAAACATGCAAGAAAAAGATTGGGCTTCTAAAATCATCTGTTACTTAAGACCAGGACATTCTAAGAGGGAAAAGTAGCAACGCATTTTTATATTCAACACGAATATTTTGGAGATACTACCTAAAGATATACAGCAATCGGTCTGAACTGAATCTTCTGAGTCTTTCACATATTAAAAAGTAAACCACCTAAGTAATCAATCTTGTTTCTCTTTCTTGATATAATAGGGCAAAGAGATTTCTAAGGTCCCAGTCTTCCTCAGAAATTTTTCAAATCTTTAGAAATAATGTTAATATTTGATTTATTAACAATTACACCAGCAATATGACACAACATAAAGAAAAGGCTTGGGAAGAAAGAAGAAATCTTGACTGAGGAATATCAGAGATAGGACTCACCTCAGTATTCTATAAATATTTTACGTTAAAAAAGAAAGGAAAGCGTTTAAAGAAGTGAAGTCCCACCTTTGTTAGAAGGCGGAACAATAAGAAGAAGAAAAAAATCGATAACAGTTAACGGAAAAAATGTGCAACAGCAACTATTTGGTTAAAAATTGTAGAAAGTACACTATCTTCAAATATACTATTTGTAATATTCCTATAACCAAACTAAAAGATGAAGACGTCATCGAAAAACAATAATAATATAACAATAATAACATAATTGTATAATTGATCTTGTGCTAAAATACAAAATTTGTAAGAGATGAATAGCAAAATACTAAGATTACTGAAGCTTAAGACAACACTAGCAGATACTATATTTTTCAGTGTCCTAAAAATATTTTCAATATTAAAAAAAACTAGTTATGTAACTACATCAAACAAACAAACGGTAAATCAAATTGAGGATGATTCAGACATACTGAAAGATGACATTGAATAGAGAAAACTATGTAAAATGAAAATTTAATAACAACTAATTTGGTATTAATACTTATAATAAATCGTACAATAGCTTAGAAAATATTAAAAATTTTATGTATATAAATAAAACAAAGTTACTCAAAATAAATATTTAAAGAGATAAATATAATTCAGCAATAATTTTTTTTTTTATTTATTACAATTAGTTATTTGGATTACTTGATATTATTCTCTATTCTGCCATATAGTAAATGAATAGTTGACCTTACTTTGTCACTCATAATTATAAACCTAATATCATAATTAACATATTTATAAAACATTGATTTGAGTGGTATATACACACTTAATACATGGTCTTAACCAACTTAACTGTATATGCAAATACTGAATTAGACAGGAATATGTTTTTAATAGACACCTCACTACATTATGAAACGGACAACAAAGAACAGAATACTGTAAAAAAAGGGTAAATATTCCATATTAAATTTTTCTCACCTTTTTTACTAAGAATTTGATTTATTTTACGATTTGGAGAAGAATAAACGACATAAGTTTAATCATGAAAGATGCAAAATGGATCATAACATAATATGTAAATATAAAAAGTGTACTAGAAATCACCAACATACAGGAATATTCAGCTGGTTTATCCCATTACTGCTAACAGAAAACATACAAAAATAAATCATAAATAAGGCAAAGACGAAGGACGCAGGAAAAAAAGAATTTATAAGATTAAAAATATAAAAAATATATACTTGTAATAAAAACAAAATTAAGCAAAGATACAAAATGTGGTTTTATTTTAGAATACATACACCATTTAAATTAAAAATCACTATTTAGATCAGAGGAAGTGAGTGAAGGGATGAAATATTATAAACCAGACTAGAGATACGACATGAAACTAGAGGTTAAAATAATATAGGATGTACAAAATTTCAACAAATGTCAAACCCAATAGAGAACTAAAAAATTTTAAAAGAAAAGGATGTACTCAAAAGAAAATAAAGTGATGAATGACGAAGTGTCTGAAAATCTGATAAGTACAAAAAAAGATGTAAAATTGAGCGGCCACAGTAGACTATCGTAAAGTTTTGTAGTCTTTTTTTCAAATTATTTAATTAAATTATTAAGTTATATTTTTCAAATTTAAATATTTTTGTTATTTATATTTTACACCAATTTTAACAAATTATGTTGTATTCAAATATTCTAATTGATTATTATGTTTGCTCTTAACGCCACCTGTTGACGAATCAACAAAGCATACGTCGTTACCTTTTGGCAGACCTATCAAATTCAAACGAAATATTAAATTATAATAAGATACAAATAAATATGATTTACTAGTGGAAATATATTTAAAAATATTAATTGTATTTATATAAAATTATGAGTGTGTTAAAAATTTAAACAGATAATTTAATATTCTTATTAATAGGATGACTTTTATGACTTTAAAATTTTTACCCTGGTTGCAAATCAAATCTTTTATTGACAAATATTCTTTCAGATTTTTACTTTTTATTTAATGTCTATATTTTGTTAGTTATGTTTTATGCAACTTTTAATTTAAACCTGCTTAGAATAACACAAGAAACGCAAGAGAATGCAGCGATTGCCGCAGCATTAGCTTAATGTCTCATATGCTAAAGTTACTACTTAAAGTCATCCATAACCGAATAGGCATATCACAAACTGGACATAGACGTTAATGATAAACAATTTGGTTTTCGCAACTTGTTTTTTTCACTTAATATACTGATACAAAGATGCCTGGACATGTTTTTATTAACTATAATAAAGCATTAGATAAAGTACGACATAAACAATTATTGAATGTCCTAAAATCAACGAAGATTGACTACAACGATCAGGATCATATCAAATTTATACTGTAAACAGCGAGCAAAAGTACGTGTTAACGAACAGCTGTCAGAAGCAATTGAAATGAGGTGTGGAGTGAGACAGGGATGCATATTATCGCCAATTATTTTTAATGCCTACTCCAAAGAGATCCTGAAAAACGCTCTTGAGGGTGAAACAGCTAGAATAAGGTAAATGGAGTTCCCATTAACATACATCTATAATATGCGGACGACACTGTGATCTTAGCCCCAAAAAATTGAAGATCTTCAGAGGACTGGTAACCAGAATAGCAGAGTATGGAAAAGAGTATAGTCTAACAATTGAACGTCAGGAAGACCGAAATTTATGAGAATATTGAAAACTCAAAGAAATAATGAGAATCTTTTATTAAACGAAACCAACGTCGAACAAGTGGATAAATATTGCTATCTGGGAACAATGATTAACTCCACAAATGATTACATTTAGGAAATCAAAATCAGAATAGAAAAGGCTATAGCAAATTTCAACAAAATGAGTAGGGTGCTATGTACCAGGGATTTAAAACTGGAACTAAGAGTTAGGATTTCGAGGTGCTATGTGTTTTCGACTTTGTTTTATGGAATAGAATCTTGGACCTTAAATGCATCAATGAAAAAACTGGAATCATTCAAGCTGTTGGTGTATAGAAGAATTACGTAAAGGTACAAAATTAACTTTTCTGTTATGACATAAAAATGTGATTAGACAAAAAAATATTAGAAAGTCCTTATTCAAAATAAGAAAACAGAAATATTTGAACTGGCGAAGAAAATAGAAAAACTAACTTCAAAAAAATAAAAAAAAAATGTATTATAAATAAACCTATAGCAATTGAAATACTAAACCTATTGAAGAAAATTCTCAAGGGGTGCTTTTAAATTGTGAATTTGTGAAAAAAAAACGTGATGTAGGCTAAAACAGCAAGTGAGTGCTGGAATAAAATATTATTAACAACAAATCTGATCATAAGAAAAAACACTACAGATTACACAGAATAATGACAATTTTAGAAAAATATTCAATAAAAAACGTAAAATAAATATTTAAAATTCAGTAAAATATATAACCACACAATGTGGATTTGCCTAAATCAAAATTATATATTTGCGTAAAAATGTACGGAAAAAATTAGCGAAAAAAAAAAATAATGAGGAATAAAATAGAATCAGGGATAAATAAAAAGAAAATTAAGGAAAGAAAAAGAAAACTTGACAAAAAGTAATTGGAATGAAATGATGCTATAGATTTGTATTATTGGTTTAAAGATAATTTATTACAGAAATGTTTACTAGGAAGAATGAAAAGGTTAATAAAAACTAAAAAAATAAAAACACAAACAGAAAATGAATTAAGCATTAGGGGGTTACATAAGGTATTAAGTTAAAATAAATTATGAAGATTAAAAAAGAAACACAAAATTCAAATAAATATCCAATAAAAGAACATGAAAATAGTCACAATTTTACTAGCAGAAAAGATAATGAAGATGCTTTAATTATATGCTTTAAATAAAATATAATATCAAAAAATGCAATATGTTGTCTTTCACAAAGACTAAGAAGCACGAGAAGTAATAACTCAAATAAGAGGACGGATAACAGATCAACAAATAACTAAAAAAAAAACATTTTTATTATTTTAGTAATAACCTTAGCGAATTAGGCAAATATATTCTGTATCTAACGTTTTGATTTTGAGATTAAAAAAATTTAAATTAGGCAAACGGTTTTGATATGAAACCAGATAAATTTGATAAGAAAAGGAAAAACTGCTACAGGTCCCACAGATAATTATCGTAGAAGCAACAGCATAACTAAAATATATAAATAATTTCAATAAATTTATGAGTACGCAAGTATTATGCAAAACAATCAGTTATCCTTAATAGTTTTTTGATAAAAAAACTCAAATTCAATAAATTAAAAATAAGTTTGTCACTTAACAAATCACAGTAATTCACTACACAAAACCTACCAATTTCATTTTGCCGATTTTATGAACAAATTACTACTATAATGTTTTGATTGAGCTTGAAGGTATTTATATTTTTAAAAAATCCTTTCCCCACTCCCGCTGGGGTCAACCCGAAAAGTAATATTGTTTATCAGATAATTATAGTCACACATGAACTTTAAAACATAATTGCGATACGGCTGTAAACAGCTCCAAGCGATGGAGATGACACCCATGTCTGGGAGTTACGTCATGGGCGTTCTTATGGGGAAAATATCTGATTCTTCGACGCAGTTTCGAAATTTCGGTGTAATGCATGCGTGGTAAGTGCATTCAGAGTCCCCAAGGTGAAAATGATTATTGGATTAAAGATTTTTGTGTTAACTACCTACTTTGGGATGAAAAATTTCATCTTTGGACATATACGGAAAAAAATTATTAGTAAAATAATGTAACGGTAATAGCATCACCATATTTGGATCGTTTCTTTTTATATTTCGATTATTCGGTGGTCGATATTTAACAATAAATTATTTATGTTAATTTTAATATATTGCATACAAAAGAAAAATATAGTGCTTACGAAAGACTATTTTTTGCCTTCTCCGCTCGTATTACCACTTATTTATAATTTTTGCCAATTGAAATTTGTACGGAACATACATAAGATCTATTTAATATATCTAAAGCCCTTTTTATATTCAATTCAAATACAGGCCTCCAACACTGACTTTCATTTATCTGTCCTTTGCGATTTTTGTCCATCTTAGACAAAATCCTCTGTCCAACCCACACGTGCTGTTCCTTTGAGTCATTTTTATTCTCCATTATGTTACATTTTCTGTCTTTCAACATTTGATTTTAATCCCTTTTAGGAATTTTTCCATGTTCGTTGTCGTTGTCCATATTTGCCATCCATAAATCACTACTACTAGGATGCATTAGACAAAATGTTTTGTTTTAAAGGTATTGCAAATATTTATGATTCATTAGCTTTCCAAAGCTAGCACTCATTCTCTAAAAACGATTTTTTGTGCATCTCTATATAGTTTTAAAAGCATATTTTTTTTTCTTTATAACTTCTTACAAGGAATGTACCTTCGGCATATTGTAATGATTAAAATATTGCCATTTAATCTTTTTTTTGGTTTTTGTTTTAATTAATCTAATAATAATTTGTAAGACAAGGCCATATTTGTTTTAGATGAGAAGCTCATGCTCACCCTATTGCTTATTCTTTGCTCTACTCTATCTCCTACGGCATACTTGGGATTACTTTTATTAACCTTTGCTTCAGTCCTATTTGTTCAATTTCTTGTATTTTATTCTCTTAGTTCTACCTATTTTTGTAGCATATCCTTATATTCTATTTTTTATTGTTGTTAAGTATTTTTTGGTAGCTATGGTTTTCTGTACTATGTTTTCTGGTGTAATGCTTTTTATTTTTTAATCAAGTCTTTCCTTCCCTGGCTAAATTGACTATTTGCAAACGAACAATATATTCTGTGTCATCCTTTACTCCACATATTACGCACCAATTTTCATTTTTTATGTATAGATCTTAAAACTACCTAGTTTATTACAAATTGAAGGTGAGCATGTCTAAATTTTCAGCTTATCCAGGGCTCTATGTTGGATATGAGCATCCTCGTTTAACTTGCTAAGTTTTATATTCGGACCACTTCCTCTGCCACTATCTTACACACTAATGTTTCTGCTTTTATCACAGATCTTCTTGATATCTTCCACCTTCTTTATTTGTACATAGTCATTCTCTCCTTTACCTATAACTTGATTGCTACTTCTTGCTTGAGTACAACAAACACTTTCACGTCAATTCTTGAGGTTGTTCTATATACGCATACCACCTTTAGTACAACTACGTCTGTCTTCGTTACTAATATTTATTTATTCTTATAAAGTATAGTTTTTAACCCATGTTTAGAGCCTTGTTTCTCTTTTTCTTAATACTCTATTTTGTATTATATTGCATGAAAAGAGACTGTTTTCACTCTTTTTCCAAACTGTAGCTCCAATACTCTGTTGCAGATGATGTTTCATAGTATTCCAACATTTTTTATTTATTTATTTTATATGTATTTACTTTTATTACTTTAGTTTACTTTCTATATATGTTTAATATATTGTGACACATAATGTTAGATATGTATGTAAAAGGTTCTGCAACTGTTTTATTGTGGTATATCTAAGTCTAGACTAGGTTTAACTGCTACCTATCTCATTACTTCAATTGCTGATTTCCCTTTTTGGAATTCATATTTTCTTTTCTATATTATGTTGTCTGTTTACAGCGGGTGAGATTGGCGTAGATGTGGTACTAAATATATGCATCTTATCATGGATCACAGGTAACTAACCTGGTAAGACTATAAAAAAGGGTTATTAACCATATGCAGCAATTACAGAACTATTAAGAAAACAAAATTAATGATTGTTAACAAAGCAAATAATGATCTACTGCACATACGTTAAGTGGCTAATTTCAAAGTGGTAGACAGATTTGTATACTTGGGCTCCCTGGTAACCAACCATGGCGATTGCTTCTCAGAAATCAAGCGTAGACTACCAGTAGCCCGAATCGCAGCAGCTAAATTGGTTAAAATATTATAGGAAGACCGAACAATACCAAGGAATAATAAGCTCAGGTTCGTCAATGCCCTTGGGCATGTGTCTTGGACATAACATTGAAACAACATTTGTCAATTGTAGAAAAGCTTCGTATAAAAGGCAGGCTGTTAAAAGACTAAACCGAGCACACCTAATGTACTTCGGCAACATAGCTATAAGAACGGGTACCATGGAACTATTTGTAGTAGAAGGTAAGGTAGAAGGCAAAAGACCAAGAGGAAGATCTCCAACACAATCGGCAGACCAAATAAAGACTCAGGTGGGAAAATTCCTACATGAAGCCATCATATAAGACAGGATCGCAGCCAACGGAGACAAAAAATAATAATAATATTTGTAGTGTCACCACACCACTCCCTGACAAGGGCTTAGGGAATGAGGAGAAGAATGGTAATTTTCTATTATTAGCAAATTGTTAGAGATAGGCAATAATACTTTTGATTTCCTATATGGAGCCGATGCTTTTTTGAGTTTTAAAGCTTCTAATACCTCTCTTAGTTCGTCCATTGTAAGATGTATTGGTGTCTCTTTTAACGTGGTTTGTTTTTGTTACACTTTGCCCTGAGAAGGGAACATGTTTATTTGTATCTCGCATCTATTTTTTCCGTGCAACCTATAAGGCATAAAGAATTTTGCAGGCACACACCCAAATGTCTTTTTCTAGTGCTTCGGGTACAGTTTTGCATCATTCTCCTTTAGTCTTGTTTATTTTCTTCTTTATAGTCTTTCCATTTTTTTTATGTTTATTTTTGCTGCTTAATTTCTATGGCTTTTTTTTGGGGCAGTTATTATTGATTGTATCAATACGGAAGAGTACATTGTCTTTCGTTCCTTGGTTTTCTTGTTCAGCCTATGGTAGATTTGGAAATGGAACTCGGCCACCTTCCGCTGATGGTAAATAGCAAAGTCGTGTTCTCAAAATATGTGTTTCTTAAGTGGGCAGATACCGCTCTTTTAAAAACCATTCATATCGATTTCGCAATTCGCAAAGATTCGATAGCAGGTGACTACTCTTTCAGGGTTTTTATTTAGCCAATTTTCAATTTTCTGCGAGTATTAGGTTTTAAGAGGCCCCATGAATGAAAGGTAAATGGAGTTCCCATTAACAACATTAGATCTGTGGACGACACTGTGATCTTAGCCGAAAACATTGAAGATCTTAAGAGACTGGTGACCAGAATAGCAGAGTATGGAAAAGAGTATGGTCTAACAATGAATGTCAAGAAGACGAAATTTATGAGAATATCAAAAACTCAAATAAATAACGAGAATCTTTTAATAAACGAAACCAACGTCGATAAGTGAACAAATATGCATATCTGGGAACAATGATTAACTCCACAAATTATTACAGTCGGGAAATCAAAATCAGAATAGAAAAGATTAGAGCAAATTTCAACAAAATGAGAAAAGTGCTATGTACCACGGATTTAAAACTGGAACTAAGAGTTACGTTGGCAAGGTGCTATGTTTTTTCGACTTTATTTTATGGAATGAGATCTTGGACCTTGAATGCAACATCAATGAAAATACTGGAATCATTCGAGCTGCTGGTATATAGAAGAATTCTGAAACTAGCGTGGACAGAACACGTCCCAACAAAGAGGTTCTAAGAATAATGAATAAAGAAATGAAAATTCTGAATGAAGATAGATTTGATCCAATGAATTTGAGATATGTGTGAGATTGTTTGTTAAATGTAAGTGATGTAATATAGTATTGTGTTATTAAAAGTTATTTATACTTATTCCAGAGATATATTTTTAAAATGTGTGTTATTTATTGAGTAATTGTTTTATGTAGGTGACATTTTATGACAATGAATAAGTGTAGATGTAAAAATTGTGTGGGTGTGCAATTATTTCAAACTTGTAGTTATTAAATTACTTTGATAAAGTTCTATTGGCAATGAGTTAATTATTGGAATAGTCAAGTAAATAAAATGGTAAAATACAAACACTTAAGGATAATTTAAACACACTAAAACAGAAAACACTTAGAAGGACGAAACAAACATTGAATTTAAAAGGGGGGAAGGACTTTAATGCACTACATCATAGTCTTGGGCACATGAGTTTTTTTATTGTTGTATCTATTAGATTTAAAAAAAAAAATCTAATAGATACAACAATAAAAAAACTCATTGTGCCCAAGACTATGATGTAGTGCATTAAAGTCCTTCCCCTTTTAAATTCATTGTTTGTTTCGTCCCTTCTAAGTGTTTTCTGTTTTAGTTTGTTTAAATTATCCTTAAGTGTTTGTATTTTACCATTTTATTCACTTGACTATTCCAATAATTAACTCATTGCCAATAGAACTTTATCAAAGTAATTTGATAACTACAAGTTTGAAAATAATTGCTTACCCACACAATTTTTACATCTACACTTATTCATTGTCATAAAATGTCACCTTCATAAAACAATTACTCAATAAATAACACACATTTCAAAAATATATCTCTGGAATAAGTATAAATAACTTTTAATAACACAATAGTATATTACATCACTTACATTTAACAAACAATCTCACACATATCTCAAATTCATTGGATCAAATCTATCTCCTCAAGAACTTCCCGTTTACTGTCAAACAACTGCAATAATAGTATTGAGTTCTCCATTCAACAATATAAAGTAATTTCAAACATGTTCTTCCATCCATCTATTAATAGAGTACCGGCATCATTTGTTTAACTTTGTATCGAGACCTGAAGATGCTTTGCATATTGTAGAAAGCGAAACCGGTCGTCTGATAGTTAAATTAAATTGATTGTGAGTAAGTCTTATTTATTATTTCTTTTACCTATTTGAAATGGACTCACACAAGCAACACATTCATAATTCTTTAGGTGACTTTATTTAATTTTTTACGTAGTGTTCCAACGTGGTCTTGGGTACTTTAAAAGTTTTTGTAGCTCGGAAGTACCCCATTTCTCTGTTTTTAACCGTAGTAACAGCTATATGCATGGATTTACTATCCCATTTCTTTCGTTTTTGTTTGGATTTCGATGACATTTAATTCTAAAATTTAAAAAAAAATCATAAGAAATGAGATAAAATAAGCAGACGTAGTGCAAAAATTTATAACATAACTCTTTCTTTTTGTCGACGAAAACATTAAAACGTAATTGTTACGACGACCTTAACTACTGATAAGTCTTAATAATGCTAATATTTGGACTTATGATACGCCCTCCAAACATCTATAATCTTGTCCAAATCCGCCTGTACATTGCCTTTATCATCTTTGAAAAACCAAGATTTCTGCTTAAATTTAAGTATGAGTAGTATGAATTTACCGAAGAGTTCTTTGGTGTTATCTTTGTCGGCATGTTGTATTCGATAGTACAGCAGTTTTTTTTATATAGTAGTATAAGTACTAAATTTAATTGTTTTATATTAGAAAAAAATATTGTCATAAATTTTTTTGCATATTTTTACATATCTGCTCATCTTTAGTGATGACTTCAATGGACTAGAATTTCTCCCAAATGCTACATATGTCATGCAGAATAACTGGTTTAAATAAAATTAAAGTGTGTTTTTTTAGAGGTATAGAACTTTGAAATGGAATTAAACTTAGATGACTTTTATCAACTGACAGAAAATTGACTTTATTCGAAAGATAATCTTTTGGGCAGTTTAATTTAAATATGACTGGCTGATATACCTGGCTCTGACTTAGTTTAATATAGAGGTCTAATTTTCAATCACTTCTTCCAATATTTGTTGCCGTATGTCGGCAATAACTTGGATTTGAGGAACTCTTAAGAGCAGTTGAAGATAGACAAACGTTTGCCACCATAACCGCTAACCTCCATTGATGGAGACGGCACTTGAAGAAGAAGTCGGCAATAACATATTGAATCGGCTAATCGCACGATCTTGGAGGCCAATTTACGGTCCGAAACGTGAAACTAAGCGGTTACCAAAAGTTTTCTTCATTAAATCAATTGTGGCACGAGCTGTGTGATATGTTGCGCCGTTTTATTAAAACAACAGTTCAATTGGAAAATAACAAAGGTAGTAGTCATGGGTCTATAGCGGTCACCATTGAGTGTAACGTTCTGGCCAATGTCGTTTTAAAGAAGTACGATACAATGATTCCAGCAGTCCATAAAGCACAACAAACAGTCAATGTTTTTAAATGTAATGGTTTTTCAACTTACATTTGAGAATTATCTCAATTCCAAACAGGACAGTTTTGTTTGTTGACGTAGCCATTCAACTAAAAGTGAGCTTCATCTCTAAACAAAATTCGCTTATGGAAATCGGAATCAACAAGCTCCTTTTGGACACACTCACAGAATCTACGCCTTACTAGGTGATAATATATCTTCAATTATTGCATGAGTGGGATATTGTAAGTACGCAAAGCAAGAACTTTTCGCAAAATCTTCCATAAAGTCGATGGACACGTATTCAACCGCTGTGCGCAGATAGACTAATTCGGGTCTTTCTGTATGATACGCTCTAGAGTAGCAACAACTTCCTCTGTGCGTACTATACCACATGGATGTTGATGCATAGTATCATTTAGAGTAAATTTGGTGCAAAAAAGTTCCATGATTAATCGAATAACTTGCTCTGATTTTGTACAACTTGGAAGCACTGTTCAGGCGTCCAAATGATATAGGTCCAAATATAACTAAGGATGAAATAATACATGCAATAAATTTGGCAAAATCTAATAAAACTACGGGGAATGACACAATTCCAACTGAAATAATTATATTAGTATCAGAAGATCAGATCAATGTATTAGTAGACTTATATAAAACTATAATACGGGTATTATTGCGAGAGATTGGCTCAAATTAACATTTATTACAATACCAAAAAAACCTAATGCAAGGGAATGTATCCATTTAAGAATTTTCAGAAAAGTGGAACAAGACATCACTGAAACCCAATTTGGATTTAAGAATGCCATGGGTATTCGAGAGGAATTTTTTGTATTTAACGTCTTTATGCAAAGACGTATGGATGTAAACCAACCACTCTATGTTTGTTTTATTAATTACAATAAGGCGTTCGATAAGGTCTGACACAACCGTCTTATACAGTTACTTAAAAATGAACACATTGACAAAAAACTTAAGAATAATAACTTATCTCTATGTTAACCAAATATCAAAAGTCAGAGTAGGGAAAGAACTTTCGGCAGAAGTGAAGATAAAAGGAGGCGTAAGGCAAGGTTGCGTATTCTCCCCCTTATTGTTCAATCTATATTCGGAAGAAATAATTAAAAAATCATTCGAAAATGTAATAATTGGAATAAATTTCAACGACAGACCCATCAACAATATCAGATATGCCGATGATGCTATACTAATTGCAGAAAATATACAAGATCTACAGACACTTAGATAATGTAGTAAATGTGGTGAGTAAAACGGACTAACGCTTAATGCTAATAAAACAAAATTTATGACAATTTTCAAAACACAAGAACAAGACATTTTAAACATAAGAGGGGTTCCTATAGAAAAAGTAAAAAAATGCAGATATCTTCGTACAATTATTAATGAAAATAACAAGTATACAAAAAAAAATAAAAATGAGAATTGAACAAGCTATAGCAACATTTAATAAGATGAGTAAAGTATTATGCAGTAGAGACCTTAGTTTGTAACTCAAAATAAGAATATTACGGTCATATGTGTTTTCGGTGCTGCTGTATGGGGAGGCCTGGACCTTAAAGAAAGAGGTGAGCGATAGACTTGAAGAATTCGAGATGTGGACCTACCGAAGAATTTTAAAAATAAGTTGGGTAGACCGAATAACAAATGTTGAAGTCCTCGGAAAGATGACAAAGGAAATGGAAATCATGAATACGATTAAGATAAGAAAGTTACAATATCTCGATTACGTTATGAGAGGTGATAAATTTGTGTTGCTATAAACCATAATTCAGGGAAAAATGCAGGGAAAAACAAAGTATTGGAAGAAGACGCATCTCCTGGCTCAACAATTTGAGAAAGTGGTATAATTGCAGTTCTGTCGACTTGGTCAGAGCTGCAATCTCAAAAGTGAAAATAGTTATGATGATTACCAATCTCCTTAGAGAAGACGGTACGTAAAGAAGAGGAATATGCTATCTAGAGGCTCACATGATACACATATGCGTTGAGATACATATTTACAGGTAAGTAGACAACTAATACGAAGAGTGTCCAATTGGAAATATCTTGGTTGCTATATTACCGAATAACTAGATAAAATTTTAATATATTTTTTAATGACATTCATGAAATGTTTTTATTTTCATTATCATTTGTCATAATTTTTATAAATAAATCATGACAGATGATTAAAGCTCTGCATACATTGCATTCTAATTAAGATATAAATAATAAAATGACAGACACTAAAATAATGGACATTTTACCTATGACATTATACTCAAAACATATGCCGCCAGCCATTTTATGTTAAATTTAACATTCCTAATTAATTAGAACCCTTTGTTATTTCTTGACAGGTTGCGTTTTTTGGCTCAATTATAATAAAAATTCAACTACGCAATACACCTTGAGGCACGTTTTAGCAGCGAGAAAAAAGATACGAAATTGGCCAATTGGCGGTGTTTGCTCGTACTAATTTATTATTTACCTAATAACATTTTTATAATTATATATTAAACAAATCGGTGGAAATTTTTGGCAATCGTTTATACTAATTGAAATTTTGATAATTTATTATGGTTCTCTACCACACGTATTATAACATAAGATCGGAGGCCAATTTTTCTATTAGCATAGGTAAATTTTGGTCTATATATTGAATTATACTAGAAGTACTCAAATAGAGTTAGAACTATACAATTATATTGGATAAAACGACATATTGGTGAATATTTCGTTGTATTGTAGATTTATCGGGAAACAAAGGAGTCTTCTTTCTTCTTTATGTGCCGTCTTCTACCGAAGGTTGGCGACCATCATACGATAGGTTTCTCTGTTTTTTACCGCATGAATTATGTTCGCAGCTTCTGGTATTTGAAAACCATTCTCTCAAGTTTCTCAGCCAGGATTTCTTCTTTCTGCCCAAACCTCTTCTACTTTCAATCTTGCCTTCCACGATAAGCTGTAGCAGACTGTACTTATCATTACGGAACACATGGCCAGGTATGACGCTTTCCTCCTTTTAACAGTTGTTAACAATTCCACCTCTTTACCATTCGTCTTAATACCTCTGTGTTGGTCACTCTGTCTGTCCAAGGTATTCTCAGTATGCGTCGATACAGCCACATTTCTAGAGCCGCTAACTTCTTTATAGTTGCTGCTGTTAACGTCCACCCTTCTACGCCGTAAAGTAGCGTAGAGAGTACGTAGCATTTCGTGGCGCGCCATCGGAGGTTAATGCTTAGGTTGAGGTTGCTTAAGAGCTTTCTCATTTTGATGAATTTGGATCTTGCTATTTCAATTCGGATCTTAATCCACTTGTCATTTACTGCATATCCCAGATATTTAAATCGGTGTACTCTTTCAATACGTTCGTCTTCAATATGCAGGTCGATATGTTGAAATTTTTTTACTGATCACCATAAATTTAGTTTTCTTTCTATTGATCTTCAGTCCAAATCGGCTGCCAATTGTATTAACTCTATGTAGCATCATCTCTAAATCTTCGATGTTATCGGCCAGTATAATAGTATCATCTGCATATCGAAAATTACTTATTGGTACGCCATTAATCTTGATGCCCTCATTGTACTCTTATAGTGCCTCTAGAAATATTTGTTCCGTGTACAGGTTGAAAAGCAGTGGCGAAAGAATACAGCCCTGTCTTACCCCTCTAGAAATGGTTATGTTTTTACTCACCGTATGTCCATTCTTCATGTGGGCTGTTTGATTCCAATATAGATTTTTTATAATCTGGATGTCCTTAGTGTCAAGTCCTGAAAGACATAATAGTTCTATGAGTTTGTCATGTTTGATAGTATCGAATGCTCTCTCATAGTCGATAAAACAGACGTAAGCATCTTTCTGTTGATCCAGGCATTTTTGAATCAAAACTTGTATTGCAAAGAGGGGTTCTCGAGTTCCAAAACCGCATCTAAAACGGAACTGTGTTTTACTTATGCTGTGTTCTAATTTTGCTCGTATTCTGGAATGGATAATACGCAAAAATACTTTAAGGGTGTGGCTCATTAAACTTATAAGGCGATATTCACTACACGTCTTAGAATTATATTTCTTGGGAAGAGGCACAAATGTAGATTTCAACCAGTCCGATGGAATTTGACCAGTATCGTATATCTTATTAAACAGTTCCAATACTACATTCAGGTTGTTCTCGTTTAAAACTTTTAAGAATTCGACTGGTATTTCATCGCATCCTGTTGCTTTCCCATCTTTCGTTTGATCTATAGCGTTTATCACCTCACTTTTCAATATTTTTGGTCCATTCAGATCAAGAGTGTTCGTAGGAATATAACGATAATCCATAAACAAATCTTTTATGTAGATTGCCCAAGTCTGTAACTGTTCTTCTTTATCTACAATAAGTTTATTGTTCTCGTCTATTAACCTACCAAACTGTTTTTTCTTGTAAGTATAAGCAAACTCCTTGATTTTTTTATGCATGTTAAAACTATCGTGTCTTCGTTCTAGCTCTTCTGTCTCTTGACATTTTTCTTGCAACCATTTCTCTTTGGATTCTTTTATCTTTCTGCTGACAGTTCTATCCAGTTCTTTATATTGTTCGGGATTATTCTTATTTTCCCTCCTTCTGTCCATAAGGTGTAAGATTTCATCTGTCATCCACTCGTTCTTCTTCTTCCGCTCGGAGTCACCAATTACTTCTTTTGCACAGACAAAGGAGTAGGATGCGAAAATATGGAGTTGATTCCAGTTTACTCCACTTAGCCTCTTCTACTCAAATCCGATTCTCACCTTCATTTTGGTGTCCCCTGTTAATCCGAGCAACCCAACTGGAGATCCGGTATCCAACCCGGGTGTAACAGTGAGTCGGCAACTGACAAGAGCGGGTGAATTGGTCCTCCAGGTTGGGGGTTGAGCAGTGGGTTAACACCCTCCTCTTGTAAAAATTCTTCTGTTACGGAAACTCCAAAACAATCAACCGGACTGAAATATAAAGGTTTTTATATTTTAGTTGATTTATAATTCTTTTAGCAGGATAGAGGATGTCCAAGAGTCCAATTAAATAATACACTCTCGTTATAAGAATATTTAAAATAAAATTTAAAGGTCTTTT
Organism: Diabrotica balteata; assembly: GCA_918026665.1. Lineage (NCBI taxonomy): Eukaryota > Metazoa > Arthropoda > Insecta > Coleoptera > Chrysomelidae > Diabrotica > Diabrotica balteata. Next base: position 123,331,535 of record OU898279.1, on the reverse strand, counting down.
CTGCTTTAAACATTAACCACTGTATTTTAAGCCATTCTACTTTTATATCTTGCTTCCCTTTTCCGGTTTTCAGAGGTCATTATAAATACCTAAAATTTATCATTCTTTTTCGAACTGGAAATAATTTTCACCCAATCGTCTGGCAAAAAGAAGTCTTTAACATATCGTTTTTGATAAAGTCTCTGTCACAAGACAAATGGTAGTGAGCGGAAACTAGAAACTTGTGATATATGACTGTGGGACTGAAAGTATTGGAGACAGTCATGTATGTATATACAAATAGATGCCAGTTTAATATTTTGATTCTGATTTTCACATTGATCGCTGTACAATATCAAAGTCAGTGTGTTAACATACGTTTTAATGTAGTGTAAAATGCAAGAACCAATTTCTTGTGGGCTACATAAGGCTTTACCTTCATGCAATACATACATTTGTATCTGACCTGTCATTAGATTCTCAATGCCAGAACAATACGTCCATAGTTGTCTCTTTTAAAAAACCACTCCCGTAGAAATAAAAGGAGTATCCAAAGTTTTCATCAAATCAAATGTTATTATTATTGTGGTATCTTTATCCTTGGCTGCATCTTACTTCATTTCACTTCGAGCTGCTTCTGCCGTACATAAAACTCTTTCTGTGTCCATTTTGCTTTTTTCTAAATTTTAGCTTTTTATTTTCATGTTACAAGCATCACATCGTTTGCAGAGGTCATCTCAGAGGTTTGCAGAGGATATCGGAAATGAAGATTAAAATCTTTATAAAATATTTTTAAAAGAATTTGGATACCTTTACTTCTGGTTCTTTACTTTACACATACAAATCAAAAAGTTTTGAGATATTTAAATCAGGTGAGAGAAACTCTTATAGATGCGTATTTGGCAAATTTGTTAATGAAATCTTTTATATTTTAAATATCCGTTTTACTTGTCTTATTTTTAGGGTGGTGCTTGCCTCTTTTATCCAGTGGTGGGATGATTATTTGGCCACCTCTTGATTTGTTTACCAAAGCTCTGGTGAGCCTTCCATCTGACATTTGGAAACTATTTTTTCTTTCTTTAAGAGATAACAACAAATGACAGTTTCGTGGATAAATACAAACTTCACGAAAGAATTGTTTCTTAGACACAATTCTACCACAAGAACTGAAATAGGATTTTTCTAAATTTCTGTCCAACTAGAATCCTTTTCAAACTAACTTATTATTCTTTCGTTTTTTCCACTACTTAATTCAGGTTCCACAGGTCCATCTTCTTTAAAGCTCTCCCTAGTTGTATTGGTCCAAAATATCATACTGCATACTAATCCAACTGTCACTTGGGAAATATTTCCATATCTAATATGAAATATGTACGTCGCCTAACTGTACAACTTGCGCTATTTCTTGTCATATAGTAAAATTTTAGTCACCCATTATACTACCTATAGTAAAATGCCACCTATTGTACTACCTATTTGAATTATACAAAAAAATTAGTTGGATCACTCTGCTTCTAAGGAACTCGTATATCCTACACATCATTTGGCACAAAATATAAATCTCTTGCTCTCTTAGAGCCTTTTAAACCTTCTTTTGTATTTTATCAGTCTCTACTGAATTACTATTCTTCATCCCATTTAACGACTTGACAACCTCATCTCTTGATTCCCGTTATTACATTTTTGTTTAAGATTTCGCAACCTCTGTCTATCCTGTGGTGTTCTTCATTTAGCAACTTTCTATTCGTACCATCTTTGCTTTATTCCAACATCGGGCCTTAACAATCTTCCATCCGCACTCTTAATCTGCCGCATGTGGATTAAGTTCTTTGATGATTTGTCTCTTGCTTTAGAAAATGCTGGATAACTATTTTATTTTCTTGTGTTTCTCTTCATACAGCTGTGCAGAAGATTCCTTACAATTAACTAAAGCGTGCTTTGATGCCGTCCTTACTACCTTGTATATATCTTCATTATCCTTTTTTTTAGACCTTTTATATCTCTTTTTCTAGCTTATTTTTCTCTCTAACATTATGTTGCACTTCATCGTTTCACCACCACGTTCCTTTATCTTCAGTAGTTCCTCTACCAAATGTTTTTTCCAGCACTTCCTCTCCCACTTCGCTTTACTGTTGGCTTCTGATCAGTCACCAAAACCAGCAGTCACCAAAATCACCAGTGGCCAAAATCACCAACGTTACCAAAATCGATAATTGTTTATAAATTTTGTAAAAATTAACTTACAATTTTGTGATTTCTCTTAAAGGGGAGACTTACTCTGTTTAACAAATTTTTAAAATTTTAGCTCGATTTTAGCTGGCCAAAGAGCTAGTGGTACCATATGACGGGTGCAGACTTTGGCTTTTAATATGTACCAAAGAAAGTTAATGCCTTGATGTATAAACATCGTGTTGCAAAAGCATTTGTATTTTTAAAATCTAATATTGAAATATCCAAATATTTTTTTCATATTTAAAACCCTCACTATTTTACAAAAATTCTTACAAAAAAACCAATTTATTTTGGGGCAACTAGGTATAAAATTGGTATAAATAGTAGAAATAAAATAAACTCAAACAACATTGTCTGTGAGTTTAAAAATGAGACAGAAATGAAAATTACTTATAGGCTTCAGGGGGAACTAAAAATTCGAATGTTTAAAAATATGAATGTCCTTCAAAATACTGCAATCTTCTAAAGCTATTTTCTTGTGGCATTTTAAATTAATTACTATTTAACTGGGAATAAGCCACAATTAAAGATAAAAATACGTTTATTGACGTTTCAATTTCCATTTCGAAAATCGTTCTCAAAATACAAACAGTAAATTAAACAACTTTTGTTTTTTGTTACATACCTAGTGAAAAATTCTTCTAATAATTTAATTTTATCTGACTCATTTATATTGACAATTCAGACATACATTATGCATTTTAAAGTAGACGACTTTAAAATGATATTGCCAATATTGTTGAGTTGCGCTCCTGGGACGATTTCACTTATAAGATAGTTTATTCGATTACATGAAATCAACTTTAACTTAAAGCTTATTCCCAGTTAAATAGTAATTACTGTTAGATAGCCGATAGAGCTATTAGATTATCCGACCCTATCAATAGACCTCAGGCCATTAAAAAAGCAAAAACAGCACTAACACTTAATTCATACCCGCACCACCTTATCGACAACACTTTCAAATGGAAACTGCATAAATTTTACAATAACAGTAATAACAATGAAACAAACAGGGTAAAGAAAAACTATATGTCTCTACCCTACATAAAAGGATTATCAGAACAAATTGCAAATCTTCTGTCTAAACATAATATTACAATTGCTCATAAAGGGCACAATCTTTTGAAAAGGAATTTTACAAGATTAAAAACAAAAACCCCTCTATTAAAAAGATCGCATGTTGTATATGAAATTTCCTGCTCGAATTGTGATGGAGTTTATATTGGACAAACCAGTCAGCTACTTAACTCAAGAATACGTTCCCACAAAATATGACAAAAAAAACTCAACCGCCCTCACAAAACATGAAAACGAAAAAAAAACATAAATTTGATTTTGAGAAAACCAAGATCCTAAAAAGTGAACCCAATAGGAAGAAGCTTCTAGAGTCTATACAAATAAAAAAAATAATAACGCAATAAATGATAAAAAAGATGTGAAAATTTTGAACAAAATATATTTTAACTTAATTTAAAAACACATAAAAGACAATCTCAAAATGCCTATGATGTTAAAATAACTGATTGTTTAAACAATAAACTAACTTCAATAAACAACACATTAGATTTAAAACACATTTTACATGTAGTGACTTAGTGGGTATGTCCTATGTTTTAATATTATTTTAATTGTGATGTCTACTTGTTAGTACCGAATTTTTACATGCTTGGTAAGTCAAAAGTTTAACTTTTAAACCGTATTATGTCTATCATAGAATGTTTTTTTTTAGTCAATATTTTTTCTTGAAAAAGTCATGGATTTCTTGCCGTAACGCCGAAAAAAATATATAAAAATGTCTTAGTATCAAATTAAGTTTTTTATGAACCTAAGCCCAAAAAAATCCACTAAAATATTATATATATATATATATATATATATATATATATATATATATATATATATATATATATATAATATATATATATATATATTATATATATATATATATATATATATATATATTATATATATATATATATATATATATATATATAACCGTAAATAATATCTTCTTGAATAATATAATCGGTTTAATTACCCGTTAAGCTCATAAAGATTAATGAAAAGTCCTATAATAAACTTAATTGTAATATCATCTTTTCAGTAACACTAAATACAACATAAAAGAAATCATTGACAATTATAAAACTGTTCTGAATTAATAATGAACTTGCAGAGGATAATAATTCTTACACTGCGTGATTCACAAAAGATCCGACAATCGAGGAGTGTTTGGGAAAGTAGCCCGGTTCGGCGTATTCTTGTCAATATTTTTGAGAAGTGTACAGTTCCCAAACCGCTACACCTTCATATTGAAAGTAAAATATTACACCGGTTTGACCTTCCTTAGGTAATTCCCATAATTTCGTATAATTTTCACACACATCCCATAGATGTAATTGCTAATATTTTGAAGAAGTGCGTACGGAAGGTAGGATAGAGTTGGGTATAAACGTTCTTTTAGTTGATTCGTTTCACTGATACTGATTCGCCGGTAAAAGTTGAATTATTAAGTCTGAAATTGACATTTACCACTACTTCCTAGACCTAGTTTCTATATTACTGATGATACGAAGCTATGATTTGTTGACGTCTTGATTCTAGTACAGTAATACTTCTTTAAGCGACTACTCCTATAATAAGCAATTCTGAATTTACAGTCAATAGAAATGGAATTTCCCGTTATTTTATACCTCTTCATACTGATCGTTCTCTTAAATGACAGTGGGCATCCATCATCCAAATTTTCTAGCACTTGTCAATAATAAGAATGACCTTAATAAACCTAATTCAAATTTTACTAAGCGTATAAATTCCTTAATGGTAAGCGGATCCATCAAATTAATTTCTATAGCTTTTCAGATTTGGTTTTAACATTTAATTTAATATTAAACTGTTATGTGTTAACTCGTGTTGCCTCCTACTTATTCAATTTTTTTGCTGGACTTGGTGCGTAACAGTATTGTTAAACGGTTTTTTTACTGTAGTATCATTGTTGTTTTAGAACTAACGAGTATGGCGGGATAGAGCAAACGCTTCTCTGACAAAGAAAAAATGGATATAATTAACAAGGTATAAAAAATAGATATATAATAAGTGAAAAGAATGGCATAATTTCCAGGAAGTTGACCGCAAACCTTAACGTAGACCAGAATCAAGTTACTATATTGATAAAAGATAAAGAATTAGGTCAGAAATTCCTTTTAAAAAGGCGGCAACGCTGACCAAAAAAAGAAAATTGCCCAAAAACCGAAAAATTTACTGGATATATGCTGTATTTAATTTATTTTTGTAAAGCTCAAAACATAGACTTGCCAATATCTGGACATATAATTCAAGCCAATGCCCTCGAAGTTGCGCAATGACTGGGACTAAGTAATATTCAGGCATCAAATGGTTGGTTAGAAAGATTTTGTCGTCGACACGATATTAATTTAAAGACAATATGTGACGAATCTACTGATGTAAATTTCAAAAACGTAAAATTTTGAAAAAAAAAGCTATTTGCTACTTTAACGGATTATTCCCAAAAGATATGATTATTGCAAACTAGATGGTATCCACTATCGTGCGTTTCCAAGAAGAACACACGCTTTGTAAAATGACAAAAATCTTGAAAGAAAAGCTGCAAAATAACGAATTACAATTTTATTCTATACAAATATAGAAGGTGAAAAAGAACCCGACTAAACAAATTAAAAGGATGATGGAAGAGTTAGAACATAAAATACCAATAACAAAGGCCTTAAACAAACTTTAAAATACAAAACTCGGTTTAAAAAGGAGGACAAATTGTACAAAAGAGTCTATCAGGGACAAAATGTAAAAATAAATAACGAAAACTGAACAACGACATCTTACGACAACGACAACGACATGTACTGAAAAATAAAAAAAATACCTTCGAAACTTTGAACCAAAGCATTTAATTCTTATATTCTCCCAGATATTGAGAATATCATTTTAGAACCGATAAACTAATTTATTAATTAGAAAGAGATTAAAAGTAAAAAGCGGTATTAAGCAAGCAGCTTCGTTAAAATAGACTACTAAATTCGACTTGTATATGTCGAATAGTACAGAACATCGCAAATTTATTTGGGCGCCATTCTTCACTTTGTGCTTCACTTATACTTGCTCATTAATTACTATTTAACTGGGAATAACCCATAATTAATGATAAAAATACGTTTATTGATTTAAATTATATTTTTATTCAATTTACTGTTTGTATTTTGAGAACGATTTCTGAAGTGGAAATTGAACCGTCAATAAACGCATTTTTATCTTTAATTGTGGCTTATTCCCAGTTAAATAGTAATTAATTTACAATGCCACAAGAAAATAGCTTCAAAACAATATACTTGTTCATTTCCAAAGCAGTTGCTTACTACTAACAAATCTTCAGTATCTTGTCATCTGTAAACTATGGTGCCGTGGTTATATATTCTGAGTCACCACGATTCAACTTCTAATTCTCTAATTATTTTCATCCATCTTATTGTCCTCAGAACCTCAATCTATTTCGTGACGCTCTATTACTACTTCTCCTTTGCATCCTGATGGATCGTAGTCTTTATTATCGGAGTTACTAGTCTTAAAAGGATTGACTGCTAATTCTGTATCGCTGGCAAAAATTGTTGCCTCTTGATCCAGATCTTTCTGCGTCAATATCTTTTTTACTAATCTAGTATTAAACAAGACTGTTGGGACACATATAACCCAGGATAAATTGCATTTCAGACATATTTGACCTATAAAACAAAACACTGGTTTTATTGAATATATTTACCTTTTTTTCAGGTAGTTCCACTCACTAAAACAAATTCGCAACAACATTAACAACGCACAACTGTTCCTGTGGTTATCATCAACAAAACTACATAAACAAAGTCGACAGATCCACATCACAAAAAAATGCAGCGCGAAAATGGTTTGCCATATTACAGCTTACACAAATTATTCTTTTAAAATTGTTGTTGAGCTCTTAAAAGTTGGTTGCGATAAATAATCATGTTAAACAGTCCACATTTGATCCAACAGACTTGATAATTTAATGACTGATATAAATATGTCCCATCAACCTTGAAAGGGTTAATAGTTTATATTTTTCACCTCTCATGATATATCCCAAGTATTCCAACTTGCTTATTTTTATGAAATTTAAGACTTTACATTGTTTTTCTTCTTCTTCTTCTTTTGGCATCATAACCTTGGATGGGTCTTTGCCTGTCTGGCTATGTCCTTCCATTCAGATCTCTCCTGTGCTCTTCATCTCCATTGTCTTATATTCCATTCCATCTTATGGGCCTTCCTTTTTTTGCCTTCCTATGGGCTTCCATTGTAAAATTTTCTTTGTTGTTTTTACATCGTTTTGTCTTTGCACATGTCCCAGCCATGACAGTCTTTGGCTTTTCACAAATCTTACAATGTCATAATCTTCATTTAACTCATTAACCTCGTCGTTTCTCCTGATTCTCCATGTGCCATCTTCCTCTTGTACCGGGCCATATACTTTTCTCGGTATTTTTCTCTCGAATGTCCTAAGTTGGGCTTCATCTTTTTTCGTCATTACCCAAGTTTCACATCCATAGGTTACTACGGGTCTAATCAGTGTTCTGTAGATAGTCATTTTGGTTCTTTTGTCTAATAATTTCGATGTCATCAACCTTTTATTAGCATAGTATGTACGATTCCTGCTGGAAATACGTGCATTAATTCCGCTACTTACGGAGTTCTTCTGATTGAGTTCTGTGCCGAGATATGTAAAGGCATCCACTCGTTCGATAGTATAGTTGTCTATTGTGATATTATTTTCATTGTCAGTTATTCTTCTGACTGTCCTATACTTCGTTTTTGCTTCGTTTATTTTGAGACCTCTTTTTCTTGCTTCAGGATCAATTTGTTTGAACACTTCCATTAGTCGTGGCTTATTCCTACTAATGATGGCTACATCGTCTGCATATGCAGTAATTTGTACTGATTTGGTGTTTATATGGCCGGTTATATTGGTTTTTCTGATGAGTGCCTCAAGAACTAGGTTGAATAGCATGGTTAATAGGGCATCTCCCTGTCTTACTCCCATGTTGATGTTAAACAGGGGAGTCAGTTCTCCATCTACTCTGACTGCGGCTTTTGAACCATGCAACATTTTTATGAGGCTGATGTATTTCTTAGGTATACATTGTTTTTCTAGTTGTTATAAAACTTAATCACTTCTTGTGCGATCTATCCATATATTTTCCGAATATATCCATAACACCACATTTCGGATGCTTCTAAGTTTTTGATGCTATATTGTTTTAGTGTTGAACAACATACAAAAGGGTGGAGAAAAGGTGACATCGAAGCGTTTTCTTCCGAAGCGTTATATTGATATTGCAATTAAAGAAAAGTTTCCTGATTCTGTTAAAATCTAACAGTGCAATTTTAATACGGCATCTTATTTCTTTTGTCTGATCAGTACATTATTTGATCAGTGCTTTAAGGTGTTTGTACGGAGATATTTGATCAATTTCTGTATTTTTTATTTAGTACTAGCCTAACTTTGATGTTTTGTACTTTTTTTAATACCATGAACTTGGTTAACTTACAATTTACAACTTCGGTACTTAAATTAAATTTTAGTCCATATTCGTTGCAATGTATATTTAGTTGTTGAGCAGGATGTTGCAGTTTTTCTGGTGTTCCCACCATAAGGACCGAATCGTCAGCATATAGTTATATTACTAAGGGCTCACCGTTTATTATTAGTCTCTTATTTACTTTGGTCAACGTTAATTCTAAGATGGATTCATTGTTTAAATAAAACAACAATGATGATTAAATACATCCTTAGCTCACCCCACGGCGAATCAAGATATTCTGTCAGTTCATTTACTGTCTCTTTCGTTGTTTGATTTCAATAGAGGTTAATTATAATTTTTATGTCTCCACTGTCTATATTTTTATTTAAAGACGATTGTGCTGCACTTTGCCAAATGCCTTCTCAAAATCAATAAAATATATATATATATATATATATAGTATATATATATATATATATATATATATATATATACTTCCTGATTCCTGTCTAGGCATCTCTTTGAAAAATCACTCACTGCATAGAGTGTATCCTCTATTCCCAGACATTTTCTAAATCCCATTTTTGTGTTAGGTACTTATGCGTTTGTCTAACTTTTTATGGATTCTAATGCGAATTACTATTGTGTGTGATATTTTTTGCACTCCTTTGCATTAGCTTTTTTGGAAACCAGAGTAAATGTCGTTTGAAGTTATTCTTTTGATATCGTATTCTATATATTATGTTATTACAGGTATTATACCTGTTCTTCGTTAAAATTTTCTTATTCTTAATTTCTCGTCCCATGTTTTACGTTTTATAAATATCGGTTCTCGGTTCTCGATTCTGGTCCTACAGTTTTTGATTCATTTTTATAGGTTCTCTATATTAGCCTCCGGTTCCTTATTAACTATTTGTTTTGAGCTTGTCGTTTATCGCTACACTTTTTCGTTTGCTGATCCTTAATTTTATTGTCTGAATTTTGAAATTAATTCGGTTGAAGAAACATATTTCGTGTTCCTTTGCGGATTCTCCTAATAAATTGATTGGAAACCGAGTCGACTCTACTCTACGATCCAATAAATAACTCATTGCGCAATTCGGTGATTTAAACATCTTCAAAAGGAGACATTGTTAATAATGATTCACTAGCGGTTCTTGTAAATTTAACAAGGCGACCGAAACGGTGAATGAGAAAAGTGACCTGTGCAAGTTTTAGGTATTCGATTACATTAATAATATATGCTGTAATATTTCTTATTCTGGCTACACAAGAAACTAATAAATTCCGACGTCCTGGGTATTCATGAAATAAGTTTACACAAGCACGGACGGTATTTATTGTGTAAGATGTAAGAGGCGTCAAAAATTTGTTCCTTATAAAAAATAAGGAATTTTTTTTTTTTTTTTTAGAATTTCCGCATCAACTATTAAAGGTTATTAGCGGGTTTTACAGATTTTACAGTTGTTATTACAAATACAAATTTACTAATTACAAATTGCGTATTAAATTACACATAATAAATTACAAATTACAAAGAGATACATATAATATAACTTAAATTTTGTGTAGTAAACGTATGTCCTTAAGGAATTTGATTGTATTAGAAACATTACTGTTTAAAATATCTTTAAGTTTCTTTGCTTCTTCTGGTACGTTGTTGATGGCTCTTTCGTAGGAATAAAGAGGACATTCAATCAATACATGTTGAACAGTTATTGGACATTCACAATAGAAACATTCAGGTGGTAGTTCTTTTGTTATGAGATGCTGGTGAGTTAACGCTGTGTGTCCAATTCTTAGTCGGTTTATAATTACTTGTTGCCTTCTGTTTTCTGGAAATTGTAGTTTAGTGCCAATCCTAGTTTTTACGTTTTTAAGGTTAGCCTTAGTAGAATTCCACATTTGTTGCCAATTTTTTACACAGTGCTGTTTAATATTGAGCTGGATATCACTGAATGGAATTGTAGTCATAATTTCAGTTTGCTCGTCAGTAGCAGCTTTCTTTGCTAATTCATCTACTTTCTCATTTCCTGCAATACCTGTATGTGATGGTACCCAGAGAAATGTAACGTTCACGTGTCTGTTTTGTAGGTGATAAAGTCCTAATTGTATTTGTTGCAGGATAGCATGTACTGGATATATTTGCCTTAAGCTCTGAAGAACAGATAAAGAGTCAGTAATGATAAGAAAATCTGAGCTTGCATGACTCTTACACATGTCTAAAGCCTTTAAAATGGCGATTGCTTCTTCCGTGAAAATGCTGCAGAATTGAGGGATGCGAGCTGCATATTCAGACTTTCCTAGAATAAATGCCGCTGCGTGTCCGTTTTCAGTTCTTGACGCATCGATAAAAATCTTGTTATGGTCAGTGTATTCTAATATCCGTTCTTGATATAATTTGTTAATGAATATGGGATTTGTGGTACTCTTTGGATAGGCCGTGAGGGATAGATCAATAGTGGGAAAATTAATAGTCCAGGGAGGTATAGTTCGTTGTGTAGGGTAAGAATGTGTGAGCTGGTCCATCTCAAAACCGTATCTCGTTAGACGTTCTTTAAGGGGTGGATATTTAATTTGTTGATGGCAATGAGTAGGTGGATATATTTTATAAAGAAGCGGATAGTTTGTGTTATTAGGGTTGGAAGATAATATCGCGGCATAATTTAAAGAAATGTGTTGTCTTCGTATTGATAGGGGAGATTCATTTAGGATAACCTGAAAACTTGAAACAGGACTAGTTCGGTAAGCATCCAGAATTAGTCTTAAACATGTGTTTTGTATAATGTCTACTTTTTTAAGTATATAATTACTCGCAGTTGAATAGCATATTGCACCATAATCCAGTTTACTTCGGATTAATGATTGGTATATATGCAGCAATTTTATGGTGTCCGCTCCCCAAGATCGGTTTGATAGCATTTTAAGGAGATTTATTTTAAATTGGCAGGATACGACTAGCTTTTTAATATGTTCTGCCCATGTTAACTGACTGTCCAGTCTTAGGCCAAGAAAGTCAATGCTTTCTACTTGTTCTAGGTTGATACCATTTAGAGTAAGTGTTGTTTTGCAATCAGTTTTTTTTTTATTGAATACGATGAAACGAGATTTATCACCTGAGAACGTAAAACCAGTCTTTTGGGACCAGTCTTCTAGTTTATGCAGAACTGATTGCAAAATGTTTGAGGCTAGTGTAATATTGCAGCTACTAGTATATACAACTAAGTCATCTGCATACAGACCTGCTTTCAAAGGTAGCTTTATCTTTTGAGCGATATTATTAAGGTTGAGCCCTGTGGAATACCGTTTTCAAGACATTCTGTTTTTGAGGTAATTCCATTTACACGTACTTGAAATATCCTATTATTCATGAAATGTTTTACAAAGGCAAGAAAATTTCCCTGGATACCCCAATTGGACATGGTTTGTAAAATGTTGTATCTCCATGCAGTATCAAATGCTTTATTTATATCAAAAAATATGGCAATTACTTTCTGGTTATTTCTAAAGGACTCACATATAATATAGTCAATAGCTACTAAGGCATCATGAGTTGATCTACCTTTTCTGAAACCGCTTTGGATATGGCTTAATAATTGGTTTTTTTCAAGAAACCACATTAATCTGTTATTTAAAATTTTTTCTAGTAGTTTGCATGTATTATTTGTAAGAGAAATTGGTCTATAGGAAAGGGGGTCAGTTTTTGATTTGAAAGGTTTTAATATGGGAATAATTGTTGATTCAGACCAGATTGAAGGAAATTTTTTATTAAGGTAAATGTGATTGAAAATGTCTAAGAGAATTAATTTTCCTATGTACGGCAAGTTTTTGATAAATATGATTGGTATATTATCAGGACCCGATGAAGTGTTTTTTGATTTATCTAGAGCTTCTTCAAATTCTTGATATGTGATGGGGAAATTTAGTGGATTATCACTATCTATTATAGATATATCTGTCATTTCACGTTTATTTTTGAAATCTAAAAATGCGGGATTGAAGTTTGCATTGCTTGAATTATTCTTATATACATCTGACATAATATTACTAATTTCTTGTTTGGAAGATATTAATTTGTTTTTATAATAAAGAGTGTTAATATGAATTGAGTTTTGTTTACCTTTTAATGTACGAACTTTATTCCAGATTGTAGTCATAGGTGTTGATGAATTTATGGTAGAGACATAATTTGACCATGTTTCTTTTTTACTTTTCTTAATAAGATATTTAGTTTTTGCTCTAAGTTTTTTAAAATTGATAACATTTTCTGTTGTTTTATGTCTTTTTAAAACATTGAAAGCATGTTTGCTAGATTTCATAGCTAAGGCTATTTCTTCACTCCACCATGGTACTGGTTTTCGTTTACAAGGTTTTGTTTTTCCCACTGCAATATTAGCGCATTTTACTATAGTATCATTGAAATGATGAAGAGATGAATCTATGCTATCTTCTAGAATAAAGTTCGTAAGATAATTATTTAATAGATCTCTATATAAGTTCCAGTTTGCTGAGTTTAATTTCCATTTTTGGTAAACAGGAATATTTGGTTGATCATGCAAAATGGTTTCAATTGTTACAGGAAAATGATCGCTATTATATAGATAATCAAGACTATTCCAAGAAAAACTTGTAGCTAATGTGTGATCAAAAATAAGGAAATTGAAAAATACTTTATTTTAATTTTTACTGATACTGACTTAATAATCAAACAAAAGTTCAAACATTACAGATGAAAGAGATACAAAAAGATATTATATAAAGGAAACAAAATTTGGTGTTAATGAATTCAATTAGTAAAAATATTATTATATTTGTTAATACTTATAATAAAATAAAAACAAATAATATTAACATTCCACAGACCGTACTGAGCCGCGTGAAAACTGCGAGCAAGTGGTAGGGGTCTAACCTTAAAATGCTTCTTCTTATTTCGGTTTTGAAGGTTGGCGGCCTAAATAACAATTATTGTAGCTTTGAAAACTGCTACAGCAAAGATCTCTGTGGATGAGTGGTTAAACTATCTCCTCAGGTCTTTCAGCCACAACTTTTGGCGTATTTTACTTGATTTTTTGCCTTGTACTTTATTTCATCATCATCATCATTCAGCCAATCGCGTCCACTGCTGGACATAGGCCTCCCTCAGTTCTTTCCAGTGTTCTCTACACTGGGCCGCTTGTAGCCAGTTTCCCGCTACACGTTTAATGTCATCGGTCCATCTAGTCGGTGGTCGTCCTCGGCTTCTTTTATAATTTCTGGGCCTCCATTCCATAATACGTCTTGTCCACCGTCCATCTTGTGTTCTGGCTAAGTGCCCTGCCTAGTTCCACTTAAGCGTCGTGGTTCTTTCGATGACGTCTTGAACTCCTGATCTTCGCCTAATTTGTTGGTTTGTTATGTGGTCTCGAAGGCTCACGTTCAGCATTGCACGTTCCATGGCTCGTTGTGTAACTCTAAGTTTATTCGCAGATTTTTGCGTGAGTGTTAATGTCTCTGCTCCATAAGTTTGTACAGGTAAACACATTGGTTATAAACCTTTCGCTTGAGACACATGGGAATTGAACTTTTTAGAATATGGCTTAATTTGCCAAATGCTGCCCATGTTAGACCTATTCGCCTCTGTATTTCCTGTGTTTGATTGTCTCTGCTTATTTTGATTTCGTGTCCCAGATATTTGTAAGTGTCTGTTTGTTGTATGGTATTATTGTCAATAGTTATATTTCCACTCATTACGAGATTTGTTAAAATTTTAGTTTTCTCAAAGTTTATCTTTAATCCTGCACTTTCAGACAGACTTTTAAGCGAATGCATCATAGAAACCGTATCTTGTAAGTTATCTGCGATTAATACAACATCATCTGCAAACCTTAGGTGATTTAATCTTTCTCCATCTATATTGATGCCCATATCTTGCCATTGAGTACCCTTAAATATTGACTCTAGAGCTGCCGTGAACAATTTTGGTGAAATATTGTCTCCTTGTCTAACTCCTCGACCTAAGCTGAATTTTTCTGTGTCTTCGTGCAGTCGTATACTTGATGTAGCGTTCTGATAGATGTTTTTGATTAGTGTCGTGTACCTGTAATTTATTCGGCTTTGATTTAGGGCTTCCAGTATTGTTTCAAACTCTACAGAATCAAAAGCCTTCTCGTAATCGACAAATGCAAGAACCAGTGGTATGTTGTACTCGTTGCACTTTTCTATTAATATCTTTATGGTATGCAAATGGTCATTTGTGCCATATCCTGCCCTGAAGCCTGCCTGTTCTTTGGGCTGATAGAAATCAAGTTTAGGTGTTAGCCTCTTTGTTAAAATTTTCATAAAGAGTTTGTACATATGTGTCAAGAGGCTGATGGGTCTATAATTTTCTAATTTAGTAATATCGCCTTTTTTGTGTAACAAGACTATTACTGCATTGTTCCAGTCTTTTGGAATCGTACCCGCATGTAAGCATTTAGTAAACAGTTCGCTTACTGATTTTAATAAAATTTCTCCACCTGCTTTTATTGCCTCGATAACGAGTCCGTCATCACCAGGCGATCGATGGTTCTTCATTTCCTTTAAAGCAGCTCTTACTTCTGACACAGTAATGGGTAAAAGTAATTCCGATCCCTGATTTATGAGAGTCTTTACTCGTGTCGGGAAATTGTCTTGTGGTCTTTGGCTGGTATAGAGGTCTTTATAAAATTCTCTAGTTATTTTCAGAATATTTTGTTTATCTGTTGTTGCCTTTCCGTCTTTATCTCTCAGTCGTATATTTCTTTTTTACTTTGCGTAAGTTTTCTTTTCATTATCTTTAAACCTTTGATCTCTTCTACTGTTTGAGTAATTACATTAGTATTATATCTTCTTACATCTTTTCTAATTTCCGCTGAAATTCTTTTATTTAGTTTTTTATATTCTTCTTTGTTTCCCTTTTCGTTCTCGCTTAGGTTTCGTCGTATTTCCATGAGAGCCCTTGTATCTTTGCTAATCTTTTCACTTTTGGTGTCATTTTTCTTGCAAAATTTGAGTTGTGCGTTTCTAACTGAGTCTGTTATTAATTTATTGTGATCGTCGATACTTAGAGGTTTGGGATTATTACTCTGTAAAGTTTCGGCTATATTTCTTATGTATGCTTCTGGATGATTTGGTGAATTCCAAACTATGCGTTTGCAACTGTTTATCATCTTTGCTCGTTCTTTTTGTAGATTAATCGTTACTCTAGCTCTTACTGGTCTGTGGTCGCTTCCTACTGATAGTTTATTAAGTACAGTGACATCTTGAATAATTTGCTTTTTGTCTGTTATTATATAATCATATTCGCTCTTAGTTCTTCCGTCTGGACTAGCCCACGTCCATTTTCTATTCTGTTTCTTCTTAAAAAAGGTGTTCTTTATTTACCTATCTCAAAATAAGGTAAACTAACTTCATGGTTATCAACTATAAAAATCCAGATTCTGGTGCGTTATTGGCAGCAAATAAAGAGGTCGAGAAAGTTGACATAGAAAATTACCCTTACCTTACAATGGAATGACGTTGAAGAAATTAGGTTTAGAATCAAAATTGTATGATCCATATTGACAAAGATGCGAAGTTTAGAGACCAATATGCGAATAATGGCTTGCTATGTTCTTCCAGTGCTACTACGTGGAGCTGAAGCCTAAATACTGACGCAAATCACTAAAAGGAAGATCGATGCCTTAGATGTGCACCTACTGGAGAATTTTAAAGATATCTTGTGTGGATCATGTCAGCAATGTCGAAGTCATGGAATTCCTGAGAAAAGAAAAAGAAGAGCTTAACTTAGCGCAACGAAGAGAGATGTCGAATTTTTCAACTCGGCATGCAGGAAATAAATATGGAATGTTCGAAGCATGTATGAGCCTGGTAAACTAAGGAACATAGTTCATATTTCCATATTTCTTCAATTTTGGGTAGTAAAAATGTCGTAAGAACCACTCCTACATCTCCTTCGACTCTGAGCAACGTGATCTCCTTTAGTGTAGGTCAGTTACTCTGCCCATCTTTTTGTGTTGCAATAGGACTCTTTTTCATTTTAGGAATAAAAATTTTAAAAATATTTGATGACCACTGACTAAAAAGAGAAGATTTGGCTGATAACTTGTCAGATATCTAGGATGCTTAAAGGACTTCAGTGATGAAAAATGGTATGGTCTAATAAATTATTCTAGAAGAACACAAAGCGACTCTGTAGACGAAGATTTTCAAAATTCAGATTTTATAGAAATACAGCAATCATGCCAATATATGCAAACATGCAAACAATGCAAAGGGACATACGATTAAGACTACCACTAGCCAAAATTGTGTGGTAAATCAAGTGAAGAAAAAGAAAGATTAGGAAACATATTAATTTGTAGGAACTACCACTAGCCAAAATTTTGAAGCAACTTACTTGGAGGAAAAGAAAGTTTTAGAAAAATATTAATTTGTAGGAATAAGATTTATTTTGTTTTAGAATAATATTTTATTTTGGTACGCTTTTGGAATAAAATATTTGGTTAAACTGAATTTATTTATATAATATGTATTATTTTTAAAACACCTAGTAAACTGCTAAATCGCCAATTATAAGGTAATTCCTGGCCAGTATATATAACTATCTTGTTTGTTGTATGTAGTAAAATCTCAGACGCTTTCTGTAGCTTCTTTGAAAAAGGGTAAAGCCTTACAAATATGATGTAATAGCAGCATATTAAGAGCCTTATCAGTGGCCTGGCTAATTAATTGTGAGGTTTTACGTATAATGAAAAATGAGTCATTTATAGAATGAAAGATAGCAAATGTGCATATATGGGCCGTTATAAAAAATGAGCTGAGGTATTCCATGTAGTACCTTGTTTTGTAGGGCAATCTGTCTGTATGAAAAAAAGGATTAAGATCAAAACTAAATTTTAATTCAAGACGTATTTTATCAGACTATTTCAAGTAACTGCTAGCAAAATAAAAATAGCCATGCTAGTCGCCAACATCCGAAACAGATAGGCATCTTAACCCTTAACTGGTGATGTGCCACAGTTGTCACGCAACTGGTGACGTGCCATCAAATAGACACCGCAAATAAATTAATATTAAGAAATTGCAAATGTTTTTCCTTTAAAATTTTTTTTAACGTACCTACGTATGTCAAACCTTTCATCTTTAGGATATCCACTAGTTCTATAGAGGAAAACCAGTTATCGGCGGTTACGTTCCTGTTTGTATTATAAAGAGGCTTGCACAATTGGAGAACAGATTGAGTTGGAACATTTTTTTTTCTTGATTATCCAGGCCTACTCCATCGGTATTTTTTCCTCCATATATATAGGCATTGAATAAATAACTGGTTCGGGCATCACTTAGACACATTACTTTAATCCCATGCTTTGCAGGCTTTTGTGGCATGTAGATCATGAATTTACATCTCCCTCTAAATTTAAGAAGTATTTCGTTGATGAATACAGTGGTACCAATAGCATATGGCTTCTGACTGTTCTGTACAAACATGTAAAAAACATCAGAAATAGCAGCACATGGATCAGTCTTGTTTCTTTCATCGCTTGTAAAAGCATTGTCAAATCTCAGAGCGCTTAAAATGGTCAAGAATCTTTTTTTTGACATTACGGAACGGAATATATCTCAGCCAGTTCCGTCTGTAGCAAAGAATGATTTCACATCTTTGTGATTCGATTTAAATATTGATGAATATAGCAGCAATCCTAAGAAAGCTCTAAACTCAACTGTGTCTACATGAGCTAATTCTGACCTGCACACTTGCTTAAAGTAGATAATTTCTGATTGGTCCACTCTAGTATTATAGCAACTATATTTTCAGATAATAATCTTTTAAATATGTACTTACAATTATTTTCATGTAAACGAATTGCAGTGGGAATCTTGATTATGTTATGTATAGCAGTGCGTACATTTTTTGCTTAACCACTTGAATCTATTTTTACCATAAAAATATTTTTATCATTATTACCTTTATTCTCGCTTTCAGGTGAAAGTACTTGTTTCTTCAGAAGGTAACAAAACTTCACTGCTGTCGTTATCGCCTTCTTGCTCATTATTTGTTTCGTGCTCATTAGGTAAAAAAGTTTCATCCAATATAGGTACTACCGTCAGGATTATCAAGGTCACTGTCACATTAGTTATACCATTGTAATGCAATATTACTAAAATCTGCATCACTTACTTTTATTTTCTTGGACGTGGTAATTCAAAGTAGGTGTCAAAAGGATTAAGAAGAATATCATTCTCAGTAATGGTTTATATCGTTTTCACTCATAAATTAATATAAGAATAAAAATTGTAAAAATTGAGTTTCAGCTGACCGTTACTCGTCACATATTATAGGTATCCGCTGATGTAGAAAATCAGCTGCCTAGTCAAGGATTTGCTAAGAAGTAGGCATTAGAACTCTTGACTCAGATGCAAAACTCTGTATTTGTGATTGCATGATGCACTGTGATTTGATCACTCTGTAATTGCATTTGTCAATCAAATTATATTGCCTCTGCTGTACATGATACTCTCATAAAATTCAACTTTAAAAATTAAATAAAAAAGTTTATTTATTTGCAGATGGATGTGGTAGACAAACAAAAAATAGCACAATGATGTCTATGATAATCTACTGGTTGACTTATGAAGCACCTGGTCACATTAAGAATGTGGAGTTTACGTTTCTTGTTGTGGGTCATTCCTTTTTGTTATGGTGGATTTTTGGTATGGCAGAAATGGAGATAAATAAACCGTTGTATTAAATCAAAAAAAAAAATATGGAAAAATAATTGGAAAACACTCAAAGGTGCTGAGACTTAGTATAGACTGGCATATATTACACTGGAAAAAGACAAGTGGCGTTGTTGTTAAAAAACCTTCCCAGTGGCATATTAAATATAATGCATCGAAAATATTTATATATTGTAACGACAAAGATCATATGGCCACAGTAAGGGAAAATATTTTATCGTTCTAAAATAGAATTTAGCAAGTCTATAATATGAAAAGCGAAAAAGGATGTTTATTGAAAGGAGAGAAATCGTCTATATAAAATCGTCCTTAGAAAACAATTTGTTCCGGAACAATGGGCATACCAGTACAAGAGAATATATTACATTCACTACTTTTCGCAGATGCTCAAGTCATTTTTGCACAAGACAGGGAGGATATGGAATATAAGATAAGGAAATTAAAGGAAGAATATGAACTTTAGGGACTCAAGATAAATATGTGCAAGACCGAGTACTTATGTATTGGATCCGAGGTTGCAGATTTGAATTTAAATTTAGAAGAAGGGACTATTAAGAGTTGTAAGACTTTTAAGTACTTAGGGTCAATGATTAGCCAAGATGGTACTTGTATGAAAGATATAGAAATGAAAATAGCACGGGGAAAACAAGCCACAAAAGCACTTCATGAAGTGATATGGAACAACACTCTAATCAAACAAAATAAAAAGAGGATCTTTCAAAGCATAGTGATGAATATTACCCTATATGGACCAGAAGTATGGCCAATGACAATAACAATACGAAATAAAATAAGAACAGTTGAACTGGACTTTATGAGAAGATGTCTACAAATCACAAGAGCGGATAGAATAAGAACGGAGAAAATATGGAACATAATGGAAGTAGAGTGCTCAATTACAAAAAAATTGGAAAACAGAGCCCTGCAGTGGTACGGGCATGTACAAAGAATGCCAGAGCATGGGTGGCCGAAAAGAATATTAAACTGAGACTCGCTAGGAAAAAGACGGAGAGGAAGACCTGCTACAAGATGGAAAACATACGTCGGAAATGCTATGATAGATAGAGACCTCAGAGAAGGTGACTGGGAGAATAGAGTGCTGTTGATGACGAAAACGGCGAACTCATAATGGGAAAAGCCGAAGAAGAAGAAGAAAACAATTTGGTGAAAATTAGAGGGACCAGCCGTATCTCACATTTTATGAAATAATAATAGATACTGGCGTACAGACAAACAATAACGAGAGTGCTGCAGAAAATGATCATATTAATGATGAGGACCCAGAGGAATTTAGAGTTTAGGAATTAATATAAATATATACACATCATTTCTGAGACATTTTGTACTTTATATCAAAATAAACTTTTGACTAAAAGTTTAATTTCACATGCTTTCTTTCATATTCGTAACACACTAGGTTTGAAAAACAGACTAATCCAAGAACCACTAATATCGTTAATGGTTGACTATCATGCATTTTTAAATGTTAGTTGCATAAATATGTATTTACATAGTTGACTTGCAAAACTCAGTATTTTCAAATTTTTTTTTCTTTTCAAGCAAACACAATAACTGTCTAAGAAAAAAATCAATAAATTTTGTCACTGTACATTTTACTTAATTTTTTGACAGATGCGTATAGTCCAAATGGTACATTGTTTCTTCGCACTTCACAACAATTTAATAAATATTTCTTACATACCTCATACTAGGCGTGTCTAATCTTTGTGATAGTTAATTGATTAATTACAAAACACTTAAATTTCTAAATGATTTGCCAAGTGTTCGTTACCGGCGGCCGTCATCAATTAATTACACAGATGTACGCGACATTTAAATTATAATTAATCATTTGACATGAATAATGGTTTATAGTATCTGTGTAATACACATATATTTTTGTATCGAGATGTTAAGTCCAGTAAAAAAGATAATTAATTCAACAATTATTTTAATAATAATTAGAAATAATATTTTAATAATTAGAAAAACTGTTTACCTCTAGCATATTAGCTTATTAAATATCTTATCGAAGATATAATATCACAAAATTTTTAAACAAACTCCTTATTTGATGTTTTCATTTCCAGTTCCAAAGTCGTTTCAAATTTCTAAAATATAATTTTTAACCCAAAAACTTTGCTGTTTTGCGAGCCTGGAAACAACAAGTTCTTTATATACTTTAAATTTATCTGCGCCATAGTTTAAAACTTTAAACGAAAAATTACATAAATTACTAAAATATATCTGTACCTCAGAATAAAAGTGTATTAAGTCCAATTTTAAGAAAAACGGGATTATCAATAAAATTGACTTAAAGTCCTAAAGACTTAGAATTAAGTCCTCTTTCATATGGTAGAGGAAGTGGTCCGAATATGAGCCCCCCATTTGTTTTTTTTGTATAAATTTTTGAAAGTTACGAATAAATATCCAGTAAATTACACACTACAAGCTTAAAGGTTTACCTTATGGTATATTAAAAAGGCATTATCAAAAAAATTAAATTTAGGTGGAATTTGTGTCAACACTTAAATTATGTACAGATCTACTTTTGGATTAGACTGCGTGGAATATGGGCCCCCTAGTAAAATAATTGATAGGTATCTAACAATTTGAAAAAACATATATTTTTCAAATAAAAAAAACTGAAAATGAAAATGAAAATACATTTCAACTTAAAAACCACATATTACACGCAAAAGTCACAAATATATGCATCTTTTTCGGCACCTGAACATTGTTCGTGAGCCCATTGATTGCACATGAAGCATTGAATCCATAACTCTCCTCTCTGGTCATCGGAAAAGCGACCATCACAAAATAGGCATACTGCATCACAGCCGTCAGGAACAGATTTGCCAATTTCGTCGATATCCATATCTTCATCGTCTGGGACAAACTCGTGACTTTCATCCTCAGAGTCGCTGACTTTATTGTCTTTTGCTTGCTGTCTTTTTTTGTTAGTTGTCTTCTTTGCTTTTGATTTTGAAAAGACTTGTCGTTTGGTGCTTGCTTTCTTAGGCGTGTTGGTGCAGGATTTCTCTAACTCATCCTTGTAGGGGGAAGAGGTGATCACTTGCGATTTAGTTGATTTTCTTCCCCGAGTGGTATTTTTCTTTGTGACGGAAGGTACAGGTGAAATGTCAAATGGTGAGACCAATTTAACGGAATTTTCCATTCCTGGAACAGATGGTCTAGAGAAATTGGAATTTGACGGCGAAGATGTTGCCTGTGATTGTAATTTAGCTGTATCTTCCCAAAAAGAACATCCTGGCTGAGGTTCTGGGGTACCATGCTGGGGTTCTGTTGTGACAGGCCGCGCTTGAGGCGAGGCTTGAGACAAAATGTTGCAGTTTTTCTCAGCCTGAATTCGTTCAGATATAAAATCTGCTTCAGAAAAAATGTGACGGTTGAACGGATATATTCCCGTCGCCCTAAAACCACTAGCAGCTATTTCGGCACACTGTGATTTTAAAAAGGCTTTACCTAAAAGTTCTGCCAAGTCAAACTGTGTGAGGGCTCGTTGGTTAACACGAAGCCAATTTCTAATTTCCTCACTGTAATAAGCCTTGAAACTTCCCATGAATGTTTTATCAAGGGGTTGTAATTTATGAGTTGAGTGAGGCGGCAAAGAGATAATGGAAATATGATTTTCACGAGCTAGTCGAATAACTTCTAAGTTTCGTGTGTGGCTATAATGGCCATCTAACACTAGCAGAACTGGACATTCTTTTGTTGGTTTAACAAAATTTATGAAATGCCTCATCCAATCGGAAAACAAATTCTGTTGCACCCACCCACTTGGATGTACTGCGTAGATTGAACCTGGAGGAGCCCCTCGCATCAGCTGTTCGTTGCGATTTTTTCTCGGGAAAATTAACATGGGCGGTACAAATTGACCTCCAGCGCTCATTGCAGCTATAAACGTAACTAGTGAACCCCGTTCGGCTGAGGTAATTGAAGCAATTTGCCGTTTTCCTTTTCTTCCCACCACTGATGCCACCTTACTTTGAACAACTGTAAGCCCAGTCTCATCTACATTGTAAATTTGGTGAGGCGAAAATTTATTTTTTGAGTATTCACTCTGCAAATTGTCAAAAAATTGCTCCACATTTTCCTTATTGAAGCCTAATGCTCTAGCGAAGGAAGTTCCTGTTGGTCTTCGAATAGAAAGTACATTTTTGTGACGTAGTAAAAATGCATCCAACCAGCTTCTCCCCGCCACAACCATTTTTAAATGGATGAGCTATTCCATTACGAACAGCTAAGACATATGCCATTTTTCTAATGTCCTTTCTTGTGAGACCATAGTAAGTAGCTTCCATGGACAAAACATATTGGACAAGTTCTTCCTCCAGTTCTTTTCCTAATGTTGTCTTTCTTCCTAGTTGAGTTTTAACTACGTCACTAATATTTAAATTACCTTCCTTTTGTTTTTTTAACAGTCTTTGAAGTGTAGATCGTGGCACGCTGAACTGTTTGCTTGCAGTTTTAAGACCCATTATTTTGTTATTAACACTGTCCATAGCCTTAACCATATCTTCACGTCTCCATGTTTGTCTTAAGTTCTTTGAAAAAAACTTCGGTTTGCTTCGTGGCATAATGAACTGCAAAAAAAACACTTTATTAAGACTTGGTCCGAATATGAGCTCTGTCCCATAATAGGACCACGGTAGGGGCCCATATTAACAACATTCCACCTGATTATTTAAAAGCATTCAATTTCTTCTCAATTCATTATTAGGTTAGTTTTTATGATGGAATATCAAATACTGATCACTTTTCTAACATACTAACACATCAACTCTCCAGTTTCAAACATAAACGTTGATAAATAGCACAAAAACACTTACCGTAAAATATTTGTTGAACTACACAAATAAACTTATGTCACCTGTTAGTACAGAGATATACACGAGACTGCGTGCATAAACAGAAAAATGTTTGGGGGTCTAGTAGAAGTATTTTAGTACGAAATTCATAGATGTCGCGACGTGCTCTAGTTGAAATATATTGGGGGCCCATAATAAGTGCAGGGCTCATATTCGGACCACTTCCTCTACTAAGATCTAAGACCAATCTCGAATAATAACAGAAATAGCTAATTTTAAACGATATTAAGTCCTTGTGTCTTCTGGGAGAAAAGAATATCAAATTTAATAGTACAGTCTTTAGTTTGGTATTTTTAGTAATGACAATATTAAATCCAAGTTTATTTTTAAATTAAAATTAAGTCCATATTTTCCCCTCACATTATTGCGCAATATTGTGTTAAATCCCTAAGTTCCAACAAGCGGCCTTACTATTACAAAAATGTATAGATTTCATAAAGCACAGTGTGAAGAAAAAAATACACATGAAAATCTGATTGTCAAAGAATGGTTGTATAGTTACATTTTTAACACATACTTCAATTACTCCTTCAAGTCTCCAGATAATAATACTTGCGATCAATGTGACTTATTTTTAGTGAAGCTACGTAAAGAACCAAATGATGTGGAAAAGGAATCTCTACAAGCCAAATACAATGAACACTTGGAAGAAGCAACAAGAAGATACTTTTTAAAGAAAAAAGATTAAATATGCACAAAACAACAAAATTCTACAACAATTATGATACGCGTCGATTTACAAAAATGCCTCCCAACACCAGTGTTAACCAACGCGCAAAGATTTTACTCTTCAATAATGCTACTACTTGTTTGATGCTACTAAAAATGCTACTACTTGTTTGATGTGGGACGAGTCCAAATCAGGAGGCGGTGCAAATGAAATGGCATCAGGATTGCTAAAGTGGGATATTCGCATGTTAAACCTCACAAAAAAAATTATTGTACGGTCTGATAAATGTCCATCTCAAAATCGAAACATTCGAACATACACATTGTTATAGTTATAGCTTATTTTTATATATTAAAAAAAATTCCAACGTTGAAAACCATTACACATAAATTCTTATTGCGTGGTCATACTCACTTAGAAGTTGGTGCTTGCCATTTATTAATATAATGCGAAAAAAGAAGAGTACTAATTTTCAAATCATGTCTTCCTGGAACTGGCAACAATTAGCTAGAATGCGTAGCAAAACTAATCCGTTCGAGGTGATTAATATGGAGACTAGCGATTTCAAAGATTTTAAGCAAGTATATAGCGACATCACGTCTCCATTTTTGTCTAGAAAAAAATGTGGATGGCATTTATGGCATGGATGTCTCATTATCAAAAATGGTATATTTACAAATAAGGGCAGAAAAGTATGGAACACTGTACTATAAAACTAATTTTCACGAAAAGGAATTTCAGGCAGTCAATTTAATTCGTATTATTACAGTCGTATTACGGCAGTGGTATTTTCTGAGAAAATACAAACTGTAAAGGATGATGATAATCCAATCTATGAAAACCAATAGAAGCATCTTTAGACATTATTGAAACGGGTTCCAAATCATTTCCATGATTTTTATGTCAACCTAAAGCATAGCAGCATACATGAAGATGATGATAACCATACCGAAAAATTTGTGTTCCTTTTGTAACACTCTAATAACTACAATATCAGTTTCATATTTTCTATAAAAGCTTTTTTATCAATGAAAATTGTTATTTTATTTTGTGTTGTGTTCAAATAATAACGATAACTTGGTTGGACTTTACTTTGGAATTGTAACATAACAATTATGCTTATAATGTTAAGTCATTAAAATTGACTTGGTATTAATACAAAATTGTATTATGTCCAAAACCAAAAAATTATGAATTTTTGACAAAAAAACTATTTGAATTTCGTGCTTTAATTGCTTTAAATTCAGTAGTTGATAGATCATAGATTCCAAAAAAAAATTGGTGTCACATAGAAAGGAAAATACTAGGCCTTAACTTAAAAACTGCACATTGATAAATTTCAAATCGCTCTCCTGAAAAATCGATATTTTGGTCTTAGTACACTTTTATTTTGGGGTACAGATTTACTATAATAAACAGTTCATCATAACTCTCTTGACAACCCTTTTGATCTTGGCCACTTCCATGATTTTTCTTAATTCTAATCTGCTTCGCACTGGTTTCTTCAATTTGTATTTTTTTAATTGTTATATTATATTTTTCTATAACTTTTTATATGTTCTATGTATCTCACCTTTGCTATTCCTCTTGTTTTTTTTTCTACTGGCACTAGTTTTCCTGTTTTGTCTGACATTTCGCGTTTTTTCCATTCTGTTCTCACGTCCCATCTAAGGCAGCCATTTTAATAAATGTTGAGATCTCCGGAACCTAGTATATTTTGTATAGTTTAAAATTGCATAGTATTTGCCAAATTCATTTTTTTGCATTTATATACAAGTTGTTGGAGAACTATATCTCCAAACCAATTTTATAAGCTCTATTTCTTGCCCTTTCTTTTTTCAATTACAGTTTCTTTCTAAACAAGTAATTGTTTTATTTCACTATATCAATTCAACAGGCCAGATAAAAGCAACTTTGAAAGTCCATTTTAGTTTCTCTACTGAGCTGTCGAAGGCTAGCGGACTAATTGGGCTTACAGCAAGAACAAAGCCGCTGAAAGAGACACTGTTGCATATAAGCCTCTCTATGGAAGGGATGTTGTAAACCGGCACCCTCCACAAGTGTCACAGGATTTTTTTTCAAAAATGGCTAATAATCTTTCCTAGCTTTTAGAAAGCTTCCAAGTTTCTGAAATATCTGTGTTTACCGGTCTTATTAAGTGAGAGAGACCTGTCGGACCTATCAAAAGAAAAATACAATACAAATTTTGTTACTTTTTTACACCTCTATATACCTTTTCTGCTCCTAAAAACATTATTTTTTAGCAAATTTAAAATGTTGAACGAAATACTGTATGACCAAATATAGTACTTCTTCTTCTTCGGGTTCCTTCTCCTAGCGGAGGTTGGAAATCATCATCGCTATTTTAACTTTGT
Organism: Diabrotica balteata; assembly: GCA_918026665.1. Lineage (NCBI taxonomy): Eukaryota > Metazoa > Arthropoda > Insecta > Coleoptera > Chrysomelidae > Diabrotica > Diabrotica balteata. The sequence continues at coordinate 123,304,081 of OU898279.1, read as the reverse complement.
TGGCCGCATTTCTGAATAATTCTAATGAGCTGTAGCCGAACCACTCTCTCAAATTTCTTAGCCAGGACATTTTGCGTCGTCCTGGGTTTCTCTTCCCTTGTATCTTCCCTTGCATAATCAACCTCAGTAATACGTACTTCTCACCCCTCATTAAATGTCCCAGATATTGAATCTTTCTAATTTTAACAGTAAATATAGTACTAATATAGTCCAAACAAAAACCACAAACGTGAAGTACCTGAAAGGTATGTTAAATACACTAATGAAACAATTGGTACTATGCTAAACCTACTCACAACTGTTTTCGCCCAAATCTCAAAATAAATAAGTTTAAATTTCAATATTGATACAATGTTAATATCTGAAACTCATTTTACAAATAAAAGTAACTTCAAAATTCCAAACTACTTAATGTATAATACAAAGCATTCAGATGACACCGCACATGAAGAAACTGCAATTAAAATTAGGTGATCAATATGGCATCACCAAATAAATGACTCTCGTAAAAACTGTATCCAATCAGCTAGCACAGGGGTGACCAACCTTTTTAAGTCGAATGCCAATATGAGAACAAAAAAAATTTGGCGTGCCACTAAAATTTTTCGACAGACTAATATGGATACTATATATATTAATAATATACGGTACAATATGTATTTCTTATGTAAATTCCACATTTTTCCGTTTAGTCAAGATAGTGGAGGTTTAAAAAAAACGTAATAAGTAAAACATAACAACAAACTTACTTTATTGTTAATAAAAATAAAATAAAAACGTTAAACAATAACACTTAAATATTTTCTTATTATCTAAAATTCAAATTATTAAACAGTTACTTATTTAATGTGGTATTTGAACTTGTATTTTGTTAATTAATTCATCTATATTGGGATTAATTTCGGAACTAGCCAACATAATTAGATTGTTTAAATGCATGTCAGTTAATCGTGACCGATATTTTGATTTTATTATGTTCATAATAGAGAACATTTGCTCACAAACGTACGTTGAACCAAATCTTCAACAATATCTCAGAGCTAAAATTAGGAAAATTGTTTGCTGGTACAAATTTCCAAAATTCAATATACCTAATTGGGATCAGTAACAGTTGAAATAATTTCCCTATATTTGGTTTTTAGTATAGTGTGGTTCTGTAAATCAATAATTTCGATCTGTATTTCAGCTGAGTAACAATTGATATCTTGCAGAGAAATAGAAAAAGGATTTATGAAAAGGTCAACATTCATTTTGTCTTTTTAAAAATCTTCAAACCGGGTATTGAATGAACCTAGCAAAATAGATATAAGGTTTTAAATCTGTCATAATTTGGAGTTCTAATGACCTTGTTGGCTAATTCCTGCATTAATGTGAAATGTGTCAATCTCTGTTCTCCAAAATCGTTACAAAAAAGCATATTTACAATTTACATTTACAAAAAGTTTATTTACAAAAGAAGATATATGACTAACTAGAGTAGGAAAAATACAATTTTTGCCCTGTAATCTTAAATTTAACAGATTTAAATGTCTCATAATATCAGTGAGAAAAGCTAAATCCCAAAGCCAATCTTTATCATTAAATAACGAGCACTCACTGGGTAGTTCATTGTTTTCTTGCAAATATTTTAAGACGCACTCCTTCAAGTTCCAAAACCTTTCGAGTGCATTTCTTTCAGAGAGCCAGCGCACACTGCAATGGATAGGTAACTCTCCATCTTGCTCCGTTTCTTCCGCGAACAGTTCTCGAAATTGTCGTCGATTCAATGCCAGAGCTCGTATTTTGTGGCAGCGTGTTACAGAGTCAACAACAGATGACATGTTTAGGTCCTTGGCACAACGAGCTTCCTGGTGAATAATACAATGGTACTGAAAAACTTTTCTTCCCAAATAGTTTTCCAATAATGTAACAAACCCCTTTAGTCTACCAACCATGCAAGGAGCTCCATCTGTACAAACACTATCTAATTTTGACCATTCATCTTTGTTGACTTCGATTACGTTTTTAAGCTGTTGAAGCAGAAGCTCTTCGGCATTTTTAAAATTATCATTGGTATAACAGACAAAAATGCTTAACTGCGCATTTTCTGCGTTGTCACAACTTTCATCCAACGCTAAAGAAAAGAATTTGCAGGATTGTAATCCACCTATATTTTGGGAAACAACATCCTGGCCCATATCATCTATACGGCGCATGACTGTATTTCGGGATAATGCAATATTATCGACCATATTTTTGATCTTTACATCTCCCACATTTTTAGCAAATAATGCCAGACTATTTTTAATTATCTCCTCTCCATCAGAGTAGGCTTTTTTCTTCCGGGCTAACAGCAGAGAAAGTTCATATGATGTTTTAACCATAGTTTCCATTTCATCACTTCTCTTCTGAAACAGTGACTGTTGGCTGGCTAGGGTTGTCTTTTTTTTTTAATAAAGTCGGCTCGCAAATGTGAACCAATAGAATATTTGTTGCTGAAGTCCTTATGCAGTTGTTTATAATGTCGTTACAGGTATCGTGCCACAGAGTGGCACGCGTGCCGCGGGTTTGCCATCCCTGAGCTAGTATAAATATCTGGAACAGTTCGCCATGGCACACAATAAACAAACAGCAATAACAAGAGTTTTTTAACACACTTGGCAATCTGTTTCTTGCGGGAGGCGAGTACAATTCAAAGCACATTATACTAGATGCATGCAACGCACTGCTAAATTATTATATCCGAAATGCAGACAACTGTAAATGAATGGTTGATTGAAAAATGGGTAACATTCCTGCGACCCATGTTTTTAGAAAATAAAAAAACTGTTTTGTGCTGAATCCGTTAGTTTTACTAAAAACATTTCTATTGAACATTTGTGTACTTTGACAAGGTACCACGTCCATACCTATTAGGTAAGTAGTTATTCATATTTGAAAGTACAAAAATGTTATCCTTTTTTCACTCAAAATCGAAAACGTGAGTAAAACAAAATAAAACAGGACATTTATAAAAAACAAATTTTTATTTTAGAAACAAACTTGAAACAAATGGCATTTATATTCTTTTTAGTCTTCTAGGACACTGTTCTCTCTATTTGGAGTAGGATTTGATGGTGATTTAGGTCCTGTGGTCTTCTGGTCTATAATATATTATTTTGGAAAGATCTTCTAACTTCTTGGAGTTTATAGGAAGTTTGCCATTGCATGCTTTCTAGATGGGAAGGTTACATTATCGTGTTTCTTTATATTCAAAACACCATAGGTGAAACCATTAATGATATAACCTTTCACTGTTTATATATGTTATGGATATATGTTAAATGTTTGTATTTGCTTATGGTAAATGACTGTTTTTTTTCAACATATTTGACAGTCTTTTGAAAATAGTGTGGCCACCAGACTTTAAAATCCAGTATATCTGTATTTGCTAGCCCTTTTATTAGGAAGTTATTATTGCTCTTTTTCTTGAAAGACTCAATGATTTTGTTGTATTGCGTTGTACGACTATCTTGGAGAGAGCATATAAACTTATATAAGAAGGATTGCTGAACAGGATTGCACGAGTTAGACTAAAACAAAGCGAAGAAAAATCCGCTTCACTATGTCTGCTGCTTTGACTTACAAAAGGTTATGCCATGTCTCATTGGCAATGTTTCTCTTTTTACTTTTAGTCAAAATTTAATAGATACAATCTCACTGTAACTAATATCATTAAGTGAAACACAACTTGTTACTTTTGGCACCATGGCGAGGGCATGCGAGGTGCTAACGAAATAGCAACTTGTATTTTTAATTATTTCATATATTATAAGTTGTCAAAAGAGGTGACCTTGAAAAGTGGACCCATCTTCATACCACAACAATAGGTCACAATTTTAAGGACATCAACAAAACTAGGGAAAGAGTTCACTATTAATGAAAATACATACTAAAATGAAATAATAATGTTTTACAAAGACTTTCTAGATTTTAAATGTCTTCAGAAGCAGCTGGGATCAACTTTTAAAATTGATCAATTGGGTCAAAAGCACAAAATAACTGAAATTAAAATAATTACTATTTAAATGAGAATAAGCCACAATTAAAGGTTAAAGTACGTTTATTGACGTTTCAATTCCCACATTACTTTTAAATGCCACAAGAAAATAGCTTCAGAACAATATTATAAAATTAAAATGATGAGGTTTAAGAAGTCCCGACCGAATTCTTTTTATTTGAACACAAGCTACGAAGACGAAATGCAAGAAGTTACTTTCCGCGAAAGAGCCAATAAGGTCCCCTCGAAAATTCCCAATTTACTGCCAGCCTAAAATAAAAGAATGTCTATTGATACTAATAAGATAAAAGATATAAGAGATTTAATTAAAGCACGTGCAATACCTTTGACCTTTGAGCCAGTTTTCGAATCAATGTTTGAAACTTAGAGTAAATTGTAAAATGGTCGTTTCCTTAACCCAGATATTACTACCGTCCTTTTAAAAGGTAGTGTAAATTATGCGTAATTTAGGTTAGTACAGCTACCAACTAATAGATGGCTCTAGATGGAGTGTTTTCAAGAGCCAGCATTCGACAAGTTTTAACGATTTTAGTGCGCGCACATGCTGTAATTGTGAGGTTATCTGTGTAAATTGCCAGGTTTTGGACTACAAAATGGATGCTTATAATTGGAGGTAAGTCTAGAATTAAAAAAACTGTTATTTCACGGCATTGGCATGTGGATTATTGTATAATAGGGACTTATGTACGTATATTCTTGGCTCGAATAGTTGTCACGTTGTTTTAAAGGCTCGCCGCTTGGGATTTCATTTTGTTCTTTTAAAAGGACGGTAGTAATTAGTACTACCAACGTGCGTATTGTTTCAGGAGGCCTCTCAAATTGCACGAGCTATTAGAAGAGCTTGATTCTGATGAAATCCCAGTCCCTCTAGATGGTTTGATCATATTTCCCCCAGAAAATGCCAATGATGATGTCACCGATTGCGACTCCAGCGATAAAGAACTAACTACAATAAATAATTTACCGGGTAGTCAGATGAGAAACGATGTAGAACTTGTTTTTGACAACGCGACTGAACTACCACAAGATTCTGTGAATTCCAGCCTACCAGAAGACGATTCGGATGATGACAATATACCATTGGCTTTGTTTCTTTCCAAGGAAAAGCTGCCCCATCAATTAGAGAAGAGAATATCTGTACACTAGATTCAAGGAGACTTGTATCAACACCCTGATTGTACTTACTGGAAAACTCAATTTGGACCGAAAATGACTCAGTCGCCGATGGAAATTTTCAGATTGTTTTTTGATGATGAAGTCATCAATTTGGTTACCGAATACACTAATATCTACGCAGGACAAAGAAATCTTTTGAACGACATTACTCAAAATGAGATTCGATGTTTTATAGGCGTTCTTGTATTGAGTGGTTATGTGGTTGTGCCGAAAAGGTACATGTACTGGGAAAATCGTGACGATTCGCATAACGCAATGGTGGTAGCTGCTATATCTAGGGATAGATTTTCCCACAAAATGAAAGTTTTGCATGTTTGCAATAACTTGTCATTAGATAAATTTGATAGATTTGCCAAGATGCGACCCCTGTTCGACCTAATAAACAAAAAATTTATACAATTTTGCCCTTTAGAATAACATCACAGCATAAATGAGGCAATGGTTCCGTATTTTGGTCGCCATCCCACAAAACAATTCATCAGGAGAAAACCAATCCGTTGGGGGTACAAAATGTGGGTAGGAGCCCTTCGCCTGGGATACATAGTTTGGTTTTCTCCTTACCTAGGTAATTCCACTACAATACCTGAACAATATAAAGTCCTTGGATTGGGTGCATCAGTAGTTCTATCCTATGCAGACAGATTAAATGAAGTATGGCCTCAAAGGCGATTCCATCTTATTTTTGATAATTATTTTACTTGTATTCATTTACTGCATGAGCTAAAACAAAGAGGCATATTTGGTACAGGCACTATAAGGGAAAATCGCACCATGAAATGCCCTTTACCCTGTTCATCTATTATGAAAAAAACTGAACGTGGTAAATACGAGTATCGTCTTGATAAAAATTCAGGAATAGTGGTTTGCCGCTGGCATGATAATAATATCGTTTCTATTGCTTCCAATCTGGTACCAGTAATGCCTTGCTTCTCTGTAAAGAGATTTTCACAAGCAGAAAAAAAAATATTCAAGTTCCTCAACCAAATATTGTTAGAATATACAATAACTTCATGACAGATTCACAAAACTCAAGACGGTAAACTGTATCAACTTGAATTTAGAAGATGTATTGCAACTAATATTTTGGAAACTTTTAAAAAAGAAACAAAACGCGGACCTTCTAAGCGGAATTCGAATTCGGTAGCCAATTCAAGATATGACGGTATTAACCACTTGGTTCTTTACCAAGAAAAGCAATCGCGATGTGGATATTGTCACAAAAAAGTCCAGTTTTTGTGTGAAAAGTGCAAAATACCTTTACATCCAAAATTTTGTTTTAAATCCTTTCATTCTTTATAAATTGATACTAATAAAATATATATGATATCTGGTACCGTATATTACTACCGTCCTTTTAAAAGAACATGTCAAAACTTGACAGGTATCGTCATAAAAAAATATATGATTGTGTTTTTTGGTTCCATATGCTATAATTTCCATGAAAATTTGAAATTAATTCAAAATGTTAACAATAAAAGTTTCAGTAATATCTGGGTTAAGTCGTTCTTATCTTGTCCTTTGTTTCTTGTAGTTATTAAAACAATAAATTTTACTATTAAAAGCAAAATAGTTTTTATTTGACATTATAAACTTGATATCCGATACCAATTTTCAGGAGAAAATACATTGAAAAATAATATCATAACCCACAAAAACATATTTTTTAGCAAATTCTTTAATGCCATTGTCCCATTGCCAATATAACAATGTATAACAGCCTTGATTAAAACGGAAGGCAAAAATATAATTGGTAAGTTATGAGAGCGCGAAATTAACTATTAAAAGAAAATAATAAACTTTGTTTCGCGTCTCCTGTAAAATTGCGTTTTTCGGGGTTATGGCATTATTTAAGTCGATGAGCAAATTGATGTTTGTGTAGAAACTTCTCCATTAATAAAAAAAATTATTTTTTTATGCATTTCTTGCATACACTAATATCATCATCTGTTAATAATTTCCTGTACTCACATTAAAATTTCTTTTTAATTTATGCCGTGTCGATTAATTACAAAAAACACCTATGCAAACGTCATACTGATTAACTTTTTCCGTTGATGCCCAAACTTTAGCAATAAATAACAATTAAATATTTAGGTAATTCTGGGTCCTGTCAATCTTCTTATTCACCTACTTAAAGAAGATTAACAATTGTGTCATATATGTAGTTACTATGTTCTGATTGTTTGTATTTCGAAATATGACGAAGTGTGAAACTACAATTTGTTTATATATAGAAGTAACCTTTGAAATTAAACAAATTGCCATATCTAATTGATACGAAGAATGCTTTTGGTAGTCAAGGTAAATCTTCATCAATAGTTATTGATTATCTCAGTTTTTTGTTGTTTGTTTATAAAAAAACTAATATTAAGAATTTAGTATTTTTTGCTTATTGCCGTCTTACATAATATATGTTATTAACTGCTGAAAGATTAATCTGCGATGACACGAAAATTATATATAAATATATACACATTTTATAACATTTAGTAATTCTTTTCAGGATTCGAAATAATTAGTGGATAGGTGAAACATGTGGATATGCTTCTTTTATTTCAATGTGCATACAGATATTATGAAACGTAGATAGGAATATATTATTCTTGAAAATAATAATATTATTATGGTTCTTAAGGTAGACAAAACAAGCTAAAAGTTTGGTCGGAGAAAAAGAAGGTCAAGTTTTCGCAATGATTTTAGACAAGTGTAAAAGAAATTGTTAAATAAAGATTGTTTTAATATTGCTCAACACATTTTTTATAAAAATGTGTAAATTTTGTATAGATTCGCAAAAATTTTCTTATTTATTATGTACTTCGAATGAGATAACTTCAAAATATTAATTTTAACCCGGCAGTATACACGCCACAATTATTTCTACCACGAATATTATCTGGCGGGATTTTTAGAGATATTTATTTGCATTTCTAGAGATGATTCCAGAGAGCTGCCCTATTCTCTCTCCTGCTACTGACAAAGAATGTAGAGCGTAAAAATATTTTAACTAATTTTATAGTTTGTCCTTGTTTTAGTGTAGTGTTTTGTACAATTTTATGTTAAAATTAATGTTTATCGCTTTCTACGCTTGCTGGATAGCCCATATTTGACAAAATGCCTCTGAAGATGATAATATATTAAGCGAAAGCACTTGGGCAAGATTTTATTAAACTTCTGCTGGATCTTCCTCCTAAGTGCCTTCTCTATTGAGGTTGGCGATTAATATGGCAAATTTCTCTCTGTTCTGGGCTTGATGGATTAAGTCATTTCCTGTTGTGTGAGTCCAATCTTTGATGTTTCAAAGCCAGGATTTCTTCTTTCTTCCTATACTCCTTTTACCCTCGATTTTGCCTTCTAATATTACCTGGAGCTGCTTAAATTCCTTATGGCGCATTATTTCTAATTTTGATTGTATTAACCAGATGAGGTCGTGTGTTCATTATTTCCAGTACCTCTTCATTTGTAGTTTTGCTGGTACAGCTTATTCTTAGCATTCGGCGGTACATCCACATTTCGAATGAATTCAGTTTGTTGACGTCATACTGTTTTAATGTCCAGGTCTCACAAGCATATACTAGTAGAGACCACACATAACACTTTAGTGTTCTTAACCTTATTGTGATTGATAGCTTGGGGTTACAGAGCATTTTACGCATGTTCATGGAGCCAGATCTTGCTATTTTAATACGTCTTCTAATTTCTTTTGAATGGTCTAGCTGACTGTTTAGCTCTCTGCCCAGGTATATGAAGCTTTGGGAGCTCTGAAGGGTGATACCATTGATTTGTATGTTGGGTGTAATTTGTTCATGGGGGTTCTTGTGGAATACCATAATTTTGATTTTTTAAAGATTAATATCCAAACCTAGTCTGTGACTTTCTTCTGATAGTATGTTCATCAATATTTTTAGTTGGTCTTCTGTTTCTGCTAATACTTCGGTGTCATTGGCATATCTTACATTGTTGATGATGATTCCGTTGACTCTGGCACCTTCAGGGCGATCTTCAAGAGAAGCTCTGATGATATTTTCGTCATAGACATTAAATAGAAGAGGGGACAGAATGCACCCTTGACGCACTCCTCATTCTATGTTTACATAATTGGTATTTCTGTTGTCTGTTCGAAGACATCCTGTGTGGTTCCAGTATGTATTGCTTATTATAGCTATGTCGTGTCCGTCCAGCCCTACTACTTTTAGCACCTCAATCAATTTTTCGTGTCTAATGCGGTCGAAGGCCTTTCTATAATCGACAAAGCACACATACAGCTGTTTTTGAACCTCGAGGTACCTTTCTGCCATTAGTGTCAATCCCATTATTGCTTCTCTGGTGCCTGTACCTTTCCTAAAACCATATTAAGAACGACTCAGGTATTCTTCACACTTATTGTGAATGCGGTTATAAATTACTCGCATAAAAATCTTAGCAGCATGAATCATTAGAGATACAGTTCGATGGTCTTCACATTTTCTTGCTTTTTGTTTTTTAGGAAGAGCTACATATGTGGATGTTAGCCAGTCATGCGGTAGAGTGCCATGTTCATATATAATGTTAAAGAGGTAGGTTGATTTCCCGACAGCATCATCACTCAGGTGTTTAAAATGTTCGGCTGTTGTTAGATCTTCGCCGGGTGCCTTGTTGTTTTTTGCGTCTTTTACTGCCCGCATAACTTCTTCGGTTAGAATACTTAGTTTTCCATCGGTATCTATTTGCGGGGGCCCTTATGCTCTCCGATCACCAAACAAATCTTTAAGATATTAATCCCATATTTCCTTCTGTTTTTCAGGGTCTAATTCTATTTGGTTTTTCGTGTTTGTTACAATAGATAAATGTTTGGGTTTCCATATCTCAGCGACTTCTTTCACCTTTCTGTGTAATTCTCTATCTTTATGCTTCCTTTGCAGATCTTCTATCTCTTTACATTTTGCTTTCATCCACTCTTCCTTAGCTACATTTATATTTCTCTTCATTTCCCTGTTAAGCTCTTTGTATCTTGTTAGGTTTTTGTTTTTTACCATCCGTCTCCTCTCCATAATTTGTATTATTTCGTTTGTCATCCATGGATTTCTTTGTTTACTGTTTTCTTTCTGTATATTTTCTTTTGCTGCCTCCAGGACAGTATTTTTAATTTTTCCTCACATGTTTTCTTTTATTGTCTTCTCTTTATTGGGAGCTAATGTCTTAGACTCTAACTGCGTGTCTACCATGTCTTTATTATACATATGTTTTTGTCCCTGGTCCTTGTGCTCGATAATTGCCTTAATTTTTAAAGTTCGATTATTCGAGAATTCAACCCCATATCAAATAAGTAAAAAGTTCACAAACATGAAAAAATAAAAAATAATTTATAGAAAAATTATCTTTAATCAGCTCTCCTGAAAATGTATACTTTTTGAGTTGTAACAGTCTTCTTCCGCACGCACGTATTAGCGAGTTAGTATATATACGGATATCATAATTCAACAAGACCTAATTTCGCATTATTTTGTCTAAAGAAAACTAAATAAATTTTTATGTCGTTCTTTCTAAAAAACATTGGATCTATGTTGGTATTATTCCGAATAATGACATTATTGCTAATAAGTGTTTTAAATTTTTTTAAGAAGAACAGTCAATAGTTGGTGTTATGTCTATCTTACTGCAATTTTTCTTACGTAAGTAGGTAGAAATTTTTAAATAAAAGGCTTTGGAAGGTAATTCATGTACACTTTTTTATTAACAAAACATATCTTTTCCAAAAAAAAAATTATCATTTATCATCCCATAAGATATGAATTATGTGGCAAAAGACCTGGAATGTTAAAAAAAAAACATTATAAACCGGAAAACATAACAGCTTTTTAAAAATATAGAGCCTATGCAAGGTACGTAATTAAAAAAAGCAGACGTGAATCATAACAAAATTATGTTTCCACAATAACCGAAAATAATCCTGCATCAGAGATCTGACGTAAAATTCGTAGGATTAAATACATTTTATACAGCAACAAAATTAACTCTCTTGACATTGAGTTAAACCTAATTACAAACAACAGTCAAATAGCCAACACTTAAGCGAATTCATTTCTGACATATTCAAGTGATTCCGTCCATGACCCATTATTTTTTGTCAATAACAAAAAGACAATAGAAAAAGAAGTCAAAACTACAGATTCCATCAGTCCGCTAAATATTACATTAATTACGCAAGAACTAAACGAAGCACTACAAGAACTTAAAAACTCTAGCCCTGCACCAGATGAACTTAAAAATTGTTTTTTAATAATTAATCTGCCTTTAGCTGCTAAACATCTACTTTTAGATATATTCAATTTTTTATTTTCGACTAAACAATTTCCTAAATCCTGGAGTAGCGTTACAATAATTCATCTTTTGAAACCTAACAAAAATAAGGCAATCCAAGAATCTTACAGACCAATTTATTCTTTACATCTTCCTTATGTAAATTACTAGAAAATTTTTTAAATAGACGGTTACTATTCTTTTTAGAAACAGAAAATCTAATAGTTAATCAGCAAAGCGGCTTTAGGAAAAATAGAAGCACAACTGACAATTTATTGCCGCTAGATTCGGCATTTAATGAGGCATTTGCAATAATCGACAAGCTATGGCTGTCATTGATATAATTAAAGCTTATAATACTATATGGAAATATGACCTTATTGTTACATTACAGTATTGGGGCACAGATTTAAAATTTCAAGCATTCGTTATAAATCTTCTAGATGACAGAAATTTCTCCTTTTGGTTCCAAGACAAAAAAAATGAATTTAGGTTAGTAAAACTGAAGAGCAATAGGAACTTTTTGGATTTCAACACCTTTATTTTACTAAAAAAAAAGAAGAATAGAATTGTGCAAATCACAGGACTGTTATGCCTACAGTACTAACAACGCTACACTGCAAAAACAAGGAACATATTTAGCATCCCATTTAACGTCTTCTTCTTCTTCTTCTTCTTCTTCGTCTAGCCATTCACGTCCACATCTGAACATAAGCCTCTTCAAGTCTTCCTTTCCATTGTTTTTTATTGTACGCTACTTGTAGCCAATTTTTCCCGGCAGTCCTTTTCAGATCATCTGTCCATCTCATAGGGAGTCTGCCTCTGGGTCTTTTGTGTTGGTATGGTCTCCAGGTTAAAATTGATCTGTGCCATTTGTTTAGATCGCTCCTACCTACATGTCCAGCGTATTCCCATTTCAGCTTTAATGCTTTTTGCACCACATCGGTGACTTTGGTTTTCTGTCTTACCCATGTGTTTGTTTTCTTGTCCTTGTGATTGTCCATGTTTGTGCCGCATAAGTTAATATCGGAATAATGCATGCATCAAAAACTTTAGATCTAAGATGTAATTGAATTTGTTGATTTCTGAGTATATAGTTCAGGTTACCGAATGCTGCCCAAGCTAACTTTCTTCTTCTTTTTATTTCTTCAGTCTGAATTTCCCTATTTAGGATTATTTTTTGTCCCAAGTATATATATTCTTCAACTTTTTCTATAACTTTATCGTTTATTATTGTCACGGTGTCTTCGGAGTGCATGACTTTTGTTTTGTTTAAATTCATTTTCAGTCCTATTTTAGAAGATTCGGTATGAAGTTCTACAAGCATGGTTTGCATTTCTTGTAGGTCAGTAGCTATCAGGATTATGTCATCTGCAAATCGTAGATTACTGAGGTAGCGGCCATTGATGTTTATTCCCTTATATTTCCAATTTAGGTTTTTAAAAACGTCCTCCAAAACTAAGGTGAACAGTTTGGGTGATAAAGTATCTCCCTGTTTGACTCCCCTGTTTAATGGTACAGGGTTCGTGTGTTCATTTTCATTTAGGTAGTATGTAGCTGTAGCTTGGTTCATAGTTTCTTTTATTAAGTTAATATAACTGCTGTCTATTCTACAATTTTGCATTGCGTTTATTATGGCCGTGTGTTCTATGGTATCGAAAGCTTTTTCGTAGTCTAAAAATGCAAGGAAAACTGGAAACTTGTATTCGTTACATTTTTCTATTAATATTTTTGTGGTTAACAGGTGATCGGAAGTTGAATAGCCTTTTCTAAAACCTGCCTGTTCATATGGTTGGTATTCGTCTAATTTCCTTGTTAGTCGAGTAGTTATGACTTTGGTGAGTATTTTAACCAGGTGTGACAATAGACTGATGGGTCTGTAGTTTTCCAATTTTCGACTATCACCTTTCTTGTGCAATAAGATTACTTTAGAGTTGTTCCAGCTCTTAGGGACTTTGCCCTGATGTAAACAACTGTCCACAAGCTGAGTTACAATTGCAATTAGTTCCTTACCTCCTTCTAATATCATATCTGTGGTAATACTATCTTCTCCTGCAGCTTTATTTCTCTTCATGTTTTCCAATGCTGTAGTTACCTCTGAAATTGTTACTTTTGGCATTATTTCTGATCCAACTTTTTTTATTAATTTCCGTGCTGGTCTCATCTCATCATCTTGTTGATGTGATCTGTAAAGTTCTGTGTAAAATTCTTCTATTCGTGTCAGTATGTTTTCTCTACTTGTGATTTCATTTTCGTCTTTTCCTATTAATGATATCATCTGACGTCGTCCTAGTGTCGGTCTGAGACATTTCATACTCTTATTTTTTTCAATAGTTGTTGTTATTAATTTTTCGTTTTCTTTTCTTTTTTGTTGTCTGATTCCTTTTCTAATCTGCCTATTAAGTTCTCTATATTCGTCGGTTCCCCTTTTGTTAGATTTATTTAAGATCTTCCTTCTTTCTATTTGTTGTAATATTTCTTTGTCTAATTCATTGTATGTTTTCGGTTTTTTCAGTTGCAGAAGGCTTTTATTCACTGTTTCGGTAATAAGGTTAACGTTTAACGTACATAAATATAAAGGATTAAGAATTTTTGTTGATACTAACTAGCGAAAAAATAAAACTCAATAGAAATATTCTTTTTGTTTGGGACGACGTTTAAATTAAATTAAGACCAATCGTAGGTTTATATTTATTTTCCTATGCCCTACGTTTCGGGATCGGCCAATATGCATGCATGATATAGTTAAAGAAAACGTACCTGTCATATATTTAAAATAAACCAATAATAAAAATATTATGTACAATCGCCATCTATTATCATCAAGCTGTGTTTCAGTGCACTAAAAAAAGATTTCGTTTTATTTAAACTCAAAACTAAATGTAGGGTGAAGTGGGGTATCTATGAACGGAACATAAAAAGTTTTTTATTTTGAAGTTACTTATGAAGTTAGTTGGGTTTCAAACCACTATCTTTTTGTTTGTACATATGTATTAGTAATCTATTTATATGTCCTATTCAATAGTAGATAAAAAATCAATTAAGAGAGAAGAGTATTGATATTCTTCTTTCACATAATATAAGGGTTCACAGTTATCCGTTAATTTAGGGTAAAACTGGACCCCATCGGGGATACTGTGGTTTGCTTGGTAAATTTCAGTCTGTAGTTATTATAATGAAAGGTGTAACTGTGGTTTAAAATAAAAGCAACATTAAAAATGCAGAAAAGAAAATTTTTATTAAAAGCATGAAACAACACCTAGGCAATATTTTTGAATCTTCTTAAATCCTCAAAAAACGTAACGATGTTATCATCTTCTGATTTTGAGTCGTTTAGTACTCCTAATATAAGCAAACAAGAGAGGTTCGTTTTCCCCGCGAAATTTGAAGGCATTTCCCACACATGATCTCAAACATTTGATTATCACGACTCTTTCCACTGCATCAATTTAACGGTTCGGCAGCTTCTTCTATATTGTCATTTGGAACGTCATATGAGTCATCACTTTTTGCATAAACGACTTCTTCGGAATTTTCACCGTCACTACCTAATTTTGATTGTTTCTTGAATGTATTCTTCGAAGCTTTTGTCTTAGTTTTTGATAACTGTAGGTACCTACTCTAAATAGGTTTTAGTTGTGATCACCTCAGCAATATCTATTCGTTTCCACTTCCTTTGATGTAGCTTCTGAGAAGGTTTCACTGTTGCTAGTAGAATGTTCTCCCAGGATGCAATGGAAGTTGATGCAACGCAATTCTGACTTTCTATAGTAGAGCTGCAAGAGGTTCTAAATGGGGTCGTAGTTTGCTTACCCGTAAAACATTGCTCGTCAGTGATAGTGTCAGGAATGTTTTTCTCTTCATAATATCATTTTAAATTTTTAGGATCAAACTTTTCTTTGTTAATGGAATCTCGATTTAGAGGAAAAATATCTGTTTTTCTAAAGCCATTTACCACAACAGGTTCTCGAATACTGCGCCAAACTTTTTCCAAAAGGTTGAAAAATTCGCATTTTGTTAGCTGTTTTCCTAAATTTTAGCGCTGCCAATCTGTTAACAAAGCATCCGATGAAGACTTAAGCCCTTTAAAGACAAACACATCCAACATTTGCAATATTGCAGAAGTATGAGGCGGTAATGTAAGAAAAAGCTTTAATCAAATAAAAGGAAAATATTGAGCACCGTTTTATTAATTAAATCTTGCCTAAGTATTTACGCTTCCTAGAACATCTTTAGGGGCATTTCGTTAATTTTGGCTTTTCAACAAAAATAGAATGTTATAACCATAAAATTATACATCACACTACACTACACAAGGACAAACAATATAAAATGTTAAAACAGCCAAAGCTATATTATGTTCCGAAAACGGAGAGAGAATGAGAGAAACCAACTCTCTCGAACCAGCTTTTTCGTATTAGTCATCTATATAGCCGCATCTCAACGGCTGTCAGAATACAGAAAAGTAAAACAATAATATTACCGGACAGAAGTCGAAATACTTCAGTATTACAACAACATAATAAGCAAGTGAAAGATAGGCCTTAGTAATAGGAATCGCTGGAAATCATATAAAATTATAACGAGTTAAAATACACTCATCTAGAAACTAATGTAAGTGAAAATGGAAAGAAAGAGCATAGACTTATAAGAAGACTTCGTACCGTCCGTAACCGTAGGTTGATATTTATCATGACTATTTGGTATTACAGCTGATTTTAAAGAGTTAATTGGGGGAACGCATGAATCATTTTCTAAGATTACGCAGCCAAGATTTTCTCCAACGCTAAGTTTTTATATAATCTTTCCCTAAACACTAACTTCCAAAAGCTGGTTTTAGAAACCTTAATATTGTTTTTTTTAACTTTATAATTCTTTAATTTTGTTTTAAGAGCTATTTAAAGACGAACGGACTGAGATAGTACTAAAGCAGGAAAAGTTCGACAACGGCCCAGACATAACAGAAGATGAATTATTATATAGATGAAGAGGCGATAAAGCGAACAAAGAATAATAAGGCAACAGGTCCTGACGAAATACCTGTAGACATAATACGGTTAATAAAAGAACAGCAAATTGGAATATTGGTCGACTTATTCATTACAATATACAGTACAGGAATCGTTCCCAGGAACGAGTGGCTAATGTCAACATTCATAACACTACCAAAAAAACCAAATGCAAAAGAATGCCAAGACCACTGGATAATAAGTTTAATGAGTCATATGCTTAAAATATTTTTAAAAATTATACACCGAAGAATACACAACAAACTTGAGCAGGACATAAGTGACACACAATTTGAATTTAGAAATGCATTGGGATCGGGGGAAGCCCTGTTCGCTGTGAATGTACTTGTGCAAAGGTGCATGGATGTTAATCAGCCAGTATATTTGGATTACAACAAAGCCTTCGATAAGGTCAGACATAACCGTCTTATCGAATTACTTGGAAAAAAAAACTTAGATATGAGAGATATCAGGATCATTAGCGCTATCTATTATAATTAGATTGCTGTGGTAAAAAAGAACAACGTCTTTTCAAATGAAATACTGATTGAGAGGGGCGTCAGGCAGGGCTGTGTCCTGTCTCCTACTTTGTTTAATTTGTATTCAGAGGAAATAATAGTAGAAAGGTGGTCGCTTCACTCCACTTTGACCTTTGACCCCTGACGTCACAAGCCCAGTCCGCGCTCCGGTCACGCCCCGCGATGACGTAACCGACAAGTCCTAACTTATTTTTCACGCTAGCCGTCACCGCCAGTAATTAGTTATTTTTAATATGAATTAATTAAATATTAATTTTGTATTTCAACTATTATCTACTATCTATAACACATTTAACTATTATCTACTATCTATAACACAATTTTAATCCAAATTATTAAATTATTAATTATTATTAAATAAAAAATTCTTCCTTGTGTAGGACTCGAACTCGGGACCAGCAGCACCGAAGCTAAGTATGCATATCGCTGACCCACGGAGGATATTAGTATCAATTGCCGATAAATTGGTATAAAAAAAATATAGTAAATGTACATGAGGTGTGAAGAATTGCACAGAGTGGTTTGAACCGTACACGTACCCCATTTAGGGTAGTTAGTTTGATATTAGGAATGTTATTATATCACACGATTTAGAAACATTTAGCATGGGTTATAATATAAAAAAGTATCGGTGTAAAGCCGTTTAACATAGTGTTGTTATAAAAGGTTTAAATTATATAAACTAAGCGTTTAATACTAAAAGTTTTCATAAAAGAATGATCAACATTTCCACATACGTCATCAAAAGGGGAGAGTGATCATAAAACAGGATTGCACAAACAAATTGATAAAAATGTAAAATGCACATAAAACATGTTGATTAATAATTCGACGTTACTTGTTAAACTTGACTGTGTTAGGTCTCTATATCCCGCACCAAAGCTAAGCATGCACACATTCAAGCTACATAACCGTTTAACATAATCTGACAATAATTATGTGTATATAAAAAACACCACAAAGTGTTGTGAATATTGAATAATCGAACAAAATAAATTGTAAAAAAAATAGTTTTAAACTAAGCAAAAAATTTATAGTAGAGCATAATCTTTAACCAAATATATCAAGATGTGAATAAGTCATAAGAGCAACGTCGATGTCAGGTAAGGGTATTGAAATCACACAATATATCACTAAAGGTAAATATTGTATAATAACATCAATATACAACAATAATGAAGTTGAGACGAAAAAAGGACCCTGTTAAGTTACCATTAGTTTTCTAAACACATAAGTCGTATTACTTGCTGTGTATTTACATAAAAAAAATACGTGTTAAATATGAAATATTATACACAGCTTATATAATATCGCAAAAACGCATCTGCGTGATTAATTAACGGATAGCTTAGTCACTGGAAAACAGATACATCTATCGTATCTTACTTATTAAATAGGTTTGTTAATTTTATATCATAATAATCAGTAAAACTTGTGTAAAATTTTCAGTGACTTTTTTTGGTAGGCTGCATATTTTCTACTAGTTACCATTTAAACATCGAAATTCGAAAAATTGGTATAGACGTTCAAAAAATCCGAAAATTATTGTTTATCATCGGTTAGATAGCGATCTCTAATATGTTTACCACAACGTGCGTATACATGGGTTATTAAAATTTAGATGAGTAGACAAGATATTTTCTATTGAAAAAACACACAAAAGTTGTGCATTAAAATCATATTATTATTTCAAAATTTTTACATCTCTTTCCAAGACCTACCCAGGAGGCAATAAGTCAATATTCTGTGACATATTCAAGAATATGCCATAGAATATTAGCATATTGGAGATGTTTTAAGGTCTCGTTAAGATTCCCCGACATATATCTCAATATACAGAGCATAGAAAGACATAAGACAGGCCTACGTCGTAAGTATTTTTGTTACCATCCACGCTTGTTTATTTAGAAATTACTTATAAACAGTGTATGGCTCATTAAATATCTTTTGGTGATCTGTTGAGTATCTTTTGTATCAGGAGGCTGCACGAACACTAGATCTTAACTTAATAAGAACGGTTCATTAATTTGCCAGTGACTCATAACAGATATCTTTTGGTGATTTGAATGAGCATCTTTTAAGATTTCGATTATACGGAGGTTTGGTCAGAACTTAGTTCAATGGCTACTACTTTGGGGTAGTCTATCACTGACTAATAATACGGACTCATATTGTATTACAGGGTATCAAAGATTAAAGCATTTTCACACCGAAACATGTAAATATTCTTCGTAAACAAAACGTGGGAAGGAAACGTAAATACAGACTATGTAAAAGTACAGTAGTTCTAAAATATTTTTTAACATTGAAAATAGATAACATTCTGAAATTTTGAATATTGTACAAAGTTTGAATGATAATTTTTAACGCAATTCATTTTAACATAAAAAGCAATTAACGAGGCATTTTTAAGATTTGAATGTCAAATTTTGTATCTTTAAGCTGTATGTAAGCATTGGAAATAGTTACATTTTCAATTTGTTCTAATAACTTTGTCATATTGACATCTGCACTAGTTGTTGTCGAAATAGGATGATTGAAATTGTCATTTAAAGCCACAATACGGATTCTGTCACCCGTTTTGTAGCCAATTTGCTTTTTTATATCGTTAAGAGCAGACTCTAATTTATTTTTTAAAGAGTCTTGATTAAGAGCGCCACCTATATAGTTTTCACAGCACAGTTTGAAAGTGCACTGATGAGCATTGAATTTTTTAATTTCTCGCTGGTTTATAACATTTACAGACCACATTTTGATACGTGTGTACTCTATGAGTATTCAACTGTGAATGAAGAGATTTTGACATGTGACACACTATTAACAACAATCTAAGAGGCCTTGTAGCCTAGAGGCAGGGTATCCATAAAGTCATCATTTTGTACAATCTTTCGCTTCTTGTAATTCATTTTGAATGTTTTCGACACCCTCTTTCTGGTTACAATGTCTTTAGTGTGGACATCGCGACATATTTGGTCATACTGTAAGGTGATTTGTTTGGTGGGGTCGTGTATGATAGCATTCATCGCGGAGGCATTGAGTACTAGGCTGTTCTCATAGTTTAGAGTAAAACCTTTGATTTTAGTCACCTCTTTGCCCTTGGCTGTTTTGTAGTAATAACTTTTTGGACCAGTTGCCTGCCATTCTACAATATAATTATCTGAACCAATCTCATCGCTCCAATCGCCTAACATTTCACCTGTTTCGACAGTGTTTATACCGTCATCAATATAAACAATGGAGTCTGTGTCGAAATAAGCTACAGCCTCTTCTAGCCTATCAATCATATCGTACAGTCTTAGACGAGCGTTACTTGTCGTAAATAAAGCCACAAAAATATTTGTAGATGTGGGGTCTTCTACAAATACGTCCTTGTAATCATATGTGACTTGGGCTATGTGATCGTTAACAAATATCACATTAGTTATATTGATTTTATCATCGAGCAAAATTTCGTACCATCTTTTGAGGTCCATAACATACTCTGTCTGTTTCATATTCATTCTTTGACCAAACTTACCCCATAGGCTATTCAGACATATTTTAGCGACTGCTCGTTTACCAGGATTTGGGGATATTTTCTCTAAGTCTAAGTCTATACCCATCTGTTCTTTAACTGCTCGTACATATTCTTCGTTTGAGGTATATGTATGTGGACTAGTTTCTAATTTTATTTTCATAAAATTTTTGACATAGTCCTTAAATAAATCCGTCGAAGTTTGTTCAAAATTCCATACCTCGTACACTTCCAACATTTTATACCCCTTTTCTATGGCTTTATTGATTTCTAGAGTCGTCCACGTACCTTTTAATGCACGTTCTGAGTCATCATGATCACAATTATCGCAGTCTTCCAAGGTACATTGATTACACAACGGAAACATTAATTTGTCAGTTTTGACAGGTAGGACTGGGTGATATAAGTTGGTAGGTGGCAGTATTTGACAATGTACTAGGCCAAACCAAGAGGGGTCGTATGATTCAGGTGCATGTATTTTAGCAGGGTGGCCAATGGGGTAGCGGTCATAATACTGTACCGTCGGGTAAAGCGATACAATATCTATATATCTAAGCTTTTTACCAGTCACATTTAGTTTTATGGCGTTTGTCCGTCCTCCAAAGAATGCTTCACGAGGCTTTAAGGGTTCAACAATTTGAGGGCTCGGTGCATTTTTACATTCTTTTGATTTTATCCATTCACATTCCCACATTTCTACTAGTTTGTAACCAGCTTCTTTTATTTGTACGGCTCTCCTCAGTGTTCTTTCGTACAAGTCACTCATTGTTTCGTTATTAATGTGGTTAATTGTGTTGGGTGCAAAACACTCTGGGTGGCCATGCCAGAAACACCCGTGGTACTGGTACACAGTATTTGTACAGGCATCATAACCATCCACTTTTGCACCGCAGATCGTAATTTCGCCACCATTAAGAGCATGTTGTACGTCTGGAAACTGACTCAGCCATTTTAATGATGCCAGGCTATACGTCTCCTTAATGTCCTGTTTTACAACCCCAATAGTGTTTGGTTGCAGATATTTGGACCTATATATAGCCATACACACACTAGCAATGGTCAGATATTGGAATGGGTCTATGTTGGCTATTCCCAAGAATTCCTTGCGAAATTCTAAACACCCACGCCTCAGAATATCTACATCAGAATCACAGTATGCTAAAATTTCACTTTGAAAATCAAAGATGCAGTTCTCAGCCACTCTATCAGCGTGCCATTTTAAAAAAGCTTCTCTTTGTTTGGGCTTCATCGTATTTGGTCCGTAATAAGTGGTATCAGGGAGTGGTCCAATGTACGAGTGGCTTTCAATTTTGTTAAAATAATGTGGGAAGTAACCCTTTTTAGCCTCTGACAGACCAAATGTTTTCGGAAAAGCGGCTAAGGGTCCGGCAACAAAATTCGAACTATCAATTATTTTTAATTTAATAGCAGGTACTTCCAGCAGCATCAGTTTTGACCCGTTGTAGATGGTGTACGGCTTTATCGTATTTTCTACACAGTACTTGAAAATAAAATACGAATCGTAACCCTTAGCGTTGTGAGCGATTGCTGTATAACCCCTGTGTTTTTCAGAAATTAACCATTTACAAAATTCTTCGTTATCTGTAAAAACATATTTTTTGCCAGCATAATCATGGACTATTATAAGATTCGGCACATGTATTCCGGTATCCTGCATTGCCTCATAATCGAAAAATAAATATTTTTCTGTATATGTGCAACGATTTATGGAAGTTTTAGAGAGGTCGTTGCATTTACATGGTTCTTTACAAATAGTTTTTGCTTTAGTATTGTATTGACACCCCTTATTTACTTCGGTACTACGACTATTACATATACAAGGTACGCCACAAAATCCTCCTTTGGCGGGTGTTTTCATCATATAGCACTGATGTGTAGCTATCTCTACGAATGTGTTACAATTCCTACACATCGAGTAGCCACACACATGCTCCTTGGCTCTTTTACATACTTTATTACACTTTTCACATTTAAATACTTCTTTGCAAACTTCTGTATGGTTTGCCAGACATTCATCATTGTAACAATAACGATTACAGTTCTTGCACAGAATTTTGTTTTGGACGTCGTGCTCAGGTTGTCTGCAAACCGTGCAAAGTGGTGCTTTCTTGCACTTGTGTTTATATTTACCCTGGTAAGGCGTATCACATTTGTCGCAATAAAATTTCGTTCCGTACAAACCTTTCAAGCTATTAATCACGTCGAAGTGATTCCCGTTTTTATATAAATAAAGTTTGGTTGTTTTTTCAGCCCCCTCGTAGATGATAGTATTGAAGTTTTCGGCACAAATAATCTTTATCTGCAAATCCAACAGTTCTTCGGCCTTCTTAAAATCATCCAAGGTAAAGCCATCGTTATAGCAACCACCCAACAGACCACAAAGTTTTTCCGCCAAAACAGTTTGCAATTTTCGACCCTTTCGCATATTTTTCACATCACTATCTGTTATCTTGTACCCTAAAATCACAGGTGTGGTGTATGTAAGAGCCGTTACGATTGCTCTTGGGCCACAAAGATTATCAGTATTAACAATCCGTGTAATGCTCTTTTTAGTTCGACGATCCTCTGACAAATTTATCATTCTACGACGACGACCGCTACCCCTAGGCATATTAAAGATTTGAATATCAAATTTTGTGTTACCTAAAAGAACAGTATCGTTAGATGTTAAAATGTTTTCAAGTTGGTGCAACAAATTGTCCATATTGTCTTCTGTGGTTACTTTTGTGGATATCGGATGATTGAATTTGTCATTGTGGGCAATTATGCGAATTTTATCACCTTTTTTGTAGCCACCTTGTTTCTTTGCATCATTCAGTGCATTTTCCAACAGATTTTTCAAATTCTCTTCGCCGTGACTAAGAGAACCCCCTATATGCTGTTCGCAAGAGAGCTGAAAACTATGTAGGTACGCACAAAATGTAGTTATGAACCTACGCGCTAAAACCTTCAATGACCAATTTTGAAACATTTCGAAAATTAAGCAAAATTTTCAAAAAACTAAAAACTTTAAAAAATTTCAAAATTGTGTACAAATTCAAAATTGAAAATGCAATATCTATTTTTAAAAATTCAAAAACTTACGGCAAGAGCAGATAAGAGAGCACGTCTTAACGCCAGAGCTAACTGATAAGAAATGAGAGTAAACAGCAGCAAATTGATTAAACCCAGCCTTAGAGAAATGTTCACCCGGGTAGTACGATTGGGTGTAACAATTCATTGGAGCAAGGTGTGCTAACTCGTGTAAAAACAGGAGTCACCCCACCGTGCTCCAATGCTCAAGACCATCCCTTTCCCCCCTATAGCAATCTGATTCGCTATAGAGGCACAACAATCAGCCAAGTGCTCTTCATGTGGAGGTCCTGGGTAATAGAACCCCAACATGGTTTCCTAATACGATTGTGAAAACTCAGGACAGCGCATCTCCGCTTTATTCCTGTTTATCTTACTGTGGCATATCCGCGAAACTAAATTTGCTTGCTGGGCATCAAGTCCCCGCTCTGAGTCCCGGCTCAGCTCGACGACTTGATGCTCGAGAGTGATGGGCCCTACGTGCCCGGGTTTTTGTGGTTTTTGTTAATTTTTTTGGTGGCCGAAGCCGGTTTTTGTTAGTATTTTTTTGATTTTTTTGGTGGCCGAGGCCGGTTTTTTGTGTTTTTTGTGATTTTTTTGGTAGGTAGCCTGTGAAAAGAAAATCATAATTAGTATAAAGTCTATATCATAGCAAAGAAAATAAATAAATATTATACATTACCACAATATAGGCTGTATCCTAGTGCGTGCAACAGGGCCCACTAGTTGGGCGATGGCATATTATGGCGATTTGAGCTACGAACTATCTTCCTAGTGTGTGTGTTTTGATTGTTTTTTCTTCCCACTCTGGTGTTTATAGGTTTTATCCCTCTGGTGGTTTTTTATTTCTCTCTCTGGTTTTGCGTTAATCTAATATCTGTTGTTTAGGTCTTTTGTGCTTCCATCTGTGGAAAGCGTCATACCTCATCATCTCTCTCAGTATGTGACTGGGGTGGTCTTCTAGTTCTGCGAACTTTTTCCTGGCTTTTTCTTTCATGGTATCAGTCACTCTGATTTGCTGAAGTTCTCTGAAAATGAACCTTTCAGCGACGTATCTTGGTACGTTAACTGCTTCCCTTAGGCTTTGGTTGTGTTGAGCCTGTATTTTCTTTTTGGTTGTATTGCATGTGTGTCCCCATGCTAATGATGCGTATGTTAGTATAGGTAGTATTATACTATTTATTAGCGTTATTTTGGTTTTAAGTCGTAGTTTGCTTTTTCTACCTGCTAGACCTCTTATTGCGGCTCTAGCTATGTTAGCTTTTTGTACCGTAGCTTCTACGTGTTTGTTGAATGTTAATCCTTTATCCATTATCACTCCGAGGTATTTCGCTTCGCTTTTCCACTCGATGGGGTTGTCTTGCACAGTTACCTGTTCTTCTGGTCTTTCTCGCCTCTTTTGGAAAAGTACAGCTTGTGTTTTATCTGAATTTATTTTGATTTTCCACTTTAGACTCCATTCTTCAATGTCGTCTAACGCGGTCTGTAGATTGGTGACTGCGATATCTACGTGTCTATGTTTGGCCGCTATTGCTGTATCGTCGGCATATAGACTTAGTAATGTACCTGGTGTTCTAGGTATGTCTGCTGTGTATATCGAGTACAGCAGAGGTGACAATACCGCTCCCTGTGGTACTCCAGCTTCCGGGTTTCCGAGTTCGGATAGGACTTGTCCTATCCGCACTCTGAAACTTCGGTTGCTCAAGTACGAAGAGATCAATCTTGTCATTGCTCCGCTGTACCCGTATTGTCTCATTTTGTATAAAAGTCCTTTATGCCAGACTCTATCGAATGCTTTGCTTACATCCAGGAATGCAGCTCCTGTGTACTGTTTGTCATTGAATCCAGCTGCTATGTACTCTGTTAGTCGGAGTACTTGTAGTTCGCTGGAGTGTTCTGACCTGAAGCCAAATTGGGCTTCTGGTATTATATCTAACCTGTCAGTTTCAGCTTTAAGTCTGCTGAGTATTACTCTTTCCACTATTTTGCTGATTGCTGGTAGTAAGCTAATCGGCCTGTAATTTTGCGGGAATGTGCTGTCTTTTCCGGGCTTTGGTAGCATTATGACATGGGCCTCTTTCCATCTATTCGGGAATTTTCTGAACCTTAGCATTGCGTTTACTATGTTGGTTAAGTATACTATAGCTTTCGCTGGTAGATACTTCAGAGCTCTGTTTGTGATCTGGTCTGGACCGGGTGCCTTTTTTGGTGAGCTGTTCTTAATTAGCTCGTTTATCTCCTCCGGTGTTGTTGGAGGGATAATTTCGTTGGGGTTTTCCGGTCTTTGTCTTTGTGTTTCGACTTCTTCTATGAAGTCGATGTCTTCGTCTGGGTGGTAATTTAATGTACACTCTCTCTCGAGAGTACTCCTCATTACCTCTGCTTTTTCCTCTGTGCTATAGACTATGCCATTTTCTCCGTGTAGTGGGGGAATTGGCTTTCTATCGCTACGTAGGATTTTTTGCAATTTCCAAATATTTTGCATATTTGGACCTTGCTCTTCCATATCTCTTATATGGTTTTCCCAGTTTTCACTACGGTGTTGTTGTAGTGCTGTTTTGACCTCTCTGTTTAGTCTATTTGCTCTGTTTTTGTGTGCTTGATGTCTAGTTCGTCGTGCTATTTGTTTAGCCCTGTTTTTTTCCCTTATCAGATCTTTTAATTCTTGTGGTATATCCTTAAATCTGCCCGTTTGCATTTCTACTTCCTGTTCGGTAGTGCTATTCCTGATTGCCTGTTGTATGATGTTCTCCAACTCTAGGACTTTTACTTCTATTTCTCGTGGATTGTTTATCACGGGGACAATGTTAATTCCCGTGCTTACGAGCCTTTTGAAGTTTGTCCACTTTGTTTTCTTTTTAATCCTTGTAATTTTACTTTCTTCTTCCCACGTTCCTAGTTCTAATAGGATGGGGTTGTGGTCGGTTGTGCCTTCGTTTAGTGTTTTTAGTTTTTAGTTTTTAGCTGACTTGCCCCTAACTTCACGCTGCGCGTGAAGTTAGGTGCAAGCGTCGAAGACGCAGCGTCATGTCAGCATGCCCGTTTGAAGCTATAACTGCGTTTTGTGAAATTTCTCCACGAGATACTATGCTAAGCCAAGCTATGAGAGAATATGTATATTATTATAAAATAAAAGTTGTAAATGACTTAAATAATTTTAGTTGTTAATAAATAGTACTTATGTATCACTTGTGTTCTATTTTCATTTTTTCAAATGGGTAAAGAAAAAAACAATATTGTACAATAAAGTAATTTTATTTGTATACAACAAATTAACGAGAATGAGTGATTTTGTCTTTTCAACAGCCATACATATTTTTTAATATCCAATAAAAGTATGTATGCTAGAATCACTATCATCTGAACTAATAAATCTATGTTTTTGTGGAGATGCATGGTGTAATGAATACGTACATAATTCCATTTCTTTAATTTTAAATAAAAACCGTTTAAAACAACTCTGACACCAATAAAACATATTTTGATATACTTCTGAATTCTAATAGCATTAACTTACTCTCAAAACCAATATGATAATGTTCAAAGACTGTACGTAACGATTTTTTATGTATTTTGTGAGCTAAGTTGAACTTCTTAAAACAATTTTTACAAACATTAATATTATAATTAGTGATTCTATAAAAATAATTCCATACACACTTTTCATTATCATCATACCCATGATCAGATTCATTGTCTGATAAAACTGCATTTCTCATTCGTGGTGACATTATATTTGAACAGTCAACAAACTGAATGTCGGCAAAAGGTCCGTTAGGGACTTGGTCGTTTAGTATATTTCATTTATAATCGGAATAATTATTTGCAATCGTTTTAGTCAATATCCATGGTAGTGGTGAATATTTAATCAAGTTTGCTAGATTGGTAATATTACAACATATTGATTATGTGCACAAGTTTTCTAACTTTGACGCCATCATCTGCAAAATAAAAAATATGATGTATTATAATGTCCTCAGGGAATCATGCATTTGCCTTTTACCAGCTTGACATAAAAGTATTCTCAACGAGTATTTTGGACTAGATTACTCAATATCTTATTATTGATTTTGCTGGATTCGCAAATATGATGACATATTTTTTCCCTATATTCACTGTGATATATTTAACGTTTGTTTCTGCAATACAAGAGATACCATTTATTTTTGCGACATTCGCAATGTAAAAAAGAAATTATGGTATATTTTAATGCCCCCCCGGGAAGCGTCTTAAAGGACTCTGGTAATAAATATCGTTTATCATCGTAAGGACTTAGGGCTATTTTCGTTTGCTTACCAAACACAGCATTGTTCATCATTTTACAAAGATTTTTCTCGAAGCTAGCCTTAGATGCGAGAGGTAATCAATAATATTAGATATGCTGACGACACAATTATTATCGCAAATGACTGCAACGAGCTTCAAAGACTCATACAAAGCATACACACAGCAAGTCAAGAGTATGGTTTAGAACTCAATACAACTTTTTAATTTTTGATTACCCCGGTATAATTACTAATAAAGTTTTCTTTGATTGAGAACTGTGACAACTGGCATTCCTTGGATTATTTAATATCATGACTAATCATATTCCTCTGTGTAAAAATTGCTTCATTTATTTATATGAACATACGAAACGCATTTCTATGACATATACAAATTCTTTCATTTTTATGTGATTTCAGGCATCTACGCCGAAAAACTACACTTCAAGTAAATTCCTTTCCAAACGCCGCGATGACGTCACCGGCAAGTCCTAACTTGTTTTTCACGCTTTGAAAAATAGGTATCAATGACATTACTAAAGAATAGTGCTTCGCGAGACATAATCAACCGTTCTAAAAATAGCGACAATTACTTACTTACATGGTTTTTTTGTGATAAAGCAAGATTTAGGGTCGTGAACTTTAAAAATATTATTTATACCTTACTTTTATTATTATTCTGATAACTGAAATAGTTATTTTAAATAAAGTTTTCCATATTTTCTCAAGCAGTGCTATTATTATTATTTGAAGTTATAGCGTGGGTCACGTGACCTAGGGTGGATACATATAAAAGGCTCGCAAAAGAAGATTTACTCTCATTTCTTATCAGTTAGCTCTGGCGTTAAGACGTGCTCTCTTATCTGCTCTTGCCGTAAGTTTTTGAATTTTTAAAAATAGATATTGCATTTTCAATTTTGAATTTGTACACAATTTTGAAATTTTTTAAAGTTTTTAGTTTTTTGAAAATTTTGCTTAATTTTCGAAATGTTTCAAAATTGGTCATTGAAGGTTTTAGCGCGTAGGTTCATAACTACATTTTGTGCGTACCTACATAGTTTTCAGCTCTCTTGCGAACAGCATATAGGGGGTTCTCTTAGTCACGGCGAAGAGAATTTGAAAAATCTGTTGGAAAATGCACTGAATGATGCAAAGAAACAAGGTGGCTACAAAAAAGGTGATAAAATTCGCATAATTGCCCACAATGACAAATTCAATCATCCGATATCCACAAAAGTAACCACAGAAGACAATATGGACAATTTGTTGCACCAACTTGAAAACATTTTAACATCTAACGATACTGTTCTTTTAGGTAACACAAAATTTGATATTCAAATCTTTAATATGCCTAGGGGTAGCGGTCGTCGTCGTAGAATGATAAATTTGTCAGAGGATCGTCGAACTAAAAAGAGCATTACACGGATTGTTAATACTGATAATCTTTGTGGCCCAAGAGCAATCGTAACGGCTCTTACATACACCACACCTGTGATTTTAGGGTACAAGATAACAGATAGTGATGTGAAAAATATGCGAAAGGGTCGAAAATTGCAAACTGTTTTGGCGGAAAAAACTTTGTGGTCTGTTGGGTGGTTGCTATAACGATGGCTTTACCTTGGATGATTTTAAGAAGGCCGAAGAACTGTTGGATTTGCAGATAAAGATTATTTGTGCCGAAAACTTCAATACTATCATCTACGAGGGGGCTGAAAAAACAACCAAACTTTATTTATATAAAAACGGGAATCACTTCGACGTGATTAATAGCTTGAAAGGTTTGTACGGAACGAAATTTTATTGCGACAAATGTGATACGCCTTACCAGGGTAAATATAAACACAAGTGCAAGAAAGCACCACTTTGCACGGTTTGCAGACAACCTGAGCACGACGTCCAAAACAAAATTCTGTGCAAGAACTGTAATCGTTATTGTTACAATGATGAATGTCTGGCAAACCATACAGAAGTTTGCAAAGAAGTATTTAAATGTGAAAAGTGTAATAAAGTATGTAAAAGAGCCAAGGAGCATGTGTGTGGCTACTCGATGTGTAGGAATTGTAACACATTCGTAGAGATAGCTACACATCAGTGCTATATGATGAAAACACCCGCCAAAGGAGGATTTTGTGGCGTACCTTGTATATGTAATAGTCGTAGTACCGAATTAAATGAGGGGTGTCAATACAATACTAAAGCAAAAACTATTTGTAAAGAACCATGTAAATGCAACGACCTCTCTAAAACTTCCATAAATCGTTGCACATATACAGAAAAATATTTATTTTTCGATTATGAGGCAATGCAGGATACCGGAATACATGTGCCGAATCTTATAATAGTCCATGATTATGCTGGCAAAAAATATGTTTTTACAGATAACGAAGAATTTTGTAAATGGTTAATTTCTGAAAAACACAGGGGTTATACAGCAATCGCTCACAACGCTAAGGGTTACGATTCGTATTTTATTTTCAAGTACTGTGTAGAAAATACGATAAAGCCGTACACCATCTACAACGGGTCAAAACTGATGCTGCTGGAAGTACCTGCTATTAAATTAAAAATAATTGATAGTTCGAATTTTGTTGCCGGACCCTTAGCCGCTTTTCCGAAAACATTTGGTCTGTCAGAGGCTAAAAAGGGTTACTTCCCACATTATTTTAACAAAATTGAAAGCCACTCGTACATTGGACCACTCCCTGATACCACTTATTACGGACCAAATACGATGAAGCCCAAACAAAGAGAAGCTTTTTTAAAATGGCACGCTGATAGAGTGGCTGAGAACTGCATCTTTGATTTTCAAAGTGAAATTTTAGCATACTGTGATTCTGATGTAGATATTCTGAGGCGTGGGTGTTTAGAATTTCGCAAGGAATTCTTGGGAATAGCCAACATAGACCCATTCCAATATCTGACCATTGCTAGTGTGTGTATGGCTATATATAGGTCCAAATATCTGCAACCAAACATTATTGGGGTTGTAAAACAGGACATTAAGGAGACGTATAGCCTGGCATCATTAAAATGGCTGAGTCAGTTTCCAGACGTACAACATGCTCTTAATGGTGGCGAAATTACGATCTGCGGTGCAAAAGTGGATGGTTATGATGCCTGTACAAATACTGTGTACCAGTACCACGGGTGTTTCTGGCATGGCCACCCAGAGTGTTTTGCACCCAACACAATTAACCACATTAATAACGAAACAATGAGTGACTTGTACGAAAGAACACTGAGGAGAGCCGTACAAATAAAAGAAGCTGGTTACAAACTAGTAGAAATGTGGGAATGTGAATGGATAAAATCAAAAGAATGTAAAAATGCACCGAGCCCTCAAATTGTTGAACCCTTAAAGCCTCGTGAAGCATTCTTTGGAGGACGGACAAACGCCATAAAACTAAATGTGACTGGTAAAAAGCTTAGATATATAGATATTGTATCGCTTTACCCGACGGTACAGTATTATGACCGCTACCCCATTGGCCACCCTGCTAAAATACATGCACCTGAATCATACGACCCTCTTGGTTTGGCCTAGTACATTGTCAAATACTGCCACCTACCAACTTATATCACCCAGTCCTACCTGTCAAAACTGACAAATTAATGTTTCCGTTGTGTAATCAATGTACCTTGGAAGACTGCGATAATTGTGATCATGATGACTCAGAACGTGCATTAAAAGGTACGTGGACGACTCTAGAAATTAATAAAGCCATAGAAAAGGGGTATAAAATGTTGGAAGTGTACGAGGTATGGAATTTTGAACAAACTTCGACGGATTTATTTAAGGACTATGTCAAAGATTTTATGAAAATAAAATTAGAAACTAGTCCACATACATATACCTCAAACGAAGAATATGTACGAGCAGTTAAAGAACAGATGGGTATAGACTTAGACTTAGAGAAAATATCCCCAAATCCTGGTAAACGAGCAGTCGCTAAAATATGTCTGAATAGCCTATGGGGTAAGTTTGGTCAAAGAATGAATATGAAACAGACAGAGTATGTTATGGACCTCAAAAGATGGTACGAAATTTTGCTCGATGATAAAATCAATATAACTAATGTGATATTTGTTAACGATCACATAGCCCAAGTCACATATGATTACAAGGACGTATTTGTAGAAGACCCCACATCTACAAATATTTTTGTGGCTTTATTTACGACAAGTAACGCTCGTCTAAGACTGTACGATATGATTGATAGGCTAGAAGAGGCTGTAGCTTATTTCGACACAGACTCCATTGTTTATATTGATGACGGTATAAACACTGTCGAAACAGGTGAAATGTTAGGCGATTGGAGCGATGAGATTGGTTCAGATAATTATATTGTAGAATGGCAGGCAACTGGTCCAAAAAGTTATTACTACAAAACAGCCAAGGGCAAAGAGGTGACTAAAATCAAAGGTTTTACTCTAAACTATGAGAACAGCCTAGTACTCAATGCCTCCGCGATGAATGCTATCATACACGACCCCACCAAACAAATCACCTTACAGTATGACCAAATATGTCGCGATGTCCACACTAAAGACATTGTAACCAGAAAGAGGGTGTCGAAAACATTCAAAATGAATTACAAGAAGCGAAAGATTGTACAAAATGATGACTTTATGGATACCCTGCCTCTAGGCTACAAGGCCTCTTAGATTGTTGTTAATAGTGTGTCACATGTCAAAATCTCTTCATTCACAGTTGAATACTCATAGAGTACACACGTATCAAAATGTGGTCTGTAAATGTTATAAACCAGCGAGAAATTAAAAAATTCAATGCTCATCAGTGCACTTTCAAACTGTGCTGTGAAAACTATATAGGTGGCGCTCTTAATCAAGACTCTTTAAAAAATAAATTAGAGTCTGCTCTTAACGATATAAAAAAGCAAATTGGCTACAAAACGGGTGACAGAATCCGTATTGTGGCTTTAAATGACAATTTCAATCATCCTATTTCGACAACAACTAGTGCAGATGTCAATATGACAAAGTTATTAGAACAAATTGAAAATGTAACTATTTCCAATGCTTACATACAGCTTAAAGATACAAAATTTGACATTCAAATCTTAAAAATGCCTCGTTAATTGCTTTTTATGTTAAAATGAATTGCGTTAAAAATTATCATTCAAACTTTGTACAATATTCAAAATTTCAGAATGTTATCTATTTTCAATGTTAAAAAATATTTTAGAACTACTGTACTTTTACATAGTCTGTATTTACGTTTCCTTCCCACGTTTTGTTTACGAAGAATATTTACATGTTTCGGTGTGAAAATGCTTTAATCTTTGATACCCTGTAATACAATATGAGTCCGTATTATTAGTCAGTGATAGACTACCCCAAAGTAGTAGCCATTGAACTAAGTTCTGACCAAACCTCCGTATAATCGAAATCTTAAAAGATGCTCATTCAAATCACCAAAAGATATCTGTTATGAGTCACTGGCAAATTAATGAACCGTTCTTATTAAGTTAAGATCTAGTGTTCGTGCAGCCTCCTGATACAAAAGATACTCAACAGATCACCAAAAGATATTTAATGAGCCATACACTGTTTATAAGTAATTTCTAAATAAACAAGCGTGGATGGTAACAAAAATACTTACGACGTAGGCCTGTCTTATGTCTTTCTATGCTCTGTATATTGAGATATATGTCGGGGAATCTTAACGAGACCTTAAAACATCTCCAATATGCTAATATTCTATGGCATATTCTTGAATATGTCACAGAATATTGACTTATTGCCTCCTGGGTAGGTCTTGGAAAGAGATGTAAAAATTTTGAAATAATAATATGATTTTAATGCACAACTTTTGTGTGTTTTTTCAATAGAAAATATCTTGTCTACTCATCTAAATTTTAATAACCCATGTATACGCACGTTGTGGTAAACATATTAGAGATCGCTATCTAACCGATGATAAACAATAATTTTCGGATTTTTTGAACGTCTATACCAATTTTTCGAATTTCGATGTTTAAATGGTAACTAGTAGAAAATATGCAGCCTACCAAAAAAAGTCACTGAAAATTTTACACAAGTTTTACTGATTATTATGATATAAAATTAACAAACCTATTTAATAAGTAAGATACGATAGATGTATCTGTTTTCCAGTGACTAAGCTATCCGTTAATTAATCACGCAGATGCGTTTTTGCGATATTATATAAGCTGTGTATAATATTTCATATTTAACACGTATTTTTTTTATGTAAATACACAGCAAGTAATACGACTTATGTGTTTAGAAAACTAATGGTAACTTAACAGGGTCCTTTTTTCGTCTCAACTTCATTATTGTTGTATATTGATGTTATTATACAATATTTACCTTTAGTGATATATTGTGTGATTTCAATACCCTTACCTGACATCGACGTTGCTCTTATGACTTATTCACATCTTGATATATTTGGTTAAAGATTATGCTCTACTATAAATTTTTTGCTTAGTTTAAAACTATTTTTTTTACAATTTATTTTGTTCGATTATTCAATATTCACAACACTTTGTGGTGTTTTTTATATACACATAATTATTGTCAGATTATGTTAAACGGTTATGTAGCTTGAATGTGTGCATGCTTAGCTTTGGTGCGGGATATAGAGACCTAACACAGTCAAGTTTAACAAGTAACGTCGAATTATTAATCAACATGTTTTATGTGCATTTTACATTTTTATCAATTTGTTTGTGCAATCCTGTTTTATGATCACTCTCCCCTTTTGATGACGTATGTGGAAATGTTGATCATTCTTTTATGAAAACTTTTAGTATTAAACGCTTAGTTTATATAATTTAAACCTTTTATAACAACACTATGTTAAACGGCTTTACACCGATACTTTTTTATATTATAACCCATGCTAAATGTTTCTAAATCGTGTGATATAATAACATTCCTAATATCAAACTAACTACCCTAAATGGGGTACGTGTACGGTTCAAACCACTCTGTGCAATTCTTCACACCTCATGTACATTTACTATATTTTTTTTATACCAATTTATCGGCAATTGATACTAATATCCTCCGTGGGTCAGCGATATGCATACTTAGCTTCGGTGCTGCTGGTCCCGAGTTCGAGTCCTACACAAGGAAGAATTTTTTATTTAATAATAATTAATAATTTAATAATTTGGATTAAAATTGTGTTATAGATAGTAGATAATAGTTAAATGTGTTATAGATAGTAGATAATAGTTGAAATACAAAATTAATATTTAATTAATTCATATTAAAAATAACTAATTACTGGCGGTGACGGCTAGCGTGAAAAATAAGTTAGGACTTGTCGGTTACGTCATCGCGGGGCGTGACCGGAGCGCGGACTGGGCTTGTGACGTCAGGGGTCAAAGGTCAAAGTGGAGTGAAGCGACCACCTTTCTACTAATAATCCAGGAAACACTAGAAGAACTAACTATGGAAACAAAAGTAAATGGCCGACCAATCAATAATATACGGTTTGTCGACGACACTATTTCATTAGCGGAATTTCTTGAGGATTTACAACAAATGGTTGACAGAGTGGTAGAAGTCAGTAAAGAAAACGGACTGTCCCTAAACACAAAGAAGACACAATTTATGGTAATTACAAAATCCCAACAGCGCCAAGAAAATATAACAATACAAGGAGAACAAATTAATAAAGTTGAAAAATATAAATATCAAGAATAGGACAGGCAAGAAATTCTTTTAACAAACTAAAAAAAAGTACTCTAGAGCAAGGACATTTCAATTTCTTTAAAGATAAGACTTCTGAGATGCTACGTGTTCTCCGTATTATTTTATGGGTTGGAGGCTTGGACTTTAAAGAAAGATGTTTCGGACAGATTTGAAGCCTTTCGTAGTCAGCCAGATTGGCTGATTTCCGCTAAAAAATGCACTTCAAATAAACATCCATTTAGATCGTTGAGAAAGTATTGCAGGGAAGAGAATTACATCACTCTCAGTGAGGCCTCTGTCAGGGACAGTTGGGTTCGAATTTGTTGGGCCGAATTTTCATCTAATTCGAAATCGTTTTTTCTTATTATTTTTTTTTTGTTATCGGAAATAGAAAAGTTTGGTAGTATGTAGCAGGTTAATGTGTAGTTACAGTTAGAAGTGAGGTTTGAGAGAATCTTTGAAAAGAAAAGAAACAGGCGAGTGTCGGCGTTAAGAACCGGCAAATTTGTTTTGAAAAAGTTATTTTTACTTAATGTAATGTGTCAGTTTTAAAAGAGTAATCACTTTTTTTTTATTAAAAAGAAAACATTGCCGCATCCACCAACAGGTTATTAGCGGCGTTACTCAGTAAATAAAACATTAAATCTGATACAAAATATTGATTGACCTTAGGTAATTTAATAAGTTTTTTACGGGACAGTTTTCTCCTAATAAATCTGGTAGAGTATTTGGTATATTGTTTATTAAACGTTCTCTATTGAATTTTGGATAAGACTAATCACTGTTTCTATATTTCTAAGTATTTAGAAGATTTGTGGCGTTTACAACAACTTTGAAGGATAACCACATGTTGCCATTGTGTCTATTTGTATTCCAGTTTTTAAGAAGCTGAGTGTCAAATTTTGCGTCCCAGTGAACAGCTTCTAGCCTTATTTTGTTTCTCCTAAGCCGTTTCAGAATAATTTCGCAGTTTGGAGGTACATTTGTGTTTGCAGTGTAAGTCCAGTTCGTAACCCCAGAAATTTTAAAGAAATTTTAGTGAATTTTTTTTTCACTAAAACTGAAAACTTTTAAATGAAAAATAAACATTCTCTAATAAAACAGTTTAAGAAATTGTAATAATTAAAATTGTAGATGTTGGGGTTTGGCTTAGCTGTCATATTAATTGTTCTCAGATGACCTCTATGCATAGTTTCCCTTAAAAAGATATTTTTTTATTTGTAATAATTTATTTCTGCTACAAATTTTCGCTCCGTAACAATTTTAAGTTTTTGTTCTATCTCCAACTTGTAGATTTTGTAAACGGATAGAACATAGTAAGTATTTTTCTTTGTTATTTTGTATTTATTTTGTATCTATTTGTAACATATTTTTATATTATCTATATTTGTAACTGTTTCTGGTAAGGCAACCATAAATGTGTAATTTTTTCCCTAAACCATTTTGTTTATTCATTTAAAAGAAGTTTCTAACCCCTTTTTATAGTTTCTAGGAAGGAATAGCCTTTTCTTTTATCCATCAGGAAGATTCTTCAAAGCGGCGTCCGTGTTTTAAATAGTTTGAGAACCTTCTTGTGTATTTTTTCTCCAGGAGACTTATGTAAGTACGTCTTTGTTTCATTTTTGTAGTTGCGCCAATCCAATCTCATCTTATTATTCACTTATTCATGACCCAGCTCTCAAATAAACCCTGAGTTGTAGTTCGCAAAAGCTTCGGTTTGTTTTGCTTACCCTGTCTCTAGCCCCATAAATTCTGTCCCCAATTTTTAACCCCCTTATAGTAATACCCTTATGGTAAGCAAAAATATCGTTACAAGTTCTTTACCTTTAATATCTTTCAGCGTATTAATCACTTCTTCATTTGTTATAGCTGACTAGTTTTCAATTACTTCTGTTGTTGGCTCGATCCTTTCGACTTTAAAGAGTTCTTTTACATTCTTCTTCTTGATGTGCCTATCCGTTGCGAATGTTGGGGATCATCATGGCAATCTTTATCTTATCTGCAGCAGCGCGGAAAAGCTGCACAGATGTTGTATTGAACCAGATTCTGAGGTTCTTCAACCAAGATGTTCTGGACCTCGCTTTCCAAATATTTTTTTTGCAAGATGACTTGAAGGAGAGCATATCTGCATTTCTTTTGCATAATATGTCCGAAGAACTGTAACTTTCGAGATTTAATGGTGGTCAGTACCTCTCGGTTCTTATTAATTCTCCTAAGCACCTCCTCATTTGTTACTCGGCCAGTCCACGGGATCTTAAGTATTTTTCGATATAGCCACATCCTAAATGCTTTCAGTTTTTTGCACATATCTTCTTTCAAGGTCCACACTTCAACACCATATAAAAGGACAGAGAAGACGTAGCATCGCAGTATTCTTACTTTTGTATCAAGAGAGAGATTTTGACTCTTGAAGAAGGCCCCCATCCAATTGAAGGTGGATCTAGCTTTTGCGATGCGTGCTCCAATCTCCCGGTTGTTGGTCCATTCTTCATTTATTATGGTTCCGAGATAGTTATAGTGCGTTACTCTTTCTACAGGAGATTGGTTGACGTCGAGTTGACCTTCTGTTATCCTTTTCTTGCTAATTAACATACGCTTTGTCTTCTTAACGCTTGTATTAAGTCCATATTGTTGACTGTAATACGTGATTTTGGTAATAAGAACTTGTAGGTCTTCTAAGTTGTCCGCAAATACTATGGTGTCATCTGCATATCTGATGTTGTTAAGCCGGTAACCATTTATTAGAATACCTTTTTCAGTTTCTTGCAAAGCTTCGATAAATATTCTTTCAGAATACAGATTGAAGATTAGAGGAGACAAAATACAGCCCTCCCTCACTTCACGCATAATTTTTAAATAGTTAGTGTGTTCACCTTCAACTCTGAGATTTGCTGTCTGATTCCAGTAAAGATTTCTAATTATTTTCAGATCTTGGTTGTTAATTCCTTTTTCTTTTAGTATTTGCATCATCTTGGCGTGCTGTAGTCGATCAAACTCTTTCTCATAATCAACTAGACATGCGTATACGTCGCAGTTGACGTCTCTGCATCTCTGGAATAAGACTTGTACTGAGAACAAAGCCTCTCTAGTAACAACAGTATTTGTGAACCCGAACTGGTTGGGGGAAATTTGACTTTCACAGAGTTTGTAGATTCTCTTATGAATTATCTTTAGGAACAATTTTAGGAGATGACTTATGGGGCTTATAGTACGGTAATCTTCACATTTTTTGACTCCTGGTTTTTTGACAATTCAATAAACAGATTTCATCCATTCTGTTGGTATTTCTCCAGAGTTGTATATGTTGTTGAATATCTTGCGATTATTGCTATTGATTTGTTGTCCATTAGTTTGAGTAGTTCTGCTTGTATATTATCAGGACCTGTCGCTTTGCCATCCTTTAACTGTGTTATTGCAGAATAAACTTCCTGCTGTAATATTCTTGGTCCATCGTTTACCTCTTCTTCTAGCTTAAAGGTGTTATCTCTTTGGTCTCTATATAGTTTTTCTACATATTCTTTTCACGTTCTTATTTTATTCTGTTTGTCCAAGATGATGTTTCCGTCAGAATCATTCTTTTAATATATCCTTCCCAAATTTTAAATTTCGTTTCCATTAAAACATGTCTATTATGGGTCTGTTAGTTTGTTTACTTATCTTCTGTAATTTCCGATGATTTTTTTGATATTCTTATATATATATATATATATATATATATATATATATATATATATATATATATATATATATATATATCGGAAAAAGCAGTACGACCGTCAATCCAATATATATATAAGGATCACTCAGACGAGT
Organism: Diabrotica balteata; assembly: GCA_918026665.1. Classification (NCBI taxonomy): domain Eukaryota; kingdom Metazoa; phylum Arthropoda; class Insecta; order Coleoptera; family Chrysomelidae; genus Diabrotica; species Diabrotica balteata. The sequence continues at coordinate 123,264,668 of OU898279.1, read as the reverse complement.
GGTGGGTTCTTATATCGGTCTCTAGGTGGAGAAATAAAAGACAAAGTTGATAGGCTACTTTATCTATTTTGAAGACGTTTCGCTTTCGAGTTTTGAAAGCATCATCAGTTCATCTAAAAAATTATTACAATATGAGAACCACACAATCATGGAAACGATGTTAATTGTTACCTTAAAAAGATATGTAGCAGTCAATGTTATTAACAAATATGTGAATGAAACTAAGTAAATGGACATAGTACGCTGATCTTGTATAAACAGTTAAGCAACTAACAACATATATGAACTTGTAAAAAATTAGCACAGCATTTTGACCATGTGGTCCAAAATAAATTCAATGTTATTTAGTGTTAATAAGTGAGAAAGAACCAAGAAAATCATAAATAACTTCCAACTATTTAATGGATATTAAGCTTTGATTTTAACTTTAGGTAGCATTATAAGTAATATTAATACAATTCTAAAAAATAGTGAATATGAAGTTACCGATCAAAGCCCTATGGATGTCGCCGTGAAAATGGCGTTAAATGAAACAGGAACGAACTAAACCGCAAAAAGACAGCCAACCTTGAGGTCAAAATTACTTTTGACAGATCAACAAGGTGCAAATACCAACCCAAATTTTGGGCGGTTAATTTAATTTAAACTGAGTTTGGATGACTACCAGGTTGCAAAGGACACAACAGTGAAAAAAGTTGGTAGTGTAAACACAACTCCCCTCACTAACCGGCCCAAATTTGCAAACTGGAGATTTTCATTCAACCTCATAATTATGTAATGACGTTAATCATTATGGCAAGTTAAATAGCCAGGTGGTTAACGATATTATAATTTCCAAACAGCCCAAGGTTTAATATACTTGGAGCTGTGATTTGTAAAGGATTCTATGAATCAATTACAATGTTTGTATTATTTTATATATAATTTGAAACACTAATTAAAGAAATTAGTGTATTGAAATGCAATATGGGTTGCATATGTAATAGTAAATTAAGTAAAGAAATTAAGTTATTTAATTGATATATTTATTTATTTTATTTCTATTTATGTATATAAATTGTTTAATGAAAAGTGGAAAAAAGTTCAACTAGTACACCTAATATGACATTAATGTGGTGAGAAGATTAAGTAGTCTAATTCTGCAAGATTAAAGCATGATATATCTGGCTCAAGTTATTTATGTCAGTTCTCTTATTCAATGCATTAGGATGTTTTAATATTGAACACATTTCCAAAAACTGTCTTTTAGCTAGATTGCGTTCAGTGGCAAGGATCTTAACTTCATTAAAATCCACTTCATGTTTTGTATTTATCGCATGTTGTGCTAGAGCACAAGTGTGTTTAGATAAATTAATGTCGCTACGATGTGAAGTGAGACGACCTTTCAATGATCTACCAGATTGCCCAATGTAACATAAATCGCAATTAGCGCATGGAATTTTATAAATTGTGTTCACTTGTTCCAAAGTGGACAAGGGTGTTTTAGTTTTAGAGAACAAATTTCTAACAGTTTTTGCATTCTTAACAGCAATTTTAACAGGTATATTATTTTGTTTATACAATTTAATAAGCTTCTCAGTAACTTGAGGGAAATATGGTAAGGAAGAGTAATGTGTGATAGTATTCTCAAGATCGGTATTATGCAGAACAGTGCTATTTAAAGAATTATTAGAGATGTTTCTAAGTTGGTCACCATCGGGTATGTCATAAATTGAGGATCCATAACTATGCGAATAAAGGTATTTATTGATGATAGAGGAAGGATAAGAATTCTCTATTAGAATATTTCTCAATAACTTAAAGGATTCCCTTCGATTAATTGGATGTGTCAATTTATTTAATCTAAAGCTTAGAGCTTTTATAAGGTTTAGTTTATATTTCATAGGATGACAGGAATGGTAGTTAAGGAACCTATTAGAGGCCATTGATTTTCTATACCAACTTGTGGTTAGGGTGTTGTCTCCCATTCTGATGACACGCATGTCAAGGAAGGGTATACTATTAGTGGTAGTGTCCTCAAGTTCAACAGTGAACTGTAAATGAGGATCAAACTCATTAAAGTGGGATAGGGTACCCTGAACCTTGTCAGGTGGTAGGGCTAATAATAAATCATCCACATACCTTTTAATAAAAGGGATTTGAAAATCCAAAAGACCCAAACGGTCAGAAATCAAATCATCCAATACAAAGTTAACTAGGATGGGAGAGATTGAGGAACCCATAGGTGTACCAAATGTTTGAAGGTAAAATTTGTCATCAAAGACTAAAAAATTAGTGTCAAACACAAGTTGCAACAGTTCTGCAAATATATCCCAAGACACCGGGCAGTTAGGTTTGATAGAATTCCAATGGTTTTTTAAGGAAGTAATTACACTGGACAGAGGTAAGTTAGTGAAAAGAGATACCACATCAAAACTTACTAAAATGTAACCTTGAGGTAGTTGAAAATTGTTAATAAATTCACTAAAGTTGAAAGAATCAACAATGTTGAAATCATTGTTGTAATTATATGATTTAGACAAAATGTCTGTTAGAAATTTAGCTATTTTTATATTAGGTGAGTTAATAGATGACACAATAGGTCTCATGCTCAACGTAGGTTTATGTATTTTTGGTAAACAATAGAATCTTGGAGCATATCCATCATAATTATGTAAAGACTTAGCTAAAGGTTGATCTATGATCTTAATGTTTTTTAAGTGTGTTATAAATTTATTTATTTTATTTGTGAATTTAGAACAAGGATTAGAAGAAAGTGGTTGATAGTATCTATCATTATCTAACAGTGATTTACTCAAACTGAAATATTGATCTTTGTCCATAAGGACAGTAGCATTACCTTTGTCACTCGTAAGAACGAGAAGATTAGGGTGGGTTTTTAAAAACGATACCGTCTCCCTGTAAATCTTATCTAACTCTGATAAGGGTTGCCTAGGGCGTTTAGTGAAATTCAACAAAATGTTGTTCGAAGAAGACCTAAGAGATAGACCTTCTATCTCTTAGGTCTTCTTCGAACAACATTTTGTTGAATTTCACTAAACGCCCTAGGCAACCCTTATCAGAGTTAGATAAGATTTACAGGGAGACGGTATCGTTTTTAAAAACCCACCCTAATCTTCTCGTTCTTACGAGTGACAAAGGTAATGCTACTGTCCTTATGGACAAAGATCAATATTTCAGTTTGAGTAAATCACTGTTAGATGATGATAGATACTATCAACCACTTTCTTCTAATCCTTGTTCTAAATTCACAAATAAAATAAATAAATTTATAACACACTTAAAAAACATTAAGATCATAGATCAACCTTTAGCTAAGTCTTTACATAATTATGATGGATATGCTCCAAGATTCTATTGTTTACCAAAAATACATAAACCTACGTTGAGCATGAGACCTATTGTGTCATCTATTAACTCACCTAATATAAAAATAGCTAAATTTCTAACAGACATTTTGTCTAAATCATATAATTACAACAATGATTTCAACATTGTTGATTCTTTCAACTTTAGTGAATTTATTAACAATTTTCAACTACCTCAAGGTTACATTTTAGTAAGTTTTGATGTGGTATCTCTTTTCACTAACTTACCTCTGTCCAGTGTAATTACTTCCTTAAAAAACCATTGGAATTCTATCAAACCTAACTGCCCGGTGTCTTGGGATATATTTGCAGAACTGTTGCAACTTGTGTTTGACACTAATTTTTTAGTCTTTGATGACAAATTTTACCTTCAAACATTTGGTACACCTATGGGTTCCTCAATCTCTCCCATCCTAGTTAACTTTGTATTGGATGATTTGATTTCTGACCGTTTGGGTCTTTTGGATTTTCAAATCCCTTTTATTAAAAGGTATGTGGATGATTTATTATTAGCCCTACCACCTGACAAGGTTCAGGGTACCCTATCCCACTTTAATGAGTTTGATCCTCATTTACAGTTCACTGTTGAACTTGAGGACACTACCACTAATAGTATACCCTTCCTTGACATGCGTGTCATCAGAATGGGAGACAACACCCTAACCACAAGTTGGTATAGAAAATCAATGGCCTCTAATAGGTTCCTTAACTACCATTCCTGTCATCCTATGAAATATAAACTAAACCTTATAAAAGCTCTAAGCTTTAGATTAAATAAATTGACACATCCAATTAATCGAAGGGAATCCTTTAAGTTATTGAGAAATATTCTAATAGAGAATTCTTATCCTTCCTCTATCATCAATAAATACCTTTATTCGCATAGTTATGGATCCTCAATTTATGACATACCCGATGGTGACCAACTTAGAAACATCTCTAATAATTCTATAAATAGCACTGTTCTGCATAATACCGATCTTGAGAATACTATCACACATTACTCTTCCTTACCATATTTCCCTCAAGTTACTGAGAAGCTTATTAAATTGTATAAACAAAATAATATACCTGTTAAAATTGCTGTTAAGAATGCAAAAACTGTTAGAAATTTGTTCTCTAAAACTAAAACACCCTTGTCCACTTTGGAACAAGTGAACACAATTTATAAAATTCCATGCGCTAATTGCGATTTATGTTACATTGGGCAATCTGGTAGATCATTGAAAGGTCGTCTCACTTCACATCGTAGCGACATTAATTTATCTAAACACACTTGTGCTCTAGCACAACATGCGATAAATACAAAACATGAAGTGGATTTTAATGAAGTTAAGATCCTTGCCACTGAACGCAATCTAGCTAAAAGACAGTTTTTGGAAATGTGTTCAATATTAAAACATTCTAATGCATTGAATAAGAGAACTGACATAAATAACTTGAGCCAGATATATCATGCTTTAATCTTGCAGAATTAGACTACTTAATCTTTTCACCACATTAATGTCATATTAGGTGTACTAGTTGAACTTTTTTCCACTTTTCATTAAACAATTTATATACATAAATAGAAATAAAATAAATAAATATATCAATTAAATAACTTAATTTCTTTACTTAATTTACTATTACATATGCAACCCATATTGCATTTCAATACACTAATTTCTTTAATTAGTGTTTCAAATTATATATAAAATAATACAAACATTGGTTTGTATTAAAATCTCCAGTTTGCAAATTTGGGCCGGTTAGTGAGGGGAGTTGTGTTTACACTACCAACTTTTTTCACTGTTGTGTCCTTTGCAACCTGGTAGTCATCCAAACTCAGTTTAAATTAAATTAACCGCCCAAAATTTGGGTTGGTATTTGCACCTTGTTGATCTGTCAAAAGTAATTTTGACCTCAAGGTTGGCTGTCTTTTTGCGGTTTAGTTCGTTCCTGTTTCATTTAACGCCATTTTCACGGCGACATCTATAGGGCTTTGATCGGTAACTTCATATTCACTATTTTTTAGAATTGTATTAATATTACTTATAATGCTACCTAAAGTTAAAATCAAAGCTTAATATCCATTAAATAGTTGGAAGTTATTTATGATTTTCTTGGTTCTTTCTCACTTATTAACACTAAATAACATTGAATTTATTTTGGACCACATGGTCAAAATGCTGTGCTAATTTTTTACAAGTTCATATATGTTGTTAGTTGCTTAACTGTTTATACAAGATCAGCGTACTATGTCCATTTACTTAGTTTCATTCACATATTTGTTAATAACATTGACTGCTACATATCTTTTTAAGGTAACAATTAACATCGTTTCCATGATTGTGTGGTTCTCATATTGTAATAATTTTTTAGATGAACTGATGATGCTTTCAAAACTCGAAAGCGAAACGTCTTCAAAATAGATAAAGTAGCCTATCAACTTTGTCTTTTATTTCTCCACCTAGAGACCGATATAAGAACCCACCACTCGTCTGAGTGATCCTTATATATATATATATATATATATATATATATATATATATATATATATATATATATATATATATATATATATTAAAGAAAATGTGTTATCCTGTAGTCTTTCAATTTTACAAAATTTCTTATTCAGCCAATTTTCTTCTGCTTATTTATCTTCTTTTGTATAACGACAGCGACAAGATTACAAATAAATATTAAAGAATGTCATTAGAAAAACAAAAATAACTAACTAAGAGATAGTACTGAGACAAACACAAGTGAGACTTGGATTTTAAACCAAGCAGAAGAACAAACAAATCACATGTGAAAAAGAAAATTTTTAATAAAAATTCTAGAAGGAAAAAGAACCTCTACTAAAAGAGATTTACCGAGATTTTACAATATTCTAAGCTGCCAAAGCAATGAAACCAAGATAACTGAGACGTTTAGAAAAAATGAGTGAAGAAAGATTACCCAAGAAATTGATGCTAACAGAGTTTAAAAGTAAAAGAGAAGTAGGACGTCCTAGAAAAACATGGCTTAATGAGATGGAATCGAAATTAAAACAGAAGGCCGATTAAAAATGACGAGAGAAGGCTAAATACCAAAGAAAATAAAGGGGAGTTGTCAAGTTGTGGACTAAAAGGGCTGCGTCAGTAATATCTCAAATTTAACGTTATCCATAATTTAAAAACTAAATATGAATTCTATAAAATATTACTACTGAAATAATAATTTGTCTTTTAAAATAAAATCTAACAAAGACCGAACATTACATCTACATCTACATTTGTCCACCAGTGCACAATCTTAAAAAAATAATGAATCACACATATCCTTTCTTTTATAATTCAAAATGTAATATTTACGTGATTTTTAAATATTTTTAGTTCATTTAGTTTTATAGGTAATACTCAGTCTTTCATCTAATTTCAAAATACTTCAAAAGCCAGATTTTGAGTTTTTTAATTTATTAAAATATATACAAATTTAATATAATGTCACAAACATTCAGAGATCATCCTCAGTATCTAAATCTATTGGCATTCTTTTGGACTTGCTGAGCGGTAGCAGCAGCTTGTCTTCGTTGGACACGGTTTTGTGCCTCGTCATCTTCTTCTGGATGTGCGGCATTGTATTCTAACGCCTTTAGAATGGCTTCGGGGATTGGGGGAGGTGTTGGCAAATGGCTACCTTGTGGTTGGAATCCATTTTCATTTGCAATGTAGGTAAGGGAGACGGGAACACCGTCATCACCGGTGTACTGGACTTGGCCTTGAACCTCTGGACCTGCTTCTTCATTGGCGATGTTTTTGATCTGGCCTTGTTCTTGCGCGCTAATACCGTTTCCGGTTTCGAAGCTAAAAACAGATATACATTAGTTAAAACCTTTTTATACAGTTGAACAAAAAATTGAACAAAAAATGATATACATCAAGACTCTAAAACTTCTACTAGCACCTAATCTGAAGAAGATGACTTTAAGTGGAAATAAATGTAACCTATTTTGTGAAATTTAAGATATAATTATAAAGTTCATATTAAAATATTTCTTTCAAAATGATCATATTATGTAATTTTTTCCCTAAATTGTGTCGACGAAACATGTAGTTTTTTTTTTATTTAGAATTTTCGCATCAACCATTAAAGGTTATTAGCGGGTTTTAGAGATTTTACAGTTGTTATTACAAATACAAATTTACTAATTACAAATTGCGTATTAAATTGCACATAATAAATTACAAATTACAAAGAGATACATATAATATAACTTAAATTTTGTGTAGTAAACGTATGTCCTTAAGGAATTTGATTGTATTAGATACATTACTGTTTAAAATATCTTTAAGTTTCTTTGCTTCTTCTGGTACGTTGGTGATGGCTCTTTCGTAGGAATAAAGAGGACATTCAATCAATACATGTTGAACAGTTATTGGACATTCACAATAGGAACATTCAGGTGGTAGTTTTTTTGTTATGAGATGCTGGTGAGTTAACGCTGTGTGTCCAATTCTTAGTCGGTTTATAATCACTTGTTGCCTTCTGTTTTCTGGAAATTGTAGTTTAGTGCCAATCCTAGTTTTCACGTTTTTAAGGTTAGCCTTAGTAGAATTCCACATTTGTTGCTAATTTTTTACACAGTGCTGTTTAATATTGAGCTGGATATCACTGAATGGAATTGTAGTCATAATTTCAGTTTGCTCGTCAGTAGCAGCTTTCTTTGCTAATTCATCTACTTTTTCATTTCCTGCGATATCTGTATGTGATGGTACCCAGAGAAATGTAACGTTCACTTGTCTGTTTTGTAGGTGATAAAGTGCTAATTGTATTTGTTGCAGGATAGCATGTACTGGATATATTTGCCTTAAGCTCTGAAGAACAGATAAAGAGTCAGTAATGATAAGAAAATCTGAGCTTGTATGACTCTTACACATGTCTAAAGCCTTTAAAATGGCGATTGCTTCTTCCGTGAAAATGCTGCAGAATTGAGGGATGCGAACTGCATATTCAGACTTTCCTAGAATAAAGGCCGCTGCGTGTCCGTTTTCAGTTCTTGACGTATCGGTAAAAATCTTGTTATGGCCAGTGTATTCTAATATCCGTTCTTGATATAATTTGTTAATGATTATGGGATTTGTGGTACACTTTGGATAGGCCGTGAGGGATAGATCAATAGTGGGAAAATTAATAGTCCAGGGAGGTATAGTTCGTTGTGTAGGGTAAGAATGTGTGAGCTGCTCCATGTCAAAACCGTATCTCGTTAGACGTTCTTTAAGGGGTGGATATTTAATTTGTTGATGGCAATGAGTAGGTGGATATATTTTATAAAGAAGTGAATAGTTTGTGTTATTAGGGTTGGAAGACAATCTCGCGGCATAATTTAAAGAAATGATAGGGGAGATTCATTTAGGATAACCTGAAAACTTGAAACAGGACTAGTTCGGTAAGCACCCAGAATTAGTCTTAAACATGTGTTTTGTATAATGTCTAGTTTTTTAAGTATATAATTACTCGCAGTTGTATAGCATATTGCACCATAATCCAGTTTACTTCGGATTAATGATTGGTATATATGCAGCAATTTTATGGTGTCCGCTCCCCAAGATCGGTTTGATAGCATTTTAAGGAGATTTATTTTAGATTGGCAGGATACGACTAGCTTTTTAATATGTTCTGCCCATGTTAACTGACTGTCCAGTCTTAGGCCAAGAAAGTCAATGCTCTCTACTTGTTCTAGGTTGATACCATTTAGAGTAAGTGTTGTTTTGCAATCAGTTTTTCTTTTATTGAATACGATGAAACGAGATTTATCACCTGAGAACGTAAAACCAGTCTTTTGGGACCAGTCTTCTAGTTTATGCAGAAATGATTGCAAAATGTTTGAGGCTAGTGTAATATTGCAGCTACTAGTATATACAACTAAGTCATCTGCATACAGACCTGCTTTAATAGGTAGCTTTATCTCTTGAGCGATATTATTAATTGCTATTAAGAATAAAGTGGGGCTTAAGGTTGAGCCCTGTGGAATACCGTTTTCAAGACATTCTGTTTTTGAGGTAATTCCATTTACACGTACTTGAAATATCCTATTATTCATGAAATGTTTTACAAAGGCAAGAAAATTTACCTGGATACCCCAATTGGACATGGTTTGTAAAATGTTGTATCCCCATGCAGTATCAAATGCTTTATTTATATCAAAAAATATGGCAATTACTTTCTGGTTATTTCTAAAGGACTCACATATAATATTGTCAATATCTACTAAGGCATCATGAGTTGATCTGCCTTTTCTGAAACCGCTTTGGATATGGCTTAATAATTGGTTTTTTTCAAGAAACCACATTAATCTGTTATTTAAGATTTTTTAAACATGTAGTAACTCATATAAAAAACAGAATTTATTAAGGAAAGATATAATTTTTTGTTGGTAAATTTTGAAAATAGCATTTAAAACAAACATACCTACAAAAGTTTTGTTTTCAACAGTTTATTTTTAGATATTTTAAAAACCTAAAAAAGAGAAGACAAGTGGCAAAATTTAAAAGACGCCATAATAAAACCTGCCCAGAAAATGCTTACCAAAGAGAAACAGAAAAAAGGACGAGAATGGATAACAGAAAAAATTTTAGGTCTCATGGAAGAGCGAAGACAGTTAAAGGGAAAATGCAGCCAAAAATATAATGAAGTAAACAAACAAATCAGAAAAGAAATAAGAACTGCAAAGGAAAATTTTTATACAAGAAAATGCGAGGAAATCGAAGAACTACATCTCAAACATGACACTTTTAACTTACATAAAAAGATAAAGGAACTGACAGGTACACAAAAACGAAAACATCCCAATCTCCTATACAACGCAAATGGTGAAATAATACCGATCTACAAGAAAAGCTTAGGACCTGGAAGAACTATGTAGAAGAATTGTTCGACGATGAAAGACAAGAACCTAATATAGATAACTTGCAAGGCGACGAAGGACCAGAAATAACTAAAGAAGAACTATTATACGCTATAAAAATAATGAAAAATGGTAAATCACCGGGTCCAGACGGGCTCACATCAGAACTTCTTAAGCTTGTGGAAGGCGAATCAGTGAATATTCTACTCGACCTTTTTAACTGCATCTACAAAAGAGGAGAAATACCAAAGGAATGGCTACTTTCAACTTTTGTAACCTTACCAAAAAAGGCAAATGCAAAACAGTGCACTGACTACCGCACTATAAGCTTAATGGGGCATACATTAAAAGTATTCATCAAAGTAATCCACTCAAGAATTAACAGAAAACTAGATGCAGATATTAGTAATACTCAATTCGGATTTCGTAACGGGCTTGGAACAAGAGAAGCACTATTTGCACTTAACGTCATATGCCAAAGATGTCTAGATATAAACCAAGATATATATATATATATATATATATATATATATATATATATATATATATATATATATGCTTTATTGATTACAACAAAGCGTTTGATAAAGTTCGTCACGATCACTTAATGAAACTGCTAGTAGAAAAAAACTTGGATAAAAGGGACATTAGAATTATCTCTAAGATTTACTATAACCAGAAAGCAAATATCCGAATAGAGCAAGAGACAACGGAGGAAATCGAGATCAAGAAAGGCGTAAGACAGGGTTGTATACTCTCACCGTTCTTATTCAATCTATACTCCGAAGACATTATAAACACAGCACTTTCGGATCAAAATATAGGTATTAAGATAAATGGCATCCGAATAAAACTTGGGATATGCCGATGACACGGTACTAATCGCAGAAACTTGGGAAGATCTTCAAATACTAATTAACAAAATAGTAGAATGCAGTGAAGAACACGGATTATCACTTAACATAAGCAAAACAAAAATAATGCTAATATCCAAATCACCACAAAACTTCCCTGACATAACCGTGCATGATCAAAGAATCGAACGTGTAAGAAGATATAATTACCTGGGAACTGTTATCAACGAAAGTAATGATTGCTCTGAAGAAATCAGAACCAAAATAGAGAAAGCTAGAGCCACATTTACTAAATTGAAAAAGGTGTTCTGCGGAGGAGATCTAAGTCTAAAACTTAAAATTCGCCTTTTGAGATGTTACGTTATGTCAGTTCTCCTCTACAGGATGGAAACATGGACATTGAAAAAGATCGATACCAAAAAGATAGAAGCATTGGAGTTGTGGATGTATCGTAGAATATTAAGAATAACCTGGACAGAGAAAGTAACAAATGTGGAGGTTTTGCGGAGAGTGCGGAAAGAGAAAGAGCTGATACTTACTGTTAAAAAGCTCAAATTACAATATTTGGGACATGTTATGAGGGGAGATAAATACTAGTTGCTGCAATTGATTATACAGGGAAAGATAATGGGAAAGAGATCTATAGGAAGAAGAAGGCATTCATGGTTGAAAAACTTGAGAGAATGGTACAATTGCACCAATTACCAACTGTTTAGATCTGCAGCATCAAAAATACGCATAGCTTTGATGATAGCCAAACTTTTAAACGAAGACGGCACTTGAAGAAGAAGAAAAACTTGTAACTTCTCAAAACTATCTAAAATGACTGACTACAGTCTTCGTTGAGTCGGTATATACGCTGAACTTTGCAGACAGTCAAGTAGTATATAAGTGTACCGATAAAGTTATAAACCGAAATCATTAATAAAAAAAGATTTAGCTGTTTTTTCCATGTTTTAACATATTGTAATATTTTTATTAAAAAGTATTTTGTACAACTAAACTTTCTGTTTTAGTTGACGTAGTTACTAAATAATCCTCGTAGGAGTTATTGCATTCATTAATTAGCATGGTTTAAGTAGTAGATTAACTTGCCTGATTTTGCTAATTACTCAATTTGTACTTATTAAAGAAAATACCAGGTACGTATCTCTTTAATTATTGTAGATGTCAGCAGCTTCTGTAGGTTATTTAATAAGGAAGGTTTTGTGAAAGCATCATTAATTATAAAATTAATATAATCAGTCAAGAAGATATCGTTTTAAATAGTAACCGATTGATTTAGATAATTAAATCTATTAAATTAAAATAATACACCGTCTTTACAAACGTCAAAGGAACTTATCAATTTAGAATTACTACCGTATTAAAAAAGAACCTGTCGCATCTTATAATAAAGATGAACATATTATGTTTTAAATAATAAATTAGTTGTTAGTAAGGTATTCAGAGAAAAAACCATTATTTTGTTAGATAATGTAATAAATACGGAAACAATAAGTTTGTATTGTCTGGTACTTTCTACTCTTTTGACTTGCTAGGTGTTGTCTAGAAGATGGACAGCTTTCACGCTAGTTGAAACGAGAAAATTTCTTACACTTTTTGGGCAAATTCCTAAATCACTTTATCTTCCACTTTAATGGACAAATAATCATAAAGCTTTTCGTTGGTTACGTACCGGTAAACCATTTCAAGAATTCGGAGGAATATAATTTGACCAGGTTGGATTTTTTCCATATTTGATGACAACATAGACCACAGTTAATTAGTTTAAACTAATTAATTGGTTAGTTAATTTGAGATATTTAAAATATTAATAATTCTAAAGCGTCACTCTATCTATATTTATGCTGGTGTAGTGTTGTAGTTCAGCCAGTCGTACCATTGGTTAAATCGCACGGAAAGTATCGCATGCTTAAAAATCTGTTGTCCAACTCGGTTAGATGAACGATTAGTTGAGACGATTAGTTAGATGAGTGCCAGAAAATATCAAAAATTATATTTATAATTACTAACCGGATTTAATGAAATGATTTTCAGTCAAAAAGTAAAAAGTTTGGTTTGACAAAATAATATATGAAATTGAAATAGTTTTCATGTTGTATAAGGAACTTGTCTCGCAGCGAAAATGGACTCTTCCAACTGTTTACTGGCATGCCTATGATGGTATTCAACGTTCTGAAAGGACGCGGTACATAAGGAAGAACTAATATTGTTCTGAAGCTATTTTCTTGTGGCATTTTAAATTAATTACTATTTAACTGGGAATAAACCACAATTAAAGGTAAAAATACGTTTATTGACGTTTCAATTTCCACTTCGGAAATCGTTCTCAAAATACAAACAGTAAATTAAACAAATTTTGTTCTTTGTTGTAAAGTAAATTAAACAGTGTATGCCAAAACTGGCATACAGTAATAAGGCATGCTAGAAAAAAAATCCGTTCACACCAATAAATAAACATGTACAAATCAAATGTTTTTTACGAAATTGCTGGAAAATAATATAACCTACAGAAAAGTTTCTGAATTGAAAACAAAGGGAGAGTTCCTTAAAATTCCATGGTTAAGGTTTTAGAAAGACTTTTCCAATACTCTTCAATATAAGTATTTGAACAATGAAGATGTTTATTTTGAAACAGTGGATCTTAATAAAAGGAAATCTGTTTCCAGGAATACAATGGTATTGCCACTTTTATATCCAAATGGTAATACCAATAATGAAGCTAAAAAATCTTCTTGAGTTAATAGAACTGATACCCCCTCTACACCATGAATTTGATAAAAACCTGAGATCTTCAGCTGAAGCAGCCGGAGATGAAGTAATTGGCCCTTTTTGCGACGAAGAGGATTAGACATTCTAACTTTTAATGTTTTTATACATATTCTGTAATAATAAAGTCTTTGATGCGATATCGAGTGTATTATTTTGTGGGATAACCCATTCACTAACTACCAATATTTTACAATATATTATTATTATTATTATAATATAAAGTGGACCAACATACATTAAAAAATCGAACATTCAAACTAAAAAATATTCTTAAACAAGGTTATAGTAGATCTCCTATTTTTCATTTTTTTTAACGCATTTTCTAACACTTAGTATTGCGGTTAGTATGTTATATTCCTTATTCGGATATTCCTTAAATTTTTTGTTTTTTATTTATTGCATGTACCTCGTTTGTTATTTTTTATGCAGTTTTTATTCTAAATATTTTTAGAATAAATGTATTATAACTAAAAACGAATTGACGGAGAGTAGTAAATCGATATGAAGACCACTATTTCGCGGAGCTATTTTCGTGACCCCGTGTCATAGCGCTACTTCCGTGATGCTTTCCTCGGGATTTTACTGTAGAGAAAACTAATACAACGACAGTTTAAAAGTTTCGCTTCATAAAATATTATGTTTTCGAATGTTATCATATGAATTTCTAGTTGCCAAATATCTTACAGTTAATCTTTCTTTCGCACTAATTGCACCTCTTATTTCTAGAATCTATAAGTAAAGTATTATTGGCTAATAATAGACATTTTTGGATGCAGTTTTTCGAAAGAATTCTTCTTTCAGGCATATTATAACTAATGAGTATTCTCATAAATATTCCAACCAAAAAGTATCTCTTTTACTATTTTTCACCTATTACTTAAATTTTTTACTACAGATTTAGTAAATTTGTAGTTTGTCAGATTCCCCCGCAACTACAATGCCATTGTTTATGTCTTCCAAATCTAAAGATGCGTCCGTTATATTAGTTCTCGTTGATATTCTTCTTATAAAGTTATGAAGTGCTCAGCACGAAAGAACAATGTCATTTATTGTTTCAACACTTAAAGCAGTAGGTTATTCATTCGTTACTAATTATTCTATACTAAACTTTATGAAGTACTAAGTTATACAACCAATCGCTTGGAACTTTTTCTTGTTTGTGAGCAAAACTTTCTACGATCTGCCTTAACAATTTGTCGTTAAGACAGATTAAAGTATATTAGACATTATGTGACCAAGTTGTCCTATCGACAAAAATCACAATGATTTTTGAGGTGAAAAGTGTAGCTTTCGTATGCAATTTTGTATTCAGCCGCAAACGAAGTCAATTTTTGGTCTATGATACTCTAATTAAAAGTCATCGAATTTTTACCGTCGAGTTGATACAAATTTTATTTAAAATTTATTTCGCAGGCGTAGCTGACATTAAAAATTACTGGTCGCTTCTAGTGTTTCTAAGACAACGGTTCATTCTAAGCAAAAAGTGCCAATAAACATTTTTGTTCAAAGTTATATCAGCTACATTTTTTATTTGAAATATTGCTTTCTACGACATACAGATGATTGATAAATCCATTTTTTCGGTTTCCCCCCTATGATGGGAGCCTTTAGGGGGAAGCCAGGGGTAGGAGTAGTAAACTTTTTTGCATATTTTAAAAGTTTTAAAATAACATTCTCAACAAAATTTAGCTTCTTCGTATAATGTTTAGAGGTTCAATGGTATTTGCCTCTCTGACGACTGGTGTAGTAGAGAATATTTTTTATGTACACTTACACACATCTTACTGAACTAAATTTTAAACAAATCTGAATAAAACTATTGATGTTTTTTCTTTAACTCTACAACTATCCTTTCTTAACCACTAAAAAGTTGTTCTATTATATTTTGAGTTTATACTTCTTTCTTTGTAAATTTTGCTTTTAATTTTTAATTTTAAGTTATTTTGAGCACGATAATACAAATGAAAATTAAAATAAATTAAACTAAATTAATTAAAAACTTTATGAAGACTAAAGAAGATTATTGTGTTTATATTTGTATGCTTTTAATTCAATAATTAATATAATTATATACATATAAAAATCTTTGTAACTTACCTCCAACGATAAGACCCGTCAGCGTTTACGCCTTCGTTTTCATAGCTTACAATTGGAATAGGTTCTTGATGTTGTTGAGCCAATGAGGCAACAATGAAAACTGAGAAGGCGATGAGCTAAAAAACATAAGTATGCAGTTATAATAATGTAACAACAAATTATGAGCACTAAATAATTATAAAGGTTATTCTAGCTTCAGTGGAAACTACAACAATGGCTGAACACCATATTTATTAAACACGAGGTAATTATTTATATTAGCAGGTTGGACTTGACCGTAAACCATTTTAGTTCCATTTTTAGCATTAAAAATGAAAAAAAGGAATGATGAATGATTTGATGATAAATTCAAGAAAAACAAAGATAGAAAATAACTGTAAAAAAAACAAAGAGCCATGCTGCAGAGAGGTACATGATAAATCAATAAGAGATACAAGGAAGCAAAGAAGGTCTAAATTGGGATCCTACGAAAAAGAAGAAAGTTTTTTTAAGACAGCGTGTAGCGTAAATGTCTAAACCAATGCGACGGAGTACATGACTTCACTAAGAATTATCTTGTGTAGAGACAAAGAAGGAATAATTTTTGGATAGGGTTATAAGATGTTTGTTATATGGATTATTTCAGAGATCTATTAAATACTAACAGAGAAGTCAAAGGAGGGAGGCGGTCCATTGTAGCAGCAGAACAATCTACTAAATCGTCAAATTGAAAGAGACACAAGCAGCAATCACACAATATTAAAACAATAAAGCTGCAGGACAATATTAACTTGTAGCAAATGTTTGAAGTCAAATAATCAAGGCTTTATTAGGTCCTTTAAAAATTGCTACGCCACATTTGGTCTATCAGGGATAAAAAGAGTGATAAAAAACCGTGAATAAACTAGTTGTGGAGACAACTACTCCATGTGGTGTATAAAATATTGTCCAGTAATTATAAAGAAGGTTGTCTGTATATACGGAAGATATATTGCAAATGAATTAGTGTAGATATAGTTATGGAAGGCATACTATAGATCAATAAGATCTTTTTTGTCCATAAAGTCATAGAAACCTACTTGGAGTGTAATTTAGATCTTTACATGTCTGTAGTGTAGTGAACTATTATAGTGGATTATACAGGAGGAAAATGTGTCCTAGGAAAATTCTCAGAAAAAAATAATTATCCAAAAAAATATATTTCCTCTGTTATTCTCCAAGATTTTCCTGTTTCTGTTCGTGAAATAATTACACTATGATTTCTTTAACCTACGTAAATTTTGTTCTCTTTTCATTACCATATTTAAGTAACTCATAAATCACAATTGAAAACTGTTATATTTTTTTGCAAATTTTCAATTATCTCGGTGTTACATTTCTCTAGTTTGCTTCTTTTGCCTCCCGTAGGTAATTTATAATCTCCAAAATTTTACTTGTTTCCAGTCTGGTTCCTTGTTACTTAACGATTTAACCCTTTTTTACGGAACTCCTTAATGGTTGTTTTAAAAACCCACTGCCGTACTACTGATCTGCGACGTTGTTTTTTTTTAATTTAGACAGTACTTTGACATCTTTATCGATTTTAATTAATGCCTTGTTGTAGATAGTTTGCTGCTAGTTCTGTTTTTTATTTGATCTTTTTTAAATGAATTTATAATGAAACCATAAGGGTATTTTGATCAGAAAATACATTAGCATTTGAATATTCTTTTATTTCCATGGTATTTGTGTTTAATTAAAATACAGTCAATGTGATTTTCTGACTGTCGATAGTATTATTAGCTGGTGACTTCCTTGTAGAGATGTACATTTTAAGTAATTTGTAAAAGATATCATTATTAGAATATATTCTTGACAGACTTCTGTGTTCGATGCATAATAATATGTAATAGGTTTGTATTTCCAAGTCACATTGTTTTGTAATCGACAAATTAAAGTAATGTTGTTACGTAAGTCCTTAATTGCAGAATAAACGCTGGTAGATTTACGTTTCAGAGCACTAAAAATATAATGGTTCAAAATAATAGTATTGGATTGTTTTACCATGTGTAAATTGAAAACATAAATGGGAATCTGAAAACAAAATGACAAAGTGTTGAAAACCATCAACTGGAAAATTGTTCTAGGTTTTTAAATGTAGGAATTATATGATAGTTTATGGTTTATTATATATGATGGTTTTAAAACTGTTGTTGATACTCATTCTAAAGCGTTTTTAAATGATAAAAAAAATTGGAACCGTTTTTGTATGATTTTGGTCACATTCAACTGATTAGCCTATTTACACATTATTTTAATCTTTGTTTAAATTTGAATTGAGCCGTTTAAAAATGCTTATAAAAGTGATATCTTATTTTGACAGATCCAGAGTAATTGCTTTGTTACAACAGGGCTTTAGTCTAAGTTAAATCGCGAATATTGTTGATGTTACTCAGAGTACTGTATCGAAAATAAAAAAAAATCCAAGATACAAATGACGTCAAGGGTCGTTCCAGAAATGGCAGATGTCGATGTACAACAGCAGTACAAGACTAGCAAATAACATTAATAGCTTATATAAATCGTCAGGAATCTACAAGTGGTATATTCAGAGAAATTTATAAGCTTTAAGGACTAAATATTTCATGGTAAACAAGAACACGCATACCAAATGCTGTAAATTTGTATCGTAGAATACCGCTACGTGTTCCTAAACTAACCTACCAACACAAAATAATAAGCTTGCAATGAGCTAAAGAAATGGTCCTAACTGGAATAACGTGATGTTCTCTGATGAGTAAAAAATTGGCTTGATGACAAGCCCGACTAGAAACTGCACAAATGCGTATCCCATTTAAAGATGGTAAAATTATGGCTAGAGATGGTATTATGAGTGGTGCAAGGACGCCACTGCTGGTTCTGGAGAGAAGAGTCACTGATGCTGTGTACATCGAGGAAGTTTTAAATCCTGTCGCACGTCGAGGGGCAGTAGGTGATGAATTTGTGTTTATGCATGACAACGCACCTCCTTATCGAACAGCAGCAGTACAAAATTTTCTAGAAGAAGAAAGAATATCTACATTACAGTGGCCCTCGAATTCCCCTGACATGAACATTATTGAACATACTTGGGACATTCTTAAAACACGCATCACGAAACAAAACAATCGCTCCATTACACTTCGAGAACCAAAAGATGCTGCTCGTGAAGAATGGGAGAGAATTCCGAGACCAGTTAATCGGCACATGCCAGATCGCCTACAGACATGGGGGACAAGGAAGGAGCCTCCACGAGATCAATAGTGCCACATCAACTGCAAAAGAAGCACTATTGACGGCGTCTCCTGGAAACGTCTACTAGTAGACGGCTAATCCTTCCAACACCGGACCAAACCAAATCAGGTGGCAAACATCAAGCCACAACGGTTCTTCTCAGAGCCAACACTGGCAGTAGCGAGCATAAATATCGAGGGCATCACACAGCCAAACAAGACATCTTATCAGAATTCTGCAAGAATACGAAATGTGAGGTATTGTGCATCCAGGAAACCCACAGAGACCAAACTGCAGCGAGACCGAAAGTCTCTGGTATGAAACTGATTGCGGAGATACCACACAATAAGCATGAAAGCGCGGTATTTGTGAGAACTCAAACCATAGTCTCATCTGTGGAAACAACAAATGTACACGGTATAGAGATAATAACCACTGAGATCGGAAAATGCACACTAACCTCGGTATACAAGCCCCCAAACCAGCCTTTTATATTTTCACCCCCAACTAATTTTCAATCACAAGCCAATCAGCTTGTACTGGGAGACTTTAACAGTCACAGTTTACTCTGGGGCTATGCAAATTCGGACGCAAATGGAGACGCAGTAGAAGCATGGGCCGAAAGGAGTGGCCTCACGTTAATCCATGATCCTAAACTTCCACCATCTTTTCATAGCAAAGTTTGGAAAAGAGGATATAACCCGGATATCTATTTTTCAAGCAACTACCTCGAAGACCGATGTACCAAAGTAGTATATGGCCCCATACCAAAAACTCAGCATAGACCAATTAGTATAAATATCTTCCCAATTGTCAGACCACAAGCTATTCCATTCAGAAGGAGATTTAACTTCAAAAAGGCAAACTGGCAAAAGTATGCAGACATGCTAGATTTTGAACTACTACGCCTTGAACCAAAAGTAGAGAACTACGAAAAATTCGAAGAGGTACTCAAAAATGTGTCTAGAAAAACTATCCCTGAAGGATGCAGACAACAATACGTTCCCGGGATGTCCAGCGAGTCCAAAGAACTAATGAGAACATACGAAACCCTCTATTCCACTGACCCTTTTAGCCAAGAAACGGTTGACTGCGGAGCAGTACTACTCCAACAGCTAAGTCAAGCCAGACAGGAAAAGTGGATTGAGACCCTGGAAAAAATGGACATGACACATAGTAGCAAAATAGCATGGAATCTTGTAAAAAAACTCAGCGGTGATCCAAAAGAACATAAATCACCTTGCAAGGTTACAGCAAACCAAGTCGCTACTCAACTCCTTACGAATGGAAGAACTACTAACCGATATAAGGACCCAAACACTAGGAGAAGATTGGATTCGGAGACAAACCACCTAGGAACTTCTTTTACACTAAAAGAACTCCACGATGGTCTGAACAGGTTAAAAAACGGGAAAGCTGCAGGTGTGGATGATATATGCAGTGAACAAATAAAGCATTTAGGCCAAGGAGCAAAAAACTGGATCTTGCAATTTTATAACACGTGCTGCAAAACCTGCAAAATTCCAAAATCATGGAGGAAATCTAAAGTAATAGCCTTGTTAAAACCAGGAAAGGATCCAGAAGACCCCAGTAGCTACAGACCTATTTCGCTATTGTGTCACTTTTTTAAACTATACGAGAGACTCATACTCGCCAGAATAGAAAAAAATGTCGACAAGCACCTCATCCCACAACAAGGAGGATTCAGACCTGGCAAATCTTGCACCGGTCAAGTTCTCGCATTAACAGGACACATTGAAGAGGGCTTTGAAGAAAAACTTATAACAGGGGCTGCGTTTGTAGATC
The DNA here is from genome assembly GCA_918026665.1 of Diabrotica balteata. Lineage (NCBI taxonomy): Eukaryota > Metazoa > Arthropoda > Insecta > Coleoptera > Chrysomelidae > Diabrotica > Diabrotica balteata. The sequence goes on along the minus strand of OU898279.1, from coordinate 123,243,666 downwards.
TGACAGCAGCCTATGACACAGTAAGGCACAAAACATTGCTCCGCAAATTATACGATACTCTCAATGACCACCATCTGGGAAAGGTCGTATATTCCTTACTGCAAAATAGACGTTTTTTCGTTATGCTGGAGGGTAAAGTAAGTAGGTGGAGCGTTCAAAAAAACGGCCTCCCACAGGGAAGTGTTTTAGCACCAATGCTCTTCAATATATACACAAACGGCCAACCTACTCCGACCGAAACCAAGCACTTCCTCTATGTTGACGATCTTGCAATATGTGCTCAAGGAAATAGTTTTGAAGAAGTGGAGGAGAAACTCGAAACTGCCTTAAAAACAATGACAGCGTACTACCTGCAGAATTCTCTGAGACCCAATCCCTCTAAAACCCAAGTCTGTGCTTTCCACCTTCGCACAAAGGAAGCCAAGCGAAAACTCCAAATTGTGTGGAATGGTAATACATTAGAACACACAAACCAACCTATATATCTTGGAGTAACTCTGGACCGGTCCCTCACCTTCAGACAACATTGCATAAAAACAAGAGGGAAAGTAACAACTAGGAACAGCATACTCAGAAAGCTAACGGGAAGTAAATGGGGCGCACGTCCTGGCGTTTTAAGAACAACGGCACAGGCACTGTGTTTCTCAACTGCTGAATATGCATGCCCCGTTTGGAGCAGATCTGTCCACACCAAACAAGTTGATACTGCGCTAAATGAGACATGCAGGATAGTAACAGGGTGCATGAAACCAACGCCACTTTCAAATCTATATAGAGCAGCGGGGTTTGCAGAACCCTCAACACGCAGAGACGCTGCAGAACACATAGAGAAAATTAAACAGATCGCGGATGATCGGCATGCCCTGTACAAAGCTCAAACACCACGAAAGCGACTAAAATCTAGAAAAAGCTTCCTTGGAACAGTGAAGGATGAACCACTTGAGTATTTTCCACTTCCCCAGGTTCAATGGGCCGGCCAGACCCTAGACTTTAAAACGTGGAAAACCTTAAATAGGATAAGAACGGGGGTTGCTACAGTAAAATCAAACATAGCAAAATGGGGAAAAATAGACCAAGATGATGTGAACTGTGACTGTGGAGAAACACAGAATATGGAACATCTTCTTACATGCAGAAACTGTCCTCATCGATGTACCCTTGAAGATTTGTGGCTCGCCAACAAAGATGGAACTGACGTAGCCCGATACTGGGCCGAAATTTTATGAATGACATGTCCGGACACGATAAAGTAAAGTAAAGTAAGCCTACAGACATGCATACAGGCCAATAGAGGAAATAATAATTATTGGTTTCATTAAACATTATTTTTTTCTATACCAATTTATGTTTAAATATAAGTTGTACATTGTATGTTTTTCACTCTAAGAGAATAAATATTTTTTTTTATCGTTTCCTATAGTTTTTATCGTTTTTTATCGTTTAATAAAAACGATATGTTTTTATTAAACATATCGTTTACCTCGTTTTGAGATTTATTTAGTATTGTTTAGAATTGATACAAAATGATGTTTAACCATTCACAAGGGTTTATATATAAAAATCAATAAAAATATGAAATATTCCAATATTCCAAACTTTTGGACATATGTGTATTTATCTATGTTTACATAAAGACTGCAAAAGTAACTGAAAACAATGATGCTTGTAGAACACAAAAATAACATGTTTAATTGTCTGGCGGTTATATTTAGGTAATTTGTGTAGCATACGTTGTGAATTGTCTTCACTTTAAGAGAGTAGTATTGTGTCGTAGGCATAGAACATTATTTTTAAGATTGTTTTTCCCCTATTTGGTATCCTTTTTTAGTTTGTATTTTTTATTATTTTATCCATATTCAGGTTAAACAATACAGGACTCAGGTAATCTCCCTATCCCATTGTCAGTTTCAATAGGGTAAGTTGGTTCTTCTTCTACTTTTATTGTGTTGCTTTGATAAATATTTTCGATCATTTTAAATCCTTCCTAGAGGAATTTTTCTTGCAGACAAGAAATTCTTGAAGAAATGAAGAATTCCTAGAAGAATTGTCGAGAATTTGAATTAGATTATATTTCTATAAAAACATAGAAATCGTTACAAAAATGAGAAACAAATTATCTATGACAGAAGAAAACACAAGAGTGCAGAAATACTAAATGAAAAGAGAAGCAGCATATTTTTTGTGTGAAAGAACCTGTCTATAAAACATGGCTAAAGAAAAACTGAGGCAGGATATCTGTCCTAGGTGAGACGATATTTACAGCTACCCTTCATGCGACTGTTAAACTACATGCGATGAATAATAATACTAAAAATGGTTTCAAAAAAACTTACGCTGCAGCTCTCTTAGCTTGAGAAATTGCTATTAAAGAAATTGGCAGTTAACAATCATCAATGCTACACTTCTTTGAGAGAGAGAGGGAGAAATCCACGACTAAAAGAACACTAAGGCGAAAAAAGAGACTGTAACTACTAGTACAAATTGAATAGGTAGAGAAAAAAACAAAAACAACTTCCACAAAATATTTGGAGTAAATATCAACAGCCAGTATATCCGAAATACATACTGACAATATAATAGGATCCTACCAAAGATGCTTCTTGAAAAACAAATCTATCATTGATCACATATCATCCATCAGACAAATATTAGAAAAAACGACGGAGTACGACATAGACTGCCATTACATCTTCGTATACTTTAAGGCAGCGTACGATACTATTGACAGGTCCCAATTATATTCGGCAATGATCGAATTAGGAATACCAAAAGGTTTGGTAGAATTAACTAAAATGACAATGATGAAAGTCGAATGTAAAGTGCGCGTACAAGGGGATGTTTCAAAACCATTTAAAACCAACAGAGGACTGCGCCAGGTAGATGCGCTATCGTGCACGCTGTTCAACCTAGCGTTAGAAAAAGTTATAAGAGATTCGGGAATAAACTTAAAAGGTACGATAGATACCCGTAGTATACAAATAATGGCATACGCTGATGATATCGTCATAACTGGAAGAACCCAAAATGAAGCAGTGGAGGCTTTCACACGCATCAAAAATGCCGCAGAAAACATCGGACTTCTGATTAACATCCAGAAAACTAAATATATGCCGGCCATATCAAGAATTCAACAAAATAACTTAGAGGTGCAACACGAAACGATAGAAAAGGTAGAAGAATTCTGCTGCTTAGGATCACTGGTAGACTACAAAAATAACACATCCAAAGAGATAAAAAAAAGAATATGCGTGGCTAACCGCTGTTATTTTGGCCTGGGCCCTCAACTAAGAGCGAGAAGTATGTCAATAGCAACGAAGAGCAAACTTTATAAAACAACATGGGCAATGACGACCCGAGATGAAGAGTTACTACGAGTCTTTAAAAGAAAAGAATTGAGGACCATATATGGCGGAGTAAACGAACAGGGTCTGTGGAGAAGGCGATATAACTTTGAACTCTATAGACTTTTTGGTGATGCAGATATTGTGAATACCATCAAAATAAACTGCCTAAGGTTGGTGGACCACGTTATGCGGATGGATGAGAGTGATCCCACTAAAATAACTATGCTAAACAGGCCGGTCGGAAGAAGAAGAGGGCGACCTAAACTCAGATATCTGGACGATGTACAGGAAGATCTGAGGGAGATTGGAGTGAGGGGCTGGAGAAGGCAGACACTCGATAGGGAAGGATGGAAGAATGTTTTGAAGCAGGCCAAGGCTTACGAAGGGCTGTGGCGCCAACTGATGATGAGTATATCCGAAAAAAAAAATCCTGTCATGAATCAAGTGGGCAAGAAAAACACTTATAAACATTTTTTGCAAGGTCACACCTTAGTTTAGAGCTCAGAATCCGAATGATTAGATGGCAAGTTTTGTCTGTTTTCTTGTACAGCTGTAAATATTGGGCAATGGACTCTAAAACAAAACAAGAAATAGATGCTTTTGAGATATATTAATAAAGACATCTGTTGAGAATTCCAGGGATACAAAAAGTTACCAACGGTGAGGTACTTCGTCGGAAGAACAAACAGAAATAATTACTAAGCTAAGCATAATTAAAGAAAGGAAAATACAATACTTGGATCATGTATTGAGAGCTGAAAGATACAAACTACTCCAAAATTTTATTAAACAATAGAGCAAAATATTAGTCGGACGATGCCAGAACTCGTGGCTTCAAAGACTTGATGAGACAGAAATACATCAGTTTCCAAAGCTATTTGGATTGCCAACCTTCAAAAGTAGATTGGCGATAAGAAAAATATAATATAAAATAACATTAAAGCAGATACACCCAAAGATTAAAATGAAATATAGAACAGAATCAAGAAAAAGAACGTTACAAGGAATCTGAATCACTGAAAACCTTTAAAACAAGACAATGTTATTAACAAACAAATTAAATATGGTTTAACAAGTATGGTCACAAAACGTTTTCAATAAAATAGTAGAAAAACAAAAAAGACTTCAAAACAACAATTAACCAACTATGACGGAACTAGAAATAAAAATTGTTCAAAAAAATCATACTCAAAAACTTACAAGACATGATCCCTGTATGTGAAGAATATTTGGGATTTAAGAATAACATATTGAAAAAAGACTTAATTTTAATTCGTTAAATATACAGGTTGTAACAAAATGTAGGTCATAAATTTAATCAGTTACTCTGGGACTAAAAATAGTTCGATTGAACTTAACTTACTTTAGTATAAATGTGCACATAAAAAAAGTTACAGTCCTTAGAAGGTTCAAAATAAAAATCGTTTTTTTTTTTATATATCAAAAACTGTTCGTGATTTAATAATGAAAATGGACATGTAGTTTTTCATGGCACCAGTATCTTTAAAATAAAATAACAGTGAAATTTGTACATCCCATAAAAATGTTATTGGGGTTTTGCTCCCATAAATCCCCTCAAATGTTTGTATACGTCATAATTAAATTATTATTATAGTACAATTAGTTAAACAATGTTTTTAAAACTTTTTTGCCTCTTATAACTTTTTCAATAGGCCTCCCTTAAGGAAAAATCAAGTTGGGGCTACTTTTTTATTGTTTTTTATTTTAATTCTAGTCGGCTGTATAACACTTAAATTCAATTGGCCTAGACAGCAGAGATCGCCGTATAATAAATAATATTCATTACAAACAAAATGCAGCTGTTAGAGTTGGGGATCAATTAACAGACGACATAAAGATAAAAAGAGGTGTGCGACAGCGATGTATATTGTCTCCATTATTGTTCAATAAATATTAAGAGCACATTATGAACTTAGCGCTAACGGACATAGGCGAGGGAATACTTATAAACGAAGAACGATTGAACAACATAAGCTGATACTGTCATTTTTGCAGACTGTCTTGAAGGTCTGCAGACACTTGTCTCCAGGGAGGCAGAAGTAAGTAGCAAGTTTGGACTTGATTTTAACATAAAAAAAACCAAATACATGATTATAAGCAAAAATAGGATACCACCTGGTCAATTACTAGTTAACCAACAACCTATAACAACAATCACCAACTTTTGTTATTTGGGTGCAAACTTAAATAAACACTAGAACCAATCGACGGAAATTAAGATAAGGATCGAGAAGGCAAGATCAACTTTCGTCAAAATGAAAAAAATCTTTAACAGCCACGATATAAAATTGGAAAGAAAAGTTTGTTTCCTACAATGCTAATTATTCTCCGTTATTTTATATGGCGTGGAGTCATAGACCTTAACTGAAGCATCACTAAAGAGACTCGAAGCATTTGAGATGTGGTGCTATAGATGCATGGTCAGGATTTCCTGTATAGACAGAGTTACCAACGAACAAGTACTACATAAAATGTGCATATAATGCGCAATGAACAATAATATGACCTACTTCGGACCATACTTCAAGGTAAAGTGCATGGGAGGTCCAGGACGATGAAGAATATCCTGGCTGCATAACTTGGAAAAATGGTTTAACTTAATCACTACCGGACTTTTCAGGGCATTAGTCAACAAACTCAGAATAGCCATGTTAATGTCCAACAACATTTGAAACATATAGGCACCAAAAGAAGAAGAAAAGGTTCAAAAAATCGAACTTACCAAGTTTTTATTGCCTGCGCAGTTAAAATATTTCTCAGACTAACGTATTATTTTAACCATCAAATTATTAATGAACGTACGTCTGGTATAGAGTATGCGAGATTTTTGAGCTAACGATCCGACAGACAATAAAAATAGTGAAACCAATATCAAATATTTTCAAAGCCACAGTGGCCCAAGATTAGTTTTCTCCGAGAGTAACAGATGGCGACACTAGTATTGCTTTGGCATTGTAATTTTATACTCCATTTTAAAAATAATAGTGACCCAGGTGACTTGGGCCACTCCGGCATTGGCAAAGCTTAACTGTCATTGTGATTATTATTGAGAGGTTTTTTGCGTGTTTCTCATTTTATAACTGTAAAAGGTGAGTTTCTCTGTTATTTGCCCAACAATCCAACTGTTATAACCTTTGTCAAGTTAACATAACCTACAAAAACATTAATTGTGCTGTTTTAATTTTATCAAAGCTTACATCTTACATAAATAGTAATTATTGTTGTGTTTGTTTGCCGCAGATGTTCCTGGAGCTCCAGCAATTGCATATGATGGAGGGAGTGGGGCTGAAACTACTGATAACATCGAAAATGAATTACGAGATATACTTGGATCAAGCCCAGAGGAGCCCTATCAGGATTCAGGTTCCGTGTATGTTCCAGATCATCGCAGCAGGAGCTCTTCGCCAAATTTGCAACATATTCTTGAAGATTTGTCTAATGTAGAAGACCAGTCGTCAGTTTCTACAAATACGACAAGGAAACGCATTCGCAAGGAAAATACGTGAAAAAAAAATGTAAGAAAAAGCAAACAAGCTAAAGGTGAGGAATACACTAACACTAAAGGCGTTCTCGTTCTCGCTAAAACGATAAATACACAATATCGATGTCGCTGTAAAGAAAAATGCCACGAGAAGATCGAACCTGAAAGACAAAGAATACTATTTTCCAAATTTTATGGATTATCAAATTTCAATTTGCAAAGCTCTTATTTGTTTTCACTTGTAAATGTCATAATTAAAGCAAGATCATGTAAACAAAATGCAAACGATGTCACAACAAAGCCGAGAGAATTTTCCAGACTGTATCATTTACCAGATATGAATGGAAGACAAATTCATGTTTGGAAGTCATTTTTCAAACATTTCCTTCAAGTATCAGATGGACGTCTCACAAGGATTTTGAAAAATAAATCAGTTGGTGATACACCCCCTATTGACAAGGGAGGTAAACATGTCCCAAAAAACGAAACCCCTGAGCTGAAAGAAAATGAAGTAAAGGAGTTCATTAATACTTTTCCAAAATACGATTCACACTACACCAGACACAAAAGTGAGACAAGACAGTACTTGCCACCTGACTTGAATTTGACAATAATGTATTCTGCATATAAAAATAAAGTCAGCGAACCTGTTTCTAAATACATCTTTGAAAAAATATTCAACGAGAAGTTCAACTTATCATTCCATGCTCCTATAACAGATTCATGTAAGAATTGCGATAATTTCAGGCCACCAGATGCTTAATATTACCGTTGATTGAATAACCCAAATTGGGTTATTCAATCAACGATATTATTAAGGCTCTATATACATGAACGACAACATTAGTAAAAATTTAAAAAAAAATTCATTTTTAAAATTTTTTCTGCGGATTAATTAACCAAACAAATTGTGTCTACGTTTAGTTAATATATCACTATTCTGGTAAATTGTAATAAACTCAAAATTGACCAAAAAAATCAGAGAACTAAATGATTCCCATACAAATAAAAAAATATTTTTTGTTACTGAATAACGTATGATCAACAATTTTAATGCAAAATATTAGGAAATTAGAGAAAGAAGTGCTAAGATAAAAATGAAAATATTAACTTTAATTTGTAAAACATGACACTTGAATTTTAATATTATTTTTGGTTATTATTTTAATATGTATGCCAAAATTTTCTCACTGCCTCACAACATTCCGCAACACTTGTACACAAAAATTTCACTGAACACTAAAATTTGTACGTACCAGATGGTTCATTATGGCTTAGTAATTCTCTTTGGTTGAGGATGAACTAACGACCCCATATATTAGCTAAATCTTTTTATACTCCCAACGCGAGTCCCTCCCTCTGACAATCAGTCATCAATATTATTTAATAACTGTCTGTTGGATAATAACTATCTATGTATGAACTTTAAATATTGTTGTCGAAATCAAGATATGAAAAGGATTAGATGTAAAAGTGCATTCGCCTCGTCGGCAATTGACAGCACCGAGATGGTACTGGCGATGATACTAGACCTACTTTCGATTGCTAATTATGATCATTTTTGAATAATTTGAGATCGTTAGTAAAATATATTTATGTTAAATAATTTAAGTAAATTTGTAATAACGAATGCAAAACTATTTAGTATACAAATAGAAAAATAATTATATTTTCTTTGATGGTTGTGCTCAAGCTAAAATCGAATATTTTTTCTGCGTAAAATACATATGATTTTCTACGACGAAACGCACAACGATTTAATATTCTAATAAATGATTACGATCACATAAATATATTCTATATTATTAACCCTTTATCTGGTCCGGTAGCTTTTTGGCTACATCAACTTTGAACGATAATTTCAATAGCATAGTGCTTTTTATACCATATCTAGAAATGTAGCCTCTAAACTACAACGTCTTTTATTAGTGTTAAGGCTGGCAGCACCATCTATTAGAAGGTTTTAGAAGTTTTATTTCAATATGGCCGAAAGTGAACAGCTGAACAACGTGAATAAATACTGCATTATAAAAGTAAGTAAAAACCTTTTTGTGTACAATATTTTGGCTTTACGTTAAATATAAAGGATCATTACTTTCAGTTTTAAATTAATAAAAGACCTATATAACCGTAAAATCTGCATTCAAAAAACTATAATAATATAGGTAAAAAGCAACATTGCCAGTTTATGGCAAGTTTTTTTTTGTTGCAGATTTTACACAGTAAATTATTTTTTGTTATGGATTTTAAGCCAATCAGGGCTGCCTGTTTTAATGGGAAGAAAAAAAGCTTGTAATTAATAATTCCGGTAGATCCAAATATTTCAGATATTTCCGATTAATCTGATTCAGCAGAAAATTATTTGCAAGAAAATATTTTCGAAAACGCTGATAATGAAACAGGTCCAAACAATATGGTTATTCAAGAAATAGATGAAGATAGAGAAACTGATGAGGAAGGAGCAAACGAAGAAGAGGAAGTTGTATCAAGAAACAAGCCAAAAGAAAAAAAGCAAAGAGAAAAAGCAAAAAAAAACGCTCAGATAGATTCAAATATTTCAGATATTTCCGATTTATCTGATTCTGAAGAAAATTACTTGCAAGACGAAAATATTTTCGAATACTCTGATGATGAAACAGTTCCAAACAATATGGTTATACAAAAAATAGATAAAGATAGAGAAGCCGATGAGAAAGGAGCAAACGAAGAAGAGGAAGTTGTACCAAAAAAAGCAAAAAGAGATCATACTCATTAGTTGGACAGATGATATTACAACTACTTCCACTACTGATCCAGATCGATTGTTTAGTATAGAGGTAGCTACGCCTTTGGAGTACTTTACCAAGTTGTTTTCGCTTGATTTCATTGAAGATATCGTGTACCAGTCTAACTTATACAGTATACAGGTACGAGGAAAATTCATCAACTCTTCGCCCCGTGAAATAACAGATTTCTTATGCATTTTGTTATTGATGGGAGTAATAAGTTTACCTGCAGTAGAAGACTATTAGGCGACATTCTCTAGAATATCCCAAATTGCGGGTATTATGCCACTAAAACAATTTCAACTTGTAACCTGACAACAGCCACGCTACAGACGAAACCAAAGATCGGTATTTTAATATCAGACCCCTTTTGGATGCAGTCAGATTAAATTGTCAGAAACATCAATTTGAAAATCAGTATTCCATAGACGAAAGTATGATTGCACATAAACGTACTCGTTCAGAAAATCTTTGGTATATAATGTATACTAAATTTAACTTAATAATTTTTAATTGAAATGAGGTTGAATGCTCGAATAAATGAACTTTGAAAATAAGGCTATTATCGAGCAAAAGTTAATTAAATCTAGCCCAAGTACTTTCGCTTAAAATAGCATCTTCAGGGGCAGCTAAAATAAGCCAAGAAAACGTTTTTTAGATGAAGTAAATTAGTTAACTTCGATAAAAAACTCTAAGTTAATGGATGAAAAAAAGTTTTTGAGATTAACGTTTTAGACTTACTTCGTCAAAATGTGAACTATCCGGCAAGCGTAGAATGTGGAAACATTAATAGTGACATAAAATTGTACAAAACACTACACTAAAACGAGGACAAACAGTTTAAAATTACTTAAAGATTCTACGTTACATTCTCTGTCAGTATCTGGACGGATAATGATCTAAGCGGAAATGATACGGTGACATGTGACATATGACAACTTTGATAGGCAGTCAAAGTTATGGATCTGTGATCAGCAAATATTAAAATTCTGTATAAGTTGTCATTAGCCAAAGGTCCAACAAGAACTACTACTGAAAAAATCAGCTGATGAAGTATGACATATAGAATATTTTGATTTAAACTAGATTGCATAATCCAGATCTCACACTCACACCCGTCTGTAATAATAAGGTTGTAGGTTTGAGGCTCAATGAAGTGTACATAAATACTTGGGCTAGATTTAATTAACTTATTTTCAAAGTTCATTTATTCGAGCATTCAACCTCATTTCAATTATTATTGACTATGGCAGTCCTGGTTGATTCTTACAGAAGACTATCCTGCAAGAGAATGATCACATTCTTGAACATTTGGTTCGTTAGCCAGTGCATTTTACATCAAGTCACTCCTACTTTTGCCAAGGTTAAAAAATCAAGAAACGTACCTGACAAGGAAAGACAGATTTTGGAGGAAAAGATCCTGAAAAGAGAACTTAAGAAGCACTATACAAAACTTCATTATATTAATTTAAATCTTAAGATTACTTATGACCAAATTTTACAACAATATCCTTGGTTTCTTGTCCATGACTCCTTCAACAACATAGAAGACGAGGTCCCACGTCTACAATCCACTAAGAAGAGATGTCTCAACAACAAACTAAACCGTTTGATTTTGCAAAAGCAACAAAGAAATAACTCAACACTTATACATAAGTATTCAGATCATCAATTTCATCCTAGAGTCTTAAATCTAAGTAAAACCAACTTTTCACAGGAGAAATTGTATTTTTTTAGGATTAGGCCTTAAGTTTTTTTTTGTCAGAATTTTAGGTTAAATGACTCAGTGCTGGGAGGATTTGCAGTGGAGCTGGACACTCTAATAGAAGGTATGACAAACAATGCTGATATTAAACAATATTTAAGAAATTCTTGCATTAGCTTACTTCAACAACAACAATGTAAGTACAAACATAATTTTCATAGAAATCATCATTCTTTTAAAAAACATAAGGATTTGCTAAAATCAATTAAACAAAAAATAGATAAAGATTCTCTAGTCCTTAACAAAGCTGATAAGGGAAATTGTGTTGTAATTTTAGAACAAACTCAATACATCGAAAAAGTAGAATCTTTTCTGTCAGATAATAATTTTGTAGTTTTGGAAAAAAATCCAATTAACACCTTTATTAATAAAACAAAAGCAACGGTTAAATTGTTTAATGATACTATCTCTAAATGTAACAACAGAAAGCTAATTGTATCTAACCCTATAACTTCTAGGTTATAATGGACTTCCTAAAATTCACAAACACAATTGTCCCATTAGGCCTGTTGTAAGTTTTGCAACACTCCAGTTTCTATATTGTCAGAGTTTGTTTATAACACAATTCAATCTATTACTAATTTTAAACCTAAGTTCTCCATTACAAATTCTTTAGATCTAATAGAACGTTTTAAATAATATCAAAATAGAAGAGAGTTTTTATTTGGTTTCCTTTGATGTTTCCAATTTGTTTACTTCTGTACCAAGAGATGAAACATTACCTTTAGTACACAACCTTTTAAAACAATTGCAACATACCGGCTAAAGACAAAGATGCTATCTCAACTATTCTCAAATATTGTCTTGATCAAGACTTCTTCCAATTTAACCAAAAAGTATACAAACAACCGACAGTTTAGCAATGGGTTCTCCATTATCACCTTTTTTAGCTGATATTTTTTGGACAGCTTAGAACAGAAATTTGTTAACAACAACAACAAAATAATTTTTTGGTCAACGTACGTTGATGATTGTATAGCTCTGATACAAGGATCCCAAGATGATGCTTTACAGATTCTGGAAGATCTTAATAACCTTCATCCCAACATATCTTTTACTTTGGAACCAAAATCTGACAATAAGTTGAACTTCTTGGATATTACTATATCTCGCAATAAAGATTCTCTTGAGTACAATATTAAAGAAAGCCCACCCAAACAGATCATGTTATACATGAGACATCTAACCATCCAACCCAACATAAAATGGCTGCTTTCAATAGTTATATTCACAGATTACTTAAATTTCCACTTTCAAATGATAACTTTAATGTAGAACTCAACACTCTCAAAAAAATTGCTTTAAATAATGGTTATGATCCCAACATTATCCATATGCTTCTAAATAGAGCTAAACTTAAAATTACAGAAAAGCTTGCATATTCATCACAAATTCCTCTTCAACAAAATGCTTCTAACACCATCAGATATTTTTCTTTTACTTATATTAGCAACATTTCTAATAAAATAGCTAAACTTTTTACTTCTGCAGTTGAAAACATCAAAATTTCCTTTAAGTCACACAACACTGTAGGTTCCTTTTAATTAACACCAAAGACAGGCTGAACACACTTGACAAAAAGTGGCATTGACAAATTAAAGTGTGATGATTGTGATGCCTCTTATGTAGGCAGAACCATAGAAAGCTATCTACTAGAATATCAGAACATTTAAAAAGACCAAACTCTTCAAGTTTGGCCAACATTTAGAGTCTAGCAAACACAATTTCAAGATCAATACTGGTTCGTCTATTTTGCATGACATCAGTAGAAAGAAAAACTATTGGAGTTGGATCTATTGGAAGATTTGGAGATCACAAAGGAAACGAATGGAAATTCTCATTGTCTTAATACTCAAATTAATTTAAACTGTACTAAATTTAAACCTATTTTTAAAAACTTTATTACAGCTTCACCTCGTAGTGGACCCAGCTCGGCTGTCTAGACTTCCTGCACTGAGTTTATACATTAAGAATCTACCAATTTCAGGCTTTGTTCAGCATTACTATTGTATTTAACAATTTACACAACTAGCTTGCTCAGATTCAATTGATCCACAGTTGGAGTTGATTTCACTCTTCATACCTCTGCATAATCTACATATAATAATTCCACAGTTTTATATTTCAACACCTGTTGGTCAGTTGGTCTTTAGTAATGCTATTACATATTCGTTTTATAGTTCCCCCATTGGCTTGAGGCTTAACTGAACTACTTGAACTATACACATTTACACACTGCTTTCAATTCTGATTTAATTTTAATATTTCAATTTCATAGTCAATTTTCTTCTCGTTTTGCACTATTGACAGTACCTGGTAGACCATTTTATTGTAGTCAACTACCCACTGTCCAATAGATCGTTTGGACAAACCTACAACCTTATTATTACAGACGGTGTGAGTGTGAGATCTGGATTATGCAATCTAGTTTAAATCAAAATATTCTGTATGTCATACTTCATCAGCTGATTTTTTCAGTCCTTTAAAAAAACATAACTAAGGATTAATACACTGTCCTCAGTCTGATGATAATAAGTACTGAAGTTCCCAACTAAAATATTGTATGAATGTAAGTTATTTATTAATCTTGCTACTAGTATAGTAGTTGGGCAACTGAAAAAGATATATCTCATTTCCTTCGTCTACATTAGGCACCATCACTTTATCTAAAACCTTAAGTTAAATAAGGTGTTGGTGCACAAGCTTGTCCAAATTCTTAGTCTAATAGCGTGGTAACATATTTTCTATACATTAAAAGACTTATACCCATTTTTTATGAAATCTTTTAAAGAATTATCTATTTGGCTAACAATACGAGTCCTCCTAGATTATCCCCTCTTTGAGATAATACTTATTTTAAGAATGCCATAATCTGTCGCAAGCCTATTTTAGAACAATTTCTCTACAATAAAATACTTTCTTTGGCTAATTGTCGACAGTTCATTATTTTCCAAACCTAATAGGGCTTTAATTCAAACAAAACAGTTTGCCCTGTTCAACTTTTGTTTGATATTCTTAATTGTGGTAAATTTAAGGCAACAGTAACGTATTTGGCAATCCCGGTTTCCCATATAGGCATAAATGATAATAATCTGATAATATCACGATATATCCTACTACTTTCTTTCATGAAAGGAACCCTCTATAGAGCAAACTTCCCTTAAAATAAGGTCGAGTTTACGGTAAATTTGTTCTATTGTTCCAACGGACATAAAAAGCACATCCAGTCCGTTTGCAATGATTTTGAGGGAAGCATCAGTATATATAACGACGGAGTTTTTGATCTGATAATATTGAGTGGATAATCTTCTTTATTATCATTTCAATATATTTGTACCATGATATCTGTAAATTGCCTATATGTGCATATCGAAATGTTGAAGTGTATACGTACTTTATCTAGCTCTTTTATTGCTCCATATTAATGCAACTTCTCAATAAAGCATTTTCTTTTTTTTCCAGTATTAGAGGCAAATCTATAGCAATTCAAAGTGCAAAAGCCTTTTGTGTATAAGAGGATGTTTTTATATAGACTTACCAAAAGTTTTCGACGAAGTGCCGTCTGATATTTAAAGTGTTCCATGCTCCAATGTACAGTTTACATGGTGTGACTTCTTACTCCATAATCATGAACAGCGAATTTGTATTACGTAATTTTTATTTAGCAAGACATTACTCTGAGCATATATTTGCTCCTAATCTAAAAGGACGATATACCTCTAGAAGATTAATTTTACATCTACATCACACCCCACACGTGTATAATCGATTGAAGGAAATTTATTCCCTTTTTGCATTTGTTTAACATATCCCTCAATAATGTTCCTCCAATCAAATGTTTGTCAATTCAGCCCTAACATATTACCTTACTTGGTTATGATATTGAGTCTCTCCTAATTTAATTAGTGATCGTTCTAGGTTTTAGAATTCTAGTAAAAATTTGCAAACATATGATTTATTGCAAGATAATTTCCATAAGTTTTTATGGAGCCAGGTTTGAAGTACGAGATACGCACTCCAACAGTTTTTTAATCCTGTTTGAATATCGTTGTGTTCTTGTAAATGCAGAAATCAACTGCAGAGTGTAGAGTGAATTAAATTATATTTATTTAATAGTTACAAGTCCCGCTACGTAAAATAAACAATACTCAATACAAATCCCTAGTTATCCTTTGGTTTCGATTCTGGGCCTAATGACATTGTTCTTTTCTTAAATAAACTTGTACTGTTTATAGTATAACAATAACGACGCATAGGGCGGAATTAAAATATCTTTCATTTTTCTTTAATGCATAAATCCACAGAGTCATAAGCACCTTCTATATCATAAATAAGCTGTAATATTGTTTCCGAATAATTTTTGAATCGACAACTAGGACCAATGCATCCAAAGACCAAACCTTTCTTAATCCGGATTGTTCTTTGTAAATGTCTGCTCTATACCAACCATTCTCTAACCTACATAATGTTCCTCGTCTAGATTGTTTTGTACACATAGATAAAGTTATTCTGTAACTTCAACTAATTTTAATTTTTTCCCAGTTGGTATAGAATGACAAGTAAATGTTTGAAGCTGGAAAGTTAGTACCTCTCTAATTAAGCTGATTAAAAATATTTAAAGTAACTCTTTTCCTTATTTGTAAATTCAGTACATAACATATGTGTGCATCATAACCAGGAGAATTTAGGACGATCACTAAGCCAGTCCAATTCTACATTTAAATGGTTTTAAGGATTAATACTATGATTCGATTTGCGAATAAACATCAAATCCTTCGTGATTGTTCACATATTTGGCAATTTTGTCCAAAAAAAACTCCTGCGGTCCACGAATCTTCCAGGTAATGGAGCATTGACATGTTTCCTGGTCATCCGTTGTGCTTATTCAAAGCGTGGTACGATTTTGTTTATTTAAATTTTGACACCAATCATCACCAGCTTTGTTTGTGGCTTTCGATTTCAATAATTTCTTAGCGTGAGCACTACGTGTTTTAACATTAATAAAAGGTTGCAACTTTGGATCTTGCTTGTGGTTTATTAATGCATTTGTTTCCTTTCTGCAACAATAATCACGATCTGCTTCCCACCACGAAAGTCCTTTTTTACACATAAAGTTTATTTTGCAAATTCATTGTGGAAGCTTTATTGATACATCTAATAAATATTAGATTTTCTTCAGCATTGGGTTATAGGTCCTCGTCATTAACATATTCTCGAATTATTTTCACGTACATAGCCCAATTGGCTTTCTTAATATTCCATTTACTTTTGTATATGTCTCAATTAAGAACTCTGAGTAGCGAAGGTCTATTTTACAACAAAGTAGTTATCCAAGTATCAAACGAGTCTCAAAATACTTACAAAAATGGAAGAACAAACCGTAATATCAATCATAAACAGAATTCCTATTCCTACACTAGTTGTCGTTTTTCTCACAATAAAATCAGATCCTGTAGTCTCTACCAATTTATTCGCCAATATATCATTTTGTGAGGAGCACAACGCAAGGGCAATTCATATCGACCTCCAATCAATTCAGGTGCTTCACTGTAAAAATAATTTTTCCAATCTTCTAATCTTTTGTTTTTGACATCTAACACAAGAAAAACTTCAAGGAATTACGTAATGAATGATATACACAGGCCTAGCAGCTCTTGAGTGAAGGTTTATTTAATTTAATATTTTCAAAACGGAAGACCTTTTAAACCAAAATACGACACCACAAAACCGTCTGCACGATCTTGACAACATTATTATAACCATTAAAATTATATTCAACATTACTTTTACCAGTTCACTAAAAAACTAGATCAACACTTCTAGTAAAGAAAAGAGTAGGCTATTTTTATGTGCTACAGCGAGCACGGCCATGCTAATTTTAAATTTGATGTGTGTAGGCCATAATTTAAGTACTTTTAAATAACACGAGAACATATACAATCCCTTTACTAACAAAATATTATCCATGTGTTTACTGCCTCAACTGAATTTGACAGTTTTATAAATTCCAGAAAAAAAATTATAACAAATATCTACTGGTGTTTTTCACCATCTATTGAACTATTAGTTATTGGATTGGTAAGTTGTAACGACCAATCTAAAAGGAAGGTGTAGAATCTGTAGGGATAGGAAACAGAGTATAACACTATCCTTTTTATTGCATAAGTTCATATTAAGCTACGAGGTCCTAGTGATACATAGTTTGTTGATTTTATTCATATACGGTCCCTTGGAATGTAAGAGATGACGTAATTCATCAGATACTTTAGATTTTGAAAATTTTCTTCAAGTGGACAATAACGAAAATTTATTAGACGAACAAATCCGGAAAAAGATGACAATGTATTTCTTTGCGTCTAAAAAGAGATTTTTGGATCTACATAAGGTTTTTTAATTTTTTTTGGTCCTCATACACGGACAACGTTTGGAGATCGAAATATGATCTTTAATTTTACAATTATACAAAAAGTTTTGTGTATGTCGGCAATTGGACTATCATTTTAAGTTCTGCACATCGAATACAAAATTCTGTTGTACCCTTGCTTCTTAAAATGTGACCAAAGTCAACACCTTGTAGCACTGTAGTAACCCCGCCTCAAACTCGACGGCAAATAAACATTATTAACGACTCATAGTGCAAAACAGTTCTCTCATATTATAACTATAATATTTCGTCTGACAAAGCTGTTTACGGCTTAGTGCTACCTTTCTATGCAAGTTCTGTAATGTCAGTAATTTTAACGAACATCTATATGTTTGTGCTGTTTAAATAATCATATCATACCTCGTATTTACATCGATGAATTATGCCCTATTTCCAAAGATGGTTAGTGATATAGCTTTTACTACTTCATCCTTATCACTTATGATTTACTAGATATTGTTCATCCAAATTGATGTTTAAAATAACTTTAACTCTATTTTTTCCATATATTTAATTTCCTGTTAGATTTTTGATTTCATGGTTTGATCTAAAGTTCCCCACAACATTGATGTAAACGAAGAAATGTTCTGATTAGTATATTCCGATATAGACCAACAGCTATAGAAAATCGATAATTATTAAAAGAAAGTTATATAATGGTACTTCCCTTTGTGTCCCAGTTGATCACCGAACTCGCACCAATTTCCATGTCATGT